>OX577857.1:8083106-8724077 GCA_951213275.1 Idaea straminata | reverse complement strand
AAGTTGTAACAAACTTCTTCACTCCCCTATGAAAACGTACCAACAAAATACATTTAAGTACGGTTACTAGGGAACATATTGCTCAAATTTATAGGGCACTTTTTCTCTGACCACCTAAAGAACCTTACGTTGAAATGCGTTAAGGAGCATGTTTTAATACGTCCAAACATAAATCATTTGTAACGAGGCTCTTCCGGTGGAATTTTCACGCGTTTTCCTCCTACAGTGATCCTCTTAAGCTTTTGTATTTTTTTGTTAACGTCAGTAGAAATATGTTTAAGTGCTTTTACTCTTGCTTTTGTTAATAAATATTAAATTTAGATCACTTTAAACATCACTCTACAAAGTAATATTTAATTCACCATCAATGTAAATTGTGCTAACTAAAACCCTTTTAAAAGCTCTTATACTTTGAACGTAAATTAATTTTGTTCTTTCATAAAATATTAACGTCAAAAATTCGTGCCCGAAACTTGACGGACAGCTTGGACGAAGATCAAAACCGTTTATAATTAAAAGTGACATTTTTATGTTAAAAAAGGTATTAAAAACGGAGAGGTAGTACCGCAGAGTAATCATTTGATGGTGAGAAAGAAATCCATTAAAATAAATGTAAATCTATACATATAAAATTCTTTGTCCCGACTGACTGACGGATCAAAGCACACCCTAAACCGCTGTTCGTAGACACCTGAAACTTGGACGGTGTGTTCTTTATGTGACGTACGCATCCGATAAGAAAGGATTTTCCTAAAATTTTCTCCTAAGGGGGTGAAAAAGGGGGGCAAAGTTTGTATGGGACAACGTGAGTTTTTGGTCCAATCTCTTCAAGTTTTCGACTTCTACGCGGATTAAGTCGAGGGCAAAAGCTAGTAAGATTATAACGAGGAAAGATTTTTTTGTTTTCATGTACGTAACGAATAGGCTCTGAAACTACTAGACCGATTTTGATGAAACTTGGTATTAAGGTACAATGATTCCTTGGGAGTATCCCGATATTTCCACGGAATCGGCACTTATGCAGGTAAAGCATCATGGCGTCGCTAGTTATAAATAAAGGAGAGTTTTGTAAAATTGTTTATTGATAAAGGGCTACAAACGTCAGATGTATAATTAATATCCAAGATTATAAGTATCCCACTAATATTATAAATGTGAAATTTTGTGTATGTTTGTTTGTTACTTTTTCACTCTAAAACCACTGCACCGATTGCAATGAAACTAGGTATGTAGATAGCTGGAGAACTCGATTAACACATAGGCTATTTATCCCGATATTCCCACAGAATCGGGACTTATGCGGGTGAAACCGTGGGACGCAGCTAGTATAATATAAATACGAAAACTTCATGGTTTCCAACACCCACACCATTTCAACGTTAGGTGTTTTGTTGAGAAATATGCACCGTTACGTTTATTTACGTCCCAAATAAAAATGGCCATTACTAAGATGCTTTTATTAAAACTGCAATAATTTATAAAATAAATTTTGTTTGTGACATTAAATAAATTGAACTGCGATTGTTTGGAAGAAAACCATAAATTATAGAAACCTATATTTATACCTACGGAGAGGCATGTGAATGTGTTCTAGGCATATCAGTCTAATATTAAAATGAAAACCGGCCAAGTGTGAGTCCGACTTCCGCACGAAGGGTTCCGTACCCTTATATTCTGGTATTTGTTGTTATATTGACAACAGAAATACATAATCTGTAAATACATAATTTGGAGGTTTGATCCGCGTTCCGGGGCATTCTTGGTGCAAAGGCTGTCGATATTGTCTGCTTTGCACAGGGGACGCAAGGGAGGGGTTTGTTCGAATAGGTTTAGTTTTAATTTTTAGATTTTATTTGTTTATATCTCGTATTTAGTTCGTAATTAATTCCTTGTACCTATTTGTATTTATTTTGAGATTTTTGACCAATAAAATTGTTAATAATATCTATCTGTAAAATTTCAACTCTCTATCTATCTCGGTTCTGGAGATACAGTCTGGGCACAGACAGACGGACGGACGGACAGTGAAGTCTAAGTAATAGGGTCCCGTTTTACCCCTTGGGTTCGGAACCCTAAAACTGATCGCTCTAAAGTCTAAAGGCTTTATTCAGGAAGGAAATAGAGGAATAGAGAATCGCTCTAAAGTCTAAAGGCTTTATTCAGGAAGGAAATAGAGGAATAGAGGATCGCTCTAAAGTCTAAAGGCTTTATTCAGGAAGGAAATAGAGGAATAGAGGATCGCTCTAAAGTCTAAAGGCTTTATTCAGGAAGGAAATAGAGAAATTATACGTTTGTATGGAGGGAACGATACGTGGCCTTGGTGATGGAAGTAACTAAAATCCAAGGATTTAATTTAAGTAATAAATACCTACTAAGTTTTTTTTATAGACCTATTACAAACATACATCCAAACTTTACCTCTGCATCATTATGGAACATGATGAAAATCTTATAAGTAATAAATAGAACCAAAATAATATAAAAGTTTATTTTTTAAACCTTGATATGATTAACAAAATATAAAAATAAACAAATCAATTGTTTTTCAGATTGACAATACAGCAAAATTTAAATCTGTTATTAAGTAGTAGTGTCAAAATAACAAGAAAATAAATAAATAAAATTGTTTTTCAGATTGACAATACAGCAAAATCTTAATCTGTTTTTAATTAAGTAGTAGTGTCAAAATAACAAGAAAATAAACGAATGAATTGTTTTTCAGATTGACAATACAGCAAAATCTTAATCTGTTTTTAATTAAGTAGTAGTGTCAAAATAACAAGAAAATAAACGAATGAATTGTTTTTCAGATTGACAATACAGCAAAATATTAATCTGTTTTTAATTAAGTAGTATTTCATATTGTTACGAAACATTTAGTTTTTAATTAAAGTGGCAACTGGCCCTAATTATCAAACAACACACTATAATTAAGTAACTAGACAAATAGAACATAGCATAGTAGGTACCTAATTAAACCTAAATGGATGCTTATTTTCCCTCGTGGCAAATTGACACTCCAATTTCGATGCACAAACATTTGCCAATTAATGTACATAGGAAATTCGGTTCAATATGGAAATTACAAATAGGTCTGCCTCGAGGGAAATTTTTCATCGAAATAGGAGCCGGCAAAAAGTGGGGGTGACATTAATCAAGAGTTAAGGCTAAGAGGAAAAAAGTTGATTATATGTTTTTTGGTGCGAATCGAAGCCTGAAATTATAGGAACAAGGACAATGCTTGAGAGTAGGTAGATAAGTAAAGTCAACAATACATTATCTATTATATAAAAATGAATCGCAAAATGTGTTGGTAAGCGCATAACTCAACAACGCCTGGACCAATTTGGCCAATTCTTTTTTTGTTGTCTTTGATATTGTCAAGAGAAGGTTTTTATGAAAGAAAATATTAAGAAAGTTGCGCAGAAAATTATTACGCAGGTGAAACCGCGGGGCGCAGCTAGTCACTACATAGTATAAAACAAAGTCGCTTTCTCTGTCCCTATGTCCCTTTGTATGCTTAAATCTTTGAAACTACGCAACGGATTTTGATGCGGGTTTTTTTAATAGATAGAGTAATTCAAGAGGAAGGTTTATATGTATAATACATGCATAGTATAGCCGTGCGAAGCCGGGGCGGGTCGCTAGTAATATATAAAAAGTATATAAAAAGTTTTCGTGTCGCGGTGTTAGTTGCCAAACTTCACAGATTTTATGAATTTTTTTATGTAGGTATTTTCGTTAGGTCTGGGAATCGAACACTATTCTTTTTTTTTCTTTTTGGAACGAATCGCGCGTTGCGAAAGGGGGCTAGACGGAAAAATTTAAGACCAAAAGTTGTAACTACACTTTTTGCTATAGTTGTAAGCCGTGCGGCGTGCGCGTGTTTCTCTCTCTGTCTCTCCCTCTCTCTCTCTCATAGAAAGCAATTACTAAAATTGAGCCTACTGATTAAGTTTATATTACATTATATTTGTTAATAATAAAAAAAAAATTATTATAACTTTAAAAAAAATTACAACTTCGTTCCATCCGAGTGTCCCTTGACACCTCTCAAGTTTTTTTTCCTAAAATAGGTATATATATGTATATATATATATATATACTAGCTGCGCCCCGCGGTTTCACCCGCGTAAGTCCCGATCCCGTGGGAATATCGGATATTCGATTTTTTTCTCGCCTTTTAAACCTTCCCTAGACCTCTACGAACATTTCAAGACTAAGATAAGATAAATCCGTTCAGCCGTTCTCGAGTTTTAGTGAGACTAACGAACAGCAATTCATTTTTATATATTAGACTAGCTGCGCCCCGCGGTTTCACCCGCGCAAGTCCCGATCCCGTGGGAATATCGGTTATTCGATTTTTTCTCGCCTTTTAAACCTTCCCTAGACCTCCACGAACATTTCAAGACTAAGATAAGATAAATCCGTTCAGCCGTTCTCGAGTTTTAGTGAGACTAACGAACAGCAATTTATTTTTATATATATAGATTTATATATGGTAAAAACAACGTCTGCCGGGACAGCTAGTATTAATACATATATTGGCCTTTTTACATGTAATCTACTTATATGATTTATTGCAGCAACTTTAATCCATGCTATTTAGGACCCTGTAGTACCTGGGACATAGGAGTAGGCTTGCGCAGCACATATACAACCCTCTCAGCTTAGTCGAGCTTTCCAGAGGAGTGAACTCATCTACTATAGAGCCAATAAAGCCACGGATTTCATCACGATGTTTTCTTTCACCACATGCAACGTTAATGTCCAGTATCACGGGGCTATGGAGTCCCGGACCTTTGGAAGGCGTGCGTGGAGCCGAAGCCAACATGTAGAAGCCCTTTACAATAACAAGTTTCATAGCAAACAATGGGGTGAATTCTACCTTGGCGATTATCCCTGTCAACACTATAAAGTGCAACCAAGGACAACCTCCGGTTTGGATAAAACCTACCTATAATCTACAGGACAAAACTACTTGAGCTATTGTGATGGGATGGTAGTGGACTAGATAGATACTGGGGAACTATGGATACTATGGCGCCTGCCGTAACAATGTTCAATAAACACAACGTTAATTTATTATCATCAGGTATCTACTTACATACCTATAATATGTGTTTATTTTAACCGATTTCAAAAAAAGAAGGAGGTTCTCAATTCAACTGTACTTATATATTTTACATATTTGAATCCAAGAAAGTAATATAGCCTCACAATATAGTAAACAGTTTTATGACTTTAACATTAATTTTAATTATTATCATGTAGGTACCTACGGTGTTGGTATAATATGTATTTATTAAACTTACATAAAAGGCGGAGGTTCTCAATTCGACTGTACGCACCTACCTAGGTATATATTTTTCACATTTAAATCCAAGAAAGTGAAACGTATCTTGCGATATAGCCTCACAATGTAGGTACTAGGGGAAACAGTTTTATGACTGGCACCCTTGACGGGTGTGGACCGGTTGTTTTCTTGATAGCACAGACCAAGGAAAATTTATAGACAATTCTTATTTATTTATTGGCATTATACATTTTGGAGGAGAGTTTAATTCTAAAGCCGTATAGCTTACTGAAAGTTCATTTTTAGTACACTTGTATAATTAAACGAACGTAAGGTGCTACATCTCGTCGCGTGATATTGGTGAAACGCTTTTCTATCATTAAAAAAAACCTTTTAATTTGGTCGACAGCGTGCTATGCCCGGTTAAATTAAACTAGACAGATTTCGAACTTTTCATAGGATACTGTGCTGATACTACAGGTGGTAGGCATCTGTACTTTCACTTTATTTCTTTCTTTATAAAAATAATCACACGGACTTTCATTACTAAACATGTTTAGGATTATCATAGACATATATTTTACTTATGAGGATTATAGACTGGCTTCTGTCCCCCCGGCTTCACACGGGTGACCCGCAGGAAACAAATGCAACCCCCATTGTCTAGGACCAGGCAAAGGTTTAAGCTGTGAATTGAATATTAGCCAGGCAGGACTATGAATTTTATATTTTTGATTTAGATTGATGATTTTCGTCTACAATTAAACGTTATACTACTAACAACTACCGTTCAAGAATGCAAGACGTCTTGAGCCTTGAGAAGTCTCCCCTAGTCCGGTGCAATTTTACGAGCAAGCTCCTGCGACCCTCGATGCACGCACGCAAAACCTACGAAATTACTAATGTTATTCAAACGATTTCAAGTGTTTTGGTGGATATCCATGCATTTTCTTTGAAAAAAATTAGGAAAGTACCTAAATATTGGTAAGATGGGGTTTCTGAGCTTGACCAGGTTTTAAAGTAAGTAGTATACATATATAATATTATAAGCACTGTACCTACCTATAGTATTATACGTACCTACCTCCTTAGCTAGTTAACAAACTTAAATAAAGTTTAAAAAGAAGGTCACTGAATAACTACAGCTTATGAAGGAATTTTATACCGAATATCCGCTAAATTCGACAAAATTATAAGTTTTTCGTGTAAATAAGTTGGAAATCGAAATAAGACATTAGACCGTTATTTATCAAAAAAGACAAATAATTTTTATACGGGTTTTAAAGTCTAGGTAAGATTTTTTTCTAACATTGTTACAAAAAACTGAAAAAAAAATACTTAATTTGCCATATTTTTTGAATCCTACTAATATTATAAAAATGAAAGTTTATGTGTGTGTGTGTGTATGTTTGTTACTCCTTCACGTAAAAACTACTGGACTGATTGCGATGAAATTCGGTATGTAGATAGATGGAGACCTGGAATAACACATAAGCTATTTTTTATCCCGATATTTCCACGGGATCGGAACTTACGCGGGTGAAACCGCGGGGCGCAGCTGGTAGAATATAATTTACTGATACTTTACAAACAGGTCATTTTTGTATTTTTACTTCTATATCAACAGCTTTAAACCTACGTATACCGTCTTCCCAGTCCCCTACAGGTAGGTAGTTAAAAACTAATTCTTGTAAACACCACCGATTACTAGATAAAATTGGTTCCTCTTTGATAATAGCGTCACAACATCTCAATAAAAATAATAAGTTTATGACCATCAAACTAATAACTAACTAACCCACAAAATTGGCCCAATTACGTGTTGTTCCTAACTTATGCATATAAATCAATGTAATCAATGTAATTAATCATAGCGCAGGTATCGTTACACTTAAGAGGAAAGGGTACCGGGGGCTCTCTCAATACAAACGTAGTCGACTGTTTTCTCCCTGGAAAATGACACTAGAGCAAATATTTTTAATAAAACTTATAACTGCCATGACAATGCCTCTGTGTTCAGTATTTTTTATTTTATGTTTTTAAAATCTTAATTTCTATGATAATTAGAAAATTACAAAAACTAAAACATAGGGGCATAGGCATGGCAGGTATAGGTTTTATGGCCCAAAAACATTTGTGCTAGTGTCATTATTCAGGGAGGAAACAGTCGACTACGTTTGTATGGAGAGAGCGCCGGTACCCTTTCACCTTAATAACGGAGCGGTGGCCGGTGTGCTTCGAGCATTTAATTATGGTAGGGTCTGTCTTTCTGGTCTTCGTCCTTCGCTTCGCTCTATCTGACACAAAGTCTGAGGAAACTTCGCTATAGCTAGAAGGTTGCTAGGCGGTGCATTAGTGATCTAAAAGATCTAAAAAAATGGTTGTCTGTAAAGTCGGTTTACAGACGATAATTTTACGTGATAACGTCATAAGAAAATGATGAAAAATTACGATTTTTCCTTGTTGTTTTCGTTTACCTGCTTAAATTTTCAATTCTCTTTTTTTTATTTATATTTTACCTATATTTTTTTTTATGTAATTCTTCTATTCGTCACTCGTCACCATAACACAAGCCCTAAAGCCGAAACGCCAGAAGCCCAACAACTTCATCTGACACCATGTCCCAGACGTCGTGAATATCATGAATTAAAGTTGTTACTGCTGGTATAAATAAATAATCTAGACTATCTAGTCTAGTTTGTCTATATCTGTAAAAGCCTTTTTTTAATCACCACGTACTTATCTAGTTGCCTAAGTCAAAGTCAAAATTCTTTAATCCTTTGGATACTTAATACCTAGATACAAGATCACATGGACACATCTTAAAAACTAACAGAATGTATGCCTTCAGAACGCGCCTACCAATGAGAAGAAGGCACAAGAAACTCATGGGGTTTTTTTTCATGTGATCACGCTCACAAAGGTCAATATTACAAATATTTGAAAGTACCTACCTATTATTTGAAATGGAGCAATTAAAGTCACGTCCATGGGTTGTTATCATTAAGGTAAGACGAAGTATCATAGTACACCTTACTGCACAATTTATGTTTTACTAGCTGCGCCCCGCGGTTTCACCCGCATAAGTCACGATCCCGTGGGAGTATCGGGATAAAAAGCCTATGTGTTAATCCAGGTCTCCAGCTATCTACATACCGAGTTTCATCGCAATCGGTCCAGTAGATTTTGCGTGAAGGAGTAACAAACACACACACACACGCACACACAAACTTTCACATTTATAATATTAGTAGGAATAGGAATAGTAGGAAGTAGGATAAAAGTTTTGAACCTGGTAATGAACATGTCTTATACATCTTTAGGTAATTTATTATAATAGAGCGCACATGTACTATTAAACGATTATAATACATTATCATAGCTGTACGTTCCTATCTCCAGGTGGATGCCTGCCTGTCAACGTACGCAGATTACTGACGCCCATCAATGCTTACCATGTTTACATTAAAGGTGGTTTAGTTAAGTAAGTACTTACCACAGGTACTAAAACACCCTAAAAGCCCTCGGCTTACCATAATTAAACCCTCTTTTATTATCAACAGTGGATGCGGAATGTTTCCCCTTATAAACTGGACGTAGCGTAGCAACGGTATACGAATATAAAATTCCATTTTACAGAGCTATCATGAAGGGTTTAAAATTGCAACGTTTGTTTAAACTTAGGTTTATAGTTGAATTTTAAGCACTCTGGTGCATATCTTGGGATATCACTGATGCATATCAGGCACATAATATTTCTAGTTTACTAAATAAAGAAAAGTTACATGGTTTAAAAAACAAAAATGACTATCTTGGTCCTACTCTTTCAGTAGAACTATTACCAATACAAGTTCCAAATAATACAACCACAGCCTTGATGTTATTATGTCGATGGTTCGATTGATAGAACTGCGGACAGTTTGATTTGCCCGTGGTTCGATTTATAGAACTCCAGCGATCGGACCACGACCAATAAACGGTTTTTTTGTAAGCAAGTTACCTAGGTCATTGCGAATGATAAAGTATTACCACTTATTGGGTAAAGTAAAGCAGGCAAGAACATGCTTCCATAACTCGTATGTTAGTACGTGTTGAAATACTTAGGACGAACGATATTTCATGTAAGTATAATCATGACGTCAATAACACATCACTGAAACCATAACAATACAATCTGAGTCCAAGACTCTTTTGTTCTCACGAAACGCACAGAGGCGTCATCGGGCATACTGGAACTTTGGATGACGCAGTATCGCGTTCGGGGCACCTCGTTTAAGCTTTTTCATGACGCGCATTTGCGTAAGTGGCACTGGGGAAGGTACATTTTTATCGGGCCCTAGACGAAGTAGATTGGCATCTGATGCGTTAATTCTATTATACAAATTGTATATACTTACCCAACAATTAAAGTAAAATAAAAAAATAAAATTAAATGCGTTAAAACTTGATAACCGCGACATCTCTGTTACATTGATGAAACTAAAAGCAACAAAGGTACATCGAACTATGCCTATTACGTAAGTACACGGTTTAAATGAACTTTCTAGGTACTTAGTTCAATATTAATCACACAGATGGCGCATTTTAATGTTCTTGAAAAGTTGTCATTTCATTAAAATCTATGAAGTTTTTACGCTTACTTTAACGTTTTAAAGTTCATTTTTGTTTATGTGGGTACGTTACTTATTTATTTTCCTAGTTTATGTCAGTGAACTTAAACGCGGTTTCTTCCCACGTTTATGGATTCCCAATTCTACAGATTCTCATGCCTATTTGTACAGATTCCAATTTCTACTTAGCCCTTTAATACTTCCCTATATATTATTATATACTTAATATAATATTCGCGTATCGCGGTGTTAGTTGCCAAACTCCATCTAAAGGGCTGAACCGATTTGTATGAAATTTTTTGTGTAGGTATATCTTCGTTAGGTCTGAGAATCGAACACTATTCTATATTTTATTTCCCTTTATTTTTCATATATTTTTTGTATATGGCAAAACAACGTTTTCCGGGACAGCTAGTATATGTATATAGGTAGGTACTTAGCAGGTCTTTTTGAAAGGGTAGGTACCTACCATAAGGTTCTGCGGTTTTGGTGCTTAGAATGCCTTGAATAAAACACAGTTAATTACATTTTTTAATATTTACTAATACCAATCGTCTTACACACATCAAAACAGACATAATATGCACAATCTCACTTAAATAATAATAAAAAAGTATTTTCTATTAAGATTCCGTTTACAAAATTTACTTAAAAAACTACGTTTTTTTAACTAAGTAAAGGGGTAAGTATAGGATCATTGATTTCTCACATCTATTTTCGTGGCTTCTATTTCATGAATTATTTATTTAAAGTTCATTCGGTCTCACTACAGAGCAAAAACCTCAATTGCATAAACACCATAAAAAATATTTCTTAATTGCTATAATTAAATGGGTCTATCTCAAACTCCGAAAAAAATCTTTAAAAAATCGTTAAATTGCAATTTATTTGTTGAATTAATTAGACTTGATATTTTGAGAAAGCATTTTAAAAACAGCTTATTGTTTTTTCAGAAATTTTTGTAAACGAACCCTTAAATGTTTTTGTAAAACAATAATTATTATAATAAAGAAAAAATATTTATACCACAATAGAGAGTATATAAGAACCTGTGCCACAACAGTATTTCGAGTAACAGACACCTGAATTATTCGTAATATTCTAATACACTCTCTATTATGTTGTATTTATCTCTATGCTTTCCTCAGCATAATACTTTATTTAAAATTAAATCTTATTACTTATTTTAACATGTTTATTGTAAAAGGCACTCGAATAGTTAATTGCCGTTTGTAAAGTTAATAAGTACAAATTAATAATAAAAAACGTATTAGTCTGTCTGCTGATGGCACTAAGCATGTTTCTAGAAGTGTCTAATGAAACATAGAAATACTATTACTTATAATAAGCAGACATTAAAAACAATTTTTGTACGTTACTTTCATAATCACACGGTTTTAAGCGATAGATATCTTTTTTATGGCTTTATTTTTATTTTATAATGCTTTTAGTTGGTAATTAAATGCAATTCTATGCAATTTTCATTAAATAATCTTCTTCCTAGTTCAGGCAGATGTGTTTTTTATTGTTTCCTTATCTAGTGCTATAGTTTTCTATGTCAAATGCTTTTTGATCTTGTCATAAATGCACAGCTGAAATCGCTTAAGGTTTAAACAGAAAATTTTGCACAAGGTTCTTAAGTATTGAAAGTGAGACGGATTTTTTGACACTTTCATTCGATTGAAATTTTTGTTCGTTGAAATGAAATAACATAGAATTGCATTTTTAATCCGTTTGAAAGAGCATTTTTATGTAGAGTACCTAAAAGAACAGTGAGACAATTTCCTTAGTGTTTTTATATTTACTGATTAAAATTGATCTTTAATTGAAAAAAAAATCTTGGCATGAATTCACTTTATAAATGCCTCTTTTGTAACATAGTTTTACAAATAACTATTATTAAAAATTCTGATCAAGAGATTCGCACAAACTTATTATACGAAAATATTATGATTGTTTTGTACGTATATGTATTTATTAGGTACAAGATTTTTTTAAGGTTGATTTTGCTGAAATAAAATGATAACGCTTAAAATGGGAGACCACGAATATTAAGTACTTATAATGTGATAAATTACATGGACGGAGTGTAATACAACAATAAAATGATTACACATTTTCTGAAATGATATTTAAAGTGATAACTTCTTAAAAGGAGATTGCCCTAAAGTGGGCCAATTTGATGGCGTCATCTCAAAGGTTAACTTTTTTTAAATATTTTAATGGACTTCAAGAAGGAGGTTCTATAATAGTATATGTTTTCAAAAAGTATTTTTAACTCTACCTTAATTCAAAAATAAATTTTGTTAAGATTTAACTGTTTCTTGGTTGTTACGTTATTAAACAATAAGCAATTTACTAAATTGTAATTTTATGTAATACATAACTTTATTGGTATATATAAATGATTTGCTTTGCTTTAATTTTTTTTGAAAACCTCCTTTATGTGAGTGACTTTGTGCTAGATAAACAGAACTTTTTAAAAACGTAAGTATTCAAAACAGTAACAAATAAAAATGAGATTTCTCTTAACCCAGGAAAATTTGGACACCATTTAATAGAATATAAAAAAAAACTATTGTCTATAAAAAAGCTGAAACAACGTTGGCATAACTAGCAGCGGCCTAAATCTCCTATAAAATGGGCATTCTCTTTAAACAAATACATTTCCAACATTGTCAACCAAAAATAACAGATCGGCCAAAGTCCTAATAAAGCCCATTTATATAAATGAGATATTTTATAAAATAAAAATTAAATTTTTAGCTTTAGATTTTCAGAAACTCATTCGTCTAACTTTAATCTCAATATCAGATCTCTATCTAAATAAAATAATTCTCTTATTTCATAATTATAATATTCCACCAAGACAAAAGGTAGATTTTTAATAAAATTAATTAGAAAATAACATTCTATTGCACTAATATAAATGTTACTGAAATATTGCTTTAAACTACCACATAAGCTTACATTATAGATTCTAGTTAAAAATCAATGATTAATATTTGAGATTGTTGTAATTGTGGAACAAACACAGATCCAATGAATCATCTTAAGAGATTCTCCAAAATATGAGATATAATATCCACCACAATAGAGAACACATCTGAATATTTCTAAACTTTGATCTGACGTAAGTACATCTCAAAGTAAGTTATTATGTACTTACTCGAGGTAATTGTTGGAAAATGTTCAGATGTTTTATCTATTCTAGTCTTTAGGTAGGTAAGTAATGTAAACCTCTCTTGATTACAAAAATTGCAACGATAATTTTTTGCAAAAAGTCTATAGAAAAAACTACTGTAGGTATAATCTAAGTTAAACATTTGGATATTACCTATAATAGAAAATAAAGATTAACATTTAAGCAAAGTTAACAATAATTTAATTTTTTTCTCATTTAACTTAACTATGAAGCATAATAATATAACAATAGAACCACATAAGTGAGAACATTGTACATTTTAAGGCACTTGGGATGCACAAAATATTTCATCTATGTTACAGGCAAAGTCGGAAATGCGGACAGACCTAAGTCTGACCGGTCAAACCACCAAAACCTTGTGTACGGTACTCGTTTTTCGCATCAGGATCAATCATAACTATAGTTTAAAAAATTTACATTATTTCTTATTTTTTCATATTACACAATCATTGATTGTATGATACCGCGTAATTTTCCATACTAAAATAAATAAGACTTTCCTATAATATTGTTCGATTTCGGTGTCTCTTTTTTTTGTGTAATTAATTCATTTTAAACTAGGCTGTTTTCTTCTTTTGTCATTTTTTTACTCACTTTAAAGATGTAAGTTATAATTATACGTTTTTGATATCATAAAACATGTAAGCCAGCTAACATGTAATAATACAAACAATTCAAACGATTGACATCAATAACATAATATTTTGTTGTGCTATTTAAGTTATGCAAACGCCAAACGATGGCCAAACGGGAATGCCCGGAACGAAAATTTCATAAAAAATATCCTCATATGTTTTACTACACAAAACAACGAAAAACACTGAAATAGTCAGGGTTATTGAGAGATACTCATTCACCGCTGTGTTTGACCGGGTAAACCTAAGTTGAACCGCATTTCTGGCTTTACCCATAACATCTCTATACTAAGGCACTAAATAAGATGCTATAATCATATTGATTTATGATGACATAGAACTCATATACTCATTGACCGATATAAATAAATTGATTTAATATAGAAATCGGAAGACAACATTTTTGATTGAAAGAAAAAATAGCTCTCAAAATTACTAAAAAATATTAGTCTTTGGTTTTTAAAGATTTATAAAATCCAAAGATATTTCAAGGTCAATAAATATACGAAAGATAAACTCAGTTCATTTAACTTCTTTATCAGCCCACTAACTTTTTTCTCAATACTTACTTGATTGGATAGGTCCGCGCCATCTTGATCTTGTTTTACGACTGGACGCTAAAATGGCGCCAATAATAATGGTAATAGACCATAAGTCTATGGAATTTGATTTCTTTAAACCTTTGTTTTTAAAGCTGCAGCAAAATAACAATATCAAGGGAGATATTTTCAGTTATGACCCCCAAGTGCGCCCCGTTATGGAACGCTATAGTTTCAAACGCAAATCGTATAAATCTATCAAAGATCAAATACTCATGCGCATGTTTCAGCTCTACTGCAGTCTTATTTAAAGTTTTTAAAATGCTGATCACTTAGATTCGAAATAGATACGGCGCTAAATGTGATTAATTAAAGAAAAGGTACCTACTTCAAATATAGGTACCTACTTGGTTTGTGTAAAATCAATGTCAATTGTACTTATGTAGATTAAGGGCTCGTATACACCGGGACAGTAAAGTCGCGCGACACGGCAAGAGGTTTCTCTACGTTTTGTTAATATCGCGCGAATTATTGTAGGTTTATACGAGTTGGGTATATTTACATTTAACGCCGTAAAGGGGGTAGGTATACGCGGACAGGAGCCTAATATAACACACGTGCTAACAACAATACGATCAAGCGACAACAGAAGTACAAATTACAATAGTAAATATAGTCGATGGCGTGTGCCATTTGTTTTTTAAGTAATAATAAAAAAATGTTAATAAAGTTTATCATTGTTATAAACATAACAGGCATATAAAATGTTAATAGTTAGACTATTAGGTATAATACATAGGTAATGTTAAAGTGAGAGGCCCAACACTATAGCTACGGTGGTCGATGTTCCGATGAAATGTTACGCGGTGTACGGTCAGCGCTGAAGGCCTGGCTGGCTGAAGGTCCTCCGTACCGTCCGACACGCCGTTAGCACTCACCTAGCCGGGTTAACGAGAACGAGAGAAAAACATAATGTTAGTATCGACCGATCGACAATTTGTCGTCATACAATCGGGGAACGGGTTTAACGCTTCGGTCGCGTCGCGCGTCGCGGTCGGCGATCAACTGCACGCGCCTTGTGTCTCTATTGATACAGGACTTGGGCTACGACTTTAATCATTCGAAATTTCTCTAAACAAAAAAAAAAACAGATTAAAAATGACTAATCGTAGGGGTTTTGCTCTGAAGCAAGAACCCGGTGATAAGTCCTTTCAATCTATTTTTTTCTTGTTTGGAACTTTCCCAAATGCTCAAAGTCACGGTCTGTGGTTAACCAAACTTTTAAAGGAGGTCCGTAAACATAATTTTGAGGCGATGAAGCCAATTTTTTTTTGGGACTGGTTTGAAAATTTGGAAAATAAGGTGACTATTTGAATTTCGAACAAGGATCGGCGCATGCAGCTGCTATTCTTTAAAAGCGGAAAACCGAATCTCCGATTGATGCGAATTCAACTGATTTTATAATGTACTGTAAAAACAGAAATTTGATAATAAGGGGAGTCTATCAGGCATTCGCGTTCGCGCCACGACATATTTTTATCGCCCGGTTAATCAATTATACGGGTATTCTCATTAGTTTACGCAGTTAATGGTTGAAAAATGTTAAGTCTTTAGTATGATAATGATAAGTCTACAATATAGGATTAAATGCCCAATAGTTCCCAGATGAACGATGCTTGAAACATTTCCATGTAGTTTGGTTACCGGCATGAGTTTTGTTCGCTAAGTTCTAATATTTTAGAACTTAGTGATCAAGATTCATGCCGATATGCATCTTAGTTTATGCATCGAACATCGTTCACAAAAACAAGCAGTAATAAAATTTTATCACTTATGTATAACCATAGCACCCAGATGCAAGTATGTAAGTTACTGAACACTGATTTTAAGTAATAAATAATACATCGTATATGGTAGCATTCTCATAGAAATTTGTTAATTTTGGTGATAAACATCACTATCGTTACATATTTGCATGTTAGTGACTCATATAATATAATAAGTATAAATACATAGTTACAAATAAATCTGCAAGTGACAATAGCTGTTATGATAGTGCACTTAATTAATAAAATTATGTAAAAGAAACGGGAACTTGGCCTTGTGGAGTTGCAATGTTAGTGTTGTGAGGCTGCGAATAGGTACAGTTATAACAACTGAACCGAAATGATGCACGTCATCAACTTTATCGACTTTTCCAACATACGAAACATGTACAATAATTAGTTTCAGTACAAATTTACTTAATACAGCGACTCGCGACCCGCGAATGCTAAAAGAAAACTCTTCATAGAATATTCAGACAATTTATTGCATGTATATCTCTGAAAATGCATTTAATTATACACAATCAACAAAACGGAAATAAATCTTTACAAAACATCATCTTATTACATTCAATTTCTAAAAAATATGAATAGCATTTCAATATAATAATTGTATCCAATATAAAGCGTGAAAAAATACGTATCGGCTCCGAATGCCTTTTAAATCCACAAGGGCACAAGTGCAAATTATCCTAATAATAAACACTTTCTAATAAGAAAGTAGGTACATATAATATTACCTAAGGCAAAAATAAAAACAACTAACTTAAAATTTAAAAACATATCATATTGACTAAGAGAAAGTTGTGATGATAAATGAAAATATATTATAGAGTCAAAGGACGGGCAATAAGCTAATACTGGATTGATGATGGCACAAATTTCTGAAATGCGCTTTCCTTTGACTAATACTGTACGAGTTCAGGAAAGAAGGACCTCACAGACTCACAACCAGGTTTAGCACCTCCTGGGATTTGACACTAAAGAAGTTGCTATCAAACTTTAAACTGTATGGTAGGCATAAAGAACGAGATTGTCCATACAGGAGCGGGAGCAGTTTAAATGCTATTTCTGTTTCAACACGATCATAAATCGTAAAAAATAAAATACAAAAATCCTTCTTTCCTCCAAAACGATACCCGAAAATATTCAAAAATATCACTACATGTTGGGATTCGTAAAACAATAAAAAACATCACAAGATAGCGAATCAAAAAGAACATTTTCGCAACCAACTAATGCATCGAATCACAACATGTAGTACCAGATCTAAAAAAAATTATAAAAAAAGAGTAGGTAAAAATCACAGTTTCAAAATTATGCAGTGTCGCTTCAGATCCGGTATGTAGAGTGATATAATATCAAACTCTCATACTAAAGACGAAATTAAATAATAACATAATAAATAAAAAATGACACAGAGAGACAATAAAGCAAAGGCAACCACGCACGCCTAACGAATAGGATCACATCTAAGAGCCAAGTAAAGTTTGATTGACGCAGCATACCATGAAAATTATCTCGTTTGAACGCGCGAATGTGATAGTATTCGTTAAGATTGCGTGGACGCGCGCTTCTCACCTTGTTAATAAAATGGCGGCGTGAGAGCGTGAATTAAGGCGCCGGTAAGGCAGTGCGCTGGTAAGGGTGCTCCCTCACTTGCGCGAGACGCCCCGCCCTCCTCACCACACCTATCGGCATATCAGTGTTATAATCTGCACACTTAAACAATGCTCCTCAGAGTTACGAAATAATGGAAGCCGCAGTTAAATTAAAACAATGAAATCATACATCCATCATTTCAGATAAGTTTATAAACTATAGGGGCATTGGTTAAGTGGTTTTAAAACTCCTGTTTCAAGATAAAACATTAAAAGCATCAATTCAACACTCATACTGTAATAAACCGGTCAAGTGCATGTCGTCGGGCCACGTGCAGTATAGGGTTCCGTAGGTACCCGTCACAATATGTAGACTCAGCGGGAAGCGATTTGTTAGATACTCTAAACTTCTAAACATTTGATAGCTGCTAATAACGTCTAACAAATTCGTCCAAGTAATTATCCATAGAATTTTTACCAAATTTTTGTCAGGGGGAATTAAGGCAACATAAGCAATTTAGCTGGCAGATGGGCATATCATTTTAAAGCTTAATATTTAGCAAATAAATTCCTAAATCAAAAAATTGTTTTCTATAACACTCACTAAATATTTAAAAGACCTATCTAAAGACACTCCGTTTATTCTCATCTATCTCATCAATTTAAAAAGGTTTTTTTATATCAAGATTTCGATTTACCACTCTGTTGACGTGATAGCTTGTATTATATTGTATAGTCATGCCTAATTACAGCTTTCTAGTACTAAGATTCTTTGAGCTAAACCGCGGTTGACAGACGGACGGACATGGCGAAACTATAAGGGTTTCTTCTTGACTACGAAACCCTAAAAATACACTGGCTTATTTGACTGGAACTATTTATAGGACAAAAGTCTGAGTGCTTTTTAATGCTGAAAACATTTCAATATAGAGACAAGAAATATACCTAATTAAGGCTAAAAGACTAAAAAAAACTGCCAAACACTCGTCAAAAATATATTATAACTAGCTTTTTATTGGATCTTTGGTTAACTCATCCTACGGGTCTTATCCTATGAGTTCAGTCGACGTATACTTTTGAATAGGCATCGTTTTTACTGAAATTATTAAATAAAAATCATTAAAGTACTAAAGAGTAATTAATATTTACGGATGATTGAAGAAAAAGAGAGAGATAATGTAATAAAATTGATATCTACTGATTTCTGATAGCGTAGTACTATCAAATATTTACACAGCTAGGGAAAATGGAGTAGAAACGATGCAAGATATCTTCTACTGAGTTCTTACAGCCTGGTACAAATTATCTGTTAATTTTTTTACTGAAAATATTACAAAAGGGTTGAAGGATCTCAAACCCCCGTGAAAGTACATTATGAACAATGGCGGCGTATTTACCTTTGGTAAATATTAATAACTCACACTTTTATTATTATTTTTATTTAAACTCAGTAGGACGAGTCCACCCATTCCAAATAAGTATATGCCAACTGATCCCGTAGTATAAGTACTCGTAGGACGAGTCGACCAAAGAGCCTTTTTAATTTGGCAGTAAATACTAAACTACTATTATGCTTAGACCTAACGATACTATTTCCTATTTTATTGCTTTGGAAAATATAACAAAATATTATAATCTCGAGTAAATTACCCGGTCAAGGTACAAGTAATGGCTGGCTTCATAATTTCACTTTTATTAAAAATTGATTTTAAATTAACTGCGACGAAATAACATTAAAAAAAGAAGAATATACGATTTGTATCTCCATATTTATCATAAAGCTCACTCTTTTCTAACCTAACTAACAATCTTTTCAAGATAATAATACAATACTTAATCTATGTGGTATGTTTATAAATATAATATGGCTAATGAACATTAATTATATTGTTACAATAGCATGATTTACTAATTGTTTATATTTTGTATCGAATGCTATTGATAAATATTCAATGAAGCGAGTATAATGTTCATTATACTTTGTTCATAATTAATGTAGTTATTTTTGTCAGTTTTGTTAAAGACGTTATGAATTTGTACGTCGAATATTATTTAAAAAAAGAAGTGTATTTTGGTCCCTTTTGCTTGTAAACGCTGAATTACCAATGCAAAACGTTACAATTCAGAATTTTCTGTTAATAGAAATTTATTTTGTTATTCACAGAGATTCGGTTGGAAATCTAAAGGTGAAATCACATGCGCAATAGTGGTTTTAGATCGAGGTTTTTAGAACTCGAAAAATGGTTCCTATTCAATAAATCAATGTTAATGAATTAGTTTGTTACAAGCAAGGGTTAACACAATTCTAAAAATGGATTTCATATATGTAATATGAAATGAAGTATAACGAAATAAAATAAATAATAATGTTTGTAAATAAAAATAAAAAAAACAATCTAAGTACGTTTTTGTATAAGAAACTTCGGTAACTTAAGTAATAGAGTTCTTTCTATTGGCAATTATAAAACACTCCTAGTAATAAGCATAACTTATTTCAATAAACATTATATTTTTAACTGCCATTTACCTACACGAGAAAACGGTAAGTACAAAGAACTCAAATAAATAAATCTCTTTTTTTATAATAATCTGATTAAATATTAAAAATATCTGTATAAAATAATAAATATTTGACTATTTAGGTAATAAAAAACAAAATATACTTTGTGGTAAACTGTACAAAAACGAAAAGAAAAACAACATAGAGTCAAAACTACTAAAGGTAGGTACAAAAGTGAATCGAGTCGTTAAACTAAATCGTTCTTATAGTTATATTAATATCTTATACTAAATTTTTAATCATGGCGTTTATTATGACTTAACGAAAGTCGTAAGATACGTCCTTCATGGTATTGAGGTTTGTAATAAAAATAATGAGTCAAGGACGGTGAGGGTAAAAATGATGCGTAGGTCGATACGTCGCTTGTTGAGCTCTCACGTATCTTACAGTCGGTTGATGTCAAAAGCCAGCTAGCAGATACCTCGATGCTGCAAACCCCATTTAAATAATCACACACAGTTCATCATTACACCATGTGTTACATCGTTTAGTGTGTTAGTTGATTCACGAGCCTGGTTCATTATAAAATTTCTTCGTTAAAACGTTTTATTATTTAGTTATCTAGCAGCAACTAGCAGCATTAACCTACTTTAAATTTTATAACCGATTTATATTCGTCGGCTGTTTTTTCTATTACGATGAGATGAACGAGGGATGTTACGGGACACGTTAAGTTTTAGTCCGGCATGCAACATTTAAGACTCGTTTTCAAATTATGGAAAACATGCTGTTATATAAATTAACCTATAATTATTCGATATACATTTTAAATCTCAAAGTAATTAATACTAATCGTTTGATCTAGAATCTTGTTCGTTTTAATAACTTTAGAATACAATTGTTTCGTTTCTACTGGACGATTGTAAATACCCGGTACCTTATGTAGCGTTAGTAGTACGATGTTTGATAACTATCAAGGCATCACAACTAATATTAAATTACCTATATGACATTTTAAAACTACGATTTAATCTTCGCAAGAGATCTAAGAATAATAACAACCGTATTCAAGTGTCGAACGTTTCTAATTCTCACTCTTCCTGGCGAAATAGGTAAGAGCGCACGCACTTATTTTTTTTCGAAGGACCATTTTTCAGTCACTTATTTAGCCAGAACCTATTGCTTTCTAAGATTAGTCATTGCCTTCTAGAGCTAGAATAATTGCTTTCTAAGAATACTAATTATAAAGTGCGATGGCCATCAAACATCGTGAATGTTAGTAAATCAACGGGCGAATAACCCACCCGTATGGTCAGCGGTCGCGTACTCCGTAGTCAGCAGCGGATTGGCTGCAGTCAGCGCCGCGTAGTTGGCGTAGTCGTACGGAGATGCGTAGATCAGCTGGTGGGCCGGTTCCCCGGGGGATAGAAGCCCGGCGGTGCTGGTCCCGTTCAATACTTGAGACGGAGCGGCTGACATCCTCGGTGAGAGTATGAGCGGAGCGCCCAGCGGTTGCGGGGTCCGCAAAGCGACTCCACCCACGCCGCTGACGCCGCCCGGTGCAAGCAGGCGTTGCGTCTCAGCGGCCACGCGCCGCCATTCCTCCTCCGCTGTGGGGTCACCTTTATTGTATCAATGGTGAAAGGTATCTATTACAGTACAGGTATGTACAAGTAGACTTTATTATACTATACGACCCAGTTGGCACAATGATCACCATTCCAGACTGCCAAACCCAGGGTTCGATTCCCGCCTCGGATAAGTATTAGTACTTAGCTATTTGTCTGTGGTCTGGTTGTTTCTATGTATTATGAGTATATATTTACAAAAGAAAAGTATATAGTATATCCGTTGTCTAGCACCCTTATCAAAAGTCTTGTTACTTAGCTTGGGGCTAGATGGCGATGCGTGAAATGTTCTGCATAATTTATTTATTTTTAACTATAGGCGTGAAGTTAGCCGAGAACGAATATGAATGAATACCAAGTGTGACTGGTAGCTTTAGAAAACTTTGTGTCTATGTAGTAAATATTATAGATATGCTGCTTCCAAGTCAACTGACGTGTTTGGTATTATTGAGCAGTGGCATCTTTATACTAGGCACTGCGCTTGAATCGGTCTGGTTCTTCCGCACAAGGAAGCAAGTGAAATAGCGCTTTGTTTCGTAAGTTGTGGTTTGGGGCTTATTACTCACAAATAGGTTAATGAAATATTACTCACAGGTAGTTACCCTTTTAACCTAGTATTTCAACTTAGCTACACTGTAACCGTAACATGCAAATCAATTAACTCAGCAATCTTACTTGGTGACTAATATGACGTTATCGTGATGAAAAGTATAGGACTTATAGGTATAATGTTCATGTAAAATACCAAGGTATGAAATGAATACTTTCCTACTTAGTTACAAAAAGGTGTGTCAAAACATAAGAACCACTGGATCACAGAAAAAAAAGGTTTCTTGAAGAAATAAATAATCTTCTCCTTATAGACGCTAGATAATTAATTACTTGGTTTTAGTAAAAAAAAAGTCTCAAAATGATAAGCAATATCTTCAATATTCTTATATTAAGAATAAGTAGGGGAGACCGAGGGGAGTTGCAACAATTTTGACATTTTGCCTCATAAAAAGGACCCTAGCTGTGTAAATAGTATGAAACTAGTACCATTAGATGGCTCATTCTTTTTCTTTGTTATGAATGAAACAACAAAGCTGTAAGTGTAGAATCTGAGATGCAATTTAATTTTGAACTTCATAAGTTGTTTTGTTTCGTGATTTGCAACTGCAACATGTATTAATTTAATAGACTTAAGGGTTGTAAAGTAAAAACGACGCTTTTATGCTTAGTTAAGTAAAGGCTTTGCAAAATCTTAAACAAAAAACTCTCATTACTTTTCAGTTAAATATTAATCACAAACATAAATTAACTAGTATGATATGAGATCATCATCATCAAGC
Organism: Idaea straminata; assembly: GCA_951213275.1. Classification (NCBI taxonomy): domain Eukaryota; kingdom Metazoa; phylum Arthropoda; class Insecta; order Lepidoptera; family Geometridae; genus Idaea; species Idaea straminata. The sequence goes on along the minus strand of OX577857.1, from coordinate 8,700,906 downwards.
CGCATCACGAAGGCTTTTATTACGGACTGTGACTCTTCTACTGCAGCGAGGATATTATTATATATCTCCCGATTCACACGTACAATGGCCCAAAGAAGAGGCTAAGTGCGGAAAAAGCCCCGAAAAACTAAACAAACTAAACTATATCTCTCGACTTGACATACCCCTGTCGGTTTTCTTATATAATCAGTAGGTATGCTGAAACAAACAAAGCAAAAAAATCTAATAAACCCTGTGCAACAGCAAATCGTCCATACAAAATTCAAACGAAGTGATTTGCAACACCCTGTTGCAGATCACCTCAGTGGCAAGATTGCTCCCAATTTCTGCTTAATCACCAATTAGCAGTAAACTACGAATAAATGAGTCATACCATCCATCAAATTTGAATCATGAATCAATAAGCTTTCAAAAACATAAACCACAATATAGCCACATTGCTAAAATATAGGAATCTCCAAATAATGTTTAAAACTTACTTTTTGCTATTTTCGTCACGCGAGTGTCAAAACTCAGCAACCACACACGGTACGCGATTGGCGACTACTATTGACTGCGCAGGAGAGGAAAAGCGATCGCGTTATTGCCAACTGGCTAACGGTTTTGAATTCCAAGATATTAGCACTTTTGCAAAACCCCTCTGTTGCAAAACCTCTCGGTCTCCCTACTGTTATTTTCAAGATCATTTACTATAAACAATAAATTAGTAGGTACATACTTCAAGAAACCTTTTTTTCTGTGTAATGCTTCGGAACACAAAACGGTATTTTTAATATTTGAACGGAATCGAGAACTAAGCTAGAAAACACCTAGTAAAGAGATTGATATGAAAACCAATTATTAGATGAATGATAATGAACGATACACGGTAAATATAATCTAAAAATAAACAAACCCAAAGTCATTAATAACAATAGTCCCGAATAAAATTATATTATTGGGCTTCACCACATAGAGTTATAGTAGAATGTCTATTTTTTAATTTAAGGAGCTATAGGAATTCCTCTAGCATCTTCCTAATCAGTTCAGTAGTAAATAAGTGACTGCAAACCGCATTTGATAATGAACAAAAAAATTAATTAAGTTGCTTATGTTATATAAAAAGTAGCATATAATACTTCTAATGCATCAATGTATCGTCATACCAAGTTTCATCAAAATTAGTCCAGTAATTTCGGAGCTAGTTTGCTCTAAAATTGATTTATATAACTTACAGAAAACTAAAATAAGTACAATTGGAGTAAAATTGTTAATGTAAACCCAATTTTGAAGTCAGTAGAAATGAAGTCATATGTGATGAAACCCGCCTTAATCTGAGGTTAGTAACAAACAATGAATGCGACCGTACTTATGAGGCACTGACCGTTGACAGGCACGACAGCTTTCGCGCTAGAATCGCGATATGTGCCGTTTATTATAGCCAGCTCCATTAGCTGCCTTTTCTTCAGTTCGTCTTCACCGTCTGCTTGCTAGAATTGTAAAAAGAGAGGTAATTAATAATAATAAAGGCCACCTGCCTTTATTATATACCATAGTACCCATAGTTCCCCAGTATCCAGTCCATTACCATCCCATCACAATTGCCCAAGTAGTAGTTTTATCCTATAGTTTTTCAATAGTTCTATTCAAACCGGAGGTTGTCCTTGGCTGCAATGTATAGTGCAGACAGGGATAATCGCCGGTATGATGTCCACATCATACATTGCCATTAAACTTGTTATTGTAAAGGGCCTCTACCTGTTGGCTTCGGCTCCACCCACGCCTTCCAAAGGTCCGGGGTTCCATAACCCCGTGATACAGGACGTATAACAGACAAATAATAATATAGCTGCGCTCCGCAGTTTTTCCCGCGTGAGTCCCAATTTCGAGATTAAAAGTATCTTATGTCCTTCACGATGTCTTAAACTACCACAATGCCAATTTTCATCCAAATCGGTCCAGTAGTTCGACAAATATATACAAACAAATAAATAAACGAACTTTCATGTGTCTGTCTGTCCAACTAGTTGGACTACGGGCCTTAGTAGGTCGTGCTCGTATTGGCCAATACATTGGAGGACCTGATAGAGGCCAACGCTGCTGCAGTCGCAGTGGCTAACTATTAGGCAGGAAAAATTTGACGGGTCGGGCGTCACTTGACTCCAAAAGAAGAAGACCCTCACGAAATTTTGCATTTACAAATACTTTCCCTATGGATGTAAGAAGTTTGTATTATTATTAAGCCTACACTGTCCAGTGGGACAGTCATCATCATCCGAGCGATGTTCCTGGTTGCATCCCTCTCGGGAGCCCGAGGTCCGCTTTCATGCTTTTACGCCTCCACTTCGCACGATCTTCGGCATCCTGGTTAGTAAGGCCATTTGCACGCATATCACCCTTTGCGACGTCAAGCCAGACTGTAGACGTAATAAAAATATAACCTTGCAGTGCCCTGCAGTGGCAGGGCAAAGGCCTCTCTATCTTTCTTTCATTGATCATGATCTGTCGCAATTGCAAGCTAGTAATTCCTATAGGATTCAAATCATCCCGCCATCCTTGCCTTGGTGTGTCGCGTGGTCGTATACCTATGGGGAACTATTCTGTAGGATTATATTAAAGTGGGTAAATACTTACAGGTACAAGTAAACGTTTGACCTCTTCAACTGCTCTGGCGAGTTTAATCTTCGCCCGGTTCTCTGTGTCTTCAACTGTGAGCAGAACATGGAGATCGTCCGCCAAATGTTCCCAGTTTGGTTTACCCCTGTTCGCGTCCTCCTGAAAATTTATTATTAAACATGTTTAAGTATTTGTATTTTTCTTTTTAACTTCCGTAATGACAGAAAATTTAAATTTGCCCTTTATATTTTTATCGTGTTGACTCAGGACCTTGATTTTTATACACCTAATAGGGACTAAAGACCTTACAATCTGGCATAAATTTCTTCTTGCTGAGAAAATCTGTGGTGACATACGGACAGACGGATAAGCGAGTGATCTTATAAGGGTTCCATTTTTTTCCTTTTGAGTACCCTAAAGAGGGTTCATTTCATTTCACCCAAGTTTTTTTCTGAACTTGATCTTGTCCTGAGTATTTTAAAAATTCCAAAACAGGCAAAAATACACTGTGCTGTCAATGTGAGGTAAATCATCCATGATTCACAATTCCTTTCATTATTTTAAAAATTAAAAAAAAATGTTCCAAATATTATAAGTAGGTATGTCATATTGAGGCCATTACAACCTCAGAATAGAATAGAATAGAATAGAATATTATTTATTTGCAACAAAATAAGAAATCACAAAGTCTTAAAAACTATTTACTAACAACTGTTGCAAAACGGACCCCAACTCAGCGAAATGCTAGTCATTCCACTAGCGCTGGTCTTCCGTTGAGGCCGTTCCGGTGACGTCTGTAACAGACGGTACACGTACGTCAAACTATATTACAGTTACTTAGGCCCGATTTATGAAGAATCGGGTCATAATACAACATAAGAAAAAAATATTACGCATAACAACATCAGCTGGACACTTTAATCTCAATGCCAATCTCTTATTAAACTATTGAGACAATCCGTGAATTAATCTAAACTGTCTGGCAATCCTACAAAAGTGCAAAGAGAAGAGAAAAAATGCCTTGAAAAATTAGCCAAGAAAAACAAAGATAACATTTAATTCGTTAGAAAAATGCAATTTACCTACTGTATTTCCTTTTCTTAGAACTGCAGCCGCGTGAAAAATAAAACTTTCAGGTAGTTAGGTAGGTACCTACGATATACAGGATGAAATTTTTAACGTCCTCAATTTTCTGAGATGGTTTTGTATCCGTAGTAAAGAACTTCTTTGTAAGAAAACATTACGCAAACGCGCTGTACTAGAATAAGCACTTTTATCTACACGCAAAAAGTTACTATACTATCATTTTTTTTGTTTATAACGAATAGGCTCCATAACTTTTGGACCGATTTTGATGAAACTTGGTATGAGGATAAATTGATTAATTGGGAACATAGGCTACTTTTTTTATCCCGATAACTACTCCCACGGGATCGGGAGAAAAAACGCGGCGCGCTGCTAGTTATCTATCAGTCCCACGTGCGTAGCGGGCGTGTTATAAACAATTATGCAGTAGGATTTGGAATACTAACGCCCGAATACTGAAAAGCTACTTAATCTTAAGCGGCGTTTAAATTGATATTTAAGCGTAGGCTTCAATAGCAAACATACACTTAACTTAAATTTAAACGCCACTTAAGATTAAGTAGCCTTTCAGTATTCGGGCGTATATCATCTAGAAAAAAATACTTGGTAAAAAATTTCACCCTGTATACATAATAGAGACAATATTAGTCAGTTAATTAACATTATTAATTGTTAGTTAATAAATAATTTTATAATGAGTTTTATACCTTTTTCTTGTCCCTCATAGAACCTTTGCCTCTAACCATAATTTTGCATCCTGTTTCTTGTTCTAGCTGTTTCGCTGTCATACCTCTGGGTCCTAAAATCCTTCCCACGAAGTTGAACTGAAAAAATAAAACAATAATTTCATTAAAACGAAGTTTTTTACAATTATATAAGTTGTAGGCAGGGCTCACACTCGACTCGCGTTTTTGCGTCGGTTGATCGCACAACGACCGTAGTTGAAATTTCATCATAGAGTGGTACCTTCATCTCATTAAGCCCTTTCATTGGAGTACCAACATGGGGTGTCTAGCACCTGTAGTTCTCGATATATAACTCATTAAAGTTTGACCACCACTTAGTACATTTTCATGAACAAGAAAGTACCAAAAACGACTTCTTATTAATTTAAGGACTTTTTGTGGTCACCATCCGGCTCCATTATCAGACCCTGGTCAGTATTTTGGTAATCTATTAAGTATCAAGTAATCTATTACGTGTATGTGTATTTAAAGTGTTAATTTTTGGGTCCCTGAAGTAAATTATATACTTTATGCGTTATATTACTGGCCTTTAGTTTCTGTATGTCCCTTAAGTTCACGGTTTCCTCGATAAATAGCATTTAAAACAGAAATGACGAAATGCAATGATCTATGAGAAAAGTACCTATGTTTTCAATAGCTACCAGCCAAAGTCGTTGGTTTAATTACTCGCATCGCTACACATAAACCATATTTCCTGTACACATTGATGTACCTATCTATTCCTACCTGCAATATATGCGTTTAACCTCAATCTGCAGCATCAAAGCATCGGTCAACACAGATTATATGAACTGTGAACTAGTATCATTCTACACGCCACCGCGCCGCGCCGCCGACGCCGGCTTACACGAGTAATGGATCAGTTGGCAAGATGCCAATCAACAACAAAACTAAACTTGTTCTAAAGGGATATTCAACCGGAATATTAGACTAAGAAAAACTATTAAAAAACTAACGTAAATAAAAATTGAGGCTGGAAATTCGTCATATGTCTCATGGTAAATTGTTTGGTGTGACAGCGTGCAAATTGCTCTGAGACGTTATTACTTGTGACTGAAAATTTGACGGGAAAACATCATGGATTTAAGTTTGTTGAAATATGTAACCAAATTTTCACTTCTCTGGTTTAGAAAATCATTAGTTTTTCCTTTAAGTGAGGCAATTCAGAACATTCCAATAATTTCATTAGAAGATGGTTGAAAAGTACCAAAACAACGTCACTTTTCATGATAGACTTTCTATTACAAAGCGATGTTATCCACTGACCACAAAAATAATAAAAAACGAATTATCGAAGCTTATATAAAACAAAGCTATATTTTTACTGGATATAACCTAGTATAGCAATGTAGTTCCCACATTCGTTTCTTGTCTTGGCCTAGCGACTGTGACGGTCTGTAGTAGACAAAAAATTGGAAATAAGACACCAACGAGAGATAACTACTTATACTAAAGAAATAGGCAAATGAAATAAATATAACGCTAATAGCAATATTACCTCGCCAAAACTGTTTGACTCTATGACTCTGTTTTCCTTTATCAACCAAAGGTTCCGTCTCACATAGTTCCTTCTTATTAAACATAACAATAGCTTTAAGCAAGCATAATACTAGCTGTAACATCAAAATGCTCATAATTCAAAACCCTAGGGCAGTCTCATCACTACTTAGTGGTAGGCCACAAATTGCTTGTCTGCTAAGACTTCCTTTGCGTGCCACTATTATAACAAAACCTCATAAATATAAATTATGCTAGTCAAAAGGGAAATGTTATCATTGAGACTTCAAACAACCATCTTTTATGCGGTCTTCGTCAACTTTAAGATTGTAGATATCTTATAGTTTCTAGGTTGATGTGACATGGTTTTTTATATATCTATTTAACTAAATATTTTTATGTACTTGTGTAGTTTTTGTTTTTTGTAACCTACTGACATATCCTAGGGAAAATTTATATAACAAACTTTTTTATAAGTACTACTTATTTATTCATAAAAAATGGCTGTCTGTAAAGTCGGTTCCCGGAAGATAATTTTACGTGATAACGTCATAAGAAAACGATGAAAAATTAATATAAAACTCTTCTATTCGTCACTCGTCACCATAACACAAGCCCAGATGAGCGATATTATTATTAAATACTCTGTTTCCTAACGGGAACGGACGCGTCATGGTCATGTTACCAAGATGCATGACGTCACACAATAAGTCGTCAGACACTTTTTGTGAATGCAGGTATTCCATCAATTTATTAGACGTTATCACGTCAAAAAGTATTTGCCGGGTTTGTGTTCCTTACACCACACGACCTACCAGTTAAGCTAAACAGACCTTCTCCATCCTAAGGTTGCCTGGAAGAAATCGCTTTAAGCGATAAGGTCGCCTGTTTGTACAATTTCGTAGTTAATAAGCTTTCTCGTCTTTTTTGTCATTTTCAATGTTTTGTGTGTTGTACAAATAAAGTGTTTATCTATCTATCTATCTTTCATTGAAGTTTTAAATACACTTAATTTATTTCCGTGGCGAATTTTGGCGCTCGCTAAGCTCGTGGGTATTCGCAGTTCTAACCTAACCTTAGGTATAGGTTAGGTTATGTGTGGCGATCGCTATGCTGCGTATTAAGTCATGTTCTATACTATTACTAGTTCTTATACCTTTTGTGGGTTATTAAGTAATGTGGCTAGCATCGATTTATCAAAGGGACTAAGGGCATGAATGTTGAAAACAGACCGATGTAACAAAATCACTGGCCGATGTTCTTGGGCTTAGACATAATACTGAGTTGCAGGTCAGCATTTAACCACCATATCACTTAATGATAAGTGACGATGCAGCCAAAGGTGGGTATAGACTAGAGTGTTGACTAGTAAAAACATCAAGCATTCGCTGCTTTTAAATTTTATCGAACCACATTTCTAGCATTTTCCAAATGCTCGAGGAAATGGTGTAAATAAATACCTAACCAATATATTAGTCATCATGGGTTGAATTGACACAGCCTTTTAACCACTATCTCACTTAATGATAAGTGACGATGCAGCCAAAGGTGGGTATATACTAGAGTACTGACTCGTAACATAACAACAAGCATTCGGTACTTTGAAATTTTATCGAACCACACTTCTAGCATTTTCCAAATGCTCGAGGAAATGGTGAAAATAAATACCTAAGCAATATATTAGTCATCAAGGGTTGAATTGACACAGCCTTTTAACCACTATCTCACTTAATGATAAGTGACGATGCAGCCAAAGGTGGGTATAGACTAGAGTATTGACTCGTAATATAACAACAAGCATTCGGTGCTTTGAAATTATATCGAACCACACTTCTAGAATTTTCCAAATGCTCGAGGAAATGGTGAAAATAAATACCTAACCAATATATTAGTCATCAAAGGTTGAATTGACACAGCCTTTTAACCACTATCTCACTTAATGATAAGTGACGATGCAGCCAAAGGTGGGTATAGACTAGAGTATTGACTCGTAATATAACAACAAGCATTCGGTGCTTTGAAATTATATCGAACCACACTTCTAGAATTTTCCAAATGCTCGAGGAAATGGTGAAAATAAATACCTAACCAATATATTAGTCATCAAAGGTTGAATTGACACAGCCTTTTAACCACTATATCACTTAATGATAAGTGACGATGTAGCTAAAGGTGGGTATAGACTAGATTGTTGACTCGTAACATAACAACAAGCATTCGGTGCTTTGAAATTTTATCAAACCACACTTCTAACATTAGCCATGCATTTGCCTGTCCATTCGTAAGAACGTTAGTACATTACATTGAAATGCTCGAGAAAATGGTGAAAATCAATACCTAACCAATATATTACTCACCAAGGGTTGAATTGACACTTGTTTGATAGTTTTTCATGGATAAATTATGAACCGGGGGTTCACGGTAGTCGACAGATAGGTTAATCATTTCGACCATAAAATAGGTATAGCATGTTCGTGCTTCCGAAATTAGGTCTTAATTAACATCTGCTTAAATCATGAGTCTAATAAGCCCAGACGTCGTAAACCGTCTACATTTTATCATGCGAAGTTTGATCGGACATGACCGGACGTTTGCGGTTCGATCCCCTGTAAAATAGCGTCGCATGTTGGCAGTATGCCAGAATTTACTTTATTGCATTTCTTCTAAGTAGGTAAGTACATGATTATTTTATGATGAAAATATGTAACTAATTATTTTTATCCGATCAAATCCGCCAATTGGAGACCATCGTTTCACGGCCGAGTTGATTCACTTATTTCGTTTATTGACGATTTCAGTTTTTTCAGGAAAATGAGATCACGTGTAAACTAAAATCCCTGAACCAGAGTTATGAAATATTTGGATGTAGCGAAATGTATGTACAGTAAAACAATCCTACGAGTACCTACTTTACTATAATATTACAAATGTGAAAGTTTGTTAGTTTCCTTCACGCAAAATCTACTGAACCGTTTGGAACTGAAGCTTTCAGCTGAGGTCGACCTGTTTGGGTTACGACTCCTTTTATGATTTTTTTTCTCTGTTTTATGTCAATTTTCTATTTTTTATAGTACATTGTTACCCTAGGTGTGAAAGTCACTCATTGAGTCCCAACACGGAGTTTGGCGCCCGAGCGTAGCGAGGGCGCTAATAGTTCGAGGGACTTAATGAGTCTTTTACCCGAGGTAAGCACTGTGCTTTTCATTACGAATAATACATAAAATTCTTCATAATAACGAGAATGAATGAGAGACTCCATACTACCTCTGGCAGTATGCATGAGCCGTGTAAAGCCATAATTGTTATTCCTAAAGCAAGGAGGTTAGGTTTTTGAAGTTCCTAATGCGTAATGATACTGATACTGGCTACAAGCACATTGCACAAGCCGCGCGAAGCCATAATTTGACATGACAGCTGTCAGTGAAAGCGATTTTCCCTAGGGCTGAAAGTTTTTCTTTCTACACGCTCTTCAGGCATCTTAAGACCTACTTTCGGAGTATGAGTAATGAAAAGTAACTTTTTCATTGTCATATTAATTCCTTCCTTCCTGTGTTTGACGTGTGTTTGTACTCAATAAATGTCTTCTTTCTTTTTTTCTTTCATCCTTTCAAACTGGGTATGTAGATAGATGGAAACCTTATAGGCTTTTTATCCCGATATTCATACGAGACTCGTACTTACGACTTTTTATAGTAATCAGAAAAGACATGATACTACTAAGTGGAATCAATTACAAATACCTAATATAATAGGAGTGTTCAATTCAAACAGCTAGTAGGTAAACAATAGCAAACAATCTAGAAATCGTAATGCCTCCAGCGCGACTAATCGGTAAACATTAACCGATACCTAATTGCATTCCACCTACGGCTATAAAGACAAAGACACACCCAATATCTAACTTGACCGTCAGCTACGTACCTACTTAAACTAAACAACAATCATCTATGGAACTATACGTATTTTAACCGACTTCAAAAAAGGAGGTGGTTCTCAATTCGGTTTTATGTTTTTTTTTATGATAAATAAGTCAGTTTTTGACAACTATGTCATACGATGGTAAGTGACGATGCATTTAAGACATAGCTGTTTCCTTGAAGATACCTCGTCACTCAAAGACCTCACGATAAACGGGGCCTTCGAGGTATGTGGCTGCACCGGCCTACGTGAACACGGACAAGTCCGCTTGTCCTCCAACGAAGTCGTACACTACGGCGATGTACAATCAGGCATCATATGTGTAAACCCATTGTAGAGCTCCGAAACTACTACTATTAGAATGTTTTCAACACAAACAAGATTCTAAGTTCCCGCTCGTGTTGAAGTTTAAAGTCCTTCAACTCACACATTTATTAGACAAACATTTTTAGAACATTAGAAACATTTCATGTTTACAACATTCCAATATTAGTAATTTTAGAGCTATACGATGGGTCTGCAATTCTGTTGCCGACTGTACCTAGCTGAGTACTCTATATTCAAATCTTTCATTTATCTTCTACTAGCTGCGCCCCGCGGTTTCACCCGCGTAAGTCCCGATCCCGTGGGAAAATCGGGATAAAAAGCCTATATGTTAATCCAGGCCTCCAGCTATCTACATACCGAATTTCATCGCAATCGGTCCAGTAGTTTTTGCGTGAAGGAGTAACAAACATACACACACACACACACACACACGCACACACAAACTTTCACATTTATAATATTAGTAGGATTACTTACATCTATCTGCTTTCCTAATAATAATAGAACGAATGATAATAATTCTATTCAAACCGGAGATTGTCCTTGGCTGCATTTTATAGTGCAGACAGGGATAATCGCCGGTTTGATGTCCACATCATACTTTGCCATTAAACTTGTTATTGTAAAGGGCCTCTACGTGTTGGCTTCGGCCCCACGCATGCCTTCCAAAGGTCCGGGACTCCATAGTCCCGTGATATAGGACATAGAACGAATGACAAAGAGTATGACTTTGAAAATCGAGACAATAATTGTAATACTGTTCATTGAAATGCACACACCGAATCGGTTTTCAGGTACGTTTATTGGACTCTATTAAAATTAACTAGATCTATCGTTTGTAATGCTTTTAACAAGCTCCATTCAAATGGAATCTAGGCGTTACTGGTTAAATAATTGATTCAGCCACAATCGTCGATATACGCCATGATTTCTATTATATTAGTTAAATTAAAGTGACATTGCCCTCTAATAAATAAATAAATATTACAGGACATTCCACACATCGCTATCTAGCCCCAAGCTAAGTTGCTAGACTTGTGTTATGGGTGCTAGACAACGGATACACTACTTATATACTTTTTTTTGTAAATATAAATTATAATACATAGAAACAACCAGACCCCAGACAAATATCTAAGCATAAATACATGTCTGAGGCGGGAGTCGAACCCGCAACCCTGTGTTTGGCAGTCCGGCATGGTAACCATTGTGCCAACTGGGTCGTCAATCGTTACAGTGATTATTTTAATTAGACACGGGTAGCTTCAGTAATTGAAAATGGCTTTGTACCCTAATGACAGAGTGTCAAACGCACGCACCGCAATAACTACAAAAAAATAGTAATTCGGGGTCAAATTTTAGCTGAGCAAGAGAGAGAAAGATCAGTGTTATCTAAAATGAATCTTCATTTCATACAATATCGACAGTGGTTAGGCTAGGATGTTGTAAGATTTTTTATAAAAATGCACAAATGAAACTACTAAGTCTCATATAAGGCGTTTTATGAACACAGCTAAAGCTACTAAACTACTAAGCTAGACATAAGCAGTTTTAGCTGTGCACCTGTGTTGTGCAACTGCACATCGGTTAAAACTACTGATCAGTCTTAAGACTGATCAGTAGTTTTAACCGATGTGAGGAATTTTATGACCGATATTACGCCTCTGAGTATGTTCACAATGCTAAGGAAAAAGTTCAGTAACTCTCTACTAAACTGTAATTTAAATCTATCGTTATAATATTTCAGCTGTTGAGATCAGCCTTAACTGAGGAATTTTAAGTTCCGCATTTTGCCCACATATTTACGCCTCTGTGTATGTTCATAATGCTAAGGAAAAAGTTCAGTATCTCGTTTCTAAACTGTAATTTAAACCTATCGTTGTAATATTTCAGCTGTTGTGATCAGCCTTAACTGAGGAATTTTAAGGTCCGCATTTTGCCCACATTACGCCTCTGAGATTGTGGGCTAAAGAAAAACTTCAGTATCTCTCTACTAAACTGTAATTTAAATCTATCGTTGAAATACTTCAGCTGTTGTTCTAAGACTGATTGCATTAGATAAGAGGGCCTAGTGTGGTTCTCGACCCGTGACCTAAGGCAGCGGAGCAAGACCAATCCGATCGGCATCATTACGGCTCTTATGTTCTCTGGTACTGCATTGGTACAATGTAGCAGATGCCACGTAAGTACCTTACCTACTGAGTAATTGAATATGTACTTTGAAGAATGTCTACAATAAGGTGTCCGAGTTTTATGTCTTTGAATTATTACTGGACACGTTTGATGAGATTTATCATATTTCTAACTAATATTATAAATACGAAAGTTTGTTTATCTATACTAATATTATATAGCTGAAGAGTTTGTTTGTTTAACTGTCGCTAATCGCGCTAATCTCAGAAACTATTGATTCGAATTGAAAAAATATTTTTGTGTTGGATGTTCCATTTATCGAGGAAGGCTATAGGCTACTTTTCATTTTGATATTCCCTCGGGACCGGAACTTACGCGGGTAAAACTGCGGGGCGCAGCTAGTTTATTTATATGTTTGGCCGATTGATATAAAAATCGGCATAGTGGTAGTTTAGGGGATGGAAAAGGACATAGGATACTATAGATTCCGAAATTCCCGCGGGATCGGGACTTACGCGGGTAAAACAGCAGGACGCGGTATAACTTTCGGATGTACAATATTATAGTAAGGATGTCATGGAACTTTCACCAGAATCCTCGTTCCTAAACCTAAGAAAGATTGTTTAAGATATTCTAAAAGATTCGTTACAGTATATCCAGTGAGGCGAGTGATCTGTGACTGAAGCACGACCAATCAAATCAACCTCTTAACTTTGATCATTATGACTAGTCATGATGCAATACAAGCAAAGCAAACTAAAACATATAAATCTTGGAATACGTGATTTTACTTTTCAATAATTAATGATGTGTTAGGTATATATGCAAGTAATTTAATAATGTGACTTTATTCAATTTCAGCAGAATCCTCGTTCCTAAACCCATGAACGATTATTTAAGATATTCTAAAAGATTCGTTACAGTATATCCAGTGAGGCGAGTGATCTGTGACTCGTTACTGAAGCACGACCAATCAAATCAACCTCTTTACTCTGATCATTATGACTAGTCATGATGCAATACAAACTAAAACACATCTATTCGAATCCCGCCTCAAACAATATGCAGAATTATTTAAGTTATATTTACAAAAGAAACTAGGTATATAATAATTTTATCCGTTGTCTAGCCGACATAACACAAGTTTAGTTGCTTAACTTGGGGCTAGATGGCGCTAGATGAAATGTCTTGCAACATTTTTTATACATTTTTGTTGTACTAATAGCCTTTAAATTATTAGGAGTTACAGTTTTGGTAAATTTAATTAGAAAAACAAGAGTTATTATAAGCTTTCAAAGATTTACTGAACAGGCTATTTAGAAAACAACAGATGAATTTACATTTTATGAGGTTTCTAATTTAATCTGAGACATCGGATAAAGTAAAAGCAACGAAAGTGTTATTTTATTACATTAGTCGATTAGGTATGTTTATATTCAAAAGAATTTGGGAAACAACTATAATATAAATGTTATTTTCAAATAAAGTTAAAAAAAACCTTATTTTAATAACTCATTTGGAAGTTTTATGAAATGAAATACAAGCAGTTTAAGTCAATTTATGACGGATCAACTAAATAAATTATATTTTGGCCAAGTGCTCTTCAAGGCCGCATAAAATTCTGTGATTTTTAAAAAGATTTTACTTTATCGTCTGTCGCCCTACTTTGATGCTTTTGCCAGAATAAAAATCAGCTGCCGCTTATATGTAAACCGTAAAGAAAATAGCAATTAGTAGTAAAGAAAGATTTTTTTTTAATTAGCGCGTGGAATGCACTGGGCTATCGGAAAATATTGCAATTTTAGCAATGTTTTCAGTTGCAATTTTTGAAGACGCATTTTTCTTTAAAAAAATATACTTACCTAGCTTAATCTCTTTTTTAACAACTTTGAAAAAGGAAGGGGTTCTCAAATAGGTTTTATTTTTAATGTCTGTTACGTCAGAACTACGCAATTTATCCACCGATTTGTAAGACTCTTTTTTTATTAAATTATACTTTTATATTGGTCCCACAGACATTTCATTGAAATCAAAGTGGTGTGGTTTTTAAATTAAAAATTGAAAAATATTTCATCCAAGTAAACGAAGTTGCGTATTTCGTTTTATTTGATTTTTTTTTTAATCTTCCAATCAGATAACCTCTGATGTGGTATTTTCATTGGAAATGGATCTTGTGAAACTCAACTTCCATTTTTTTTAATTAAATTTTTAAACTTCGTCAAGTAGCGACGACGACGCCATGAATCTCAGAAACTGCAGGAAGCAAGTTCAATGCACACTGCACAATTTTCTAAAACAAATACTGCGAGTTGTGACTCGAGCAAATATTGACGCTTCTGGCTTCGAAGTCACACCGTAATTGTGTTAGGTATTTTAACACTAAAGCAGTAACGAAGGAAATGCAATACATAAAATCTACCATGTTTTAGCGGCAGATAATATATTTTAATAGTATGAATTTTAGCATTGTTATTGCTTAGACTTTTTCTTCTTCTTGTTCCTGCCCTTATCTAAATTAATTTTTTACAAGCTCTTACTTGCGGCTTTGCTCGCGCACAATTACTCTATAACTTCTTTAATCTTTACGGGTACTTTATTAAAATATCTGGATGGGACGCGTTTTTGTTTAAGAAAATAATTACATACATATTTATAATATTGCATTTTCAACTATATTTTTTGTCATTTTATCAGAATTATAACCAGGCTACTTGGTGAGCTAATTCTAAGTTGCTAGCTCTAAGGATTTAGGCTGTGCTTTGATACATCAGTCAATCACTTTTGCCTTTTATATACACGTATTTCACCCCGTCGCGTCGGGGTTTGAAAATCCTTCCTTAGTGGATGCCTACGTCAGAGGAATACGTGTGCCAAATTTTAAGTTTCTAGCTCTAAGGCCGTGCTTTGATACATCAAGCAATCACTTTTGCCTTTTATATTATATGGAATGAATACTATTCAGTACCTACACAAGAAACAAACGAAATAGATACACATTATAAAGAAGGTAGGTGTAACCCTGTTAGAAATAATGAATTTATTTCAAAATAGTAAATATGTTTAGCAAATGATTTAATTTTTGGTAATATTTTACGACTGGTTGTAAGACTGTGACCCTCAAAAATTGAAGTACGTAGTAGATACACAATATGGTAATTTTAAACAAAGTTCTTGAAACAATTTCATATTAGTTTGTGTGTGTTCTCGCGAATGATAAGGCACACGTTTTGCCAGACATGTTTTCACTAAAACAATTCAAAATCTCGTAGGTTTACGCACACTAACAAACAATTCTATTTTATGCTTTTCCTATATTGGTAAGGCTGCTACTCTACTTTCCGAGCGTATACTGCATTTGGATAAATAAAATAATAAATATTGCAGGACATTCCACACATCGCCATCTAGCCCCAAGCTAAGTAACTAGACTTGTGTTATGGGTACTAGACAACGGATATACTACTTATATACTTTTCTTTTGTAAATATATACTTATAATACATAGAAACATCCAGACCACAGACAAATATCTAAGCATAAATACATGTCTGAGGCGGGAATCGAACCCGCAACCCTGTCAGTCCGGCATGGTGCCCATTGTGCCAACTGGGTCGTCTGGGATTTTAGACTATTTACGTTACATACACTTACAATAACATTTCATCAATATTGAATCTGTTTACAGTTAAGTTTCATGTTTGGATAAAGTTTCTCAGCTGTAGGTTTTGTTTGCAGAGTTTTTTATACATTTCAATTTAAAACTTATTTCAAATATTGATGATAAAACCACCTTTTTTATAGTCGGTTACAGAATCAGCTTTTAAAGCTTAATATTTCCAAAACGAATCGAAAAATAGTTCTATCAGACCCTGTACTGTTTTTAATAGACATTTCTAAAGAACTTTTTAAAAATAATCCTTATTTGTACAGGTACTCAATAAATATGTTATAATTTCTACATCGTTGTGTACTCGGTGTAGTACCTACCACAGTATAACAATAATTTGATAGTGGATTAGATTAGAAACAACAAAAGAAATTATTCTTTTAATTCCTAGCAATCCTCTAAAAAGAGAAACGCAAGGGACACAATTCAGAGTAAAGTTAAAAAACCTGACTCTAAATTATTGTGTTCCTAATTCAAAGTGGAAATAAAAAGGACGTAGTGAACAAGGAACCCTTAGTACTGGAACTAGAGTTACAGCTACAGCTTTCTAGTACTAAGGGTTCCTTGTTCAAAACGAAACACTAAAAAGTTACTAGTCTAACTGTACTGAATTGTAAAGTAACGGAACCTACAGTTATGGAAAGATTTAATAACTCCTCCTGCCTTTAATGGAAACGCAAAATCAAAGTCATGGATGTCCAATATTGATTCAGTGTGATTGTAGTTAGATAGAACGTTATAGTCGTGACATTTTGGCATCTCCTAGTATTATTTTGATTACAAGATTCGGTCTGTTGATCTACTTATAGTCTTGAGGCGACTGGAGCGTATAGATATTTGCTACAAAGAGGTGGGGGTAGCGGCCAACGGCCTTGGGCGCTTCACCTATTTAATTATTGAAAGAAAAATTGATATTTTATCCAAATTTTCTATGCTTACATTTTGTAGGTTTTTTTTCGATATTTTAGCATAATTTTTAGACAAAAATTCCTTGTTGCTTCGAAGCTTTAGTTGAAGAAATCTATTTTAGACAATTGGACTACATTTGAATTTTATGAACAGTTTTTCATTTAATAATTTTAGTTTTAGGCGATGAAAATTATTTAAAACTGAATATTTAGGTACCATGTTTTTTTATTTTATTTCGTGGAGCACGATATTGCGATTTATTTAGCGCTCCGCTGTTTTACCCGCGTAACTCCCGATCCCGTGAGAATATCAGAATAAAAAGTTATGTTAAGCTAAGACTTTGCTACTCCCAATGAATCAATGTATCCTCATACCAAGTTTCATCAAAATCGGTCCAGTAGTTTCAGAGCCTATTCGTTACAAACAAAAAATCTTCTTTATTATATTAGTGTAGATTTATGATTTTATGTTCGTTCTGATTAGTTTCAATGGACAGTTACATGATAGAACTGACCTGTTTATGGAAATAAAGTTCGACCTAAATGCGTTAGTTCGCGTCGAACTTCGAATAGATACGCTTGGTGAGTCCTACTCGTATGGGAGCGCATGTGACCCGAATACACTAATACACCATCATTAACGTGTTCCGCGTCTTATGCGATTTTTTCTATAAAAAAACCGGTCAAGTGCGAGTCGGACTCGCGCTCGATGGGTTCCGTAACATGTTCTACGGGAGCTCTACTTAAATATTTATTTTTATGTTTTAAGCTATTGCATAGCTTTTATCGCGGGCTTTGAGCGCGGCGACTGAATCAAGAAATTCCGAAACGAAAATAAAACCTCACACCCTCACTCCGCCTACCATGTAGCTCGGCCGAGCGTTCGCTTAACGTGTATGTATTGTATATGGTACAATTGTACGAAGCACTATGCAATAGCTTTACCGCGGCAGTCCCCGAGTGCCACATGTTTTTTTAGCTGTGTATTTTTATATATGTATCTAGCTATCACGGTTCATGAGATACAGCCTGGGTGACAGACAGACAGCGGAGTCTTAGTAATAGGGTCCCGTTTTTACTCTTTGGGTACCGAACCCTAACTAGCATAGGTAATCTTTCTACCCATTCGTATCTCCATTAAAAAAATATTACACAGAAAAAAATATTTCTTAAAGCATAAATCCTATCCCTATTAATAGACGGTATAGAATAATTTCTTGGTTTTAAAATCTTAAAAAAATAAGCAGTATTTTTATTTCAAAGGAATATTTTTTTATTTGCCAATACTGTTTATTATTTTCAAGAACATTTACTAAAAACAAGAAATTATTGTCTAGCGTTTAAAATAGGGAGAGGATTTTTCTTTCATCAAAAAACCTTTTTTTTTGTGTATAATGTACTAGCTGCGCCCCACGGTTTCAGCCGCGTAAGCCTCGATCCTGTGGGAATATCAAAATTAAGAGTAGCCTATAGCCTTCCTCGATAAATGGACTATCCAACACAAAAATAATTTTTCAATTCGAACCAGTAGCTTCTGAGATTAGCGTGTTCAAGTTCTACAAACAAACTCTTCAGCTGTATAATATTTTATAGGCTACTTGTTATCTTGATATTCCCACGGGATCGGGACCCACGCGGGTAAAACTGCGGAGCGCAGCTAGTGTACTTATAGAAGTACATGTGTATTTATTAGAACACACACCATAACAGTAGAAGGTTTCGAATGAATCATTCGTGATTCTGTTATTCCAATTCATTTTTAGTATAATTAATACAAGCAAGCAGCTGTCGGAATACGATGAAAATACGCACGCATAAAAGTAGGTACCAAGAAAAATCTATAGAAATATCTGTTGCAAAATGAATGAATATTTCTCACAAGAAAAAAACTTTGGAAATTCCATAATCTATAAATATTACAGTCAAATTCCTGACTGACTTATACAGGATTATTGGTAATTATACTAGCAAGCCGCTGAGGGCTACATCTGTGCAACTAAACAAACAACTTTTGTTTTAAGACTTTTGGAAACTCGAATATTTTTTGAAAATTTTGAGGTTAGGTTTACTTGAAAATCAGCTGTTCCTTACACGGAGAGTTCATTAACCTTAAAAATTTTCTTATTTTTTAAGTTTTATGTACTGTTCTCAGTCTGAATGACCTTTGTTTAAAAAAAACTGCTGTTTTTCGAATTTACATAACCTCAAAAATTTCTCTTTTTTTCGAATTTTCAAAAGTCGTAGAACAAGAGTTGTTCGTTAAGATCACTTTCTTGTCCGTCTGTTTTTTTATAAATAAAGATGATCATAAAACTAAAACATTTTAGGATATTAGTCACACGAACTGAGGACGGTTCATAAACTTTGTTCGACAAACGCGCCCCGCACACAAATCTCATAGTTTGCTCTATTTCAAGAATAGTTTAACGTTTACAGTTGGTTTTTGCGAGCAAATAAAACTCGAATAGTACGAGAACCAATTGTATAAACAATTAAACATGGTTCCAGGAACAATATACGTGCTGACTCAGGACATATTTACATATGAAAGAATGTTACACAGAAACGGCTTATGATTTTAAGAAGCCGATTATAATGACAAACATCGTTATGTTTCTATTATTTTATTTAGCTGTAAGTACGTGACTGATGTAGCTCTTTTAATCGACAATAAGTATAATAAAACGATCAATATTACAATTTATGTGTTAGTACCTATATATCTGAATTCCATGCAATAATCCTATCTACTGCTAGTCAAAACCAATGAGGTTCATAAATATTTTATTGACGCGAAGCTTTAGCAAACTTGAATGACAAATCATTTTATAGACAACTAGCAAAGCCGGCGAACTCCGCCACCATTTCGCCACCAGAGTTTCCTGAATTTTCTTTGCTATAAACCTCACGCAGCCCGAGACCTTTCCAACGAATGCAAAACCGTGGAAATCGGTTCGTGCGTTCTGGAGTTATAGCGTCAGGAAGGAAATCCCGACTTATTTTTATAGGTATATTAGATATTTTATTGTTAACATTTAGCTTAAGTATATATTTATCTTTATATTCAAATTCATAGTCCAAATTTACTGACTGGTTAATATCAAAGCACAGTACAAACGGATTGGAATAACATTGGCCATACTTTTATAAAACGTCAGCATCCGCTAAGAAAACATTTTGAAAAATTAACCTACGCAGACAAAGTCTAGTTTTTTAATATCCTTTGAGTTGAAAAGACAAGTCTAGGGTACTAGAGTCACAAGAAAACAGTATAATAATTGTTCAATGGAAATAAATCATAGAAATTCTTACTTTATTGGCTGGAGAGCGCTAAGCATTTCAATCGAAGTGCGGAAAAGTAACCTACGAGGAAGTCGCGGGCTAAAGTAAGCTTTTTAATATCTTTTGAGTTGAAATAAGACAAACCTAGGGTACTGTTGAAAGAAAACTGTATAATAATTGTACAATGGAAATATATGATAGAATTTCTAACTTTGTCGACTGGAGAGGGCATTATAATAGAAGTGGTATCAGAATTCAACGCAACTACACACAAGCTCATTAGATGTCCCCATATATGGAAGCTGCTGGACAGCGCGGATGGCGTCTACAAGTCACAACATATAACTCAATACAAACAACATTATAGTGATGTTAATCAATTAATAAACACAAAGCAATAAAAACGTAACTTATGTCTTGTACTGCGAGCAAATATATTGACTTATGTTAATTTAGGAATCAAACAAATTTTAAAATAGACACAATGGAACTGATTTATGGCTCTACTTAAAATGAGCATTACAGCAAAATCAACATTTTATGACCACTTAGGCTTAGGTGCAATCGTCTTAAAAATAGGTTAGGGTGTGTAGCTTTGGGAAGCACCCACAAGAATATTTTGGGGGTTTATCCTGTGGTCATTTTCACAACCCTCATAATAACTATATTTTTAAATGTAAGTATACTAAAACAGCAAATACATCATCTGTGACAGAACCCTAAAAAAACAACCACCTTTTGGTGGTTGCCACCAACATTTTCATGTGAAATTTTGCCACGATGAGGCCACATGCCCAAAATTTCAGATGTCCTGTAGAGATAAGCTTCGAGCTCTAGACACCCTAACTCTACAAGCCCTAATTTCAAAAACTCTGTCAAAATATGTAGCTGTCCACGTCTAAAATTCGTCGTGAAAATCGTACACAGCCGGCTGGAATTCGAACCAAACAATCGGAATGAAAATTGGGGTATCAACCATTAAGCCAACACCGTCCAATGGTGGCAATATTTTGGACGTTTTACTAGCTAGTCTTTTTGCCATACTGGACATTGTCACTTTAACATGTGGACTTTCTACAAACAATGACATTTTCCCTCACAGACCTCATAGATTCAGAGTCGTAAATTATGCTCTAAAATTCCTTGAAATAGAACAACATAATGAAACATTGAAATAAATATATTCAAGCAAAACGCGTGCAAACGAAACGTGTCTTTTTCCACGTGAATTCATCGGGCTGGAGTAAATCATACAATATCTATTTTAATGCTAGGTAGGGAACATTTATATGAATAATACTTACATCTGGATGTTCTTTTACTGGCACGTATACTTTTTCTGTGAGTGTAGTGACCATGCCCTCAGCTTCTGGTAGAACTAGTGGTTCTTTCTTCACGCCATTTATTTGGAATAGACTCGCTCGCACTTTCGCTATTTCTGTAAATAAGAGAGTGGACGTTAGCGACATTAATAAACATCTGTTCTAATAAATTATAAAGAGTAAACGTGTCATATCGCATAATATTAGACCGTCGCGTCCCAAACGTTTACTGGTAAAACTATAAAAGTTAATACCCCTGGTAAATTCGCTTTTATGACTAGTTCGGTGATCACTACCTAATTATAGTTTTTGGAAAAGCAACAAAATTTGTTTACGCACTGCAACTAACGCAGGAAGTTCCGAAATATAAAGATGCCTGTCTTGACATGAATCAATATTTATATTATGGTATCGGTAAGTATGTTTTCAATTAGTTTGTCCCGTTTCTGGATATTTTTGAAATGTCTGCATCATATTGTCATCACATCATAAGTTTTTTCAGTAATAAGTTTAAAGGTCAGCGTTTAACCACTATCCAACTTGATGGTAAGTGACGATGCGGTTTAAGATGTAACACGTCTAGAAGATATCTATACCCTCGTGACTTGAAGACCCCCAAATAAGCAAGTAAAAGTTACATACAACATACTCATTATGGATAAGGATTTTTATTATATTTATAGAATTATGAACGACTTGTGCTTTTGACCAATTATTATTTAAATTATAAAATGGAATTATGGTAGACGTTTAGTGTTTCTGATGATTTCTGAAAGTCATCCCACGTGGACCATATGTTAGGACGAGTCCAAAATTTCGTGTAGGTAGGTATTTTTTCCAAAATCGAAAATAAAAATAAAAGTTACAATATAATTTTTTAAGCAAACGCCACAATTTCAGAGTTTTGGGAGATTTCACCATTCAGATAGTACGTTTAAAAATAAATTATGATATAAAGGAAAAATATTACAATAAGCTTCTTTCTTAAAATGGCATAACCTATCCGGGAATAAATAATGTAATTGGGTACCCACCCAATTACATCGGAGACAGGTAAAAGAGTCAATTTAAAAGGATAACTGTTCATCCGTCGCAAGTGGCTTCGTTAATCTCTGACACCATCAAACAGCGTGTGTGCAGTCTCACGTATCCGCCTGCCCATAGCCGGTCGAGCAGAGCCTGACGACAATGCCGTGAAGCTTTCACACCGTATAAGGGTGACTGGTCAAATAAACAAGCCGCCACGGGTCCCATGTGATAGCCATTGGATTATACGTTTTTATTAATTGCCACTTTTTAATCACATTTTTTACAATCGGTTTTAATTTCATGTTCCTCAAGCATATACCTCCTTATTCCAAAACGAGAATTAAGGATTGCCCGAGATGTGGATTTAAACCTTAAATTTAGACACAGATTTACTCGTGAACTATAGTCTAAACACTATCTCTATATAATCTATATCCCTATATAATCTATAGGGATAGTGTTTCTAAGGCTTAAATCCACATCTCAGACTATCCTTAAACCTCGTTTTGGAATAAGGGGGATACAGTTTCATATAAGTACAGAAATAAGAGAACGGAAATACACCATCTGTGAAAATTTCAACTCTCTGGCTATCACGGTTCATGACATATATTGCCTGGTAACGGGTCCCGTTTTTACCCTTGAGTACGGAACCCTAAAAAAAGAAACAATATTTTTTTATTTACTGAACCTAGATAAACAAAATTATCTCTAACACATCGCATTCCCATTAGAAAATTTAAAATAGTCAAGTTATTGTGTGTGGTTCAAAGAAAATATATTGATTTATCAGTGATTTTGTTTGTTCACTTAGCAAGGAAATAAACTATTGATTTATTTATTTTTATGTAACGATAGGTACATAGGAATATTGTCTCAATAACCGATTCAAATTCTATGAATATAAAGTTAAAATATAAACAATTTAACATCAGCAATACCTGTATATGTATTTAAATAATAAGTAGGTTTATTATTTTATTGAAATTGTATATCTCTGAAACAAGGAAATTGTTTTGAAATTGTAGTACTTATTCCTGACCACCACACCTTTCTTATTTTTTTTCATCTTCGTCTTATACTTTAACTTAGCATTCTTTATCGTCATTAGCCATTGACTTCTTTTTCATATATGAAAAAATTCAAATTAGCCCTTGATAAATAACCAATAATTATCCATCACCCTCTTTTAAAAATTAAAGATCAATCTAATGCTGAAATACTAGGCGTGGCCTTAAAGACTTCTTATAAATTAGCTAAAATTAATATACTAAAGTGATTTTATAATGTGTCATTTCTGTTGTTTCCTTTCCTTAAAGAATCATGGCATATTACAGGGAAGTCTAAGCTACAATCTAAATACTTGTATCAAGAGAAGCTTCATTCCTCTCTCGTTACAAAATATGTCACGCTACAGACGACGTTTGTAAGGAGTTTCTAAGGTCTTCGCCGACGTTGACGAGTGTTGAAATACTTGCAGATGGACGTTTCAACAGTACAAAAGCTTTTAAGAGTAGCAGAACAAAGACGCATAATAGAGCGTGTGTTTTGACACAGGTGAGCTTTGGGGGCTGTCCATCAGTCAATCCATATCACTACAGTGATTTATGGTTACGAATCAAACATAAACCAGTTTTATACCTACTACGCGATATTTCATACCTACTACGCAAATGTTTCGTACATTTGCGTTTTGAAATAAATCACCCAAGATATTATATTTGATCGAATTCTGTTACTATCATAATGTTATTAAGATTAATTTCCCTCTAATCCCTATTTACAAAATTGTTATTAAGTTGGTATTACTAAATCTTTTTATCATTATGTTTATAAATATTGAACTTAAAAACCACCAAACAAACAAAGTCGCTAGTTATCAATAATTTCAGTCAGAGTAACAAGCGGAAACAATTAACTTCTTTCAACACGAGAAATCACTGATGTTTGCAAATAAGTATACGATGACTTGAACGCTCGACCGGTGTCAACGATGAAATTGCAAGGTGATGCGTTAATTAAACTTGGCGGTGACAATTAGAGCATAAACAAATATACAATGAACTAGGTAATTTGGATAACATTCTTGAAATAATTATGTATATATATGCAAATTATTGCTTAACAGCTGTAGAGTTTGTCTAACATAAAAAAAACCATCTTGCTTTTAATTCTAGGTAAACACGGCTGAAGTACTTAACGAAATATCAGTAAGTAGGTAATTGACATATTAATGAATGCCAACTACGCAAAACACCACCTTTACGCAAAACGCACAACTCGCCAAATACCACTTACGCAAAATACCAACTACGCTTAACACCAACTTTGATTGGGAAAGAAACAAAGACGGTCGGAATGATGATCGAAAAGGAAACAAAAGACGAACGAAATTATGATCGAAATGAAATAACACCCCGTCGTTTTTGCGTCGGGGGTTAGCAAAAGACAATTGAAAAAACTACCTATATCAATAGAAACAAAAGACCATCGATACGAAAAAAGACCATCGATACGAAAAAAGACGATCGAAATGGAAACGATCAAAAACAGCAACATAATAGCAGGTAACTGCCAAGTAGAATTTTTTGGATAAGTATGCACTTTTCTTTGGCAATATTTTTTGGAATATTTAGTTCAATTTACGTTTTAATGATCGTTATGTAGGAGGGTAAATCTAGTATATGTGGATGTAAGAACGGAAATATTCACACGGAATGCGACGATGCGTAAATCAGACACTATGGTTGGTTTACGATTGGCTTGACTACCACAGACGCTGGATCACGCGAACATGCACTTCGATATGAATTGTGTAATAAACTGTGACTTTTATAACAGTTCTTAGTTTTATGCTTTATTCACACGCAATTATTATGTCGAAGGTCATGAAAAAGGTAACTGTAGGTACAACAAACTTCATAATTAAAATAATATGATACTATTGATAGAATACTGAAAAGTCGCTGTTCCCCCGAAACTACAACCTTGCAGTCTTCAAGTCTAGAGTGAGTAGGTTCCTTCTAAGCGAGTATGCTAAACCCTCCACTTCATTTTTCGCTTGAGATGAGGTCAAATGCAAGCGTATTTTGTGTAAAAATAAAGTACCTACGTATGTAGTGTTATACCCAGCATGGGTTGCATTCAGAGTGGATATTAATGGTGCCACTTCAACAGGGGAAAAGCTACCAAAAATGTAGAGCAGGGAATCTCTTTTTTATTGATCACAAATCGGGAGAGCTCCAGCAGTCTTCCGAACATAATACTAGAAAGGCTAGACTGTCCTATAATTAGACGCCGGAATATACTGTATATGTTGGTTAGTAAGTACATATACTAACAAGGATCACTTTAATAGAAAATATAAATTTAATTGATTTAGGTAATCATTTTATGATAACAAACCATAGCTAACTACGGACTTTACTAGCAAATGGATTGTACTACTCTGATTAATAACTAGGACACCGTGGAAGCTGACCGCGAATTACAAGTCAACAATTGGCAAGAAATGGCGCAGTACAGGGAATGATGGAAGACTTTGAGTCGCTGAGCCAGCGGAATAAGTTAGTAAGTAGTTACAAGAACTTGAAAACGGAGATTTCTGAATAGTAGGTTAGTCATTAGCATTACCAACAAATCTCGGCGTGTGGGATGAATGACATAAATATTCCTCGTATAAACATGACGATGTAGGTATAGACACAATGATTCATTTTAAATGAAAACAATAACGTGAAATTTTAATTGACAAAGATGTATCGCTATGTTAAATTGTTTGTTGTATAATGTTATTCTTTTTGATACTTAAGATTTTCAACACTCTATCAACTACAAATCAAAAACACAGAAAAAAAAAATTGAAACAAGAATCCTTTCCATAACAGACGCTACAGAATATTTTTGTGGTTATAGTAGATGATGGCTTTGAGTTTTGACTGTTTTTAGTGCCAATAGTTCATAGACAAGTTATGGTAATATTACAAATAAACGTCGTTTAAACAGGTGTTCACACGTAAATAGTCCATACAGGAAATAAAAAAACTATGAATGTTTATGAATGGGGCGCTTATTTGTCGACATCAAGTGTAAATGAATAGATGAATTTAATTTAGTATAGTACCGTTGTTGCAGCAGTAATATACGTATTCAGGGCTGCGACAGTTTGCACCTCACCGTAATATGTCAATATAAATGCCATCCAACACGAGAGTTAGTTAATATTTAAACGATAGGTACACGTCTAACTAGCTAGACACACGGAAGTGAAAACCGTATTGGTCTTCATCGTGATGTTTTTTAATGCCTTTTACTAAATAATTATTTGTCATAAAAGATCAATGTTTATTTTATAATCTATTTCCTGTAATAATGAATTTTCAAATAACTGCAATTAACGTCAATTAATCAGCGCCAGCTCCATATTCTGTGTTTAATTTAAAGTGTAATGCAATTATTTTCTTACACATGATATTTAAATTTAAATATTGCAGGACATCCACACATCGCCATCTAGCCCCTAAGAACTAGACTTGTGTTATGGGTGCTAGACAACGGATATACTACTTAAATACTTTTCTTTTGTAAATATATACCTACTTATAATACATAGAAACAACCAGACCACAGACAAATATCTAAGCATAAATACTTGTCTGAGGCGGGAATCGAAATGTTGCCATATGGGTCGTCGAATATGATTTTGTATTGTTCAGAATTTTCATACTAATATAATAACGGACAAGTTTTAGGTCTTTTACGATTCCATTCCTCGAAGTAATGGTTTATAACGGTTCTGGCAGAGAACACGTAAATATGTCAAATTTTAACAGCAGAACCAATGAGCGTTGCTTGTTCCGCGTTTGTTCCTATCCTACAATGCAGGCCACGTACTATTCACGTACACCTACCTACCAGCACTATTTATTCTATGAAAACAAGTCGCAGTTGACGGTTCTTTTATTATAGTCATAAAAGCAATGGAGTAAATCTGAAATTTTCGCTGATTTATCGGTTATTTATTTTTCACGGTTTATTTAGGCCAGTTCGTAAATATAAGATGTGAGCGTGAAACTAGAGATGCTTGTAAATGTTTTACATCGTTACGTACGCTACGCAGCATTACTAAAAGATGAAGTCAAAAGATACAATATAACACATGAAGTTATTACAAACAAAGAATACCTAGTGTATTTTATAGTTTGTATGACGCGCCTTATGGAACATTATTAATGCTACGTTACCTACATATATTCGTCCAATAGAAAGTTTTTGAAACTGTTTAATTCTTAAGGATTGTTACTATTCATTGTAACACAATTCTGCCCTTCATTATGCCACACTTTAACACTTATTGACCTGCAGAGGATGAGGACGACCGAAGAAAAGGATGGACTGCATGAAACAAGATATGGGAGAGATAGATGTGAATAAGATGACGATTACTAGAAGTGAATTGAAGAAGAAAACATACTGCGTCGATAAGGGTAGGTAGAAGATGAAAATGTCACACATTACTTACTGATTTTAATTTTAGCACGCACGTATTGTATTTTGTGTTAGACGAAAATACTGATTTAAATAAATAAATATTGCAGGACATTCCACACATCGCCATCTAGCCCCAAGCTAAGTAACTAGACTTGTGTTATGGGTGCTAGACGACAATGACATGTAAATGACTGACATTTATGCAAAATTTAAAAACTGTCCAAGTGCGAGTCGGGCTCGAAAGGTTTCGTACCATTCTATTCTATTTTTAATAAGTATTTGTTATTATAGCAGCAACAGAAATAATCCGTGAAAAATTTCAACTGTCTATAGCTATCAAGGTTCATGAGATACAGCCTTGTGACATACAGAGAGACAGAAATTCTTAGTTAAAGGGATAGTAAAACTTGAGAGGTGTCAAGGGACACCCGGATGGAACGAAGTTAACTAATTAATTAATGAAGAAATTGCAATATAATCAAAAAGTATCGTAACAACTTTTGGTCTTAATTTTTTCAGTTTAGCCCCCTTTCGCAACGCGCAATAAGAAATTTCGTTCCAAAAATCACTAATTATGTAATCAAAGTAACCATCAAGATAAATAAACAAATACATAATGTTATATGGGCCAATATTAGTATTCATTCAGTAATAAGGTGGGCGTAGTTTATAAACATTCAATGAGCAAGGGAACTTACACACCGTTAACAATGGAAAATGGAACATACCGACAGAACATTTAAATTCAATAAATAAATATACTATGCATTCATAGGACAAATGATCGACGAAGTGGGTTGCGGAAGTCTATCTAGTATCAAAGAACCCACGGCCATTGTTTGAGACAAATATTTAAAACAACTAGCTGTGCCCCGTCGCAGTTTCACTCGCGTAAGTTCCGACACTGTGGTTTTATTAAACATAGACTCATTTTTTTTCAAAATTTCCTTAAGTCAATTGACCATTTGCAAACGTTCTAAAACTACCAATATTTCAAGTTCAACCCCATTTCCCCCCTTAAAACTTGAAAATACTTAAGATACCTCTAAAAGCTAAAAACCCAAAAGTCATTTCTTAGTATTTATGCACTTACTTACATAAAATAAACCTATGTTCGAAAGAGCTTTATACACCTAATCATTTTGGCTATGCGTTGATCCTCATTTAGGACAAAAAATTACAACCCATAATAGATATTTTTTATCACAGTTGCTCATAAAGTGGATCTTATTCAACGGCTTTTAGGCTCATAATCCAACATATTATGCACGCGTGCGTTTTAGATTTGTTAACTAGTGCTGTAAAGTTATCCCGAAAAGGTAGGTACCAAAGAGTTTTTTAGCTAGCAAAAATGGTTGTCTCTAAAGTCGGTTTACGAACGAAAATTTTACGTGATAATGACTTAGAAAACGATTAAAAATTGAGTTGTTTATTTTTTGTTTTTTCTTTACTTAAATATGTATATTGTTTTTCCGTACCATTGTATTTTGTTCTTAACCCCCGACGCAAAAACAAATAGAAAAACCCTAAAAAATAATGTATGTCACACGAGGATGTATAGGTTAAAAGTCTTTAGCCTGGCCTTTCCGGAGCATAATTAACAAAAAAAATAATTGCCTAAAAAAAATGTAAACATAGAGTTATCACAAATATTTTGTTAATTATTATTTTGTTTTCTTTTCAAGTCTTTTCTTTTATTCGCAACTGTGATAAAAAACGTCGTACGATATACGTGTGTAATTGATATTTGCATCTTGGCTTCTATAACACGCTCGCTGCCGCTCGCGCGTCATAAACCGCCTCTATGCAAAGATCAATTTACCACACTTATATCGTAATGTACTATAACTTAATTTGTACAACACGGGAAGGGACATAGAACACAATATACACAAGTAAAGTAATAGCTAGAAACTGTATGTTGCACAAATTAAAAAAAAATGCTGTCTATAAAGTAGGTTTACGGACGAAAGTTTTACGTGATAACGTCATAAGAAAACGATGAAAAATTTAGTTTTTTTACGTAAAGGTAAGCGTGAGCGATAACGTCATCTTTTTTGTGAGTGCTGCCGGTGTTCATCGATTTCATAGACATTATGACGTCAAAAAGTAAAGTAAGAATAGGTATGTATAAGTATGTGAGTGTTCAGTATAGATAGCAGATAGATATAGATAGATAGATTTGCTCCAACAATTGACTTCGTAGACGCGAACCTGTCAAGTACTGTCAACCGATCACTCTAATAACAAATAGTAGAAGCAACGCCTACTAAACAATACAAACGTCAGATACTAATACATATTTTGATGAATGTATTGTACCTACAACTTGACTTTTTTATTGATAGTAGGTAATAGGTACGTACCCTACATAATAATATTACGAGTCACTTTAAATTAACCATTACCTGCATCACAAAAGAAGTCACGTTAGTGTCATAGGTGGGATACAAAGAATTATTCTTATTACTCTTAGATGTATATATTTTATGTAAGTACCTGCCTTATTCAAGGTAGCAATAATAGAATACCAGATCATTATAATGAATTCAATAGGAATAAATTTTAATTACATACCTATAGGCAATCAAATAGAAGGACTCGATAAAACAATCAAAGCTGATCTAGCAACGTCGATGTTGATTATAAGATCAAAAATTAACTTTGATACCCATATTGTAGATTAAGATAAACTCTTGTACTTGTACTTGAACGGGCTGGTTTTCCGCAATTAGACCCTTTTTAATTGGGTCTTTTTTGCGTGAGGATGGAGTAGGCTTGCCCAGCACCTTCTACCCTCTCAGCCTAGTCGACCATTTCCAGAGGAGAGAACTTGTCAATACTTCTGGAGCCAACTAAGTCGCGGGTTTCATCACGATGTTTTCCTTCACCGTAAGAGCAATGTCAATTAGCGCACATACATTTTTTTTTAATAAAAATACAAAAGAAAAATACATAGATTAAGATAAACAAAATATTTTCTATATTTTCTATATAGAGTATATAGGGGCATGGTCATGGCAGTTATAAGTTTTATGCAACAAAAATATTTTCTCTAGTGTCATTATCCAGGGAGGAAACAGTCGACTACGTTTGTATGGAGAGAGCGCTCGGTACCCTTTCCTCTTAATGAGATATATTTGACTTTACCAATAATACTAAAGGTGACCCTGACGATATTTAACAAAATATTTCAGTGAATCGGTAAACAATAACAGCTGTCGAAATCGTTTCAAACTGAAAAAAAATTGGTTCATTCACTCGTATTTTTAAATAGGTACTTGTACCGATAATTTATTGAAGGTTAGCAAAGTCAAATTTTCAAAATAATAAGTACTCAGTAAAATAAGAATCATCAAGGATATGTTTAGTAAGTAATTTTATATCACCATCCGAATGCGATCCGAGCTTTTACCTGTAACCAAGTAAATAAAATTGTTAATAAGTATAAAGAAAAACCAATAAAATAACAAATTAATAAATAAGAACCAAAATGCAAATTAAAATTAACAGTAGCAAATCAAACGACAAGCAAAATAATCGCTTCGCTTAAACAATTTCACTAATAATAATAATAATTCGCCCGCAGGGCACCTTGAGGCGAGGTGACGGGGAGTAACGACCCCGCGGTCCCGAGTTCTCCAGGGGGAAGTCACCGTTCCTCACCTCCGGCTTGCCTTAGTTGGTTGGTCGGAGTGAAACCTGACGAGGAAGCGGTCCCCCGCCTCTGGCTTGCCTTCACCGGCTGTCCAGAGTGGAGTCGCAATAGCAGAAATGCTCGAAGGATGGATGCTGAACGTCAGTGATGAGTTGGCCCGCTCGCTTGGACTACCAGCGATGACTTAAAATCCAGTGAGGCCTCTCCATCCTTCAGCCACTCACGTTCCTGTTGCCCCCTTGCTGTAATTTGCTCGGCTAATTAGGGTGGCCCAGTCTGAGAGTTGGCGAGTCTTCGCCTGCCATTTTTACGTGTTTATTGAACATTGTTACGGCAGGTGCCATAGTATCCATAGTTCCCCAGTATCTAGTCCACTACCATCCCATCACAATAGCTCCAGTAGTTTTGTCCTGTAGATTATCAATAGTTTTCATCCAAACCGGAGGTTGTCCTTGGTTGCACTTTATAGTGTAGACAGGGATAATCGCCGGTTTAGAATCCACCCCATTGTTTGCTATTATACTTGTTATTGTAAAGGGCCTCTACGTGTTGGCTTCGGCTCCACGCACGCCTTCCAAAGGTCCGGGGCTCCATAGCCCCGTGATACAGGACGTATAACAGACAAAAAATAATAATTCATTTATTCGTCTGAAGTAGGTTACATAGTTGGTACAGAGTTTGATGTTGGAGCCGTACTTCGTCGGATCCTCCGACATACGAATATTTGTCATTTAAAACAATTACATAATTCATTAATTATTAAGAAATTCATTAAGTAGGTAGGTACATTTCACAACATTAAATTAAAACTATGTCAAAGTTATCAATATCGTATAGTTAGTCAAATTTATAAAATATGTCACAAGTAAAATAAAATAGAACAAAAATTAAAATACAACAAAATTAAATCTTAGAATTATAATTGATTTAAAAAAAAAAAGATTAGGCACTTTGGTATTCTAGCGGTTCGTGGGTCGACCATTTTAGTAAGCAATCAATTTAGTCGCGTTTTCTTCTTTCTTATAAAATAGGAACAGATACTTAACATTGAATACCTCTAGCTAGATAGTAGGTAGTTCCTACTTTCCGAAACATTATTGAAATTTCGATAAAATTAATACCTAAGTGCCCTTGCAATCTGAAGAGGAAAGGGTACCGAAGCTCTTATCATACAAACGTAGTTGACTGTTTTTTCCTTAATGACAATATAGTAAATATATGTTTTGCATAAAATTTAATTTCTATGATAAAAACCAAGACATAGGGACATAGTCGTGGCAGTTATAGGTTTTATGCAACAAAAATATTTGTGCTATGTGACATTATACAGGGAGGAACCACTCTTCCTCTTAACAGAGGTACTGTAGAATTAGAGGAATTAGTCACGTTATTTTGATTGTCTGTTCTTTAATAATAGATTCTTAATCGACTATTAATATAGGGATTAATCGATAGGTATAGATCACGCGATGTGCGTTCGAAGAATTTATGTTGTTTTACGAGACATTGAAACCAAATGATGGACAGAAGTAGCTGTCCTTTCTCGAAATATTGATGTCGATGTGTGCAAAACTTTTGGCACATACTCGTGCGCCCGCGTTTTCATGTATAAAAGCCAGCAATAACAATTTAACAATCTCAACTGAAAAATGTTTCCGTTAATCACGTTGTTTTCGTCGAGGGATCTCTCTGCACCTCAGAAGTGTAGTTTCATAGGAATATTAACACATTTGTTGGGTAAAAACAGGGTGTAGCATAAAGTATCAACTATTTTAAGGCACAAAAAAATAGAGATTATGGTCGTTTTAAAGTTGTTCATTCGTAAGAATTAAGGTGAAAGGGTACCGGTGCTCTCTCCATACAAACGTAGTCGACTGTTTCCTCCCTGGATAATGACACTAGAGCAAATATTTATGTTGCATAAAACCTATAACTGCCATGACTATGATACCCCTATGGCTTGTTTTTTTTTTCATTTTCTAATTATCATAGAAATTCATATTAAATAAACAAAACATGGACATGGCAGTTATTAGTTTTATGCAACAAAAATATTTGCTCCAGTGTCATTGTCCAGGGAGAAAACAGTCGCCTACGTTTGTATGGAGAGAGCGCTCGGTACCCCTGCGCAGCCGCACAGCGCCACCATAGCGATCAGACTGTTTTATTTTTATTGACTTATGGGGTTGGGAGATGTTCCATCAAAATTGAGTATTCCCTTCCAACAAAAAACAAATCAGCAAAATCGGGTCACAAATAAAGAAGTAATGCCCGAACAACTAATAAAATACATAATTTATCTCAAATCATTTGTTCTTTACTCATACAATTTACAACCAAGCAACGGCATGGTTAATTAAGTTGTGGTGATCCAAGCAAATATTACAAGGCTTAGCACCATTCATGAAGACGACAAAATTACGTGGGTGACGTAATCGACTCTATCAGAACGGTTACGCCAGGTGTCTTGCATCTTTACTAGCACCACTCAAGTAATTAAATTATTATGATTTGTTACGACGACAGGCAAATGTCAAACATGATGTACTCAATGCAAAGTGATGGTATTACGAGCATTGAAATGTAGTACATTATTTTAGTTTGAATAAATATTCATTAGAAATATATTTAGAATGCAATTAAGTTCTGACATAACTAATTTTATAGTGAGGTTATTTGATTCAATAAAATAATTATGTACCTAGGCTATAACTAACTGTGGAGGTATCCCCTTAATAATTTTATTTGTTTTAGCAAATATGGTTCAAAATATTAGGCTACATGCAAACATGCAGTTTGGGGTATGTAGTATTTGTGAAGTGTTGGGATCCACTAAAAGGGTTTTCGAAATTCCAATCTAAGAGGGAAGCGAAGCCGTGGGCTGAAGCTAGTAGCTGATAAAATTGTTGAGAAACGCCTGAGGTAATACTGACACGTACGAAGTTGTACTGAAGAGTGAGGACCACAACAAGTTAGCTCTACAAATTGACGACGAAGCGGAAACGCGGAAGACCTACCACATTGTTGACAACGGTTCAGAAACGGAAGAAGAAGAAATTTAATAACATACAACAGTGACGACAACTTAGCGCCAAACCGTGAAGAATGGAAGAAGAGCATAGGGACACCAAATAATTGGGAAAATATCAAGGCAAAGAATGTTTTACCTACTTATCTAAACTTTCTTTTTTTGACAGGTGTGTGAAAACAGAAATCTATTTGCTTTGTGAATTAGGCTTTTCAATACTTTACGTACCTAGTTGAAACATTCGTAAACGAAACGATCTATCGCTGAATAGTCCATAGTCGACAAGTCCTGTCGACGAAACAGCCTCACACCAATAATTCTATCGGCGAAACGTCACATGGGTGAATGGTTCTGGCGGCGAATCTCTCGAAAATGAAACGTCCTATCGGCGATCAGTCCAAAGACGAAACGTCGAAGAACGCTGGAGCTTTCAGAATTAGAAGCAGCAATTTATGCAACCTCTATGCAACCTAGTCCTAGATATGGATGTGATCTGTGGCCCTAATAGACACGAATGGTAGGTAAGTACTATCTACAGAATTTAATGGTAGATTTTGAAACCCGAGACGCGATTTATTCCAAACGGCCTTATTATAAATCAACTTGGTGTACCAGATATCTTATTACAATTTTGCATTACTACTTAGAAACCGTCAAGTCGTCATTTACCTTGACATGACTAAAATATGTTTTTATTGAATAAATCACAGAATAATACGCAGTATTCTGTAGATAGATGATGTAGAGATCATAAGCGAAGCACCACCCGCAGAGTCGTAGCGCCTAAAATTGATTTAAGACCATTGTCCGGCACTACAGCACTGAACAGATCAAAGGTTGTCTGTTACCTATATTAAAAATCAATCATACTTTTTGATAAAATTAAATTAAGTGTTACTCAATCAAAATCAACTAATAGGTATGGTTTGTGTGTGGGTAAGTATACTTATAATAAAGGAAGTCACAAATATAATACAAATTGATAATTAATTATAGTTTCTAGTAGAACATTAATTTATAACAGTAAAAAAATAAGTCTCAATACTTTTATCATTTGAGATTGTATATGAGGCGATTTTATCAATTTAGGATTTCTAAATTGATGGTCCTTATTAGCTTCTTAGTCTTTATTCTTGGTACCCACTTGTTTGTTAATTATTAATTATTGTATGGAAAATAATTGTTGTCAAGTGTCTTTGTGTTAGAAGCTTTATGACTACATCTTAGTACGACTAGATTGCTATAGGACTAAGTCTCAATATGACTACATCGCTTTTTCTATTTTTTTGTATAATTTACCCTTGCACCTCAATAAAATAGGTGCGCTTGTTACGATGGACAAGCTACGGGAAAATGATTAACAAAATCTCTCTAGTTAGTGCGCTATTCGGACGCCTGGTCATCGGTGGGGGTGGAAATGATAATAAAGGGGTGGTAAAATCTATTGAAGGTTTGCAATGTGCATAGAGTTCTGGTTTTAGTGTGGGATTATATATAAAGCTAATTATGTATTTAATTTATTATACTTTCTACAGCTTTCTAAACATAAGTATTCTAAATGATTAGTCGATTTAATAATTGCGGAATCATAATCATAATAAAATCACCTACACAGACGACGACGGAAGAATTGTTATGAAACCGAAGCGTAACTTCCTAAATATTCTTAAGTTTTAAGTGGGCATCCACCTACATGGGACGAGATAAATTCGATATCGAAAATGAATCGGCCGCCTACAGTCGCAACAAAAACTTCAGTCGTCACCACTTCTAACAAAGGCCGATTCGCCGACTGTGTTAGTCAGAACGCCCATAATGACTAATATGGACATTAGAATCGAGCAATGTGTAGGTGGCACTTAGAAAACCCGTCCCCCAACCCTTATAAGGCGATGTGAAAAGTTCCCTATCATGCGTATTGAATTGAAGACAATTTAATCACAATAAAAACAAAGGCAGAAGGCGCCGCCGCCCGCGCACCGCCAGTCTACAGACAGCAGTTGAGAATATTGCTATTTTATGAAAATTAAATTGTGCTTTCTGTTTTAGCATTGCATAATGGTAAAGACTAGAAAATGATGTAAAAGATGATGAGAACTATAGTCTGATATACAAGCTTACCACGTTGTTCAGACACAAATGTTACTAAAATTTTAACTCTTTAAATAAATCAATTGTTTTTTTTTAATTAAAAAGGTTCTATGATCGCTCCGCATTTAGTGTTAGGCATTTAGGTAGTTTACTTAGTATACCAAGTAATGCTGAGTTAATGCCCTGCCTTACAAATATCTTGGGTACTTTAAGTAAATGGTTTCAAAAATTTAAATCATCTTTGCCTGGTTCACAGAAGCTGAGTCTATTATTATTGCGGCTGACAGGCGCAGGCGCAGTGTTCAGAAGGACATCTACCCATTTAATTAAATGTTAAATTGAAATTTTAATCGAAAACTATCAAGCCACAGCATTATTCGAAACTAGTTTATATTACTGGATACTTGTAAAATATGGCAAATAGAATAATTATTCAAATAGTTGGTTACTGCATGTGAATTTTGTACGTAAGGACTTGTAAGTACAATTATATATTCTGTGGTAAGACAGAAATGTTAACAATTGAAATAGGTACCCAATAGCTAGGTTCAATAAATATAGTCACAACAGATAATATTTCAAACGAGTTATGGGTCATTGTGATCCTTATGACAAATTACGACAGTTGTGACTAGGTGTCTTGACGACAATGCTTGCAGATTACTTAGTGACTGCATCAAGGCTCGAGAGTATGAATAATTTAACGGCCTTTCAATCAATTTATATCCAAAATAGGCACTGTACAAACCGGTATATTGTAAGCTTCGTTGAAAGGATTTTAAACGACCATATTTAATTTAGATTCCCTATTAAAGTTACTTAAAAACGAAATATTTAAGGTTATTTTATAGAGCTCGATATTTTGATGCTGTTTCGAACACCATTGTCACGAGCCTGATTCTGTTTTTGAAGTGATAACGTCTAATAAATTGATGGAACACCTGTTAATAACACCTAATATTATGTGACGTCATGCGTCATGGTAATATGACCAGACGCGTCATGGTCACTTAGGAAACAGAGTATTTAATAATAACATTGCTTATCTGGATTTGTGGTATGGTGTGACGAGTGTCGAAAAGAAGACTTATTTAAAAGAAAAAATATAAACAAAAAGAAGAAAAAAATTACGAAAAAAGTTAGATTTTTCATCGTTTTCTTATGACGTTATCACGTAAAATTATCGACCGTAAACCGACTTCACAGACAACCATTTGTTTTTTATTTGAAAAGTAGTAACTTCAAATAAGTCGCATAAAAATTTGGTAAAGATCTTCGGAGTTGTGAAAATAGCTTCGCTAAATGAACAAAATTGGGTCTACCAGTGGAATCAGCCCTTTAATAGAGCAGCTTCATCATAGCTTTTGTTGGCCAAAACTACTAGTATAAATTATCTGATGAAAGAACAGCTTCTTCATAGCTTCTGTTGGCCAGAACTACTAGTATAAATTATCTGATGAAAGAACAGCTTCTTCATAGCTTCTGTTGGCCAAAACTACTAGTATAAATTATCTGATAAAAGAACAGCTTCTTCATAGCTTCTGTTGGCCAGAACTACTAGTATAAATTATCCGATGAAAGAACAGCTTCTTCATAGCTTCTGTTGGCTAGACCTACTAGTATAAATTAACTGATGAAAGAACAGCTTCTTCATAGCTTCTGTTGGCCAAAAATCCTAGTATAAAATATCTGATGAATGAAGTCACAGTCAAACATCGTAATAAAGGTAATCGTTAAAGGATCAGTAGCTATAGGTACTTAAAACAAGGCCGCTTCATTGTCACCGCAGCCGCACACCTACATTGTTTATTACAATGAAGACCGCAACAGTTTATAATAACATGTTTTACTGCTTATTTGTAAGTAAAATCTTGATTTTAAAGATCAGTTTCGCGATAGGAATGATTCTAATTATACATAGCAGCACTTTTACAGGTTTCAAGAACTTGTAGAAATTTAAGATGAAGTGGGTTTCAAATAGAACTATTTTGGACGATTCAACCTCAGTTTTATTAAAAAATACACCTTTAATATAGCATAGATTACTCAGAAAAAATATCTAGTATGCGTACTAATCTCTATTTCTTTTTAAAGACCGAAACACGATTAGAAAGAATAGGCTCCAATACGACTATACCGATTTTGACGAAACTTGATGATAATATTATTGAATAATAGGGATTAACATGAGCTTTTATCCCCAAATTCCGACAGGATCGGAACTTACGCAAGAGAAACCGCAATGTAGGGTATGTAAAAAATCTGTAATTATTTTTTAGTTTTTATGTTGTTGACTAAAATTTTGTAAATAGATATATAATTTTGTAAATATATAATTTTATGTTATCTTAAAAAAAAAGAAATTGGTATTAGGCTAATAGTTACTTGTGAAATTCATAAGGTTCTAATGTATAAACGATGTTTTTCAATGCAACATCATAGAGACACTACAACAATCCATTAGTACAGTCAGCAAAGGACTGAGGATAGCAGGTGCATATTTTAAAGTATTAATTTTTAAATAACCGTTCAGTAATTGTTAATTATTCTGCTTGATATCACTAAAGCTTTCGAAGTGTTAGTTATTTCACGCTGAAAAACCAATATTCAAAAAAAAAAGAATATTCAAGAAAAAGGTGTCAGCTATGCTATAGTTAACTTACTTGTGAAATTCATAAGGTTCTAATGTATATACGATGTTTTTCAATGCAACATCCTAAAGGCACTATAACAATCCATTAGTACCTAGTACCTACCTATTGAATGTGGGACAAACGACAGGAAACAAGAGAAACGTTCATCAGAGCACGCACCGTGTGTGACCCGTGTATGAGACGGAACATGGAAAAGAACCGCTAGCACACAGCAGGTAGATAAAAACCTTTGTGAATTAAAGAGAATAATGTCCCGTGGTAATACTAATGACTACTCGAGCACTTGGCTCTTGGTTTGTTTAAAAATATTTAAGCGGTTTCATTTCGTTTATGATATCTATGGTAAAGACGAGTTGGTTTCGGAGCGCTTTCCTTTTACCAATACAATTTTGGATCTTAAAAGGAATTAGTGACAACAAAATACCAGAATGCTTAATATTTTCCTCATAAAACCAGATTCTTAGTATGACTGAATTTTCATCTCATAATGACTAAAATTCACAACACTTTTATCTCAAAACTTTATCTATCTTGTCACCACACGACCTACCAGAATCTAAACAGACCATCTCCATTTTGAAGTTGCATGAATGAAATTCGCCACCAGGTCCTCGATTTCGCCATTTTTTCTAATCCTGCAGGACCCGGCTTCTCTTCTCGTTCGTCCCCCCTTAATATTTTCCACGTATCTATATCTTTCACGTGTTATTAAGTCA
Source organism: Idaea straminata (assembly GCA_951213275.1). Classification (NCBI taxonomy): domain Eukaryota; kingdom Metazoa; phylum Arthropoda; class Insecta; order Lepidoptera; family Geometridae; genus Idaea; species Idaea straminata. Next base: position 8,660,759 of record OX577857.1, on the reverse strand, counting down.
ACATGGCAAGAAATAGCGCAGGACAGGGAGCGATGGAAGATTCTCGTTTCGGAGGCCAAGATCCACTTTGGTTAGCTGAGCCAGCGGAGTAAGTAAGTATAAGAGAAATAATAAAAAAAAAAATTGGTAAAAAAAAATTGTCAACATAAGCTTTCCTTACGTATTTTATTTATTTTTAATGTCTCTTATTTATTGTACAAATAAAGTGTTTCTATCCTTAGAAAATATAGATAGATCTATCATTATTAGTACCTAGGTAGTACGTATTTCTGAAAATATGTGACAAAACTAAATGATAAATTTGATGGTCGTAAAAGACCCTATTATCGAAGCAAAACGACATGCGAATGTTAAACATCGAATGACTAATGAGATTTCGCGGCAAATGTAGAGTCTAGGATTAAAAAAAAAATCGGCCAAGTGCGTGACAGGTGACGCATAGTGTAGGGTTCCGTAGTTTCACGTCCCAATATGTTGATTTAGAAGGGGACTTTTTAATTGTTTGATACTACGAAATTAAGAATGGTGTTCACCTGTTTTAAATAAATAAACAAGTGAATCTGTTATGCTACACTATAATATAATAAAAACATTTTTTTTTGTAACGAATAGGTTCCGAAATCACTGAACCGATTTTGATAAAACTTAGAATGAGGATGCATTGATTCATTGGGAGTGACATATGCTACCTATACCGATATTCCCATAGGATCGGGAGTTACGCGGGTGAAACTGGGGAAACGCTGTTAATTTACAATGAAATTGTACGAAATTTTGAATAAAATTACCACTTTAAGTACATAATTACTTCGCAAAAGGTTCCCTGAATAGAAAAATGGTTTTTACACACTCGCAATATTTTTGAACGACCTTATCTATATAGGCACACCCTCAATAGAATGGATAAAAAGAAAAAAATCCCCACTTTACGCGTAGGGCAGCTTGAAAGCTTTATAAACTTTGTCGGTGTGATTGAAATACCTATGGCAGATTACAGTTTTCTAGCACTATTAAAGGTTCCAGATGAGTTAAGCCGGGGGACTGACAGAAAGACAAACAGATGATGGTGAAACTATAAAAGATTTTTTGCTGACTACGGAACCCTAAAAATCACACATCAGTTTTTTATATACATGGGATTACCTCATATGCGCGCGTTTCATGGGCAATCACACATGATGACGCCATTATCACAATAGAAGACATGAGATTTCTAAAAATAATAGGATATCTCTGATAAGTTTACTTCGGTGGGAGTGCGATCATAAACACAAGATTCATAAAATGACTAAAGTTTTACACATTTAAAAAAGAGGTTTCTTGAAGCAAGAAATAATCATGTCCCAATAGATGCTAGAGAATATTTTTTTGTTTTTAGTAAGTGTTCTTCAATATTTAAAAATAATAATATAGGAAGGATTATTTTTCTTGCTTCAAAAAAAAAAACTATTTTTTTTGGGTTGTAAAGTCGTACAATATGAAGACAAGGAAAGTTGCCAATTATCTGAGTGGGTCGTGATTAATCCGGCATCGCCCGTTACACAAACAAATCAATGGATCATCATAATAGTAATGCTATTATGTTTCGTAGTTTTCTTCTGAACGATTTACTTGTTTACATAATGTAGTAACACTTTCTGCACTCAAAGCCTTCCTCGAATTTTTAAAGTAGGGGAAATAAAATTTGTAAACTGGCCACACTCCCGAACTTCCCTGCGGCCCTCACCTACCTTGTCATTCGAGTTTGCGCGATGTAATACATTAGAATTAAACGGTTGAGCGAGATGAAGGTTTCAAAATTGCAATAACATTGTTTGTTACGTGACGACGACGGACGAACGGACGGCAACAACCTGAATGTACCGTTAAACGAGCCGCAAAACTGACCTAGTGCCGGGAAAGTTATCAGGGACGACCGTGTTCCGTTTCGCGACCCCAGTACGATGTTCGCTACGATCATGATTTAATTTTCTCTTGAAATAAAACGAATTAAGACGATTTTTAACTGTTTTCAAAAAAGAGGTTTGCTCTTGCCGTACTCCGATGATGTCCGCTTTTCTATGATTATTTTTTTACACTAAAAGCTTAATTAAATACCTGCCTTACACAAGATTGCTATCTATTAGCGATATCGCCAATCTATAGATATATTTATATGAAATTGACATAAAACATTGTATATAATTAGCATAAGATGGAACGTATCCACCATTTTTTTCTCTCTCACGCAAGACTACGTGACTTTTCGTTAGCTTGTGTCGATTTCATACAAAAAAAATGGCCGTCGATTGGCGATATCGCTAATACAAAGCAATCTTGTCTAAGAGGGCCGGTAAGCTAAAATCGAATCGATTTATTAAACCCATAAACAAGAAATGAAGATTTACAGGCGTAGGTAAGTTTGAACCAAACTGTTTTTTTGACCCCCGACACAAAAACGACGGGGTTTTTTTATTTTCACGTAATTAGGTCTACACGGGTTATATTGTGCCCGTAGGATGACGTCATTTAAAAACTGTTGCAGTAATTGAAGCGCTCGATGATAAAATTTATAATAATGGTCAGACATGTCGTATCATTCATTAATGAACACTAATTCGTTGCTAGTGGAACTGATTCAATTGCTATCAGACTATCACCAATCTAGAGATGGCATTGACCTTTGTTGAAAGCACTTGTACTTGTATACGGGCTTTTTTTCGCAACTAGACCTCTTTTAGATAAATACTATATATTGCAGGACATTTCTACACATCGCCATCTAGCCCCAAGCTAAGTAACTAGACTTGTGTTATGGGTGTTAGACAACGGATATACTACTTATATACTTTTCTTTTGCAAATATATACTTATAACACATAGAAACAACCAGACTTCAGACAAAACATAAATACTTGTCTGAGGTGGGAATCGGACCCGCAACCCTGTGTTTGGCAACCTGGCATGATGGCCATCGTGCCAATTGGGTCGTCAGATAAGTCCTTTTTTGCATGAGGATGGAGTGGGCTTACCCAGCACCTATATTACCCTCTCAGTTTAGTCGACCGTGGCCAGAGGAAAGAACTTGTCAATACGTCTGGAGCCAACTAAGCCGCGGGTTTCATAACGATGTTTTCCTTCACCGTTAGAACAAGTCAACTAGCGCATATACATTTTCCTAAGAAACATCCATTGGTACACGGCCTGCGGGGATTCGATTCCACGACTTCCATATTTAAAGTTCATATCTACCAGACCAACATCGCTCTCATGGTTGAAAGAATGTATCGTGTAGCAGATGATTTGTTCTACATAGGCTGCACTAAAAGTATCGGGAATGGACTATTTCCACTGTTCCTGTCATATTTAAATCGTTTTAATTGAAAACTCATTGGTTTTAAAAATCGAATACCATTTATTTATTTAAAAAAAGAATCTCGGTCTTGTCACAAGGTTTTGTCAAACTTGTTTAGTCGTTGAGAAAATGGAATTGACTCGAGAAAATTCAAGAGCCATGATTTATTATGACTTTCGAAGTGGTTTATCACAAAAACAGTGTGTTGACCGGATGATTTCTGCATTTGGTGATGAAGCCCCATCCAAAACCACAATTTATCGCTGGTTTGCTGAATTTCAACGTGGACGTGTCAAGCTCAGTGATGATCCCCGTCAAGGTCGTCCAAAAACTGCACTCACCCAAGAAAACGTTGATGCTGTGCGTAAGCTGATTGAGGAAGATCGACATGTAACATACCGCGAAATTCAGGCAACTTCAGACATTGGCATGAGTCAAATACAAATAATCTTGCATGAACAATTAGGTGTAAAAAAGTTGTTTTCCCGATGGATACCGCATTCGCTCTGTGAAGAGCAAAAAGTGGCTCGCGTTACTTGGTGCGTCAGAACTCTCGAAAGATTCCACGCAGGATCCTCAAATGCTGTATACAACATCGTATCAGGTGACGAATCCTGGATATACGCGTACGAACCCGAAACAAAAAACCAGTCACGAGTTTGGGTGTTCAAAAATGAGTTAAAGCCAACAAAAATTGTTCGTTCACGGAGTGTTGCAAAAAAAATGGTGGCCACGTTTGTCTCCAAAACCGGCCATGTTGTGACTATTCCTCTTGAGGGACAAAGAACGGTTAATGCAGAATGGTATGCTAGCATTTGTTTGCCACAGGTCGTTTCTGAACTCCGTAAAGAGAACTGCAGCCGCCGCATCATCCTCCATCACGACAATGCGAGTTCTCACACCGCGAACAGAACAAAAGAGTTTTTAGAGCAAGAAAACATAGAATTATTAGACCATCCGCCGTACAGCCCCGACCTAAGCCCTAATGATTTCTATACTTTCCCTAAAATAAAGAATAAATTGCGTGGTCAGAGATTTTCATCACCTGAAGAAGCTGTGGACGCCTACAAAACGGCCATTTTGGAGACCCCAACTTTCGAATGGAATGGTTGCTTTAATGATTGGTTCCATCGTATGGAAAAATGTGTCAAATTTCGCGGAGAATACTTCGAAAAGCAATAAATACATTTTTAAATAGTAATGTTGTGTCAATTCCTTGATTCCCGAAATTTTCAGTGCCGCCCTCGTAATGTATGAAACCTGCTAAGACTTACGAGAATTCCAATTTCATCCAAGTCCAAGATGCTAAGTCACTGTACCTTAAGGTGAAAGGTTACCGGCGCTCTCTCCATACAAACGTAGTCGACTGTTTCCTCCCTGGATAATGACACTGGCACAAATATTTTTGTGCCTTTAACCTATAACTGCATAATATAATATAATATAATATAATATCCATTTAGCATAGAAATTAAGATTTAAAAAACAAAACATAGGGGCATGGTCATGGCAGTTATAAGTTTTATGCAACAAAAACATATGCTCTAGTGTCATTATCCAGGGAGAAAACAGGTTTGTAAGGCCCCGGTACCCTTTCCTCTGAAATAAAAGAATGGAGCTAATTTCTTTGGCATAGTTATGACTTATGTAAGACTATTTCGTTAGTACAATAAACAGACATACGATAGTGGGACTGTTCAAAATCGCGAAGTAATAAAATGTCAAATAACGCACGATACCGAAAAGTGATAAACTTCGAAGGTAAAGCATAAGCTAAAACTAAAGCTTAGCCACAGAATTTAGCTTCGAACTTAAGCTTCGTAGCTCAGAAGGTATTAACCTAGCTATGATGCGCCGCGGTTTCACTAAGTCTCGACACTGAGATAATCTATTTTCACCACACTTATATTTTGAAAATCCAAAAACTATTAAACACGTGGTTATTTATTTACGACTATCTGTTGCCCGCCACTTAGTCAGCGTCCCTAATGTTTTGTTACGCGTAGTGTTGTAAACTCCAAAAATTCTATATTTTGCTGTAAGTATATTTTGCTACCTATCCTAATATGTAAAAAATGATTTCAGGAAGTACCTACCAGCATTTATGTAGGTTGCATGTAGGTACAATATTACAAGATAACTTTTTTGTAAAAATAAATACATTTTACACTCTATTTTGTTTTCTTTAATCTCAAATTTTACATACAAAAAATATGTCTTTGAAATAATCATTGTATTAACACGTGCATATTAACATAATCTATCTACGATTGATTGTCTGTTATGCATGCGTTTTAACATTATTATAACTGAAAATGAAATGCCAATAACAAAGACGTCTTATATCTACCAGAGATGTTCTATGGCGTGGATAAGAGGCCGTATATTTATAGTGCACACGGGGTCGATGTTCCACGCGTCTCCCACGCCGATGGTGCTCCGACCCGACACGGTGGCTCCTACAAAATTATACGAGACCAAAATGAAAAACTTGATGACACATATACCGAATTCACCGTCAGAATCTATGTAACTAATTGATTTGCGCACGTACAAGTATTTCTTGGCAAATAAGCTTCTTAATTGATACCTTTCTCTTCTTTCCAAAGTCTGTTAAGAATTATGACAATGGAGCCAAAAAAAGTACACAATAAAGCCGTTCGCAATTTGTAATCAGAAACTTTGATATGAGAGCAGTACCATATGGCTTCGAAATGAAGCTGTCAACGACTGCATTTCAGATCTTAACGAGTGAAACAAAACTTTAAAATGCGTATCGCCATCACGTTATACGAATTTGGTAAGATTTTAAAGTATGTTAGTACCTACTTAGGTGGGTTGCAACGACCGACATCGGCACCATGTGACGACACTTCGTGTGTTGCCTATTTAGGATGTTGTTCCGTTTGTAACCCTTACCTTTTAGGCATTCAATAGTCAAAATGTAGATTACATTGTCATGTAGATTTGCATGAATCCATCGCTATATGGATATCAATGACTCATAGGGATAAAAGATAACAAGTACATACCGGTATTTAACGTTAAAATATTTACTATTCAGTAACGTTTAAACAAATAGATTAGCAGAATAATATTCGAATGCCAATGTCAGGTAAATTGTAGGAGCTGGTAAACTATGGCCGCTGTGTTAAGATTTATTTAAAGAGACGAGACGACGAGACGTGCGACGACGTGCGAACACGTGAAAATCCAGTGTCATTTGTGACGACTCATTCATAATTTTAGAGTGAGAATCTAAAATTACTAGCGTCTACGACACGGGAGTGAAAAATGACAGGTGATACGATAGGAACGAACGCAGGAAGAACCGTGAATACAAGATGTGGGATGGATGACAAACAAGTTCGGTCATTCAACTCTCTGCAGTCACAATATACTTACGCACAACAATCAGATTGGCTTCATTGTAAGCTATTGATAAAGCTACAAAAAGGAACCACAAAATATATTGAACAAGTTTAATAAAACGGTTACATTAGTGGAGTGACAGACGTTGAAAATTGCACATTAAACGTGGGTAATTTCATTTTCTTCTGAATCGTCGACACTGTAGACAGCAAAAATATAGTTACTCCGACTAATTACACATTGGACAGAGTCCCAACCAGATAAACACCTAAACTTCAGCCAAAAATACACAAGATGGCGTCGGGTTCATAATAAAACAATTTAATGGGCCAGCGCGCTTTCCGCGGTGACGAAATCTGCGCCGACGCATTCTCATTGCGTAACTTGAAACGCGATCTCCGCAAGAGAAAACTGTAAGGTCGAAATAATTATAATGCATCTGCAAAATCGAGCTTGAACAAGCAGGAGCGAAGTTCTAATTCAATCAGTGAACTAGCGCAATAGGTATATGTTAGTAGGCGCTTCACCTTCATTCCATGATATACTTATTAAGCAACACATAAGAAAACCTCTCCCTAGGTATCAAATACTGGAACCAATGACACTGGGTTCTTGGCTTTCATACTTATGAAGAGGTCTCTGTTTTTATTATTTTGTAAAGTTTGATCTGGTTTTCTTGCAACATAAATCGATACATTTGTCGAGCAGCAGTTCGCAGCTATTCAAATATGAGTTGTTTCCTCAAACGGATGGATATTTGTTGGGGGAATCTGTGATTGTCTACGCGCGAGTGACGGCAGGGAGCGGCTCGCGCGCGGTCTACCGTCACTCGGCGGAACCTCGCGTCATTGGCTCACGTCTGCCCGCCTTGGCGTTGTTGGCGACCACCGATCGACATCACCACCATTCATTCATGTCACACTATCCGCCTTCCGTTATTCATTCCGAAGACAAAATATTTATAACTCGAGACACGAGTTAGAGCAGAAAACTATGAAAAATCAGAACGACAAACAAATTCACTAATTAGGGACGCCGCCGGCGCCATCGCGCCCACCAGTGTAAGCCACAAAGCGCCGACGAAAGCGTGCAATGTTTTTGTAGAAAGTGAGATAAGCCTTTTGAAACTGGAACAGATTTATCGCAAGACCATCGGCCGAGGACATGTGCCGAACCATTAGGCACTCGTGAGGCACTCCCATCCTGAGCGTCTTGTAATTTTTATTGCCCAGGTAACCCCGCCTTGCATTGTTGTGGGGTTTAATGAGCCTTCATTTCAAGCCCGCTTTATTCCCGTTGCGTGCGGTGGGTTTGACAACGAATAATTTCATATCACTCGTTCCGGCAGTAGTACAGGTTTAAAATACGGTCCTGTTCGGCAACAAAGCATGCAACTAGTATGTAATATAGAAGTAGGAACAAGTAGCAAAGTGATTGCCCCCCGCCATCCGTTCTCCCACTTTTTTATATTATTAAAAACAGATTTTTTATATATAAAAACGGTTCCAGCTACAACAAAACTATTAACTTGTTAACTACAGAAACTACTTTTTGATTTTTTCGATGACAAAAATAAGCATAATTATTAGAAAACTATAAGTTATATGTTCGACCATGTGTTCGCAAATCGACCTTTGTGTTAAGCAACTTTAAGTAATCAAATACTCTTTTTTTGTTATTTTGATATAAGTAGATATTGTAGTTTAAAAACCATATTTTTGTTTATTTGGGTTGAAAACATGATATGAACAACTTTGTTCGATAAAAAAAATGTTAGAAAACAGAGAATTTTTAGATCGTTTATCGGTTTTTATTCAAAAATAGTTAACGTATGTTTCTAAAAATTGAATCAAATGATAGGTTTTGACCTCTAGGAACTATATTTTTGGATAATAATGCTAAAATGTACAAAATGTTTTGCAAATCGATCAAATATAATAGTTAGCACGCGTCAGTTCCTCGCAGTCGGCCTCCGGGCCTCGTCGAGGTAAGACCTATGCCACTTTTGCCGGCACGCTGCGTTCGAGCGAACCCCACGCGAAACCTTGCATTTGCAGGGATGACAAACTTTTTTCCGCAAATAATAATTTACAAACGTACTTGCCCGCAAATAATATATACTAATATTATAAAGAGGTAAGGTTAGTAACAAGTTTGTACATTGTATTGTTGCTCCAGTCTAAGCAGCTAGGCTTGTATAATGGTGACTAGACGCGATTGAATGAGCGCAAATAATCTATGGGTACTAATATTATAAAGAGGTAAGGTTAGTAACAAGTTTGTATATTGTATTGTTGCTCCAGTCTAAGCAGCTAGGCTTGAGTTATGGTGACTAGACGTGATTGAGTGAGCGCAAATAATCTATACTAATATTATAAATAGGTAAGGTTAGGAACAAGTTTGTATATTGTATTGTTGCTCCAGTCTAAGCAGCTAGGCTTGTGTTATGGTGACTAGACCCGATTGAGTGAGCGCATATCATCGATACTAATATTATAAAGAGGTAAGGTTAGTAACAAGTTTGTATATTGTATTGTTGCTCCAGTCTAAGCAGCTAGGCTTGTGTTATGGTGACTAGACGCGATTGAGTGAGCGCAAATAATCTATACTAATATTATAAAGAGGTAAGGTTAGTAACAAGTTTGTACATTGTATTGTTGCTCTAGTCTAAGCAGCTAGGCTTGTGTTATGGTGACTAGACGTGATTGAGTGAGCGCAAATAATCATACTAATATTATAAAGAGATAAGGTTAGGAACAAGTTTGTATATTGTATTGTTGCTCCAGTCTAAGCAGCTAGGCTTGTGTTATGGTGACTAGACCCGATTGAGTGAGCGCATATCATCGATACTAATATTATAAAGAGGTAAGGTTAGTAACAAGTTTGTATATTGTATTGTTGCTCCAGTCTAAGCAGCTAGGCTTGTGTTATGGTGACTAGACGTGATTGAGTGAGCGCAAATAATCTATACTAATATTATAAATAGGTAAGGTTAGGAACAAGTTTGTATATTGTATTGTTGCTCCAGTCTAAGCAGCTAGGCTTGTGTTATGGTGACTAGACCCGATTGAGTGAGCGCATATCATCGATACTAATATTATAAAGAGGTAAGGTTAGTAACAAGTTTGTATATTGTATTGTTGCTCCAGTCTAAGCAGCTAGGCTTGTGTTATGGTGACTAGACGCGATTGAGTGAGCGCAAATAATCTATACTAATATTATAAAGAGGTAAGGTTAGTAACAAGTTTGTACATTGTATTGTTGCTCTAGTCTAAGCAGCTAGGCTTGTGTTATGGTGACTAGACGTGATTGAGTGAGCGCAAATAATCATACTAATATTATAAAGAGGTAAGGTTAGGAACAAGTTTGTATATTGTATTGTTGCTCCAGTCTAAGCAGCTAGGCTTGTGCTATGGTGACTAGACCCGATTGAGTGAGCGCATATCATCGATACTAATATTATAAAGAGGTAAGGTTAGTAACAAGTTTGTATATTGTATTGTTGCTCCAGTCTAAGCAGCTAGGCTTGTGTTATGGTGACTAGACGCGATTGAGTGAGCGCAAATAATCTATACTAATATTATAAAGAGGTAAGGTTAGTAACAAGTTTGTATATTGTATTGTTGCTCTAGTCTAAGCAGCTAGGCTTGTGTTATGGTGACTAGACGTGATTGAGTGAGCGCAAATAATCATACTAATATTATAAAGAGGTAAGGTTAGGAACAAGTTTGTATATTGTATTGTTGCTCCAGTCTAAGCAGCTAGGCTTGTGTTATGGTGACTAGACCCGATTGAGTGAGCGCATATCATCGATACTAATATTATAAAGAGGTAAGGTTAGTAACAAGTTTGTATATTGTATTGTTGCTCCAGTCTAAGCAGCTAGGCTTGTGTTATGGTGACTAGACGCGATTGAGTGAGCGCAAATAATCTATACTAATATTATAAAGAGGTAAGGTTAGTAACAAGTTTGTACATTGTATTGTTGCTCTAGTCTAAGCAGCTAGGCTTGTGTTATGGTGACTAGACGTGATTGAGTGAGCGCAAATAATCATACTAATATTATAAAGAGATAAGGTTAGGAACAAGTTTGTATATTGTATTGTTGCTCCAGTCTAAGCAGCTAGGCTTGTGTTATGGTGACTAGACGTGATTGAGTGAGCGCAAATAATCTATACTAATATTATAAATAGGTAAGGTTAGGAACAAGTTTGTATATTGTATTGTTGCTCCAGTCTAAGCAGCTAGGCTTGTGTTATGGTGACTAGACCCGATTGAGTGAGCGCACATCATCGATACTAATATTATAAAGAGGTAAGGTTAGTAACAAGTTTGTATATTGTATTGTTGCTCCAGTCTAAGCAGCTAGGCTTGTGTTATGGTGACTAGACGCGATTGAGTGAGCGCAAATAATCTATACTAATATTATAAAGAGGTAAGGTTAGTAACAAGTTTGTACATTGTATTGTTGCTCTAGTCTAAGCAGCTAGGCTTGTGTTATGGTGACTAGACCCGATTGAGTGAGCGCATATCATCGATACTAATATTATAAAGAGGTAAGGTTAGTAACAAGTTTGTATATTGTATTGTTGCTCCAGTCTAAGCAGCTAGGCTTGTGTTATGGTGACTAGACGCGATTGAGTGAGCGAGTGCTCCAGTCAGTCTAAGCAAACTATAAATGAAAAAAATATTTTAATAGAAAAAAATTAGGAAAAAAACTCAATTTTTTTATCGTTTTTTTATGATGTTATCACGTAAAATTATCGTCCGTAAACCATTGAGATAAATTACAAGAGAGGTCAGCGCCGTACATTGCCTCATTCCGTCCATCTGAGCTGAAATAAGACTAGACGACATAGTCGCTTGCTAGTTCGTAGAGGATAAGGGCCTTCTCATTTTGAATAAAAATATATGGAAACGTTACAAAAAATTACTTACAGCGGAAGCAAACTTAAAAAACTTAAAAAAACACAACGTTATGTACTACCTAAATTATATTTAACATTACAAACAAATATCACCATACGACAACCGTAGAAAATATGAATAAAAGTCAAATTAAAAGATAAGTATTTAATATAACTGAATTTGCCTTAGATAACTGATAGACGTGTGGCAAGCAAAAAACCGGTCAAGTTCGCACTTGACCGCTTTTTTTGCGAACTCGCGCACGGAGCGAGGGTTCCGTACACATATATTTATAATTTGTAAAAAAAAGTTCCTTTATTTTGCAGTATATTAGGTAGTAGGTATTATAGGTATTACAGAACCCTAAAAACCCTTAAATAATAGGTAAGTCTTAACTCAGTGTTTAATTACTTTTACCCCTTAAACTAGCTAGCCCCAATGCCAAACATCACAATCGGTTTAATTTTGTACGTAAAGAAGTAACAAACAAACACACTAGACACACACACACACACAAACTTTCGTATTTATAATAAATAAGTATATTATAATACCTTGTTCATAAACTTGTTATTGTAAAAAGCCTCTACATCTACGTGTTTAACTCTAATGAAATTTTGTAGGTATAAAAGGTAGTGTCATTTCTGAAGTAGCGGATGGCTTGGTCATGGCGCGCTCCCACCCGCGCAGGCTCCCGCCGTTATAAAATGGAACGTAACTTGTCTATACGTAGTGTTATCCTAAATGAATGCCGTAAACCGACTTTGCAGACAACCATTTTTTTATTTTTCTTTTAATCTATGTGTGTGTATATTTGTAATATGTAGAAGATTAGTTTCTTTTCGGTTTTTTGTTTCACGGTTTTGTAATGCGTAACATTTTTTTCTCGGCTAGGTCCCCGCGTCAACCCGCGATAGGGAACTTCGTTCCAATAAAAATATTAGGTACATTATTACAGCTACACATTAGTTTTATTATTTTACGTATCGGGCCCAATTAGATAACGAAAACCTACTGTTGACACCTACCTACACTGTGGCGTGCCCACTGTTTACACCTACACTGTGGCGTAGCTTGATCGCGTACGCGAGTCGTTGCGCGCGGCTCACTTTCACGCTACGTCTTTGTGCGCGGAGGCTGAGGTAATGTTAAAATACCTACACACGGTACAGGAAGAGGGCCTTAAACGATTATCGCTAAACATATAATGAAGAACGGAATTCTTCTCATACAAATCTACCTAAAGGTTATTTGGCACTAATCAGATTTCTACATATTGCACATTTAGTTTTAGCATTTTAGCTGCGTAAATAACAAATCAGAACTAAGAACGTACCAAATTCTTGAATAAGCTCTCAGCTTACAGTTTCTAATATATTTGCTTACCTGAAAACAAAAAACAGAAACATTAGCTAAATATAAAGTTACCCCTTCCCATCCCACTATATCCCTAAAGACCGGCCATATTATATTTTTTATAAATATCCAACGCAATGCCATTAAAAATATACAATTAGATACGTATTAAGAATAATTTACACGATAGAAACAAGCAACTACAAACTTACAGGCTGAAAGATTAGAGTTTATTTTTCAGTAATCTTCAGCCTTTGGTTTCTGTATTTTAAAATGATACAGACACACGTCTGCGTTAGTCGTTATTAAGTTCCGGCATATTTTCTGCGTTAAGACTGTTAACCGACTTAAAAAAGGAGGAGATTCTCATTTCGTTGTGTAGACGGCTCAAATGAAAATAATGATACTTTTTTGTTTGATAGGGGTGGTCCTATAGAGACAGGATGAGGACCTGACAAGGTTCAACAGAGTGATAAACAGCATTGCATCTCGAGAGTGTAGCAAATTGTTTAGCTTTCAATTTCTTCCGGCAGAATCGGAACGTAAACCAATAGGTATCACTAAAGCTTTCGAAGTGTTAATTATTTCACGCAGAATAATCAAAAATGATTGAACCGTCATTTAAAATTTAAAACTTTAAAATATGCACCTGTTACCCTCAGTCTTTTGCTGACTGTACCAATAGATTAATGTTGCGTCTGAATATATGATTTCATCACAAAACCCCTCAATTAAAAATGATTACGGATTACACTTTAAAAATTTTAATCTTTTCGTTTTTCAGTGACAGTAGAAATCGCTAAAGGTATGCACTAAAGTTTACTAAGTGTTGTTTTCCATTTGATTTTACCTATATTTTTGTTTAAATATATAGCATTAATCTATTTATTATGTACCTACCTACCTACATATCTCTGTTTACAATCAGTATTTTAAAAAGATACATAAGGTTTATTTTACCTTTACATGGCCTTATTATTACCAAAGTCACAATGTCTCCAGTTTGATAATATTTATCATTCACAACAGGATTGACCCCAGTGTTTTGGTTATTTTAAACGAGGAAACGTAAGCCGAGTAATAGGGGCCATAAGTTTTTTTCAACTCCCTTTTAAGTATTTATTATCAAAGGAGTTATCGCTAAATATTCATTTTTAATTGGTATGCAGGAGAGATCGATAGTACAATGCGGGTCCGCAGCGGATTTCATATTATTTCAACGACTCTAGGTACCGTTAATTCAAAGAATCTTTATACTTTTAAAATTAAAGGGTTGTTGTATAATTTTTATGCGCTTTGATTGAGGCGAAATTGGAACTAGACATTCTTAGGTATCTATATACATACGAAGATAAATATTTGAGAAAGTAATATAAATGACCCAATTAAATGATTTTGGCCAAGATCCAGATTACTACATTGCAAGTAGGTATGTATTTATGCCTACAAATACCTAACCTATGTAGTTTCTTCTATTTAAAGTACCTACCAATTTAGCAGTCAAGTTAGTTAACTAGGACCTCCTACGCATTGTAGGTACGGTCGGCTGCATAATTGCAGACCCACCGTAGAGCTCCAAAACGGCTGTTATACATTTTTTTTCAACACTAGCAAGATTCTAGACACCTGCTTTAGTTGAAGTTTAAAGTCTTCTAACTAATATATCAAACAAAAATTATTAGAATGAAAACATTACAATAATAGTAATTTTCGAACTCTACCGGGGGCTGCAATTATGCAGCCGACTGTACCTACTATGTACTTATGCAGTTTTTACAACATTAAAATAAACAACTTGATAAACCACTTTATAAGCAGTAAGTAATATTATCATCATTAGGTGTAAATTACATAACAAGATAATGGTAAAGAATTTACATTACAAGTGTAAATGCCGAACGAACTGAACTGGCCGACCTCAGGTTGATGGCAAATGCAATTTTCTCATCCTTAACAACTTCGTTAGTATAGTACCTAAACTTAGGCTTACCATACGTCCCGGTTTGACCGGGACGAATCAGAATCAGAAAATATTTATTGAAGAACTGGGTACAATATGGTGTTGGGGTTTTTACATCAGTGCCTAGCTGTTTATCCTTTACGGATGTACAATAATACGTTAAATCTATATATATAAAAGAAAGTCGTGTTAGTTACACCACTTATAACTCAAGAACGGCAGAACAGATTTGGGTAAAAATTGGTAGGGAGGTAGCTTAGAGCCAGGAGACGGACATAGGATACTTTTTATCCCAATATGCCCACGGGATCGGGACTTACGCGGGTGAAACCGCGGGGCACAGCTAGTTATAAATATAAGGCTAATCTAAAAGTTAAGTAAGTATGTATGTTTGTTAACTACAAGTTGAGTAGGTAAGTGCATAACTATTCAATTCTTGACTGCATTCAGTCCTTACTTAAGATTCAAAATATTCATTCAGATTGTAGAATGTTTTTGATATAAGCAATTTTTTAAGTTTTACCTTAAAAATATTACCGTTTAAAATTTTTAAGTGTAATGGTAGGTGATTATATATTTTTATGGCTGATATGTAGGAGCTTTTGTAATATAGTGCATTATTTATCTGAGGGATACATATGTTTATTTCTTAAATTGTCATAACGACTTGATTTTTTACTAAAAAATAGCCATTATTATTTTCTATAAATAAACACGTCCCGGTTTAAGATCTTTGAACAATTGAACATGTCATGTTATGACAAAATTAAGCACGATAAAATGATTCTGAAGAAAGTGGACTCTAGTGAAAAATATAAAGCAAGCATGGTCGAATAATAAACCTAGGCAATTTTTTTGAGTTGTTTGTACAAATTGTACTTTATCTCTTTTTCTTATTACCACCACCCCCCCCCCCCCCCAACGCAAAATCGACGGGGTGTTATAAGTTTGACGTGTCTATGTGTGTGTGTGTGTCTGTGGCATCGTAGCTCCCGAACGGATGAACCGATTTTGAGTTAGTTTTTTTTAAATAAAAAAAATATATATTTACATAGCTATATTTTCTGTTCTTCGTAATTTTGATTGCACTTTAAAAATAAAATAAAAGACAAATAAGGCGAAAAGCAAAACTAAAATGAGATTTTTCCTTTCTGCGTCCCGGTTTGGCTCTTCTTAATTATGGTAAGCCTACCTAAACAGGTCTTAATAAAGCCTTTAAATTAAAAAAAATCTTATGTGAAACTGAGCTTTTACTAACAGAATACTAGCTTGAGGAATTACGTGTATCCAGGAATTTAAAACAGTCTTTGCAGGGGGTACATTCATTCTGCATCTGTTGTGCACTCTCTTAGAATAGACTAAATGGGTCTTAGTTTAGACCACTTTGGTAACAACTGGTCATATCCATCATTCTAAAAAAAAACATTTGAATTGATAGCCTCCTTCTTTTTTTTAAGTTGGTTAAATTCTTGACTAAAACTTTCAGAGAACATAATCTATACAAATATTATAAAGCTGAAGAGTTTGTTTGTTTGAACGCGCTTATCTCAGGAACTACTGGTTCGAATTGAAAAATTATTTTTGTGTTGAATAGTCCATTTATCGAGGAAGGCTTTTTGATATTCCGACTGGATCGGGAGTTACGCGGGTGAAACCGCGGAGCGCTGCTAGTAATAAATAAGAGTTGCAAGACTCTATATTTGATCCCAAGTGCGTTTAGTAGGTATAACCATATGGGGCGAATTGATACCTCAAATTCGTTCAAAACGAGATGATTGGAAGGTTAGATAGGTATAGGTTTATTGACCACAAAACGGTCAGTAATGTACGAACGGGTTGCTTTTAAGGTGAAAGTGTACCGGGCGCTCTCTTCATACAAACGTAGTCGACTGTTTCCTTCCTGTATAATGACACTAGCACAAATATTTTTGTAGCATAAAACCTATACCTGCCATGACTATCCTCCTATGTCTTGGTTTTTTTTTCATTTTCAAATCATAGAAATTAAGATTTAAAAAACAAAACATAGGGGGCATGGTCATGGCAGTTATACGTTTTATGCAACAAAAATATTTGCTCTAGTGTCATTATCCAGGGAAGAAACAGTCGACTACGTTTGTATGGAGAGAGCGTCGGTACCCTCTCCTCTTAACGTACTACTATAGGTACAAATCTACCCGTAGTACAAGTTTTTTCATATAGCAAAAATATTAAACGCGAAACACGAAAATTCTACGGAGAATTGAAGCTTTGCATTACGTCTGGTAGGGTTACTAAGTTCTATGTTTCACACAGAAAAAGTGCGGTATGATCGTAAACCCAACAACATTTACCACGTGCGGGGGCACCCCGCGCAGGGTTTAGTGCAAACTTTATCTTCGACATGTCACTTCCAGTGTGATTTGTACTCAGTTGCAAGGGGTGCTATTCAACTTTCCATACAATTTTTGCGTTTAGTTTACGTAAACGTGATAGTAACTTTGAAATAGCGTTTGCTATACAAAAACCGACCAAGTGCGAGTCCGACCTAATATATTTTTTTCTGTTTTTAGTATTTATTATTATAGCGGCAACAGAAAATAATCTGTGAAAATTTCAACTGTGTAACTATCACGGTTCATGAGATACAGCCTGGTGACAGACGGACGGACAGTGAAGTTTTAGTACCTAATAGGGTTCCGTTTTTACCCTTTGGGTACGGAACTCTAAAAAACTAGCTCTACTGGTTACGGAGCACACAAATGGTAGAGCACAAGTAATTAAATTAACAGATGACGTCGCGTAGGCCACCGAGCTAATGCACTGTGGGTTAGAAGAGAAATAGCGACAGATAGACAGATACATTGTATGTTAGAACGAGAAGATATCAATCTATCAACATCTGTATAAGTACATACAAAGACAAGCAAACGTCTCCATGTCTATGATCTATGAGTCAGAGTATCGCGACCTTTTTGTTCACCATCTAGAACAGGACATTTGATATAATGCTAAATGTACATTTCCTGTCGTAATAATAGAACAGCAATGATTTAAAAACCCGAAATATCAATGAGTGATTAAAGTTTCCTCTGGCCTCGACTCAATAGTACCTACCTATATAACTTCTTTAATATAGGTTGACGTCATTCACTTAAAAGAGGCATATTTCAAATGACATGTGGATTATCAAATGTTTGTTTAGCAACAAAGTCGAAGGTAGGTGTATGAGTACATACGGCCATTGAAATCTCGTTTCAACAATTGCATAATCGCATGAATGAACCGGTAAACGTTGCGCGTTCACCAAATTGCTTAACGCGAAATGAATGGGTCCCTTAAGCTGTCTCAAATACTAGAACCGACCGAGTCGGCAAACCGGCGCCTGCGCATCCCACACGTGTGGCGCAACGGAGGCACTTTCGACATGTTTGTACTGCTTGTTAGTAACGTCTTGCTTGCCTATCGATTATAGAAAGCGAATCTCAGGAGACTGTGTAAAAAAATCACGTAGGTAAATGATGATGTCATATCGTTTTAGGGATTTGACTAATCTCATTATCATGTACATCATATTTTCTTAGCAGTTGGCGAGATAAACATTCATTTACACGTTAAGGAGCGATTGTTTTAAATTTAAATGATTACCTATGCGATAAAATTGTCATCGGTCTCTAGATAAAGTTAAGCGGGCGACAGTCACCAGCGCGCGTGCTTTGATAGAAAGTTGACGAACTGGACTACACTAGTTTGGTCAAACTACGCATAACGTAGTGGTTTAAGTTATATATTAATTTATTTTATTTTCACTTTTGCGTATTCAAGGAGCCTTTTCTAATAGTTTTAATCGATTTGAATGGAAAAATAAATAAAACAAAAATTGTCACAGTAGGTAGTGTAAACAATGAAATAACAGGTCGGATAGAGCGTGTATGCATCGCGATTAGTGTGAAGCGTGAAGGTCAATCGTATTTTATCGACAATAATGGGGTTATCAATAAAACTAGTTTATTTTGAAGCTGGCTCCGCCGTGCGGTTTAACCAGCTTTATTCCCAATCCTGTGGGAAAATCGGGAAGCGCTGAGCGCATTTTCGTTATTCACAAAGTTTTGTTAATACTTAATTTAGTTTCCACTCGGTGAATTTTGTTGTAAATGATACCAGAGAAGACCTTCACCGTAAAGTTATCCAATGGTGGAAATCAGATTTCAATAATTTCAGAATTCGGATCAAATTCAAAAACAAAACTGTTATACATTTGAAGTTATTAACATTCCGATTCTGCTGCACTTTACATATTACATTGAGACCATTGTTGCACAAGAATTTATATATTTGTGGTTATTGTTTAGTTAAACCAAACCACAAAGAACCAATATAGTGGAACCTCCAAACATATTGTCTATAAGCCCGTAGGTGGAACATTGATCAACAGATCACATAAGTTATCAATAGTAACGAACAAACAGCCTCGCCTACATCCAAATCAATAAAATGTAACCCTGTTGTCTAAACAAGGATATTTATTTGCCCATTGTGCTTTGTGGGTCAACAGTTTACATCCATACACTCAGTAATTTACGTTTCCCACTAACAACAGTCATTGTGACCGCTAATGCATAAAGCATTTTGCTATCCATATATACAAACATGCATAGACAAGACACAGATATGTATACTCTATTATTACTAGCTAGGAAATTCTTAAAATTGTAATTGCATACTTCGTAGGTATATGTTACAAACAAGGCACCAATCGTTAAAATAACATAAATGTGTCGACTGCAATAGCTCAGTACCAAATACTAAATATATTTGGAAGATAAAATATAAACAATATAAATCGTTTCCCTTTACACATCCTCCTCAGTTTTGCTAAAGGCGTTTTGTTCAGTGTGGTTCTCACACTCTATAGGTAGGCACGTATTCCATCTTTGGTGTAGACCATAGATAAGGTAGGATTTCCGCCGGATTATCTGAAGGTCCAGCTCTAGCAATATCTTATCATATCAATCTTAAACTTATTCCGTGACAAGAGTTTAACTTGGAATTTGTCCTTTCAACCTAGATTCTTAAAACGTCTCAAGTTACTGTAATATTTGACGTAATAGGAACGAACATTTTTGGCACAGGACTTTAAACTATACTACGGTGCGCCATTTTGAAAAAATAAAATAGGGGCGTTGATGAAACGTGTATCATTCGATAGAGCAAGTGATTACAGACATCTCAAACATGTTGAATGTAAAAAAATCTCATAAGTTAATACTTTTGGAGATATTTGACTTTAAAGATGTAAAAAAGATGATGTTTTATCACTAGCCGCCAAATCTAGATATTTTCAAAATGGGCGATTTGTAAGTAATGCCGAAATGTATGTGGGTTTACAAAGTGAAAGTACTCGTAACATCACTGTCAAGCAACAAAAATTCAGTGGGTGTTGAGGGCCACAATTAAACTAAGCAAGTTCACCCAAGCAAGTCACCTTCAGTCGTGGGTTGTTAGCTCCCACGCTTAAACTGCGACCTTTTTGTTTATGCACTGTATACACCAATCAGTCATGTTCATAGTAGTTACACGCTGAATAAATATTCACGTATGTAAAACGTTGTTTACAAAAGAATCTAAAAGGTAAATCCTGAGATACCGGAGTTGCTTACTAAAGAAATTTAGACCGCAATATGCCATATGTCTTATACCTAAATGCCATTAAGTGCAACATATGTACTACGTTCTTATAATTAAATGATATATAGGCACTTACAATAGGTGCAAGCTTTATTACCTACTCGCTTTCACCAATATAAAGCATTTTTAACCGTCTAATAAACCGCCTTTAATCTTTGAAATCAATAAATCATAAACAATGCGTAGGAGAGCGGTAAAGTAGGTATATTGATCTATAGTATCGGATGAAAAATTAGTACAAAGAAGGGTCTCTACAAACGCGTAGGTCTTCCGCCCACTGGACTGGTTTGGCATTCTGATGCGGTCAATTTTCATTTCAAATTACAAAGTTCACAAAACCCACACTCCTTTCCCTTGCTTCACGTATTCTTAATGTATTCGAAAACAGTGTAGTGTTAACAATACCTAACAGTTTTACTTCAATAGAAACTATTATTTCTACGTCTAATTGCTAGATAGGTGGATCTGTAGCATTGTTGTTGAAAATGGAGGAGTAAAAATAAAAAACATAAACGAACTTATCTACGATTTCTATTGACGCACGCATCATGGCAAAGAACAAAGTTACGAACCTATTTTCTCGACCTTAGAAAAACTCTCATTAGTAGAACGATCACGTAGCCTCAGATAAAACATAGGACGCAGAGCAGTGTCGTGGGAACAAGTACCTACCTAAAGAATGAGTGACTTGAACGATCCAGTTTCTCTAAAGATGAAACTCAATCGAGGTCGACATGATAATGAGTCGCGTCGAAAATGTCGCCAACTCCTGCCGTAAAAAATTGTTAGATGTGAACTCAAGCTTGAGATAAAAAAAAATATTAAAATTCAACTACCTAGATTTTTTGTTACATTTTCTAAGGCAAACCCTGTACCTTTTTAGCGACAAAGGTTCGGTAAACAAAGTCTCTATAGTAAAAGGAACACATGTGTCAATTTATAGACTGTTTTAAATTATGTAAATTCATAAATATGTTAGTACTTAGATGGATTATAATGCGCAATATTTTTGGCTACGTCTCATTTCGATTCATTATAAATTAAGCAACCCACAAGCTACAACTTGTTAGAGAATGACTGGAACAACCTTGGTTTCCACTCCTTCATACTACCCACGACTACCCTCATTTGGTCAACCAGACGTAGGCGAAACTAATCACTTGCCAAGAAACCTTATAATGATCCGTCTAAGACTCACTTTTGCAGGGTTGTAAACACAAGTAAGCACCCACGTATTAAATCACCATTATGTGAATGATCATCTATTAAGTTGTATTTAATGATAATTTGAAGGTCTGCTCTTAAAAACAGGGCAGTAGCTGAACAGAGTATAAGTACGTACCTACTAATCAATTTGTTTATTTCTTAAGAAAAAACATGAAACATAGAAGTACGAGTTGCTACATATCTATGCTTTACAACATTTTTAAGATAAGCAAAATATTTAAGGCTAATAAACTCATTTTTATCTCTTATCAAAGTATGATCTGCAACTCGAGTTTGTAACATAGCTAAGTACCTAGGTAGATACTTGATAAACTTTATCTACAAATCTGGATGGTAATTTTATAAAATGCTTTACAATATCTACGTTACTGATAAACAAATACCTACTTACTAGTATACCTATAAAAAATTCATTGATGTCTCTTTTATCATTTAATACAAATTGGATTACTGTTTTATCTACGTCTATTGTTTGTGAATGATTAATAGTATTCTGTTCAATGCTTACATTTCTGAATAAGTACGTTTGTATTTTAGCGTTATATTCAATGTAGATATTTATCTCTCTAGAAAAATCACAAACATTTTTTATTGTTAATGAATGACTCATGAAACAAGTTTTCTTGCATATCGGTAGGTATGTTACTATGATTATAATAATAAATAATACACGACAAAATTGCATAAAACGCCAGCCAACCCCAAGCTCGTGGGGTCTCAGTTCGAGGCGAACTACTATAAAGTACATTTACTGTGTTTTAGATTTAACTTTTATGGTAGATTATTAGTAAAGTTTTGACAGTTGAAAGAGTGACTTTTATATGTAGGTAAGTACCTACCAAATTTTACTGTATAGACAGTTTTAAGGTCGCTGCATACGTAACGGGAAAAACTTTGGACAGGACGGGGACGTGACGTGCATCGTTAAAATCGTTGAAAATGTGGTCTTTAAACATACGTAACGTGAAGATTACTTGACATCATTTCATATAAAAATACCACGTCCCGTCCGGCACGAGAAAAATCACGTTACGTATAAAGAGATACGACCAATAGAGAGATAATACATCGTAGCAAGAACAATTTCTACATTTTCATACCTAATATTCCAGCGTCAAAAATAGCATGTTTAATTTCTTGCTTCGAATGTAATGTAATACTTCGACGCCACGCCTGTCAACTCACCGCGTCGATATTTTAGTCAAGACGTCATTAGTGAAACGAAATCATGTCCAATAAACGATAAAAATAACCAAAAGTTTAGTTTTATTAGACTACAAATAAGTAGGTAAGTCAAATAAATTTTCAATCAATATGTATTACCAAATTTGTCTCAAGTGACTCAACTCATGCGCACAAAATTAAAGAAAAGATTCGGTCTTCGTATCGAGAGCTCTTGCTTTTTATGGCAAATGTTAAGTCAACAAGTTTTAAGAATGATGTAAGCTGAATGTTACAAGGGATCCTTGCTTAATACTAATTAAGTATGCATTTAAAAATCTCGATAATGGTTATTTAAAAAATTGTGCGCGCCAGCTCCGACGCGACTGGAGTTTACTCTATTGTCATTTTCGTTGAAAGTTTAATGAGAACCTTCTAACTATATCATTTTTTTATTCCATAACCAATAAAAAATGTATTATATCCCACCAAAGCCTATATAAATCGTTTTAAAATCTACCATATCCCATTAAAATCTACCACATGCTGCAAATTTAATTACGTGTGATTTATTAACTAAATTTGTCCTACCACGGGACTCGAAACAGCAAATAGCGCCGGTTTCCTGGTTTGACGCTGCTTTAGTTAACTGATTCCAGTATAGTTGGATAACATATTATGCTAAATACCTTTAATACATAACTCTCCAGTGCTAAGTTCCTGCTTGTTTCCAATTTGGTGCATCCAACCATGCACAGTACGAAACGAACTGAACAGTGTTGGATTCATCAAAGGATACAGATGTATTTGTAAAGTTCTGAATGCGCTCTAACATCGTTGCACTGATACTAACCCGCATATTTGCCCTCATGCAGATACCATAATAATACTAGCATTGCATTCGAACTGGCTTCTTATAAGTGCGTCACACAATGATGACACTGCTTTGATGTTCTTGGAGCAGTTGAATTAAACGTCGACTTCTTACAGACTTTGATGATGTGTTCTCTAAATGTCAGAATCAGAAGGATACCAAGATCTCTTGCTTTGTCCACTCCTTCTTATGCTATCCCGCTCAATTGATGATAAACCTTACTTAGTAGTAATATTAAAACTAGTGTTTTCACCGCCCATAAAACTTTCATACGCGGGTTTTTAGTTAAAATCGATTTTAAAGAAGTAAACTTCAAAAAACAGTGAAAATGAACTCTTGTGTGAGAGAACGAGGGTTTTTAAATCTGATAAGTAAATTAAAATAATAAACTATAAATAACTACATACCTACCTACATAATCAAAACTTATTTGGCAGAATAATGAAAGTCACTATCAAAAATAATAAAGTCAACAGATTCTAATTTCTGAGACAATTTATAGTTAGAAATTGCAAAAGAAAAAATGTTTGGTCAAGAGAAAACAGTCGCGATTATTGTCAAACGATTACTAAAATGCTGATAGAAATCAATCAAGTTTAACGACACAATTACTTCGGTCCAAAGCATACCGAAATCAATCATGAAATCAGTCACAAAATGTCCCTTTCGCAAAATATCTAAAGGTCGCAAAATGTCTCTTGTTTGTAAAGTCTCTTCGAAATGTTTTGACAATTCTTTGTTTTCAGTAAAATTTATTAATCTCAAGGTTCTTTTATACAGTAAAACCTTGTACTATTATATTATATTCACTGGTAAAACTAAAGAACACATAGGTACCTAGAGAACTTACACTTTTTATAGTCTGATAAGTAGATTATTTAAACAAGAAATAAAGTGTTACAAACAATTGTCTGGTTTAGGCAAATAATGTCAATATTTCAAAATGACAACGTCTAAAAATGGCTTTAACTTACTTATTTAGGATTATTTGATGACTAATTCCTTAATTATGTGCTAAGTATTCCTTTTAATTTTTCACAATTGTAATTTCTTTTGCAATTTGTCACACTACTGACCCAACAATAATAGAGTAAGTAGTACCTATACCTGCTAATAATGACAACAAAATATTATTGCCATAATAATTTGAAATCACTACCAAAACGTAGCAAATGCGATGTTTGTGAACTTAGCAGATCATTGTCCAGCAGATCAAAAATAAATGTGAGTTCTTATCGCATGCAGCTGAGTTCTACAGTTCCTGATACTTTTTAAGAATAGTTCTGGCGTTTTTGCCGAGATTTTTTTTTTTCAAAATGATCTGCTAACTTCCCGTGGCAGATCATTTTACAGCAAATCGAAAAAAAATGTGAGTTCTTTTCGCATGCAGCTGTGTTCTATAGTTCCTGATACTTTTTAAGAATAGTTCTGGCGTTTTTGCCGTGAAAATGGTATATTTACTAAATTATCTGCTATAAAAGTTCATAAGGTCGACAAATACTATTTTCATAGTTTCAAATTATTTAAAATGCTGGAACTCTTCTGTTTTCCATATAATCGTATTAGAACTGCAGCCAAGAACTCAATTTGACTCCAAAACTCTCGTCCAAGTGCCAGCGTATCATGTCAGAACGTTTTAAATGTAAAAAAAAAATTAGAGTTTCAAATCAAATAAAACACTGGATCTCTTTCGTTTTTGTCAGATCAATATAAAAACTGAAGCCTAACACTCGATTCGACCCCAGAACTCTCGTCCAAGTGCCAGCAGAGCATGGCAGAACATTTCAGCGTAAAAAAAAACTTTTTTTGCAGCGTTTTAAATCGCATAGGACGCTAGAACTCTTTCGTTTTTGTCAGACCAATATCGGAACTAAAGCTTAGAAGTCGATTCGACCCCAGAACTCTCGTCCAAGTGCCAGCAGAGCATGGCAGAACATTTCAGCGTAAAAAAACAACTTTTTATGCAGCGTTTTAAATCACATAGGACGCTAGAACTCTTTCGTTTTTGTCAGACCAATATCGGAACTAAAGCTTAGAAGTCGATTCGACCCCAGAACTATCATCCAAGTGCCAGCAGAGCATGGCAGAACATTTCAGAGTAAAAAAATATTTTTTGCAGCGTTTTAAATCACATAGGACGCTGGAACTCTTTCGTGTTTGTCAGAACAATATCGGAACTAAAGCTTAGAAGTCGATTCGACCCCAGAACTCTCGTCCAAGTGCCAGCAGAGCATGGCAGAACATTTCAGCGTAAAAAAAAACTTTTTTTGCAGCGTTTTAAATCACATAGGACGCTAGAACTCTTTCGTTTTTGTCAGACCAATATGAGAACTGAAGCTTAGAAGTCGATTCGACCCCAGAACTCTCATCCAAGTGCCAGCAGAGCATGGCAGAACATTTCAGCAGAAAAACTTTTTTTGCAGCGTTTTACACCACATGGGACGCTGGAACTCTTTCGTTTTTGTCAGAACAATATCAGAACTGCAGTCAAGAACTCGATTCAAACCCAGAACTCTCGTCCAAGAGCCAGCAGAGCATGGCAGAACATATCAGCGTAAAAAAAAAACTTTTTTTGCAGCGTTTTAAATCACATAGGACGCTAGAACTCTTTCGTTTTTGTCAGAACAATATCGGAACTAAAGCTTAGAAGTCGATTCGACCCCAGAACTCTCGTCCAAGTGCCAGCAGAGCATGGCAGAACTTTTCAGCGTAAAAAAAAAACTTTTTTGCAGCGTTTTAAATCACATAGGACGCTGGAACTCTATCGTTTTTGTCAGACCAATATCAGAACTGCAGTCAAGAACTCGATTCAAACCCAGAACTCTCGTCCAAGTGCCAGCAGAGCATGGCAGAACATTTCAGCGAAAAAAAAAAACTTTTTTTGCAGCGTTTTAAATCACATAGGACGCTAGAACTCTTTCGTTTTTGTCAGACCAATATGAGAACTAAAGCTTAGAAGTCGATTCGACCCCAGAACTCTCATCCAAGTGCCAGCAGAGCATGGCAGAACATTTCAGCAGAAAAACTTTTTTTGCAGCGTTTTACACCACATGGGACGCTGGAACTCTTTCGTTTTTGTCAGACCAATATCAGAACTGCAGTCAAGAACTCGATTCAAACCCAGAACTCTCGTCCACGAGCCAGCAGAGCAGGGCAGAACATATCAGCGTAAAAAAAAAACTTTTTTTGCAGCGTTTTAAATCACATAGGACGCTAGAACTCTTTCGTTTTTGTCAGAACAATATCGGAACTAAAGCTTAGAAGTCGATTCGACCCCAGAACTCTCGTCCAAATGCCAGCAGAGCATGGCAGAACTTTTCAGCGTAAAAAAAAAACTTTTTGCAGCGTTTTAAATCACATAGGACGCTAGAACTCTATCGTTTTTGTCAGACCAATATCGGAACTAAAGCTTAGAAGTCGATTCGACCCCAGAACTCTTATCCAAGTGCCAGCAGAGCATGGCAGAACATTTCAGCAGAAAAACTTTTTTTGCAGCGTTTCAAACCACATGGGACGCTGGAACTCTTTCGTTTTTGTCAGACCAATATCAGAACTGCAGTCAAGAACTCGATTCAAACCCAGAACTCTCGTCCAAGTGCCAGCAGAGCATGGCAGAACATTTCAGCGTAAAAAAAAACTTTTTTTGCAGCGTTTTAAATCACATAGGACGCTAGAACTCTTTCGTTTTTGTCAGACCAATATCGGAACTAAAGCTTAGAAGTCGATTCGACCCCAGAACTCTCATCCAAGTGCCAGCAGAGCATGGCAGAACATTTCAGCGTAAAAAAAAACTTTTTATGCAGCGTTTTAAATCACATAGGACGCTAGAACTCTTTCGTTTTTGTCAGACCAATATCGGAACTAAAGCTTAGAAGTCGATTCGACCCCAGAACTATCATCCAAGTGCCAGCAGAGCATGGCAGAACATTTCAGAGTAAAAAAATATTTTTTGCAGCGTTTTAAATCACATAGGACGCTGGAACTCTTTCGTGTTTGTCAGACCAATATCAGAACTGCAGTCAAGAACTCGATTCAAACCCAGAACTCTCGTCCAAGAGCCAGCAGAGCATGGCAGAACATATCAGCGTAAAAAAAAAAACTTTTTTTGCAGCGTTTTAAATCACATAGGACGCTAGAACTCTTTCGTTTTTGTCAGAACAATATCGGAACTAAAGCTTAGAAGTCGATTCGACCCCAGAACTCTCGTCCAAATGCCAGCAGAGCATGGCAGAACTTTTCAGCGTAAAAAAAAAACTTTTTTGCAGCGTTTTAAATCACATAGGACGCTAGAACTCTATCGTTTTTGTCAGACCAATATCGGAACTAAAGCTTAGAAGTCGATTCGACCCCAGAACTCTTATCCAAGTGCCAGCAGAGCATGGCAGAACATTTCAGCAGAAAAACTTTTTTTGCAGCGTTTCAAACCACATGGGACGCTGGAACTCTTTCGTTTTTGTCAGACCAATATGAGAACTAAAGCTTAGAAGTCGATTCGACCCCAGAACTCTCATCCAAGTGCCAGCAGAGCATGGCAGAACATTTCAGAGTAAAAAAATATTTTTTGCAGCGTTTTAAATCACATAGGACGCTGGAACTCTTTCGTGTTTGTCAGACCAATATCAGAACTGCAGTCAAGAACTCGATTCAAACCCAGAACTCTCGTCCAAGAGCCAGCAGAGCATGGCAGAACATATCAGCGTAAAAAAAAAAACTTTTTTTGCAGCGTTTTAAATCACATAGGACGCTAGAACTCTTTCGTTTTTGTCAGACCAATATCGGAACTAAAGCTTAGAAGTCGATTCGACCCCAGAACTCTCGTCCAAGTGCCAGCAGAGCATGGCAGAACATTTCAGCGTAAAAAAAAACTTTTTATGCAGCGTTTTAAATCACATAGGACGCTAGAACTCTTTCGTTTTTGTCAGACCAATATGAGAACTAAAGCTTAGAAGTCGATTCGACCCCAGAACTCTCATCCAAGTGCCAGCAGAGCATGGCAGAACATTTCAGCAGAAAAACTTTTTTTGCAGCGTTTTACACCACATGGGACGCTGGAACTCTTTCGTTTTTGTCAGACCAATATCAGAACTGCAGTCAAGAACTCGATTCAAACCCAGAACTCTCGTCCAAGAGCCAGCAGAGCATGGCAGAACATATCAGCGTAAAAAAAAAACTTTTTTTGCAGCGTTTTAAATCACATAGGACGCTAGAACTCTTTCGTTTTTGTCAGACCAATATGAGAACTAAAGCTTAGAAGTCGATTCGACCCCAGAACTCTCATCCAAGTGCCAGCAGAGCATGGCAGAACATTTCAGCAGAAAAACTTTTTTTGCAGCGTTTTACACCACATGGGACGCTGGAACTCTTTCGTTTTTGTCAGACCAATATCAGAACTGCAGTCAAGAACTCGATTCAAACCCAGAACTCTCGTCCACGAGCCAGCAGAGCAGGGCAGAACATATCAGCGTAAAAAAAAAACTTTTTTTGCAGCGTTTTAAATCACATAGGACGCTAGAACTCTTTCGTTTTTGTCAGAACAATATCGGAACTAAAGCTTAGAAGTCGATTCGACCCCAGAACTCTCGTCCAAATGCCAGCAGAGCATGGCAGAACTTTTCAGCGTAAAAAAAAAACTTTTTGCAGCGTTTTAAATCACATAGGACGCTAGAACTCTATCGTTTTTGTCAGACCAATATCGGAACTAAAGCTTAGAAGTCGATTCGACCCCAGAACTCTTATCCAAGTGCCAGCAGAGCATGGCAGAACATTTCAGCAGAAAAACTTTTTTTGCAGCGTTTCAAACCACATGGGACGCTGGAACTCTTTCGTTTTTGTCAGACCAATATCAGAACTGCAGTCAAGAACTCGATTCAAACCCAGAACTCTCGTCCAAGTGCCAGCAGAGCATGGCAGAACATTTCAGCGTAAAAAAAAACTTTTTTTGCAGCGTTTTAAATCACATAGGACGCTAGAACTCTTTCGTTTTTGTCAGACCAATATCGGAACTAAAGCTTAGAAGTCGATTCGACCCCAGAACTCTCATCCAAGTGCCAGCAGAGCATGGCAGAACATTTCAGCGTAAAAAAAAACTTTTTATGCAGCGTTTTAAATCACATAGGACGCTAGAACTCTTTCGTTTTTGTCAGACCAATATCGGAACTAAAGCTTAGAAGTCGATTCGACCCCAGAACTCTCATCCAAGTGCCAGCAGAGCATGGCAGAACATTTCAGAGTAAAAAAATATTTTTTGCAGCGTTTTAAATCACATAGGACGCTGGAACTCTTTCGTGTTTGTCAGACCAATATCAGAACTGCAGTCAAGAACTCGATTCAAACCCAGAACTCTCGTCCAAGAGCCAGCAGAGCATGGCAGAACATATCAGCGTAAAAAAAAAAACTTTTTTTGCAGCGTTTTAAATCACATAGGACGCTAGAACTCTTTCGTTTTTGTCAGAACAATATCGGAACTAAAGCTTAGAAGTCGATTCGACCCCAGAACTCTCGTCCAAATGCCAGCAGAGCATGGCAGAACTTTTCAGCGTAAAAAAAAAACTTTTTTGCAGCGTTTTAAATCACATAGGACGCTAGAACTCTATCGTTTTTGTCAGACCAATATCGGAACTAAAGCTTAGAAGTCGATTCGACCCCAGAACTCTTATCCAAGTGCCAGCAGAGCATGGCAGAACATTTCAGCAGAAAAACTTTTTTTGCAGCGTTTCAAACCACATGGGACGCTGGAACTCTTTCGTTTTTGTCAGACCAATATGAGAACTAAAGCTTAGAAGTCGATTCGACCCCAGAACTCTCATCCAAGTGCCAGCAGAGCATGGCAGAACATTTCAGAGTAAAAAAATATTTTTTGCAGCGTTTTAAATCACATAGGACGCTGGAACTCTTTCGTGTTTGTCAGACCAATATCAGAACTGCAGTCAAGAACTCGATTCAAACCCAGAACTCTCGTCCAAGAGCCAGCAGAGCATGGCAGAACATATCAGCGTAAAAAAAAAAACTTTTTTTGCAGCGTTTTAAATCACATAGGACGCTAGAACTCTTTCGTTTTTGTCAGACCAATATCGGAACTAAAGCTTAGAAGTCGATTCGACCCCAGAACTCTCGTCCAAGTGCCAGCAGAGCATGGCAGAACATTTCAGCGTAAAAAAAAACTTTTTATGCAGCGTTTTAAATCACATAGGACGCTAGAACTCTTTCGTTTTTGTCAGACCAATATGAGAACTAAAGCTTAGAAGTCGATTCGACCCCAGAACTCTCATCCAAGTGCCAGCAGAGCATGGCAGAACATTTCAGCAGAAAAACTTTTTTTGCAGCGTTTTACACCACATGGGACGCTGGAACTCTTTCGTTTTTGTCAGACCAATATCAGAACTGCAGTCAAGAACTCGATTCAAACCCAGAACTCTCGTCCAAGAGCCAGCAGAGCATGGCAGAACATATCAGCGTAAAAAAAAAACTTTTTTTGCAGCGTTTTAAATCACATAGGACGCTAGAACTCTTTCGTTTTTGTCAGAACAATATCGGAACTAAAGCTTAGAAGTCGATTCGACCCCAGAACTCTTATCCAAGTGCCAGCAGAGCATGGCAGAACATTTCAGCAGAAAAACTTTTTTTGCAGCGTTTCAAACCACATGGGACGCTGGAACTCTTTCGTTTTTGTCAGACCAATATCAGAACTGCAGTCAAGAACTCGATTCAAACCCAGAACTCTCGTCCAAGTGCCAGCAGAGCATGGCAGAACATTTCAGCGTAAAAAAAAACTTTTTTTGCAGCGTTTTAAATCACATAGGACGCTAGAACTCTATCGTTTTTGTCAGACCAATATCGGAACTAAAGCTTAGAAGTCGATTCGACCCCAGAACTCTTATCCAAGTGCCAGCAGAGCATGGCAGAACATTTCAGCGTAAAAAAAAACTTTTTTTGCAGCGTTTTAAATCACATAGGACGCTAGAACTCTATCGTTTTTGTCAGACCAATATCGGAACTAAAGCTTAGAAGTCGATTCGACCCCAGAACTCTCATCCAAGTGCCAGCAGTGCATGGCAGAACATTTCAGAGTAAAAAAAACTTTTTTTGCAGCGTTTTAAATCACATAGGACGCTAGAACTCTTTCGTTTTTGTCAGAACAATATCGGAACTAAAGCTTAGAAGTCGATTCGACCCCAGAACTCTCGTCCAAATGCCAGCAGAGCATGGCAGAACTTTTCAGCGTAAAAAAAAAACTTTTTTGCAGCGTTTTAAATCACATAGGACGCTAGAACTCTATCGTTTTTGTCAGACCAATATCGGAACTAAAGCTTAGAAGTCGATTCGACCCCAGAACTCTTATCCAAGTGCCAGCAGAGCATGGCAGAACATTTCAGCAGAAAAACTTTTTTTGCAGCGTTTCAAACCACATGGGACGCTGGAACTCTTTCGTTTTTGTCAGACCAATATGAGAACTAAAGCTTAGAAGTCGATTCGACCCCAGAACTCTCATCCAAGTGCCAGCAGAGCATGGCAGAACATTTCAGAGTAAAAAAATATTTTTTGCAGCGTTTTAAATCACATAGGACGCTGGAACTCTTTCGTGTTTGTCAGACCAATATCAGAACTGCAGTCAAGAACTCGATTCAAACCCAGAACTCTCGTCCAAGAGCCAGCAGAGCATGGCAGAACATATCAGCGTAAAAAAAAAAACTTTTTTTGCAGCGTTTTAAATCACATAGGACGCTAGAACTCTTTCGTTTTTGTCAGACCAATATCGGAACTAAAGCTTAGAAGTCGATTCGACCCCAGAACTCTCGTCCAAGTGCCAGCAGAGCATGGCAGAACATTTCAGCGTAAAAAAAAACTTTTTATGCAGCGTTTTAAATCACATAGGACGCTAGAACTCTTTCGTTTTTGTCAGACCAATATGAGAACTAAAGCTTAGAAGTCGATTCGACCCCAGAACTCTCATCCAAGTGCCAGCAGAGCATGGCAGAACATTTCAGCAGAAAAACTTTTTTTGCAGCGTTTTACACCACATGGGACGCTGGAACTCTTTCGTTTTTGTCAGACCAATATCAGAACTGCAGTCAAGAACTCGATTCAAACCCAGAACTCTCGTCCAAGAGCCAGCAGAGCATGGCAGAACATATCAGCGTAAAAAAAAAACTTTTTTTGCAGCGTTTTAAATCACATAGGACGCTAGAACTCTTTCGTTTTTGTCAGAACAATATCGGAACTAAAGCTTAGAAGTCGATTCGACCCCAGAACTCTTATCCAAGTGCCAGCAGAGCATGGCAGAACATTTCAGCAGAAAAACTTTTTTTGCAGCGTTTCAAACCACATGGGACGCTGGAACTCTTTCGTTTTTGTCAGACCAATATCAGAACTGCAGTCAAGAACTCGATTCAAACCCAGAACTCTCGTCCAAGTGCCAGCAGAGCATGGCAGAACATTTCAGCGTAAAAAAAAACTTTTTTTGCAGCGTTTTAAATCACATAGGACGCTAGAACTCTATCGTTTTTGTCAGACCAATATCGGAACTAAAGCTTAGAAGTCGATTCGACCCCAGAACTCTCATCCAAGTGCCAGCAGTGCATGGCAGAACATTTCAGAGTAAAAAAATATTTTTTGCAGCGTTTTAAATCACATAGGACGCTGGAACTCTTTCGTGTTTGTCAGACCAATATCAGAACTGCAGTCAAGAACTCGATTCAAACCCAGAACTCTCGTCCAAGAGCCAGCAGAGCATGGCAGAACATATCAGCGTAAAAAAAAAAACTTTTTTTGCAGCGTTTTAAATCACATAGGACGCTAGAACTCTTTCGTTTTTGTCAGAACAATATCGGAACTAAAGCTTAAGAGTCGATTCGACCCCAGAACTCTCGTCCAAGTGCCAGCAGAGCATGGCAGAACTTTTCAGCGTAAAAAAAAAACTTTTTTGCAGCGTTTTAAATCACATAGGACGCTAGAACTCTATCGTTTTTGTCAGACCAATATCGGAACTAAAGCTTAGAAGTCGATTCGACCCCAGAACTCTTATCCAAGTGCCAGCAGAGCATGGCAGAACATTGCAGCATAAAAATTTTTTTTGCAGCGTTTCAAACCACATGGGACGCTGGAACTCTTTCGATTTTGTCAGACCAATATCAGAACTGCAGTCAAGAACTCGATTCAAACCCAGAACTCTCGTCCAAGTGCCAGCAGAGCATGGCAGAACATTTCAGCGTAAAAAAAAAACTTTTTTTGCAGCGTTTTAAATCACATAGGACGCTAGAACTCTTTCGTTTTTGTCAGAACAATATCGGAACTAAAGCTTAGAAGTCGATTCGACCCCAGAACTCTCGTCCAAATGCCAGCAGAGCATGGCAGAACTTTTCAGCGTAAAAAAAAAACTTTTTTGCAGCGTTTTAAATCACATAGGACGCTAGAACTCTATCGTTTTTGTCAGACCAATATCGGAACTAAAGCTTAGAAGTCGATTCGACCCCAGAACTCTTATCCAAGTGCCAGCAGAGCATGGCAGAACATTTCAGCAGAAAAACTTTTTTTGCAGCGTTTCAAACCACATGGGACGCTGGAACTCTTTCGTTTTTGTCAGACCAATATCAGAACTGCAGTCAAGAACTCGATTCAAACCCAGAACTCTCGTCCAAGAGCCAGCAGAGCATTGCAGAACATATCAGCGTAAAAAAAAAACTTTTTTTGCAGCGTTTTAAATCACATAGGACGCTAGAACTCTTTCGTTTTTGTCAGACCAATATCGGAACTAAAGCTTAGAAGTCGATTCGACCCCAGAACTCTCATCCAAGTGCCAGCAGAGCATGGCAGAACATTTCAGCGTAATAAAAAACTTTTTATGCAGCGTTTTAAATCACATAGGACGCTAGAACTCTTTCGTTTTTGTCAGACCAATATCGGAACTAAAGCTTAGAAGTCGATTCGACCCCAGAACTATCATCCAAGTGCCAGCAGAGCATGGCAGAACATTTCAGAGTAAAAAAATATTTTTTGCAGCGTTTTAAATCACATAGGACGCTGGAACTCTTTCGTGTTTGTCAGACCAATATCAGAACTGCAGTCAAGAACTCGATTCAAACCCAGAACTCTCGTCCAAGAGCCAGCAGAGCATGGCAGAACATATCAGCGTAAAAAAAAAAACTTTTTTTGCAGCGTTTTAAATCACATAGGACGCTAGAACTCTTTCGTTTTTGTCAGAACAATATCGGAACTAAAGCTTAAGAGTCGATTCGACCCCAGAACTCTCGTCCAAGTGCCAGCAGAGCATGGCAGAACTTTTCAGCGTAAAAAAAAAACTTTTTTGCAGCGTTTTAAATCACATAGGACGCTAGAACTCTTTCGTTTTTGTCAGAACAATATCGGAACTAAAGCTTAGAAGTCGATTCGACCCCAGAACTCTCGTCCAAGTGCCAGCAGAGCATGGCAGAACTTTTCAGCGTAAAAAAAAAACTTTTTTGCAGCGTTTCAAACCACATGGGACGCTGGAACTCTTTCGTTTTTGTCAGACCAATATCAGAACTGCAGTCAAGAACTCGATTCAAACCCAGAACTCTCGTCCAAGAGCCAGCAGAGCATTGCAGAACATATCAGCGTAAAAAAAAAACTTTTTTTGCAGCGTTTTAAATCACATAGGACGCTAGAACTCTTTCGTTTTTGTCAGAACAATATCGGAACTAAAGCTTAGAAGTCGATTCGACCCCAGAACTCTCGTCCAAGTGCCAGCAGAGCATGGCAGAACTTTTCAGCGTAAAAAAAAAACTTTTTTGCAGCGTTTCAAACCACATGGGACGCTGGAACTCTTTCGTTTTTGTCAGACCAATATCAGAACTGCAGTCAAGAACTCGATTCAAACCCAGAACTCTCGTCCAAGAGCCAGCAGAGCATTGCAGAACATATCAGCGTAAAAAAAAAACTTTTTTGCAG
Source organism: Idaea straminata (assembly GCA_951213275.1). NCBI lineage: Eukaryota > Metazoa > Arthropoda > Insecta > Lepidoptera > Geometridae > Idaea > Idaea straminata. The sequence goes on along the minus strand of OX577857.1, from coordinate 8,624,978 downwards.
CGTTTTAAATCACATAGGACGCTAGAACTCTATCGTTTTTGTCAGACCAATATCGGAACTAAAGCTTAGAAGTCGATTCGACCCCAGAACTCTTATCCAAGTGCCAGCAGAGCATGGCAGAACATTTCAGCAGAAAAATTTTTTTTGCAGCGTTTCAAACCACATGGGACGCTGGAACTCTTTCGATTTTGTCAGACCAATATCAGAACTGCAGTCAAGAACTCGATTCAAACCCAGAACTCTCGTCCAAGTGCCAGCAGAGCATGGCAGAACATTTCAGCGTAAAAAAAAACTTTTTTTGCAGCGTTTTAAATCACATAGGACGCTAGAACTCTTTCGTTTTTGTCAGACCAATATCGGAACTAAAGCTTAGAAGTCGATTCGACCCCAGAACTCTCGTCCAAGTGCCAGCAGAGCATGGCAGAACATATTAGCGTAAAAAAAAACTTTTTTTGCAGCGTTTAAATCACATAGGACGCTAGAACTCTTTCGTTTTTGTCAGACCAATATCGGAACTGCAGCCTAAAACTCGATTCGACCCCAGAACTCTCATCCAAGTGCCAGCAGAGCATGGCAGAACATTTCATTTCATTTTGGATTCTCAATCTTTGCGTTACCCAAAGCCAACGGCAGGGACGTGTTGAGAACTGGCTTCGTTACTTTCCACATTTCATTTTTTTTGAAGTGAAAACTTATTTAGCGGCGTTGAGCACTTTTTCTGTAATGGGTATAAAATCTTAAACTCGCGTCAGGACACGTGACCTGATCGAAAAAGCGTAAGACGGATGGAGAGTAGACAGCTATAGTTTTAAAGTGTTAAATTTTTAATGTAATATAAATTGTCATGTTTGTGTACGATAGCGCAATAAATGAATTTTGTATTCTACCACATAAATGATAGTACTTTTGTACTGATAAAGCAATTGGTGCAAAATTATTCCCTAACCATTCCAAAATATCAAACATGCTCAACGTTAATAATCAAGTTTTCACTTCTGCCGGCACTCCCGGAGTGCAATTTTTTTTTTAAGTTTTTTATTTTTATTTTTTTTAGGATTTTCGTTTTATATACGGATTTTGTCTTGTTGTTTTTGACGTGACAACGTCTTATAATTCAGAGCCGGCTGCACACACGAAAACACATGACGTCATCATGCGGCGTTACCTCGCTCTGAGGCGTTCCATGTAAGGCTTGGATTTTAAATTTTAAATGTAAGATTTATAAACAATAGTTTAATCATTGTTTATTCTTATAATGAATTATTTAAAATTATTACTTTTTTATAACAAATTACTATTAATTTAATTGTGATTTCCAATAACCTCCTTCTCTATATACATACAAATCTATTAAACAAATGAAATTAAAATTAATGCTACCATTTCATCAGTATTTTCTTAAGACGTTGTCACGTTCAACTAACGTCAGTAAACTGACTTTACAGACAACCAATTTTTTTTGTATTTTATGTATTTTTTTGTTTTATGGTTTTTTTGTATTTTTTTTTATACGTAAGAGGCTTTGACCACTTAACAACCACTGCGTATTGCGTATACTATTAAGGGACGTGTTGATAACTGGCTTCGTTTTTGTTCCATATTTCATTTTTTTTTGTTTTGTTATATTTTTTTTATTTTTTTACGATTTTTGGTTTATATACGGATTTTGTCTTTGTGATTTTTTTTGTATTTTTTGTATTTTTTTGTTTTATGGGATTTCTGTATTTTTTTTTAATACGCAAGAGTCCTGTTCCTTAATTTAACCATTTAACGACCACTGCATATTGCGTATACTATTAAATGCGGAGTTATTATTGTTTTTAAACTCTGCTGGCTCTTGAGAGTTCTCGGGTCGAATCGAGTTCTAGGCTGCAGTTCTTATATTGTTCTGACAAAAACGAAAGAGTTCTAGCGTCCTATGTGATTTAAAACGCTGCAAAAAATATTTTTTCACTCTGAAATGTTCTGCCATGCTCTGCTGGCACTTGGATATGAGTTCTGGGGTCGAATCGACTTCTAAGCTTCAGTTCTGATATTGGTCTGACAAAAACGATAGAGTTCTAGCGTCCTATGTGATTTAAAACGCTGCAAAAAATATTTTTTTACTCTGAAATCTTCTGCCATGCTCTGCTGGCACTTGGACGAGAGTTCTGGGTTCGAATCGACTTCTAAGCTTTAGTTTCGATATTGGTCTGACAAAAACGAAAGAGTTCTAGCGTCCTATGTGATTTAAAACGCTGCAAAAAAGTTTTTTTTTTACGCTGAAATGTTCTGCCATGCTCTGCTGGCACTTGGACGAGAGTTCTGGGTTTGAATCGAGTTCTTGACTGCAGTTCTGATATTGGTCTGACAAAAACGAAAGAGTTCCAGCGTCCCATGAAGTTTGAAACGCTGCAATAAAAGTTTTTCTGCTGAAATGTTCTGCCATGCTCTGCTGGCACTTGGATGAGAGTTCTGGGGTCGAATCGACTTCTAAGCTTCAGTTCTGATATTGGTCTGACAAAAACGAAAGAGTTCCAGCGTCCTATGTGATTTAAAACGCTGCAAAAAATATTTTTTTACTCTGAAATCTTCTGCCATGCTCTGCTGGCACTTGGACGAGAGTTCTGGGTTCGAATCGACTTCTAAGCTTTAGTTTCGATATTGGTCTGACAAAAACGAAAGAGTTCTAGCGTCCTATGTGATTTAAAACGCTGCAAAAAAGTTTTTTTTTTACGCTGAAATGTTCTGCCATGCTCTGCTGGCACTTGGACGAGAGTTCTGGGTTTGAATCGAGTTCTTGACTGCAGTTCTTATATTGGTCTGACAAAAACGAAAGAGTTCCAGCGTCCCATGTGGTTTGAAACGCTGCAAAAAAAGTTTTTCTGCTGAAATGTTCTGCCATGCTCTGCTGGCACTTGGATAAGAGTGCTGGGGTCGAATCGACTTCTAAGCTTTAGTTCCGATATTGGTCTGACAAAAACGATAGAGTTCTAGCGTCCTATGTGATTTTAAACGCTGCAAAAAAGTTTTTTTTTTACGCTGAAATGTTCTGCCATGCTCTGCTGGCACTTGGACGAGAGTTCTGGGTTTGAATCGAGTTCTTGACTGCAGTTCTGATATTGGTCTGACAAAATCGAAAGAGTTCCAGCGTCCCATGTGGTTTGAAACGCTGCAAAAAAAGTTTTTCTGCTGAAATGTTCTGCCATGCTCTGCTGGCACTTGGATAAGAGTTCTGGGGTCGAATCGACTTCTAAGCTTTAGTTCCGATATTGGTCTGACAAAAACGAAAGAGTTCTAGCGTCCTATGCGATTTTAAACGCTGCAAAAAAAGTTTTTTTTTTACGCTGAAATGTTCTGCCATGCTCTGCTGGCATTTGGACGAGAGTTCTGGGTTTGAATCAAGTTCTTGACTGCAGTTCTGATATTGGTCTGACAAAAACGAAAGAGTTCCAGCGTCCCATGTGGTTTGAAACGCTGCAAAAAAAGTTTTTCTGCTGAAATGTTCTGCCATGCTCTGCTGGCACTTGGACGAGAGTTCTGGGTTTGAATCGAGTTCTTGACTGCAGTTCTGATATTGGTCTGACAAAAACGAAAGAGTTCCAGCGTCCCATGTGGTTTGAAACGCTGCAAAAAAAGTTTTTCTGCTGAAATTTTCTGCCATGCTCTGCTGGCACTTGGACGAGAGTTCTGGGTTTGAATCGAGTTCTTGACTGCAGTTCTGATATTGGTCTGACAAAAACGAAAGAGTTCCAGCGTCCTATGTGGTTTGAAACGCTGCAAAAAAAGTTTTTCTGCTGAAATGTTCTGCCATGCTCTGCTGGCACTTGGATAAGAGTTCTGGGGTCGAATCGACTTCTAAGCTTTAGTTCCGATATTGGTCTGACAAAAACGAAAGAGTTCTAGCGTCCTATGTGATTTAAAACGCTGCAAAAAAAGTTTTTTTTTTACGCTGAAATGTTCTGCCATGCTCTGCTGGCATTTGGACGAGAGTTCTGGGTTTGAATCGAGTTCTTGACTGCGGTTCTGATATTGGTCTGACAAAAACGAAAGAGTTCCAGCGTCCCATGAGGTGTAAAACGCTGCAAAAAAAGTTTTTCTGCTAAAATGTTCTGCCATGCTCTGCTGGCACTTGGATGAGAGTTCTGGGGTCGAATCGAGTTCTTGACTGCGGTTCTTATATTGGTCTGACAAAAACGAAAGAGTTCCAGCGTTCTATGTGGTGTGAAACGCTGCAAAAAAAGTTTTTTGGGCTGAAATGTTCCGCCATGCTCTGCTGGCACTTGGATGAGAGTTCTCGGGTCGAATCGAGTTCAGGGCTGCAGTTCTTATATTAGTATGACAAAATCGAAAGAGTTCTAGCGTCCTTTGTGATTTAAAACGCTACAAAAAAAAATGTTTTACGCTGAAATGTTCTGCCATGCTCTGCTGGCACTTGGATAAGAGTTCTGGGGTCGAATCGATTTCTAGGCTGCAGTTCTGATATTGGTCTGACAAAATCGAAAGAGTTCTAGCGTCCTATGTGATTTAAAACGCTGCTAAAAATATTTTTTTACGCTGAAATGTTCTGCCATGCTCTGCTGGCATTTGGATGAGAGTTCTGGGGTCGAATCGACTTCTAAGCTTTAGTTCTGATATTGGTCTGACAAAAACGAAAGAGTTCCAGCGTCCTTTTTGATTTAAAACGCTGAAAAAAATATTTTTTACGCTGAAATGTTCTGCCATGCTTTGCTGGCATTTGGACGAGAGTTCTGGGGTCGAATCGAGTTCTAGGCTGCAGTTCTTATATTGGTCTGACAAAAAAGAAAGAGTTCTAGCGTCCTATGTGATTTAAAACGCTGCAAAAAATATTTTTTTACGCTTTAATGTTCTGCCATGCTCTGCTGGCACTTGGATGAGAGTTCTGGGGTCGAATCGATTTCTAGGCTGCAGTTCTGATATTGGTCTGACAAAATCGAAAGAGTTCTAGCGTCCTATGTGATTTAAAACGTTGCTAAAAATATTTTTTTCGCTGAAATGTTCTGCCATGCTCTGCTGGCACTTGGATAAGAGTTCTGGGGTCGAATCGATTTTTAGGCTGCAGTTCTGATATTGGTCTGACAAAATCGAAAGAGTTCTACCGTCCTATGTGATTTAAAACGCTGCTAAAAATATTTTTTTACGCTGAAATGTTCTGCCATGCTCTGCTGGCATTTGGATGAGAGTTCTGGGGTCGAATCGACTTCTAAGCTTTAGTTCTGATATTGGTCTGACAAAAACGAAAGAGTTCCAGCGTCCTTTTTGATTTAAAACGCTAAAAAAAATATTTTTTACGCTGAAATGTTCTGCCATGCTTTGCTGGCATTTGGACGAGAGTTCTGGGGTCGAATCGAGTTCTAGGCTGCAGTTCTGATATTGGTCTGACAAAAACGAAAGAGTTCCAGCGTCCTATGTGGTGTGAAACGCTGCAAAAAAAGTTTTTTTACGCTGAAATGTTCTGCCATGCACTGCTGGCACTTGGATGAGAGTTCTGGGGTCGAATCGACTTCTAAGCTTCAGTTCTTATATTGGTCTGAGAAAAACGAAAGAGTTCCAGCGTTCTATGTGGTGTGAAACGCTGCAAAAAAAGTTTTTTGGGCTGAAATGTTCCGCCATGCTCTGCTGGCACTTGGATGAGAGTTCTGGGGTCGAATCGAGTTCTAGGCTGCAGTTCTTATATTGGTCTGACAAAAACGAAAGAGTTCCAGCGTCCTATTTAATTTAAAACGCTACAAAAAAAAAAATATTTACGCTGAAATGTTCTGCCATGCTCTGCTGGCACTTGGATGAGAGTTCTGGGGTCGAATCGAGTTCTAGGCTGCAGTTCTGATATTGGTCTGACAAAAACGAAAGAATTCCAGCGTCCTTTTTGATTTAAAACGCTGAAAAAAATATTTTTTACGCTGAAATGTTCTGCCATGCTTTGCTGGCATTTGGACGAGAGTTCTGGGGTCGAATCGAGTTCTAGGCTGCAGTTCTGATATTGGTCTGACAAAAACGAAAGAGTTCCAGCGTCCTATGTGGTGTGAAACGCTGCAAAAAAAGTTTTTTTACGCTGAAATGTTCTGCCATGCACTGCTGGCACTTGGATGAGAGTTCTGGGGTCGAATCGACTTCTAAGCTTCAGTTCTTATATTGGTCTGAGAAAAACGAAAGAGTTCCAGCGTTCTATGTGGTGTGAAACGCTGCAAAAAAAGTTTTTTGGGCTGAAATGTTCCGCCATGCTCTGCTGGCACTTGGATGAGAGTTCTGGGGTCGAATCGAGTTCTAGGCTGCAGTTCTTATATTGGTCAGACAAAAACGAAAGAGTTCCAGCGTCCTATTTAATTTAAAACGCTACAAAAAAAAAATATTTACGCTGAAATGTTCTGCCATGCTCTGCTGGCACTTGGATGAGAGTTCTGGGGTCGAATCGAGTTCTAGGCTGCAGTTCTGATATTGGTCTGACAAAAACGAAAGAATTCCAGCGTCCTATGATATTTAAAACGCTGCAAAAATATTTTTTTACGCTGAAATGTTCTGCCATGCTCTGCTGGCACTTGGATGAGAGTTCTGGGGTCGAATCGACTTCTTAGCTTCAGTTTTGATATTGGTCTGACAAAAATGAAAGAGTTCTAGCGTCCTATGTGTTTTAAAACGCTGCAAAAAATATTTTTTACGCTGAAATGTTCCGCCATGCTCTGCTGGCACTTGAATGAGAGTTCTCGGGTTGAATCAAATTCTAGGCTACAGTTCTTATATTGGTCTGACAAATTCGAAAGAGTTCTAGCATCCTATGTGATTTAAAACGCTGCAAAAAATATTTTTTTACGTTTTATTGTTCTGCCATGCTCTGCTGGCACTTGGATGAGAGTTCTGGGGTCGAATCGAGTTCTAGGCTGCAGTTTTTATATTGGTCTGACGAAAAAGAAAGAGTTCCAGCGTCCTCTGTGGTGTGAAACGCTGCAAAAAAAGTTTTTTTTACGCTGAAATGTTCTGTCATGCTCTGCTGGCACTTGGACGAGAGTTCTGGGGTCGAATCGAGTTCTAGGCTGCAGTTCTGATATTGGTCTGACAGAAACGAAAGAGTTCTAGCGTCCTATGTGATTTAGAACGCTGCAAAAATATTGTTTTACGCTGAAATGTTCTGCCATGCTCTGCTAGCATCTAGATGAGAGTTCTGGGGTCGAATCGACTTCTAAGCTTCAGTTTTGATATTGGTCTGACAAAAACGAAAGAGTTCCAGCGTCCTATTTGATTTAAAACGCTACATAAAAAAAAATGTTTTACGCTGAAATGTTCTGCCATGCTCTGCTGGCACTTGGATGACAGTTCTGGGGTCGAATCGAGTTCTAGGCTGCAGTTCTTATATTGGTCTGACAAAAACGAAAGAGTTCCAGCGTTATATGTGGTGTGAAACGCTACATAAAAAAAAATGTTTTACGCTGAAATGTTCTGCCATGCTCTGCTGGCACTTGGATGACAGTTCTGGGGTCGAATCGAGTTCTAGGCTGCAGTTCTTATATTGGTCTGACAAAAACGAAAGAGTTCCAGCGTTATATGTGGTGTGAAACGCTGCAAAAAAAGTTTTTTGGGCTGAAATGTTCCGCCATGCTCTGCTGGCACTTGGATGAGAGTTCTGGGGTCGAATCGAGTTCTAGGCTGCAGTTCTTATATTGGTCTGACAAAAACGAAAGAGTTCCAGCGTCCCATGTGGTTTGAAACGCTGCAAAAAAAGTTTTTCTGCTGAAATGTTCTGCCATGCTCTGCTGGCACTTGGACGAGAGTTCTGGGTTTGAATCGAGTTCTTGACTGCAGTTCTGATATTGGTCTGACAAAAACGAAAGAGTTCCAGCATCCTATGTGGTGTGAAACGCTGCAAAAAAGTTTTTTGGGCTGAAATGTTCCGCCATGCTCTGCTGGCATTTGAATGAGAGTTCTCGGGTTGAATCAAATTCTAGGCTACAGTTCTTATATTGGTCTGACAAATTCGAAAGAGTTCTAGCATCCTATGTGATTTAAAACGCTGCAAAAAATATTTTTTTACGTTTTATTGTTCTGCCATGCTCTGCTGGCACTTGGATGAGAGTTCTGGGGTCGAATCGAGTTCTAGGCTGCAGTTCTTATATTGGTCTGACGAAAAAGAAAGAGTTCCAGCGTCCTCTGTGGTGTGAAACGCTGCAAAAAAAGTTTTTTTACGCTGAAATGTTCTGTCATGCTCTGCTGGCACTTGGACGAGAGTTCTGGGGTCGAATCGAGTTCTAGGCTGCAGTTCTGATATTGGTCTGACAGAAACGAAAGAGTTCTAGCGTCCTATGTGATTTAGAACGCTGCAAAAATATTGTTTTACGCTGAAATGTTCTGCCATGCTCTGCTGGCATCTAGATGAGAGTTCTGGGGTCGAATCGACTTCTAAGCTTCAGTTTTGATATTGGTCTGACAAAAACGAAAGAGTTCCAGCGTCCTATTTGATTTAAAACGCTACATAAAAAAAAATGTTTTACGCTGAAATGTTCTGCCATGCTCTGCTGGCACTTGGATGACAGTTCTGGGGTCGAATCGAGTTCTAGGCTGCAGTTCTTATATTGGTCTGACAAAAACGAAAGAGTTCCAGCGTTATATGTGGTGTGAAACGCTGCAAAAAAAGTTTTTTGGGCTGAAATGTTCCGCCATGCTCTGCTGGCACTTGGATGAGAGTTCTGGGGTCGAATCGAGTTCTAGGCTGCAGTTCTTATATTGGTCTGACAAAAACGAAAGAGTTCCAGCGTCATTTAATTTAAAGGCTACAAAAAAAAAAATATTTACGCTGAAATGTTCTGCCATGCTCTGCTGGCACTTGGATGAGAGTTCTAGGGTCGAATCGAGTTCTAGGCTGCAGTTCTTATATTGGTCTGACAAAAACGAAAGAGTTCCAGCATCCTATGTGGTGTGAAACGCTGCAAAAAAAGTTTTTTGGGCTGAAATGTTCCGCCATGCTCTGCTGGCATTTGGATGAGAGTTCTGGGGTCGAATCGATTTCTAGGCTGCAGTTCTGATATTGGTCTGACAAAATCGAAAGAGTTCCAGCGTCCTATGTGATCTAAAACGCTGCTAAAAATATTTTTTTCGCTGAAATGTTCTGCCATGCTCTGCTGGCACTTGGATAAGAGTTCTGGGGTCGAATCGATTTTTAGGCTGCAGTTCTGATATTGGTCTGACAAAATCAAAAGAGTTCTAGCGTCTCATGTGATTTAAAACGCTGCTAAAAATATTTTTTTACGCTGAAATGTTCTGCCATGCTCTGCTGGCAATTGGATGAGAGTTCTAGGGTCGAATCGAGTTCTAGGCTGCAGTTCTGATATTGGTCTGACAAAAACGAAAGAGTTCCAGCGTCCTATTTGATTTAAAACGCTACAAAAAAAAAATTACGCTGAAATGTTCTGCCATGCTCTGCTGGCACTTGGATGAGAGTTCTGGGGTCGAATCGACTTCTAAGCTTCAGTTCTGATATTGGTCTGACAAAAACCGAAAGAGTTTCAGCATCCTATGTGATTTAAAACGCTGCAAAAAAAGTTTTTCTGCTGAAATGTTCTGCCATGCTCTGCTGGCACTTGAATGAGAGTTCTAGGGTCTAATCGACTTCTAAGCTTCAGTTCCGATATTGGTCTGACTAAAACGATAGAGTTCTAGCGTCCTATGTGATTTAAAACGCTGCAAAAAAGTTTTTTTTTTACGCTGAAATGTTCTGCCATGCTCTGCTGGCACTTGGACGAGAGTTCTGGGTTTGAATCGAGTTCTTGACTGCAGTTCTGATATTGGTCTGACAAAAACGAAAGAGTTCCAGCGTCCCATGTGGTTTAAAACGCTGCAAAAAAAGTTTTTGTTTTAAGCTGAAATGTTCTGCCATGCTCTGCTGGCACTTGGACGAGAGTTGTGGGTTTGAATCGAGTTCTTGACTTCAATTCTGATATTGGTCTGACAAAAACGAAAGAGTTCCAGCGTCCTAAGTGATTTAAAACGCTGCAAAAAAGTTTTTTTTTACTCTGAAATGTTCTGCCATGCTCTGCTGGCACTTGGATGAGAGTTCTGGGGTCGAATCGACTTCTAAGCTTTAGTTCCGATATTGGTCTGACAAAAACGAAAGAGTTCTAGCGTCCTATGTGATTTAAAACGCTGCAAAACAATTTTTTTTTACGCTGAAATGTTCTGCCATGCTCTGCTGGCACTTGGACGAGAGTTCTGGGTTTGAATCGAGTTCTTGACTGCAGTTCTGATATTGGTCTGACAAAAACGAAAGAGTTCCAGCGTCCCATGTGGTTTGAAACGCTGCAAAAAAAGTTTTTCTGCTGAAATGTTCTGCCATGCTCTGCTGGCACTTGGACGAGAGTTCTGGGTTTGAATCGAGTTCTTGACTGCAGTACTGATATTGGACTGACAAAACCGAAAGAGTTCCAGCGTCCCATGTGGTTTGAAACGCTGCAAAAAAAGTTTTTCTGCTGAAATGTTCTGCCATGCTCTGCTGGCATTTGGATAAGAGTTCTGGGGTCGAATCGACTTCTAAGCTTTAGTTCCGATATTGGTTTGACAAAAACGAAAGAGTTCTAGCGTCCTATGTGATTTAAAACGCTGCAAAAAAGTTTTTTTTTACGCTGAAATGTTCTGCCATGCTCTGCTGGCACTTGGACGAGAGTTCTGGGTTTGAATTGAGTTCTTGACTGCAGTTCTGATATTGGTCTGACAAAAACGAAAGAGTTCCAGCGTCCCATGTGGTGTAAAACGCTGCAAAAAAAGTTTTTCTGCTGAAATGTTCTGCCATGCTCTGCTGGCACTTGGACGAGAGTTCTGGGGTCGAATCGACTTCTAAGCTTTAGTTCCGATATTGGTCTGACAAAAACGAAAGAGTTCTAGCGTCCTATGCGATTTAAAACGCTGCAAAAAAAGTTTTTTTTTACGCTGAAATGTTCTGCCATGCTCTGCTGGCACTTGGACGAGAGTTCTGGGGTCGAATCGAGTGTTAGGCTTCAGTTTTTATATTGATCTGACAAAAACGAAAGAGATCCAGTGTTTTATTTGATTTGAAACTCTAATTTTTTTTTTTTACATTTAAAACGTTCTGACATGATACGCTGGCACTTGGACGAGAGTTTTGGAGTCAAATTGAGTTCTTGGCTGCAATTCTAATACGATTATATGGAAAACAGAAGAGTTCCAGCATTTTAAATAATTTGAAACTATGAAAATAATATTTGTCGACCTTATGAACTTTTATAGCAGATAATTTAGTAAATATACCATTTTCACGGCAAAAACGCCAGAACTATTCTTAAAAAGTATCAGGAACTATAGAACACAGCTGCATGCGAAAAGAACTCACATTTTTTTTCGATTTGCTGTAAAATGATCTGCCACGGGAAGTTAGCAGATCATTTTGAAAAAAAAAAATCTCGGCAAAAACGCCAGAACTATTCTTAAAAAGTATCAGGAACTGTAGAACTCAGCTGCATGCGATAAGAACTCACATTTTTTTTTGATCTGCTGGACAATGATCTGCTAAGTTCACTAACATGCAAATGCGAGAATTAAGTATTGTAATTGGAACGAAATAGGCAATTTTGACGTTTTGGTAGGTGATGTTAGATTAGGTATAAAAAATTGACTTTACTTATTTATTTATGTAAGAATAATAAAAATAAAAATATTACTGGACATTACACACATCGCCATCTAGTCCCTAGCTCAGTAACTAGACGCTAGAACTAGGTGCTAGAAAACGGATATACCGCTCATATAATTTTCTTTTGTAAATATATACTTTTAATACATAGAAACAACCAGACCACAGACAAATATCTAAGCATAAATACTTGTCTGAGGCGGGAATCGAACCCGCAACCCAGTGTTTGGCAGTCCGGCATGGTGACCATTGTGCCAACTAGGTCGTCACAATATATGTGACATTTTGGTAAATAAAGAGCGATAAGGTTAATAAATTATACCTGAATTACAATTTACTGAACAACTTTCGCAAATCTAGACCTGTCGAAACCTAAATATTTTAATATATCTGCTAATAGCTAGTCAGTTCAACGAATACGAATGTAGTTGGCAAACGAAACGAAGCCGGTCTTGTCGGTTAGCATTCGGTAGCAAAGATAAGGGCTACACTGTACCTCATACAGTATACACATAGGTATGCCTATCCATAGGTAGGTATTACAAGTCGCGAACGGCAATGAAATGAGGCATCGAACAAGGAGCGGTGTGCCTGCGCCGCGCCGCGTACAAATCTCGTATGACTGAGCACAGTGGACGTTATGTACGGTACCTATATTAACTGGCGACATTCCGGCAACTCGCGCGGAATGCATGACCACAGCCCTTCAACCAACAGGTTACCTCCAGGACTCGTTCCATCTTTCATTACCTAAGTACCTACCTATTCGCTCCCGTTAATATCATAACCTCAAAACCAAGATGGAAGAAGAAATTGCGTGGTTTTTAGGCATAAAACTTTATTTACTTAATAACATCTAGGTATCTAAATTGTTGTGAGTGATATGAGAATGGTTGTCACCAAACTAGTTTAGATAGGTAGGTATACCTACTACAGTTTCACCGATCTCTTTTCTCAGCGACAGTCTAATGATCGTTGACCGCAAATCAGTGCAGAGATGTTCTGCTTTACTTCTCTTTTCGAAATGAAAGATCACATTACAAACACCACTAGACCATAACTCGGTGGGGCGAAGACAAAAATAAACTGAATATCGTGTGCGTTGTAGCATTTGTCGACGCATCCGATTTATGGCGGCCCCAATGACAAGAATCGATGACGATAGCAACAAGTCCTTTCGTTTGCCGGTGTATTATAAATAGTTGAACACAGTTATGACCTACCTTCGTCCAGAAGTCGCTCCATATGCATGAAAACATTCGGGAACGCAGCCAGTTGTTTCCTGTCTTTGAGCAACTGAGCTAAGTAGTCCGCTATACTTTGCGTCGAAGGATTGGTATTATCACACATCATGACCTAATACAAACTAATGACACGTTAAATGTTTGCTCTAACACGTTTTTAATAAGATATTGTACTTTAGTTACAAAAGAAATGTTAGGTACTTGTGAGATTTGTGTTAGATTAAGTTAATATTCACTTCCACACACATCGACGTTTCGATCACCACTAAATGACGAAAGTGACCGAAGTGAAGTTGTGGGCGAATATAGTGCTGCGCTTGCGCTCTCATCGAATGATTTTTTGTGTGCGCGTGCGACTGTCCACAACGTAGGAGTAATAATAACAACTAGCTATCTCGCTCTCACGCGTTCTTTACTAGACACTGTCTCGTTTTAGCATGTAATGCAGAGGTAACGCCATCTAGTTGTTAATGGGGAAACTTTCAAATTCCCAAGATTAAAACAAACCATGATTACGTTCTCTACTGCATTACCTAGTTTACTGTGTTTTTAACTTTAGGGGATTACAGGAGCTATTGGTTGATCAATGTCGGAAATCGGAATGCAAACAATGAGCAAGATCCGAGATGGCGCGTAATTAAGTACATAAAAATTGTTAATTGAGCACCATCTCGCATCAATTTAGCAATTTTGGATAATAAATTATTGGATAATACACATCAATCTCAAACATTTCCGGAACCGGAAAATTTTTCGGTGCTTAGAATATTTAAAAAAAAAGTTTAAAAGGTATTCTTTAGAGTGCTTATCACAAGCTCCACAAATCGCGAAAAAATATCTTCATACATTTTGTACACACTGAAATCAAGTCAAATTATAGTCCAAACACATACAAAAAATTAATAATAATGATTAACAATTAAGAGGACCCCAATCATACCACTAAAATGTTTGGTGGAATTTTCGTTTGGTACCTACTTGATTTCATCCCCTTAAATAAATGTCAATCGCTTGGATAGTTTTTATTCTAGGCTTACATGTTTTATTAATTCAAACACACACAGAGACACCTCAAACTTATAACACCCCGTCGTTTTTGAATCGGGGGTTAAAAATAATAACTTACAACTTATCAGTGATTATTAAAAAATTATAAAAAAATTTGCAAGCTTTGTAAGTATAAAAGCTTAAAACACTCCCAATTAATAAATGTATCCACATACCAAGATTCATCAAAATCGGTCCAGTAGTTTCGGAATCTATTCAATGCAAACAAACAATCAAATCTTTTCTTTATTATTATATTAGTATAGATTAATTTGCTTCCAAGTACAGACATTTTGTACTCTCTTCCTTTATCATAAGTATAGATTAATTACACATAAAATGGAGACACAGAACGCAGGTACCTACGCGGTATTTAACCCTCTTAATTACTCCTATGGGTGAGATTTTTAAAAGCTGCACGTCAAAATGATTGTTTTAAAATAAATAAATATTGCAGGACATTCCACACATCGCCATCTAGCCCCAAGCTAAGTAACTAGACTTGTGGTATGGGTGCTAGACAACGGATAGACTACTATACTTTTCTTTTGTAATACATATAATACATAGAAACAACCAGACCACAGACAAATTACTAAGCATACATACTTGTCTGAGGTGGGAATCGAACCCGCAACCCTGTGTTTGGCAGTGCAGCATGGTGGTGGTATTAACTTAACCGTATTCAAAACGGCATTCCTGTACATCGATTTGCGGTATTTTTTGACTTAGACCGACCACTACGTCAGGTTACTCCCTTAATGGATTTTGAAGTGAAGTGTTAATTAAACCATTAAACACACATTTAGTTTAATGCCATTCGTTTTGTACGTACTAAGTACCTACTTAGAAAAGTACATACTTATATCTCTTTTTTATGTGATTAAGTATTTAATGTTGGTGACGGTATCCATCAATATACTTTTTTTAATAATAAATAGGTCAGTGTTTGATCACTATCTCCCACGGTGGTTGATGCGGTCTAATATGTAGCACGCGTTCGTAGAAGATATATATACGCTTGTGACACAAAGATCCCCAAATAAACAGGGGCTTCGAAGGACGCTAGCGAAGGCAGGAAGACGGCAGTGGAACAGAAACTTTTTGGACCCATCCTCTTCTTGTTCCTACTAAATAAACCATTATTTATATTTAACTAGCGACCCGCTCCGGCTTCGCACGGCTATATTATGCATGTATTATACATATAAACCTTCCTTTTGAATCACTCTATCTATTAAAAAAAACCGCATCAAAATCCGTTGCGTAGTTTCAAAGATTTAAGCATACAAAGGGACATAGGGACAGAGAAAGCGACTTTGTTTTATACTATGTGGTGATTAATTTTTTTACAATTACAAAATTAAAATATACGAACGGAAAATAAAATAAAATTACAAATAAAAGACATCCTCAAGCACGTCTCCCCGAGGCATCGTTCCCAGAAGGCTGGCAACATCCCCTCTGGATGGCCAGACTGACCCTTTGAGCGAAAAAGCTACCAGCCCTCCGATCACCAGACACCTTGACAAGACGCGCGCCGAGGTCCCTAAAAAATGCATTCATTATGCAACCATTATTTATTGATTACCCGACTCTAGTGAAGCCAGAAGAGACGGGTTATTGATGAGAGAGATGATTTTTTATTGATATTTGATAACTACCTATTGATTTTCTTTTCAGTAAGACAAGATAAATGCTATCTATAGGAATAGGCAACTACTAACTACTAATATACAGGGTGTAACAAGGGTGGATCATCGGTTGTTGGGGGTAGGGTTAATATCGATTATTGGCGCTCTTTGAACTATTAAGTACATTTTTCAACATAATGCCCTAGTTCTAGCCGAATGAAACTGTCAGGGTTTTTTTGTTCCTGAAAGCCTGTAAGGTAGGTTGCATAAAAAATATTCTTTGAAATATTTTTTTAGAACCATACAAAGATAATGTAAAAATTAGATTTCGGATATAAAAATTACTTAAAAAATTTCATTTGGAGTTTTATAAATCAAAGACTTTGATTGGTGTAGGGGTACAAAATATCCATTATTAAACTTGTTTTAACGAAAAAGCAGAATCGCAGACCTAGTAGTTTGGCTGTAATTGCGGTTTTCAGGCTAAAATCTGATTTTGACTAAAATTTTACAAAGGACCAAATAACTTTTGAACCAATGAATATTGTAGGACACACAAAGGGGTTAAATCGATAGGTACTGAGGTCCCCTATCCCCAACAACCGATGATCCACCCCTTGTTACACCCTGTATAACTGAGTTTATTATTTAATATCATGTTGTATTTTTTTTCAATTAAGTGGTGTTGGTTTTTAACCGAATTAAAAAAAGAGGTATTAAATTCGTCGTGAATTTTTTTTTTAAATAAAATGTATCCAAGAAGGATTTGTTTCAGGATGTGTACCTATAGGATTTATAGAAGCGTATAGTTCTCAGATCAAAATTCATCAAGCAATTAACATGACAAGCACGACTTAAAACCATCATGGCAGACACCCACGTCTTGACAGGGGGCCAGCGGTTTCTACACTTCTAATTAACATGCCTTGATTTTCTAAGGATTACCCTAATTAGAACTAAATTACTAGCTGTTTAAAGGGGCTAGGAATAATTTAATTAACTGAATAATTAGTAAAGTAGTTGCCGTTGTCTAGAAAGGGCCACTATTTAAAAAACACACTTTTGTCAGTTTACATGCTACCTACACATACTTTTAAAAAATCAAGGAGTTGAATGCGCGCTCGCATTGCCGCGCGGTCCGCCATCTTGTTAATCGGAAAGATTCGGGTAAGAAAAATTTGTGTCTACATAACATTCTACCAAAGACGAGTTGCTTTTTTGGAAATCTTACAACTTTGATGTTATATCCGAAGATTGCTGATGAGTCCTTAAGATCTCAATAATTTTATAAATAACTGAAAATTTATAAGTTCTTATTGAAATTCTGTAAAAGTATTATAATCAGGGCTACATACTCGGTCGGAAAATAGGCAGACCCCCAAAAAACTAATGTATAGCTTGTTTCTGACAAAAATGTTCTAAACCTGTACCAAGTTTTTTTCATTAACAACAAGAATACAGTACTTACTTACTGGTCCTTAGGTAACAACAAAAAAGAGTTTATGATATTTTGACGTGATAACGTCTAATAAATTGGTGAACAACTGCATTCACAAAAAAGTGTCACGGTAATATTGTGTGGCGTTATGCGTCATGGTAATATGACCAGACGTGTCATGGTAACTTGGGAAACAGAGTATTTAATAATAATATCACTCATCTAGGCTTGTGTTATGGTGTGACGAGTGAATAGAAGAGTTATTTAAAAGAAAAAATACAAAGTAAAAAAAAAAAAGAAAAAGTACTTCATAAAAAAAGAAAGAAAATGGAAAAAAATTATACAAAAGAATAATAAAAAAACATAAAAAAATCTCAATTTTTCAACGTTTTCTTATGGCATTATCACGTAAAATTATCGTCCGTAAACTTTTTTTTAATCCCGTGGGATTTACCTGTCTACCACGAGTACTAATCAAGGCTGTGCATCGTACTTTAAACTGAGATCCTGGGTGACCTGAAACTTTCAGCCTGAAATTATCAGTAAAGCAATGTTTTAAATGACGTCAGTGGTTTTATCTAGATATTTTTTACAAATTATTTAATTTTCAAATAAGGTAGCCTTTATTTTCCGCCAGTACCTAAGGTATCTTGGCAACACTCGATTGTTTTGCCCTGGCAATATTCACAAAGCAGGATACGATCTTTACTTACAAAAACCTAGGCACTTTAAGCAAGGACAGCAGAATATATATCATCATGATATATATTCATGATGATATATCATGATGATATATATTAGTAGAACGCACTTGTTGCAATTGTAATTTATTTTACCGACATACCTACATCTAGCCATACAAAAGAAAATTTAATTAAGAATTGAATACAAAATCTTAGTGATTACGAAACTAAAGATTTAATTAATCGTCTCTTAATCCATATAAGTAAAGGTAAATTAAAGTGATATTTTATTGGGTTTAGACATTTTTTTCACTCTTGCTTACTTATAAGGAAGCAGTGGGCGAGCTTCTGATACTTTTGTTTTTGCTCGATACCTTTTAAATTTCAGATGAACAACAAAACACTTAAGTTTAGTTGATCATGTTTTAAAACAGCGTCATTAATACCTATCAGTAAGTAGGTAAGTACTTACTTAGTGTCTAAGAAACCAAATAAATTCCAATTAATAAATAAAGACTTAAGGTCCAAGACCTATATCTTAGATTGTGGTTAACATCAATATCCTTTCAATTTACCGTTCATTATCAACATAATAACAATTGAGTCTTAATAAAAATTTAGCTCTACAACCAAGGAAATTCGTTTTTAACAGACGAAGCACATGCGATCAATTAAAAATAACCCAAGTTGGTTAGGTACGTTTTATCAATTCTGTTAAAAGGATGATTGGATAATTGACCCCTATCCAATGATCAACATAGATCTTTCGAATTAAATGGATAAGAAGAACAATAACGCGCCCTAGTTACCAATGTTTGAAATTCAGTCAGTCTGTATCGTTTTGTTAACATGTATAATCATAAATAAACAATCATATGTATCTAAATACGTGTCAGAGTACGTTTTTGTTTGCACAAACATAATTGTTGTTTATTTTATAGGTAGGCTAGCTGCAAGTAGATACCTACATTGATTTCAATCTGGACCAAGTGTCAATATTTATATGAGAAAAGAGGTACGTGAATTAATGTATAAATATGTAAACACATTTGACTTTAGCTACATTCATCAAGCAGAAGTAGGTATCTACATGTATGTGCAACGTATTTTTTTAAGAAAAAATTATTGCTCTTACGGTGAAGGAAAACATCGTGATAAAACCCGCAGCTGAGTAGGCTCCAGAAGTATTGGCAAGTTCTCTCCTCTGGAAATGGTCGACTAAGCTATGAGGGTAGTACTGGGTGCTGGGAAAGCCTACTTCATCCTCACGCAAAAACGACCCAATTAAAAAGGGTCTAATTGCGTAAAACAGCCCGTTTAAATACAAGTACATGAAAATTTCACTGAGATTTTCCTCGTTAAAATTACTAAGTAATAGAGTTCTTCAGTCCATAATGTTGTCATCATCGAATTTCTATGAAATACCAAAGGTATTTTAAATCGTTTAGTGACAACATTTTTCACAGATACACTAGCTAGATTTCCATATAAGTGCAGTGTTTATGCGACTGCGACGATTAAGGCAGCTAGCTTCTAATTATCTAGGTGCGTCAAGTCTTGCATATACGAAGATATTGAATATTTTAATGTTACGGTCGTATCGTTTACCTCTAAGAATAAAACAAATGCCCGTTGTGATATTTTATGCTTAGGGTTATTATTATATGCGATGCAGATGCGTAATAATTGTTCAGTGTTCTGGCAAAAAAGATACCTAAAAATGTTATGCGCGTCTATACAAATAAGTCCAAATAGATCTACCTAGTAGGTAGCTACTAAAAGAGTTAGTTTTACACCAATATTTTAAATTGACGACAACGATGACTTGTTTTCATTAACTGAGAAAAATGAGTAAAAACATGTTTTGATAATTTTTCGACACAAATCGATACACATCGATTTTAATTTAACAAAACAAATAGGTTAGATAGTAGCTGTAAAAAGTCATAAAACTAAAATACATTGTACGGTAACTACCTACTACCGACTTTATTGTCTAGTTAAACCATATGCACAATGTGAAATTAAAATAAAGTCAGGTCCACAATTTTATGTTCATGTATGTAGGTTGGGGCAGTGCCGTGCGCACAGCTTGTGTCTTGGTTCAACATGTCCGGCTTTCGGCCTACGATCAGTGTGCTGAGGAAAACATTACGTCACCTTGCGACCATTTTGTACTACCTACCTAACTTTGCGCGCGCTTGTCAAAGCTATAACGCCAAAATACACCGAGTTCAAACACCGGTGCTTACGACGTTAAGTTTGATTGCTTATAATTTCTAACCTTGCCCCCTTGCCTACGCTTCCCGCCTACTAGATATTTGTAATAGCCGACTAGATTAGTAAACATTTTGTCGATATTTAAATATTAAAATGATTTCTCTTTGTTAATTTGTAAAAATTGTATAATTCAGATAAATACATAATTTAATTAGGATAAAACTTGAAAATGGGTTAGTGTACTTACTAGTATGTTAGTTTAGTACTTAATTAAGAACTTACCAAGAACTCCAATTAAATTAATTAATAAATAAAAATTGCAGGACGTTCCACACATCGCCATCTAGCCCCAAGCTAAGTAACTAGACTTGTGTTATGGGTGCTAAACAACGGATATACTACTTATATACTTTTATTTTGTAAATATATACTTATAATGCATAGAAATAACCGGACCACAGACAAATATCTAAGCATAAATACTTGTATGAGGCGGGAATCGAAACCGCAACCCTGTGTTTGGTAGGCCGGCATGGTGACCATGGTGCCAACTGGGTCGTCAATTTACAAATGAAATATGAATATATTTATCAGAATGTATAAAAGCTATGTTACATTTCTCAACTACGCAACTTACAGCACAGCAGCATGAAATGTTGTATGTTAAAACCGAATTATAGGGGTATTTAAGGTATTTAATTAAACAAGCTTTGTAATAACAAATATATTTGCAGATAACGATGAAGATGGGAAAGTACCATCACAAATAGATGTCTACAAATTTAGACGCCTATCAATGAGATCAAATATATTTGGAGAAAATGCTGAAACTGAATTGAATCGAGGAAGCATGTCTAACGTTTACCACGAACTAGATAACGAACAACGACCAAGAACCTACGCTATTTTACAAGATAGAGAAAGGAACGAATTCAGTAACAATAGATTGCGATCCATTCTTCTAATTTATTCAAGGCCGGCATGGAAAATATTTGTACTTACATTTATTTTCATTGCATATGTGTTGGACTCATGTCTTTTCACTTTTTGCGACAAATATCAGAGGCCATTGTGGATTATATTTCTTATTATCGGATTAAACTTTACGTTTTCATTGGATGTAGCTATTTTAGTTGGAATGAAAATTTCCAAAAAATGGAGAAAAATATTGAATCTTATGGAGCCAGACACATACAGAGTATTTTTGGATATCATTTTAGCATTGCCGTTTTCTTTTTTTTACATGACCGCCATAGAATCGCAATTGGACTTACATGCATTATCACCGTTAGTGGCAACGCTTCGCGTCTACAGGATTATAGAGTACTTTTATATTAGATCCTCACAAGCGGGAAGCAATCAATGGACTTCATTTCTTTCACAATATCTAATACTTTTCATACTATCTGTTCATACATGGACCTGCGTCTGGTACTTGTTTGCAATCAAATCTATTGACTTTGAAAAATTTCAATCGTCCTGGACGAACGCTGCAATCTATCTGCCAACTGAAACTACTTTGGATTGGTATTTTCTCTGCACCTATTGGTCTGTTATGTGTCTAACTACTAATGCATTGGGAGATTTGTTCCCAGTTGCAACAGCTGAGAGAATAACGGCCGCCATATCTATTTTACTTGGGTTCTTGTTGACAACAATTGTATTTGTGGGATCATTGACATCGCAATTCATAACATTTACAACGAGACGTTCTAAGTATGTGAGGCGATTAAGAAAAATACAGAATCATCTGAGATTAATAAAGATGGACACCGATACTACGGATCGCATAATAAGGTAAGTAATCCATATATATAAAAGGGAAAATCACTCACTCACTCATCACGAAATCTCAGAAATTACAAGTGCTTGGAATCTCAAATTTTGCATGGTCTTAGTGAGCACCTACGTCATAAAAGGACCCCTTTTATGACGTAGATGCTCACTGTTCGCGCCATCTAGCTGGTTTGATTTCCCTTCCCGCCAACCCCTTCCTTACGCAACACACGCAAGATGGCGCTGCACCTCAATCGATCACTCGGAAGAGATGTTCGATTAATATCGTCCTGTCAACGTCGGGAAGACAGAAGAAAAAAAAAAAACGAGGAACAATTCTACGCGGAAAGCCACGGACGCGCGTCGCGAGTGCAAACCATATTAAAAATAAACTTTAAATCTAATTAAGTATCTGTGATTAGTGCCCAATTCGAAGATAGCTATCGAAGAAACAACCTGGAAACAACCGCAAGTTCTACCATCTCAACTCTGCGAGAAACCACGTGAGTCCTTGCATCTTCCTAACCTATTCCTGCTATTGAACCAGCTACTCCATACCAGTGATTCGGGCTTTCTGATAACGCTAACGCTTCGGCAGCCCTTACATAAGTTTTTGGTCCTTTCGAGCCGAATTTCGTAATTTTTTAACATTATTGTCACGCTGAAATCCAGTGCTACCATCTGGATTTCTGGTCCTTCATTTAATTAACACGCTATCTAAGCTAATTAGCGCTATTGCTTCACATTTGTCAGTGATTTTCACCCTTATATATAGCAAATTATTGCTCATTTAACTACGCCGCCATCAACAACATTTTCTATTGACCATTTTTAGGTTAACCACGCGGTGTGTTGTATGTGACAGATAACTTCAATAAAAATAAAAACCTATTTTTGCATTAAGTGGAAAACAACTGAAAACGTTTCGTGAAAAAAAAAAAAAAAAAAACTAACATCGTTTGTGTAAAGTGATTTGATTTCGCATTCCATTTTCTTACTTATTCACCTATCATTTACTACCATTTCGTAAGGTAAGTTCCGGTTTTGCATTCATTTGTTAAGTTAAAGTGAATAAAATGGCCAACAAAGACGAAGGTTCTACTTCCAAGTTGGGTAGTGAAGTACAGTTGGACAGTCAACAGATTCAACTACGAACATTAATCGGTAAACGTGATGCATTGTTTGCTAGAATACAAGAACTTTACAACCGCTCAAAAAAGGCCGGAACAGATGAGATTGCAAAGGAGTTATTCCTCGGGAGTGTGACCTGTATAGACGAACTGCGTTCAGACTTTGGTCGAGTCATAGACCAACTAAACGTCCTTAGTCTGACTTATAACCCTGGACATAAGGTAGACTATCAATCTATAAATTCCTTTGATGATCTCTATTGTCGGTGTAAATATGTCCTTTCAAAACTTACCCCAAAGGAAAGCTCAACATTACATATCGACCCGCAAATTAAACCTAAAATCAAGCTTCCTACGTTAGAAATAGTTGGTTTTAACGGTGATCCAATTCATTGGCCCATTTTTTATGAATCCTTCAAACAAACAGTCCATAACAATGTAGACCTCTCTGACCATGAAAGAATCCAATATTTAATGGGAAAGCTAAGTGGTCGAGCCCTGTCTGTTTGTTCAGGCATTATGCCTAATGCCGATAACTATAACATTATTTGGAATGCATTAATCGATAAATTCAACGACAAACGTGCTTTAGCTCACTCATATTTGGAACAAATTATTAACTTTAAACAAATACCTAACGCAGAGCAGAAAAATATAGATATGTTTTTGGAAAAGTTTTGTACTGCAGTCTCAAGTTTACAATCATTAAAAATAGAGGACTTAGGTGATTTTATATTGTTACAAATCGCATTAAACAAAGTCGATTTTGGTACTGCCCGAGCTTTTGAGTTACACAAACGAGGGGTTTCCATGCCAAAATATAGTGATTTGTTGTTGTTTATGCAAGAACAAAGTCGAATTCTAGATCGCACTACAAATAACATAAAAATGAGTGCATCTAACAAAAACTTGAATTCTAAACCAACAAACTCATTTGTAGCATCTTTTTCAGCGAAGTGTCCACTTTGTAAACAAAGTAATCATTACAGTCTATACAAATGTCCGGAATTTAATAAATATTCGGTTGCTGAGAGATTTAATTTTGTGAAAAATAACAATGCCTGTACCAACTGTCTCGGTTTAACTCACCAGACCCGGGTCTGTAAGTCTATCCATACTTGTAGGTATTGTAATGGTAAACATCATTCATTGCTCTGTCAGCGTTCACAACAAGTGCCTGGTGGCATGTTAACTGCAACCATATCTACACTTCATGAGTATACTACTAAACAGAGCACTCAAACGTCAGCCGGTGAACAGTTGCACGCGCAACCGTCAGGCAACTCAAGTGTGGCCCTATTTAATCATTCAAAGTCAAATACCTACTCGGACAACACTTGTCTTTTAGGTACCGTACAGGTTATTGCAATTGACTCTAATGGGTTTACACATTGTTTACGTGCACTAGTGGACTCTGGTTCTCAGAGTAATTTTATTACATCAGAATGCTGCAACCGATTAGATTTGAAACTTAACAGAATATGTAATATGGTTATAAAGGGCATTGGCTCCTCACCAAATAAGATACAAGGTGACACAGTGTTAACATTATTTTCTAAACATAATGATCGTTCCATTTCACTCAATGCTTTAGTTATAAATAAGATCACTGACAATTTACCTACTGCATCAATTAATACTACAAAGCTATCCTATTTAAGACGCTTACCGCTCTCTGATACCTCATTTCATACGCCAGCCGCCATCGATATTCTTATTGGCGCGCCGCTTTTTAGTGATATCGTTTTGCCTAGAAGGGTCAACGGACCTCCTGGGTTACCTACCGCTATTGAAACCATTTTTGGTTATATGGTTATTGGCAATGCTCCAATAAATACCGATGCTTATACCGCGATAGAAACTGCTCCCGCATGTATGTCCGCCTCCGCTGTCGGACCTGCTTATACAGTCGCACTTGCTTCCACGTCCGATACCGCTACCGTTCCCGCGCCTTCCATAGGCACCGCTATCGTTCCCGCGCCTTCCATAGGCACCGCTGTCGTACCCGCGCCTTCCATAGGCACCACTATCGTTCCCGCGCCTTCTATAGGCACCGCTATCGTTCCCGCGCCTTCTATAGGCACCGCTATCAGTCCCGCGCCTTCCATAGGCACCGCTGTCGTTCCCGCGCCTTCCATAGGCACCGCAATCGTTCCCGCGCCTTCTATAGGCACCGCTATCAGTCCCGCGCCTTCCATAGGCACCGCTATCGCTCCGGCGCCATCATTAGGCAACGCAGTCGCTCTTGGGCCTAAAATAGGCAACGCTACCGCTTCTTCAATAGGCAATGCTCTCGCCCCTGTGCCTTCAATGGCCACCACGTTTGTAGCCACCTCATATTCTGATAATTCCACGCTGTGCTCTACAGTTGGCGAAGAGCACGATTTAACTTTTACTTTACAGAAATTCTGGCAGCTCGAGGAAATCGAATACGTTCCTTCCTTGAGCATCGAGGATCGCGAATGCGAAAACCTTTTCGTCGCTAGCTACTCGCGTGACATTTCTGGACGCTTTACGGTTTCACTACCATTCTCCCGCGACGCTACCGCTCTAGGTAATTCTTTTTATATCGCTCAAAAACGTTTTTTGTATCTGGAACGCAAACTTATAACTAACGCTTCGCTTCGTTTAGAATATGACAACATAATTAAAGATTATGTTGAGAAAGGTTACATCTCTTTATTAACAAATGATGACCATACCTCTGGTTATTTTATACCGCATCACGCTGTGGCTAGGTTAGATAAAACCACCACAAAATATCGTATGGTAATGGACGCTAGTGCTAAGTCCGACACCGGATTTTCGCTTAACGACATATTGCACAGTGGACCGAATTTACAAAATGACTTGTTTTTAATCCTACTCGATTTTCGCTTATATAAATTCGCTTTTACTTCCGATATAACCCAAATGTACTTGCAAATTGTTACAGCGGAGCGCGATCGTAAGTTTCAAAAATTCTTATATCGCTTCAATCCTTCTTCGAAAATAGATACTTATCAATTCAACCGCGTGTGTTTTGGACTCTGCAGCAGTCCTTTTCTAGCCATGAGAGTTTTACGCCAGCTAGCTGCTGACGAGCGACTACGCTTCCCGCTTGCTTCTATGGTAATTGAGAACAATACATATATGGATGACGTTTGCTTCTCAGTTTCTACGCTAGAACGCTGTCTACAGCTCAAGGATCACCTCCGTGAGTTACTGAAAGCCGGGGGCTTTGACCTTGTTAAATGGGCAAGCAATTCCCCTGAAGTAGTCGACTCCATCCCCGCTTCTGATCGCCATTCAGCTATCGTCAACTTCACAGAGCCTAGTTCTCATTTAAAGGTTTTAGGCTTACAATGGTCTCACGCTACGGACGAATTCATGTTTTCTGTTAACTTAGACAATCGTCCTGTAACTAAACGTAACATTTTGTCTCTAATCGCTCGACAGTACGATGTTCTCGGTCTCATAGCCCCTGTTATTCTATACGCTAAATTGATTTTACAAAAATTACATGTTCTTAAACTTGATTGGGATGAAACACCACCGCTTGAAATTATTCATACTTGGATGAATTATACTCGTGAGCTACCTTGTGTTAGTGAAATTCGCTTTAAACGTCATTTAGATGTTTACGAAAACTCAAAAATTTCTATTGTTGCCTTCTCAGACGCTAGTGAAAAGGCTTATGGTGCAGTTGTTTATATACGGACTCAGACCGATCGTGACGCGTCTCCGATCACGCGATTGATTTGCGCTAAGTCTAAGGTTGCTCCGCTTAAAACTGTATCCATAGCACGTCTTGAGTTATGCGCATGCTTACTCATGGCAAAGCTTGTACGTCGCGTTGTAACCGCATATGAAAAACGCCATAGTATTGACAACATTTACTGTTTCACCGACTCAATGGTTACGTTACAATGGCTTAATGCATCTCCGCATAGATTTAAAACGTTTGTCGCTACACGTATAACTAAAACTATATCGGCTGTTCCCGCTAGTAAATTTTATCATGTACCGGGTACCGAGAACCCAAGTGATTGCTTATCGCGAGGCTTAACTCCGTCTCAACTGCGGGATCACCCTCTGTGGTTCACAGGGCCTTCTTGGTTGTCACAGGACTTTAGTAATTGGCCGGTAACTCGCATAGAATCAGCATCAGTAAATTATGATTTGCCTGAAATCAAGAAAATCGTTTCCCTGATCGCTGTTTCACCCATCGTTTCTGAACCGCATCCGCTAGTTTCGTTATCATTCCGTATATCTTCATGGATTTCGTTCCTCCGCACAGTAGTATACTTATTAAGATTTATTAAAGTTTTACCGCGTTCGTCTTCAAATATCACCGCAAATGAGCTTGATATAGCTGAAATTTACCTTTTGAAAACTGTTCAAAATATACACTTCTCTACTGAGTTAGAAAATCTTAAATCTAAACATCGCTGCTCTCGCTCTATTCAAAAGCTAATGCCTTTTCTTGATGACAAAGGTTTATTACGCGTAGGAGGTAGACTTCGCAATGCAGATTTAACTTTCGACCAACAGCATCCTATCCTGTTGCCTCGCAAAGATCGAATCGTTGAACTAATTATCGTTCATTATCACCGCAAAACTTGTCATACTGGTCCGCTGACCTTAATGTCTATCCTTCGTCAAAAATATTGGATTCTTTCCTGCAGAAATATCGTTAGATCAATAATTTATAAATGCAACATTTGTTTTAAAACTAAACCTAAACCTAGTTTTCCGCTTATGGGAGATTTACCCGCATGTCGTGTGAACGACACTAAAGCTTTCACGCATACCGCTGTGGACTACGCAGGTCCTATATCTTTAATTCCTTACCGCAAACGAGGAGTTCGCTCTATTAAAGGTTACCTTTGTATATTTGTTTGTATGGTGACTCGTGCACTCCACGTGGAACTCACTACTGACCTTAGCACTAATTCTTTTCTTTCTGCATTTAAACGTTTTTTATCACGGCGAGGTGCCGTATCTGTGATGTATTCAGACAACGCAAAGAATTTCGTTGGGGCAAAAAACGCTCTTTCGGATATCTATACACTTGTTACTTCGCCTGAATTTAACGCATCCTTTTCAAACGAACTCGCAAATAACCGCATAACGTGGAAATTCAATCCACCACTAAGCCCACATTTTGGTGGCAATTTCGAAATTTATGTAAAGATTTTCAAAACTCATTTGAATCGAGTGGTCGGTACGCAACTGCTTACGTACGAGGAAATGTTGACTGTTCTAACGCAAATTGAAAGTGTTATTAATTCTAGACCGCTCACTCTGTTAAGTGAGGATCCCTCCGAACTCACAGCTTTAACGCCCGCGCATTTTTTAATGTCAACACCGCTTAAACACTTACCTGCTTGCCAAGTGGATGATGAACCGCCGAACTTACTTAAACGCTACGCTCTTTTAGATCAAATGGTGCAATCGTTTGCAAAACGCTGGAAATTAGAGTATCTTCATTTGCTCCAATCTAGAGGAAAATGGAATACGCCTTCGAATCCAATTCAGTTAGGTTCTGTAGTGGTTATCGTCACGGACAACACACCGGCTCTTCAATGGCCTCTCGGCGTTGTTGTGGCCACTTATCCTGGCAAAGACGGCGTCTGTAGAGTCGTTTCTGTTAAAACTTCAACTGGAGTCTATAAAAGACCAGTTGTTCGCATATGTACTCTACCTACTCAATAATTTTACCATTTTGTCTTATGACATCCCATTTAGTTTTAAGATTTAACTTACCCGCTCTGCCTTAGGGCATCCCTCCTTAATTCTAATTTCGATGCAGCTTCGCATCCCCGCCTTTATATTATTATTCATACAACTTACCTCATCTTCTTTACGTTTCCGCTTATGTAAACCGCATTTTCTAAAACCATACTGGTTTTAAGCCGGGGGCATGTTCGCGCCATCTAGCTGGTTTGATTTCCCTTCCCGCCAACCCCTTCCTTACGCAACACACGCAAGATGGCGCTGCACCTCAATCGATCACTCGGAAGAGATGTTCGATTAATATCGTCCTGTCAACGTCGGGAAGACAGAAGAAAAAAAAAAAACGAGGAACAATTCTACGCGGAAAGCCACGGACGCGCGTCGCGAGTGCAAACCATATTAAAAATAAACTTTAAATCTAATTAAGTATCTGTGATTAGTGCCCAATTCGAAGATAGCTATCGAAGAAACAACCTGGAAACAACCGCAAGTTCTACCATCTCAACTCTGCGAGAAACCACGTGAGTCCTTGCATCTTCCTAACCTATTCCTGCTATTGAACCAGCTACTCCATACCAGTGATTCGGGCTTTCTGATAACGCTAACGCTTCGGCAGCCCTTACACTCACTAAGACGGGATTTTGCGAAAATCAACCCCTAAGGGGGTAAATGGGGGTGGAAGTTTGTATGATGGTTTGATTTTTTTAAAGGTAGAAACTTGAAAATTAGAATTATATCTTCTTATCGTAAATAAATGATGACGTGTTTCAGGGATTTTTAATTTTCCTATTTTAAGGAACGGAAATGGGGGGTGAAAGTTTGTTTGTTACTTTTTATCTCGAAATTCCCACGGGATCGGGACTTACGCGGGTGAAACCGCGGGGCGCAGCTAGTTAATAATTAAAATAGAATAATGTACTGAGAAAAAAATTAAAGTCTCCTACGTGTTTCTATACAATGTGTTTCAGCGAAGGGGTCTTAATACGAAAAGGGGTTGTTCTAGACGTCTAAGCGAACAACTTTTGTTCTACGACTTTTGGAAATTCGAAACATTTCGTTCAAAGTTTTTTATATGAATCAGCAGATTTTCTAGTCAAATTTCCCTCAGAAATATCGAAAAAAAGTTCGAATTTCCAAAAGTCGCAGAACAAAAGTTGTTTGCCTAGACGTAACATTTCGTTCGAAGTTTTTATATGAAACAGCAGATTTTCTAGTCAAATTTCCCTCAGAAATATCGAAAAAAAAAAGTTCGAATTTCCAAAAGTCGCAGAACAAAAGTTGTTTGCCTAGACGTCTAGAACAACCTATGCAACTACTACCCTTCTTTTTACAAATGGACCCTTTCATATTAAAAACCCTTCGCTGAAACACATTGTAGGTATAATCTACATTTTTTTTTTTTCAGATATTACGAAGATCTCTGGAGCCAAAAATCCGGTGTTTTCAAACCAAAACTTATGCAACTACTACCCTGCCCTTTACAAATGGAAATTTGTTACGACCTCAATGCTGTTCCACTGTACAGCTCTTTAATATTTCGGAAACTTTCAGAAGCATTCTTAAGAAGACTATCTTTAGAAATGACTCACCAATTTTATCTTCCTGGTGATATTGTTTACATTCACAACCATAACAAGAATTGTATGGTAAGTAGCGCTTTACATACCTTACCCGGTAAGTTTATCATGCTCTACCTGTTTGTTAATGACTTAGTTTTACGATTATAAAGATTTGCATCACAAATGGAGTGTTGGAACTATTATCGGGCGAAGACGACGAAAGCCCTATGATATCCTTCGCAAAGGGAACTTGCTTTGGTGAAATATCACTCATTTACAGCATACCAGGTAATGGTTTTTAATCTGTGACATTTAATTTAAATGACAGTCCTATGAAGTTTAGCTTAATTGTAACTTATTTTTAGCACGATGTACGGTAAAAGCAGCTACTTACGTAGAATGTCAGGTATTAGAAAAGACAAAATTCATAAAATTAATGATAACATATCCTGATTTGGTTGATGGTATACGAAATAGCTTAATAGAGAGGATCAAAAGGTGTAAACGAAGACAGCAAACGCAAGGGCAACACAATGAATTTTCACTAAATATTTTTGCTTCGAAGGATAGGAAAAAGAGCAGTATCAAATGTTTAAAAGACAAGTTAAGATATATCCAAGGTAATTAGAGTGAAATAGTCACTGCAGAAACTCCCATAATAAAAGTACAGGAAAGTTTTGATTTTTAATGATTAAGAGGAAAGGGTACTGGGGGCTCTCTCCATACAAAAGTAGACGACTGTTTTCTCCCTGGAAAATGACACTAAAACAAATATTTTTGTTGCATAAAATTTAGAACTGCCATGACCATGCCACTATGTTTTATTTTTATTTTTTAAATATTAATTTCTATGGTAATTAGAAAATGAAAAAAAACCATAGGGGCATAGTCATGGCAGTTATAGGTTTTATGGCACAAAAATATATGTGCTAGTGTCATTATCCAGGGAGGAAACAGTCGACTACGTTTGTATGGAGAGAGCGCCGGTACCCTTTCACCTTAATAAGTCGGAATCGAGGCAGACCCCGTAAACGATGGCGTGACGATCTCGATGCATTTGACACAGACTGGCTAAACCTTGCCCAGGAGCGAAATGTTTGGAAAGATGTTAGGGAGGACTTTGCCCAGCAGTGGGACAATAGGACAAAAAATAGACCACTAACCCACATGACGGTAAGTGACTATGTACTCTATGACTCGTACTCAAAGACCCCCAAATAAACGGGGGACATTCGAGGGACGCGAATGAAAGGTAGGAAGGTGGAACAAAAACTTTTCCGACCCGTCGTCCTTTTGTAGAACCGGCCTACGAATCGGATTTTAAGCTATTGCATAGCTTTTATCGCGGGCTTTGAGCGCGGCGACCGAATCAAGAAATTCCGTAACGAAAATAAAACCTAACACCCCCCACTCCGCTTAACATGTAGCTCGGCCAAGCGTTCGCTTAACGTGTATGTATATGGTACGACTGTACGAAGCTCACACGATGCAATAGCTTTTTTTCGATTTTTTGCAGGTAAAACTGAATCGGACAACTTTTCAAGCGAAGATTACTTAGACGAAAACTGTTTGGACCTATACATTCTCTCAGAACATGTTAAGAAGAAAACAGTTCAATTTACTTGCATAAACTCCAAATTCCCGTGGATCCTTGAGTCAGAATGTCCTTTAGTAAAATACTGGGAACTGTACATGTTACTTGTCGTGTTTTACATTAGCATAGCT
Organism: Idaea straminata; assembly: GCA_951213275.1. Taxonomy (NCBI): domain Eukaryota; kingdom Metazoa; phylum Arthropoda; class Insecta; order Lepidoptera; family Geometridae; genus Idaea; species Idaea straminata. The sequence continues at coordinate 8,593,175 of OX577857.1, read as the reverse complement.
TATCCGTACTACATCGGATTTGAGAGACGATTCACGGATAGATTCATGTTCTTCGCGCAAATTATTATAGGAATTACCCTGACATTCAACATCATAATGACATCGATGACGGCTGTGAAAACTAAAAAAAAATACATTACCACTTGGACTGGTATAATGCGTTATAGACTGAATACCTTAGGATTTTACTTAGATTTGATATCAATAATACCATTCGAATACATAGTGACTATTCACACGGCAGTCAATTATCAAGATGAGTACAGAGATCACCTCTTTTATCTATGTAAAGGTGTGAAACTTGTACTAGTCTGGAGGATTTCGAGCTTCTTCGAGGCCTTAGAAACAAAGATTTTACTAAGCACTATTATAATAAAGGTAAACTTACAACAATTTACACTATCCTTTTATCAGTTTATTGGAACGAAGTTCCTTATCGCGCGTTGCGAAAGGTCTAGACGGAAAAAATTAAGACCAAAAGTTGTAACGACACTTTTTGCTATAGTTGTAGGTAAGCCGTGCAGCGAGCGCGTGTTTCTCTGTCTGTCTTTCTCTCTCTCTCATAGAAAGCAATTACAAATTTTTTTGATTAAAATTTTGTTTTTTCTTTCAGGTTCTAAAATACTGTATTTATATAACTTTATTGTGTTACTGGTCCGGTGTTGTGTTGTACATGGAATCATGTTTCGTAAGTCGGTGCACCGAAAACTCATGGTTCAATAGAGCGTTACTATGGGACGATCAAAGAGATAATATGACCAATAGAAAGTTAGTATTTAAACAACGAATAATGTCAAATACAAGTATAGGTCGAACAATAAATCATGGCCCCCAGCGGAAATTGGTGGGGATGGTTTGCGCATGTACTATCGCGGACAGACTTATAACAGCCAAATCGTCATACTTTACCGCCGTTTAATATTTTGCCCATCCCGAAAAACATTTCTTTAAATTAGAAAATTAGGCAATGTATTGCACCGGACCTAAAATCACATTGAATTTAATGCATTAGGTTATTCAATTTACACTATTTTACACATAGGCAAAGTTAGGTGTGTGTGGGTTTTATGTGCGCGACAGTACTTAAACGACTAAATACGTGCGGCAGCGGGACAGAGCACCCCTGTCCTCCCGCCAAACGGACCTAAAAATTGAGATCTGCGCATAGATACTCCTTACACTTTCCGCTGGGGGCCATAATTCATTGTTAGGCCTATACAAGTAATGTAAACGAATAGATGCATAGGTTTATGCACTCAGCATCTAAGTACTTATAGGTTACCTAATTGTTTTTAGAACAAATTTTCCAATAGTTACGGCCACGTACTTTGCTACGTCTCTATTGCTTTCTGTTGGATATGGAGATATGAGTCCCGGTGACAAATATGACATGGGGATAATAGCATTCATGTCAGTGTATGGAGTTCTATTTACTGGTTACTGTATTTCGGAGTTTTCTGCTGTAGTTACACATCTTACGAGGTACTTAAAATTGTTATATTCTGTTAACGATGCAAAATGCATGCTTTAAATAAACCTAACGTTGATATTTTCTAGGACTAAAACAGCTTTTCTAGAAATAATCATGACTATGGAAAAGTTTTTCAAAGAAAACAACATGCACGAGGCAATTAAATCGCGAATTATGGCCTGCTACGATCTTCAATGGCAATACAATTTGGTAAGACGAATAAGTGGTAAGTTAAGAATTTTTTATCACAGTTGCTCATAAAGTGGATCTTATTCAACGGCTTTTAGGCTCGTAATCCAACATATTATGCACGCGTGCGTTTTATATTGCCAACCTAGTGCTGTAAAGTTATCCCGATAGGTTAAATACGTATCTTACTGCTAATTACATACTGTTTTGATGTATAAAAAGGTAGGTACCCAAGAGTTTTTTAGCTAGCAAAAATGGTTGTCTCTAAACTCGGTTTACGAACGAAAATTTTACGTGATAATAACTTAGAAAACGATTAAAAATTGAGTTGTTTATTTTTTGTTTACTTAAATATATTGTTTTTCCGTACCATTGTATTTTGTTCTTAACCCCCGACGCAAAAACAAATAGAAAAAACCCTAAAAAATATTGTATGTCAGACGAGGCTGTATAGGTTAAAAGTCTTTAGCCTGGCCTTTCCGGAGCATAATTAACAAAAAAATATTGCCTTAAAAAAATGTAACCGTAGACTTATCACAAATATATTGTTAATTATTATTTTGTTTTCTTTTCAAGTCTTTTCTTTTATTCGCAACTGTGATAAAAAACGTCGTACGATATACGTGTGGAATTGATCTTTGCATCTTGGCTTCTTTAACACGCTCGCTACCGCTCGCTCGTCATAAACCGCCTCTATGCAAAGATCAATTTACCACACTTATATCGTAATGTACTAATTCAGTCTAGAAACCAAAAAATAGATAGCTAATGTCTGGTTTACATTATCCCAGTTCAGCAATCGAATCAAGCGCTGTTTTGCAACTGGAAAGATGTAAGCCCACACTGGAATGCACTGAATCCAGTGAGCAGTTCAGTAACTGGATTGGCGGTATACTTTTGAATCCACCATTCCAGCGCAACTGAAATCATGTTGACGGCCAATCTAGTGCCATTCTAGTGCTAACAGATCAATTTTACATGAAACACGATTCGACAGCATTTAAAAGACTGGAATCATGTAGATGATATCTCCAGTCAGTACTGGAATATAATGTATACCGGTCATTTGACGACCCAGTTGGAACAATGGTCACCATGCCGGACTGCCAAACACAGGGTTGCGGGTTGGATTCCCGCCTCAGACAAGTATTTATGCTTAGATATTTGTCTGTGGTCTGGTTGTTTCTATGTATTATATGTATATATTTACAAAAGAATATAAGTAGTATATCCGTTGTCTAGCTATTATTTATTATTATTAAATTGTTTTCCAGGGAGCTGAAATAACTGACGATCACTGGTTAGACAAAACTGTGGTACCTCTAGAACTGCGGAAAAAGGTCTTGCATCAAGCAAGATTCAAAGCACTAACATCTATTCCATTCTTTCAAGTAAAAAACAAGGCGTTCATCCAGACATTGACTGAAAGTTAGCAAACATAATTTTACGATAAAAAATTACAGAAAAAAAACGTCGGGCGAACACCCGCCTGCGACGTAGAAGGTTGCGGGTTCGATTCCCGCCCTAAACAAATATTTTTATATAAAGATATATGGTTCTGGTCTGTATGTATATTAAGTATATATTTACAAAAGAAAAGTATCTAAGTATTCTATCCGTTATGTTGCACTCATAACAGAAGCCTAGTTGCTTAGCTTGCGGTTAGATGGCGCTGTGTGAATTGTCCCACAATATTTATTATTCATAGTAATTACTACCCGGATCTTAATCACGTATTTTTTTATTTCTCTGTTTGACGTTTCGAGTATCCTACAATAGTCATGGTCACGAGGAGACGAACAATAAAAATACGTTAATAGGTTCAGGGGAAAATAGTTACTGTGAATACAATCGTGTGAGTTTAAAAAATTTAATATTTATAAAACACACACCCCTTTATTCCAAAACGAGGTTTAAAGATAGTCCGAGATGTGGATTTAAACCATAGATTTAGACACAGATTTACTCGAGAACTATAGTCTAAACGCTATCCCTATAGATTATATAGGGAACTATAGTATAAACGCTATCCCTATAGATTATATAGGGAACTATAGTCTAAACGCTATCCCTATAGATTATATAGGGAACTATAGTATAAACACTATCCCTATAGATTATATAGGGAACTATAGTATAAACACTATCCCTATAGATTATATAGGGAACTATAGTCTAAACGCTATCCCTATAGATTATATAGGGAACTATAGTATAAACGCTATCCCTATAGATTATATAGGGAACTATAGTATAAACGCTATCCCTATAGATTGGAATAAGGGGGACAGAGAACTAAATTATGTTTCGCAATTGCGTTTACAGCGGCAAGAGACATGCTCCTACCACCAGGTGAAATAGTGTACTACGGTGGGACTGTTACAAGGGAACTATATATAATTGAAAGCGGTTATTGTTTGATTGCATCGGAGGCTGCAGATGAAAAAATAAGAGGTTGTAGGAAGGAACGTGTAATCGGACCAGGAAATCATTTAGGCCTGCTCGTTTTGCTGTACGGTGTTCCGGCGATCAGCACAGTTGTTACTTTGACACATTGTAAGGTGGGTAAACTATTACAACTCAGAATAATAATCATTTGGTAATAGAACGGATTATTTATCTAACTTGCTTTTGCCCGCGTAGAAGTCGAAAATGGTTCTTTCAACTTCAATGCAAATCACGAAGATGATTAGCGAAGAATTTCAATAAAATACGAAACACGTCTTTTATCAATTCTGTTATAAAATGTTTATGCAAAATTAGAAGTAGATCGGACCAAGGAATCACGTTGTCCCATACAAACTTTGCCCCCCTTAGGAGTAGAATTTCGGAAAATCCTTTCTTATCGGATGCCTACGTCATACAAAGAACACACCCTCAAAACTTTACGATTAGCGGTTTAGGCTGTGCGTTGATCCGTCAGTCAGTCAGGACAAAGGATTTCATATGTATAGAAAATAATCGATAATTCAAATTAAGTTATGAAAATAAGTTGCTTACTAATTTTTATGTTCTTAGTTAATTAGTGTCAGCCATTCAGCGTATACGTCGGCTTTGAGTCTCTTCCCCGGCATGAAGGAACACGAAGGACTTATGAAACCAGAAGAGCTGGAATTTATAAAAATTCAGGCCAAAGCTCAAAATACTAACGCCTATTTAAAACATTACAATGATCTTACTGCAAAGAAAAAAGTCCAGATTACGAATTTTATGCAAGAGTTTTTTAACAGTTAGTTGATTTTTATAAATAACTAGCTGCGCCCCGCGGTTTCACCCGCCTAAGTCCCGATGCCGTGGGAATATCAAAATAAAAAGCAGCCTATAGCCTTCTTCGATAAATAAACTACACAAGAACCAACACAAAAAGGTTTTTTTAATTCGAACCTGTAGTTCCTGAGATTAGCGCGTTCAAACAAACAAACTCTTCAGCTTTATAATATTAGTATGGATATATTTTAATAATATTTTTTTACTTATGGTGGGTGGTCTAAGATGTAGCACGCTTTCTGGATGATACCTGTTTACTTGCGACTTGCACACGTCAGGAAAGACAGACGCAGGCAACTGGATCAGTTGCCTGCGTCTGTCTATCTTTTCCCTTGCGGTTCGAATAAGGAATGACGAAGCAAAACGCTTAGTGCGGACGTTTGGGATTGCTACCATGAATCCGTGTCGCATATTAAATTTATTTGGGGAAGTAACCCTAATTTAAGCACTGTTATCACATAATTATCACCATTTTCTATTTAATCTAAAAGCTAAATCATGTTTTTAAGTAACTTAAAAATCCTTTTTACTTAGTAAATTAAGATAATTTTGACCAAACTTTATAACAAGTAATGTTTTTATTCTAATGCAATTTTTGACGTGATAACGTCTAATTGATGGAACACCTGCATTCACAAAAAAGGTGACGTCATGCGTCCCGATCCTGGAACGCGTCATGTTATTGAGAAGGTAACCATGGCAACGTATTATAGTTGGTGTTGCCACATGATTAAACAAGGACCAGGATTGTAATGTTTCATATAAAGCTGTGTGATAAGTACACTACTACAAGCTCACCAGCGTGTGTGCGTGACTAAGCTTGTGTTATGGTGACGAGTGACGAATAGAAGACTTATATACAGGAAAAAAGAAAAGAAAAGGATAAAAAATATACATAAGGGAAAAACAAATGAAGTCAATGTTTCATCGTTTTCGTATGACGTTATCACGTAAAATTATCGTCCGTAAACCGACTTTACAGACAACCATATGTATTTTTTAGTAATTACATACCTACCTAATGTTCTGGATGCAATTTTTGACTATAAAATGACTACTTTCAGATTCGTTCATCTATTTAACATCCGAATATAAGAAAAACAAAGAAAATTATAGAAAATCGTACAAACAGTTTCACATTTGCAGTAATGCTGCATCGTATTTGCTTTTGCCCATTGCAATCAAACCAGATGGTATATTTCTGAAAACTTGGGCTTTGATTCGTGTTATTTCAGCTTATTTCTTATCAATAATAATTCCAGTAAGTACCTCTGAACTTCATACCTGCACATCGTTCATAACTGTGTTGGGCGTATGTGAGAAATACTCAGCTTTAATCACGAACGAATTCAAGCACGAATCTTCGGTGGTGGGCGGGATCTTACTCTATTACACCTCCAGTGTAACTTGTAAGTTACACTGGAGGTGACATATCAAAGAAAAATATCGTACCGAACCTACCGACAGCGCGGGGTTTGAGCATGTGACAAATTTCACGAACTTGGTAGTGCAGCGGGCCTGCGAAATTCAAGATTGCGGGTTCAATTCCCGTCTCAAATATATATTTATGTAGAGATATTTGTTTCTGATCTATGTGTATAATAAGTATGTATTTATAAAAGAAAATGTATTTAAATATTCTATTCATTATCTGACCACCTTAACACAAGTCCAATAGCTCAACTTGGCGTTAGATGGCGCTGTGTAATGTAAAAAAAAACGTGTGGCACTCGGGGACTGCCGCGGTAAAGCTATTGCATCGTGCGAGCTTCGTACAGTCGTACCATATATACACGTTAAGCGAACGCTCGGCCGAGCTACATGGTAGGCAGAGTGGGGGGTGTTATTTTCGTTACGGAACTTCTTGATTCGGTCACCGCGCTCAAAGCTATGCAATAGCTTAAAAATGATTGGTTTCACAGTTGGTACACCGCAATAATGGCTGCAATAATGTTTACTGTGACATGTCACCTCCAGTGTGACATAGGAGCCTAATGTTACTTACTGTTGATATTAACGTAATATTACATAGGCTTTATTTTTTCCAGGTCTTAATAGCGATGCCTCGAATTTATGATCCCTTTAAGATAATTGTAATGGTCTTGGAAATTATTTGCTACATCGACTTGTATTTGATGCTTCATGTAGCATACTACGGCCCGAAGAACCAACTTATTTATCACCCCTATCTTACAGCTATACATCATTTGAAAGTAAGTTTACTAGAAGACGTACCGTGTTGAGTTATTAGCTTAGCTTATAGGTGTTGATTAACAGTCGCCATCATCGCCATAACATCAGCGACAGGACATCTACAGAGCAATCGTCCATTCAGCCTTAACTAAAAAATATCGGTGTGAATGGCAGCGCAACATCAAATGATTAGGAACAAATCTGCCCTTTAGCACGGGCTAAAGTGCGGGGTACTCGCACGGGCGAGTGCCGTGCCCTGTGCAAAGCTGTACTCGCAGCTAAAATAAATATTGCAGGACATTCCACACATCGCCATCTAGTCCCAAGATATGTAACTAGACTAGTGTTATGGGTGCTAGACAACGGATATACTACTTATATACTTTTCTTTTGTAAATATATACTTTTAATACATAGAAACAACCAGACCACAGACAAATATCTAAGCATAAATACTTGTCTGAGGCGGGAATCGAACCCGCAACCATGTGTTTGGCAGTCCGGCATGGAGACCATTGTGCCAACTGGGTCGTCAAAACCCCGCTATCGTTGATTTCTAACAGACTCCAAAAAAGGAGGCGGTTCTCAATTCGTCGCGTATATTTTAGAACAAACTTCTCATCACAAAACTTAGTAATTAATTAGGTACGATTACAATTTTAGGTAACAATGTGAAAAATTTAATTCCTTTTGCTTGATATCGAGTGGAATTTTATGACACAGCTAAAATTAAAAAAGAATTTCCAAAGTCGGGCAGCCAAAACTGCAAAATGGAACGTAAAACTACCCGACTTTAAATGATGTTTTTGGTCTGTTTTTTTTATTAATGGAACGCATCTCATATATATTCGTTTCTACTTATAGATTACAGCGTTGACTATTTTTTAAAAATTTCAGGGTCGATTCGTAGTCGATTTCCTGACTAGTTTTCCTTGGTATTTGATTTATGATTTAATTCTTTCAAAACAAAATGGATGTGCTAAAGGAGGAACCCACGTATTACAACGACATTTGTTTTATTGCGCTGTTAGAATGATCAATATACTACAGATATGGAAAACATATTCAGTTTTTGTGGCCCACTCTATCCATGCTTTAAAAAAGGCAAGTTTAGTATAAATTATGATTATCCTATCCTACTAATATTATAAATGTGAAAGTGTGTGTGTGTTTATATTTGTTACTCCTTTACGCAAAAACTACTGGACCGATTGCGATGAAACTCAGTATCTAGATAGCTGGAGACCTAGATTAACACATAGGTTACTTTTTATCCCGATATTCCAACGGGATCGGGACTTACGCGGGTGAAACCGCGGGGCGCAGCTAGTAACATCTATCTATACATATAAAATTCTTGTCCTACATGACTGACTGACTGACTGACGAATCAACGCACAGCCTAAACCGCTGATCGTAGGGACCTGAAACTTGGAGGGTGTGTTCTTTGTGTGACTTAGGCATCCGATAAGAAACGATTTCCCGAAATTCTATCCCTAAGTGGGTGAAAAGGGGGGGGGGCAAAGTTTGTATGGGACAACGTGATTCCTTGGTCCATCTATTTCAAATTTTGCATAAACATTCTGTAACAGAATTGATGGAAGACGTGTTTCGTATTTTATTGAAATTCATCCCCTAACGGGGTTAAAAGGGGTAGAAAGTTATTTTAGGGGTGTTTTACTTCGAAGTTGATATCAATACTTCTTAGTGCTTTTGATTTCAATAACATTTTATTTTGACATGTTTTAAAAACAAAAAAATCCAAATAGAACCATTTTCGGACGCACTTATTTGCGGACGAAGTCGCGGGTCAAAGCTAGTTTACACACACAGTTTCACTGTCCACTGCTGAACATAGGCCTCCCCCAAAGACTTCCAGAGCGATCGGTCGCATACTCTCTGCGTCCAACGACTTCCCGCGACCTTGTTTAAGTCGTCCGTCCATCTAGTCGGAGGCCGTCCCGCGCTGCGCTTTCCGGTACGTGGTCTCCAATCTAAGACTTTTCGACCCCAGCCATCAGTTCTACGAGCCACATGTCCCGCCCATTGCCACTTCAGCTTACTAATTCTTTGGGCTAAAGCTAGTTTAACTAATAATAATTTACACATATTTATTTATTGGTATCGTTTCAGGCATACTTAATGAGTGTTTTGCACTTTCTACTATTGACTGTGTTCTACCTGAACTTTTACGCGAATATTCTAATAATATTATCGTGTAGGTTCGTGGTTGCTACTGACGTAAACGATCTTAAAGACAAAGTTGAATTACTTTCATTGGAAAGGCCGTATATCGGTACTGTATTTGACCCGAATGGTAACATGATATGCACTCAAGGTAACTAGATTATTGAACAATTTTAAAGTAAACTATCACCTACTTAGATGACTTGTTTGAAGGTTCCGTACCCAAAGGTAAACATCATCAGATCAGCACCATGTCATCATAATGTTGCATTGTCAAGCAATTTACACATGTATGCAAAATTCCAGCTCAATTGGTTACCGGGAAATGGATCAAAACTAAGTTGCAAGATTCCAACAATACATACATTGCAAATTAAATAAAAATAAAAAAAACTTGTGTTTTAAAAAAACAACCCTTTCACTAAGACTCCACTGTCCGTCGGTCTGTCTCTGTCACCAGGCTGTATCTCATGAACCGTGATAGCGAGGCAGTTGAAATTGTCACAGATTATGTATTTCTGTTGCCGCCGTAACAACAAATACTGAAAACAGAATAAAATAGTACGGAACCCTTCATGCACGAGTACTTTTCGCACTTGTCTTTTTGTCTTTTTCCCTGGACTAGGGGATCCGATAAGATTTAACAAATCTTAACAGCAAGACGGCTCCTCAAGGGAAGTACCTAAAGGGGATCCGCGAGAATATCCGATATTACTTAAATTAGTTTTAATTGTCTAGGCACAAATCCTAACTTAGTTTTTTAAGAGGTTTCTATGTGATCTATGTACAAATGTATTAAGCATCCAAATGAATAAAAAAAATTGACTTTTGACTTTGAATAAGGGTGAAAAACTATCAACAGCTCATCTAAGGGATCCGCCAGGGAATCTGTTAAGTGTCAACCGACCTTACTAAGACGAAAGTCTTGGAAGTGCTACTAACATAGTTCTAAGCTATTTCTTTAACACATTCAATTATTATTAATACAATTTGTAGTCTATAAGGTATATAGATACATACCTTTGTAGCCTGAAATAAATGATTTATTATTATTATTACCTACTCGTTATGAATTGATATTATAGGTTCCTGGATCAGCAGAGCCACAGTATTCGAGCATGTTATCCTAACGCCGCAAAGAGTTTACTTATTAGCTTACTACTGGGCTGCTACGAGTTTTAGCGGTGCCGGCTTTGGCGATATCGTTGCTCAAGATACGACGCATATGTTACTTTCTGTCTGCATCATTATTCATGGCACATTGTTTTTTGGGTAAGGATTTATTAAACATTAGAAAGGCAGCTATTTTGTTAAATTGAGACCAATGGATTTTGGAAAATTGATGGGCGCTAATTAACATTGCTTATACGGTGAAGGAAAACATCGAGACTAAGCCCGCGGCTTAGTTAGCTCCAGACTCTTGTATTGACAATTTTTTTCTATTGGACATGGACGACTAAGCTAAATAACCTTAGCTTTTAAAAACAAACCTAACCGTAATCTTAGAACAAATATAAATATAACATTAGTATGCATCAGGTGGATAATACAATGTTCCATAAGAGTGCCTATTTTACAGCAATAAAAGTATTTACCGATAGAAATTAAAATTTTAGAAAATATAAACTTGTTTGAGTGCCTCCTGAAAAAATGGCTTGTAGATAACACTTTCTATACTCTTGAAAACAAATGTTATTTACTGAGTTAAAATAATAGCTTAGCTAAACAGTAAGTTTTATTTGTATAGATGCTCAAACTATAAATATTGTATGTCTGTAATGGGTAAGTGATTGTTACCTAACTATTATTTTTGATTAAGATTTTATTTTTAATCACGAATTTTTATAAAAATTCTTGATTTTTGATAAGTTAAGTGAGTGGACAAACTTACTTCATCTAATGTTCCAGGCACTACAGTCTTAAATCTAGATTTTGGATAAAGGAATAGGTATTATCCTATCCACTTAGGTTATCAACATGAACAATTTTTGCAAAACTTTTGTTTTAAACAAATCCAGATACGTATACGCAAGAATAGCATCATTAAAAGCTATGGCGGACCATGTAGTGACGTCATTTCAAGAAAACGTGAAGCATTTAGAGTTGTTCATGAACAGAGAAAAAGTACCACAGGCTCTTAAGAAGATCGTGATGGAGTATTGGACATATCAATGGAAAAGGACTAGTGGTTGGTCGGTTAGTGTAAAATGACCTATTATATCATCTATCTATACATATAAAATGCTATGTCTTGACTGACTGACGGATCAACGCACAGCCCAAACCGCTGATCGTAGAGACCTGAAACTTGAAGGGTGTGTTCTTTGTATGACGTAGGCATCCGATAAGAAAGGTTTTACTAAAATACTGTATGAAATTTGAAAAATTCTGTACGGATGAAGAAGGGGGCAAAGTTTGTATAGGACAACGTGATTCCTTGGTCCATTCCTATTAGAACTATTTTCAACTTCTACGCGGACGAAGTCGCGGGCAAAAGCTAGTACAACTCTATATATATAGAGCGGCGTTGGCTAAGTGGTAGATACCCCGACTTTCATTCTGAAGGTCGTGGGTTCGAATCCCAGCCGGCCGTGCACCAATGTATCTTTCTTAAGAAAAAATTATGTGCGCTAATTGACATTGCTCTTACGGTGAAGGAAAACATCGTGATGAAACCCGCGGCTTAGTTGGCTCCAGAAGTATTGACAAGTTCTCTCCTCTGGACATGGTCGACTAAGCTGAGAGGGTAGTATGTGCTGGGCAAGCCTACTCCATCCTCACGCAAAAAGGACCCAATTAAAAAGAGTCTAGTTGCGGTAAAAAGCCCGTATGCATACATACATACATATATATATATATATATACATCTATAACGTCATTTAGCATGAGATTAATCTTACTTAGATTACTTTTGAGTTAACAATTTTGATTACATTTTGTCCAATTTAATTTAACACAGTTGTATAAAGTAAACTTGAAACTAAAGTAATATATAACATTTTTTGCTAAAGCGATAAAAAACCTTAGCCCGGGGCTTCGTTAAGCTTCATTGGCTTTACCAAAACAAGATAGAATAAAGACTGAAATAGGTGTTTTGTCTGTTTTTAGCATCAAGATTTATTAGGAAAACTCCACGCAAATCTGAATGAAGACGCTGTTCTTTATATGTACGAAAAAACATTGCGAGAAATACCTCTATTTGAAAACGTAGAGTATTCTTTCTTCAGGGCCTTTGCTAAAAAGCTAGAAGAAAGATACTATCAAAAGGGCTATATGGTGATGCGTTCGAATGAAGTTATCAGTACTATGTATATTATATTCAGAGGCAAGGTAATTGTTAAATCCTCGGGTTTTCTTTTTTTTTAAACCTGAGTAAACCTGACAAATTTTAATATATTTTTAATTTTTGAAAGGTGGATGTTTTATCAGACATAAATGAAGTTGAAACATGCATGGGACCTGGTGGAATATTCGGGAACATAAAAGGATTAACAAGATACTTGACAGTATCTAACGTCGTGGCTTCTAGAAACATCGATGTACTTCGTATATCGGGAAGAGATTTTTATGCGTTACTTAAGGTGAAAGGGTACCGGCGCTCTCTCCATACAAACGTAGTCAACTGTTTCCTCCCTGGATAATGACACTAGCACAAATATTTTTGTTGCATAAAACCTATAACTGCCATGACTATGCCCCTATGTCTTTGTTTTTTTTTCATTGTCTAACTATCATAGAAATTAAGATATAAAAAACAAAACATGGTCATGGCAGTTATAAGTTTTATGCAACAAAAATATTTGCTCTAGTGTCATATTTAGGGAGGAAACAGTCGACTACGTTTGTATGGAGAGAGCGCCCGGTACCTTTTTCTCTTAAAGGAACCTCATTTGGTAAAAAATATGGGGATGGACTCTATAGGTTAGGTACCTATCAATTTTAAACTGAGATTTTTGCCTTTTGCAGAGTTATCCAAGTGTTCTAAGGAAAGTGAAGATGTCAGTTGAGACAGCGCCTAAAGATTACGTAATTCCAACTATTTCATCTAGTGGTGACAATGAGGAAGAAGTACGTACAACTCTATTAAAGTAAAACTACGAAGTACGAGTAGAAGGCAAATTAAGTTGCATGGCATCAAAATTATGCTGCAAGCTTACTTTCGTTTACTTTGCAACCTAATTAAGGGGGCTCTCTCCATACAAACGTAGTCGACTGTTTTCTTCCTGGATAATGACACTAGAGCAAATACTGTTTTTGCATAAAACTTATAACTGCCATGACCATGTCCCTATGTTTTCTTTTTGTTTTTTAGATCTTAATTTCTATGATAATTAGAAAATGAATAAAAAAAAACAAAACATAGGGGCATAGTCATGGCAGTTATAGATTTTATGGCACAAAATTATTTGTGCTAGGTGTCATTATCCAGCGAGAAAACAGTCGACTACGTTTGTATGGAGAGAGCCCCCGGTACCCTTTCCTCTTAAAAAAAGCACTAATTCCCAATTTTTTAGACGCAGAAAAATCCACTATCTTATGTTGCTGAGGACGATGATAATGATGATTACGAGTTGAATTTGGGCAATTATTTAGAAGTAAGATTATAATAATTTGGGTTATAAATTAAACTATTTCACATACTGTAGATAGCCGGGATATCGTGACTGCGGCGCCGCCAACATTAGAACTGTGAACTTTACGATATGCGATAAATCTTTGGCATTGCCGTACCCTTCTACATTCTGAACTAATAAGTATAGTAACTAGTAAGGAAGAGCGGTGTTGGCTTAGTGGTAGATACCTCGACTTTCATTCTGAAGGTCGTGGGTTTGAATCCCGGCCAACCGCGCACCAATGGATCTTTCTTTACAAAAAATGTTGTGCGCTAATTGACATCACTCTTACGGTGAAGGAAAACATCGTGATGACACCCGCGGCTCAGTTGGCTCCAGAAGTATTGACAAGTTCTCTCCTCTTGACATGATCGACTAAGCTGAGAGGGTAGTAGGTGCTGGGCAAGCCTACTCCATCCTCACGCAAAAAGGACTCAATTAAAAAGAGGGTCTAATTGCGGAAAACAGCCCGTATACAAGTACAAGTACTAGTAAGTTAGTCAACACACCAACTTACTAGCTACTATATTGCATTACATTTTAAACACTTTAAATTAAATCAATTTTAGGTACATGATACATTCCCCCTTTAAGTTAGAGGGATGCGATATTCCTATGCTCCGATTCATAATACATTCGCCGTCACTTAACTTTCGTCACTTTTGAACTCAAGTAAGACTTTAGGGATATGCTTAAGGTTAAGCCCTGCCTTAAGCCTTAAAAGCGAAAGCCTTTTTAAGCCTTTTTTCGCTCTAAAGCCTTTTTTAGCCCTGCTTGAGTTGAAAACATTCTAAAAACAGACACGTCAAACTTATAACACCCCGTCGTTTTAGCGTCGGGGGTTAAATAGCAATTTTAGAACTCGACAATGGATCTGCAATATGTAACGGACTGTTCCTAATCTAACAAAGAGGTTGGATTAGGTACATCTGCAATAACTGTCGACGTGAAGTAAGACGAGACGTTTCACGAATTTTAGGTATATTTAAGTACACAATGTACGTCAATTCAGTTAATGCAATTTTATAGAGTCCTGAAAAAAGTATAGCCGAGTCACACGGCTCAAAGTCTGTGACGTCTACTGGAAATGCTGATTACGCCGCCGCGTCATTGCTTATAGTCATGCCCCATAGATGGTTCCGCAGTAGTATTATACCGGATAGCTCACACATCACTTTTATGGGTTAGTCAACTCTTAAATTACGTTTTATATCCATACTATAATAAAAAGGAAACATTTTTTTGTTTGTAACGAATAGACTCCTAAAAACTGGATCGATTTTGATGAAACTTGGTATGGATACATAGATTAATTTGGAGTAACACAGGCTACTTTTTACCCCGATATTCAAATGGGATCGGGAGTTACGCGGTATAATATATATCAACTAACTGTTGCCCGCGACTTCCTCGAGAAAAACTCTACCCATGGGTGAAAACAGCATGAAAATCGGTGCAGTAGTTTTTGAGTTTAGTATAATAAATTAAGTTTTAGGATTCTCTATCTTCGGTCTTGCTTCCCTTTACCGGTCGATCAGTTTAATTAGTCATCTGATTTATTTATTTTCATATTATATTTATTATGTTTGTTTTCAGAGTACTTGATACTAATTCTATCCTACGTAGATTTCGTGATTTTGGTGTATCAAATGGCATTTCAATCTGTGCCGTTTTTCTTATATTTCTGCTTAACTGTTGATGTTATATTTCTATACAAGACATTTTTGGATGTACACTGTGGTTACATAAATAGATATGGTGACTACGTTTTGAATCCGAAGAAAGTTCGAAAAATGTTAGTACATAAATATACGAAGACTACAAAAATTAGCTATTTCCTTTGATTTGCCACACTATGTTTGTTTCCTAAAATTGCTCGCTATCAGCAACACTATCGATTGGTAGGTATAAAAAATATTTTTTTGCAAATAGGTTCGATTCCTGGGTAGGTTTAAGGACTTTTTTCAAAAATCGAACAATGCAGTTTTGGTTTTTTTCAAAATCGGGCACGCAACTCCTTTAAAACTCCTTCAAATTTTTCGCTTTCTCGTTAAGTTTAGCTTTAGAATATAGCCCTGAAGACCCACGTAAAAGCCTGTACACTATCGACGACTTCTGTGGCGCGGTGGTCGAACGAACAGAAAGTTGCTGGTTCAATTCCCGCCTCAGACAAATATTTGTATCAAGATATTTGTTTCCGGTTCTGGGTGTTTTCGTATGTAAAGTATATATTTACAAAAGAAATATACTAAATATTCAACCCGTTGTCTGGCCACCATAACAAAAGCCTAGTTGCTTAGCTTAAGGCTAAACGGCGCTGTAGGAAATGTGCTACGATATTATTATTATACTAGAAACAAAGATTTTTTTGTTAAAATTTTGAGAGAAAATAATTTAGTAAATTCGTAACGGAAATGGAGTCGCGACTACTTTTTGTTGTTTTTTGTAGCTCCATTTGCCTTAAATCCTACATCTGCTTACGTTTTTTCAGGTATTTTTCAAACGTGTTAAATAGAAGACGCGATTTCTTAGCAAACTTACCCCTGTGTTACCTTGCATTAGGGATGAACCTACGTCCAGAAATGATCTATACGTTATTTATCTTCCTAAGGACCCCGCAATTAGCACGAATTTCATATCTATTTACTTATCAAACACATAAGAAAACTAGTATTGGGTCATCTAATCTATTCATGAAGTTATTGTAAGTAAAGTTTACCTTAAATAAGTTTACCCGTGTGAAGTTGCAGCAAATAGTTTCGCTATAGAGACTACGAAACTATTCCTTTTAAAGTTATACTTCGTTAGGCGCGTTATAAAAAAAAGATGATAGTGAAATTTTAGCAGTTCCATCTGCGGAACCCAAAAGTAAAACAGGTTGAAGCTGCGAGAGTGAAATTTTATAATGCGCGCGCATCACTAAAGTAACAAGTTGAAGCTGCCCGCAAAATAAATATCGGACGGACGGACAGACGGAGGGACGGACAGACAGACGGACAGACGTACGTATAACTTCTCACGCGTGTACCTACATAAGTGCACACACCCATTTTTTAAGTAGCACAGATTCTCCTTCACTATGCCTGCGCAAACACAAGAGTCGCTGCAACTTCAGATCGGTCTAATTATTTTGGGCGTATTGCCCTACATTACAATGAAATCAAATTACTTTGTTGTAATAATACTTATTGTTAATACTAATGTATTTTATAATGTTTCTTTCAGAGGAATAGTAGTTTGGGCATCTATTTTATCTCATATCAACGCGTGTCTCTTCTTCAAACTTTCGTGTCTTACACCAGTCCATTGCGCATCGGAAAATTGGCTTTCAAAACCTGAACTTGACCTACGTTCTAGATATTTAGAGGTAACTAAACCAACATCTGCTATACCCGGGTATTTTAGGACCCGGATGAACCACCACACGCAGTCTTCTGGCGCCGACCGGGAAACATCCAAGTGAAAACGTAAGCTGGTGGGTGGTGACAATCGGCCTTTTATGGAAATACAGCTTTTAAAATGACCTTTTTTTCGGCGCATTGCCGCCGGTTATCTTTTTTTTGGCGCCCAACTCTACTATGCAATCAAAACCTGCAAAAATGTATTTGCAGGAAAATTACTTTGCTGTGTACATTGCTGCTTTATGGTACGTGATTAACCTCCTAACTATAACAGGAACGGGCGATGTATCGTCACAAAACGTTTTCGAACTTCTCGAAACAATAATAATAGTGATTGTGATAAAGTTTTGTACCGGTAAGTTTACTTTAAAACCAAATTTTGGTATTTAAGTAGGTATATGAGAAGGAATAAGTATTTATTAAAGTGGTGTATTTTAGGATTACTAATTTCGGAGATGTCAGCAATGATTTCTGCGCATTCTTCATCACTGATAAGTTACGATTATGGGATAAATGAGCTTAGGGATGGTCTTCGCGATATGGATTTGAGTGATCATCAAAGGAACAAGATGTGGGATTACGTTCGAGAGCTTTGGAATAGACAGCAAGGGAAACAGGTATCTACATACTTTAGTGTATTAATTCAGTTTCTCTAAGGTTCAGAACAGCTGACGCTGGAGTGGGCTATGCAACGCAGGTACAGTTCTTGTAATTCACGAGTGTGCTCGGCCTTTGTAGTTGTAATCTTAAATACACATGTTCGTTAGTGTGTGTACCCGACGGAGCGGTCAGTAGCGAGCGACACATATACAGATTGGTCACTCACACAAACAAAGGCCGAGCACACTCGTGAATTGCAAGAACTGTATTACATACATACTTATTATTGTGCCTATAGATGCCGAATCTAGTTCACGAGCTACCGTTCCGTCTCCGATGTCAAATTATGCAAGCAGCCTATGGATCTCACATCAAAAATTCAATTATATTTAGCAAAACTGATGATGATTTCAAACGAATGTTGGGAATGTGGATGAGACATTGCGTATTCTTTCCCGGCAACTATATAGTTCAATGTGGAGATTCAGATCAATGTATTTATTTCATACACAGGGGGCAGGTAATTAATTTAATACATAAGTACTTAAATATGTTAGAAACATGCGCAGATAAGAAATGTAATATTTGGTAGTAGCGAGATGGGAGGGTTCAATTTCATTTAAATTCTAGTAATATTCTAAATTAATTTGATAATATTAATTAACTGCCAATCATGACTCATGATCAGACATTTTAGAGTAAGTTCTTATGGACCGGAAGCATCGAAAGTGCGTCACGCAATACTCCTTATTTCTAGATGGGGCTATCACTGTTTTTACGTGATTTCAAATGAATTTAATTTACAGATTTTTTTTATAAATTAAGAAGAGCCGCTTCTAATTTATAAAAAAATACTTGTGAAAAAAATACTCTCTGTGACACATTTTCAAAAGTTTGTAGATTTAATCACGTACGCTATTTTGTATGGGAAGTGCTTGTCTATGCCTGGTAACTATTAGACAATGGTAGATACATATCAAGATGTGTTGGATACAAGTACAGATAATCAATATTTGGTAATAGATAGAAAAAGGGCGTTTAATTCCGTTTAAATTCTACACCGTTTCTGAATTAATTTGATGGTACTTTTGTTAATTATTGTAAATCGTTATAGGTGGAAGTATTGACAGTACATCCTAATTTGACGGAATCTATTTATGACGTATTGGGGCCTGAAGATAGTTTTGGAGTTGCTCAGGTAATATACATATCGTTAGTACAGGGGCCTAATTATGCTATTTTGAATTAATGGATCTGTCATTGTATCGAGACTCTATTAAAATATATCAAGAATATAACTTTAATTTGGTATTCTGCTAAAGTTAAGTTACCATCGCAATAGAATCGCTACGGAGTCTCAATAGAGCGACATGGCATGTTGCTAAGCGGTTTACCGTTTTGATAAATATCGAGATTCCATTGAGCTACGATTGTAGAGAGAATAACAAAGTAAGTTGATAGTGCATCAGTGGTGTTTCGATAGAATAGGTTATAGTTTGTTTTAGTGTAATAGTTTTGACATTTAATGTCATATTTTAGACATTAAATCTCTTTTATGATTTTATCGACATTATTGAAACACAGTGTTACATAGTTTTAGCAGACTTAGGCCCAAGGACCAAACCCTTTACAATTCTATACACTAACACATTCAAAACTTAATTCCATCAAAACTTTCATAGTTAGTGTTCATGTAGTACTTAAATTAGGCAACGCCAATTTAAGAGCGGTCTAATTAGAAAGGTCGTGGGTTCGAAGCCGGGCCGGTCGTTCACTAATGGATTTTCCTTAAGAAAAATGTATATGCGCTAATTGCAAGAAAAAAATCGCGATGAAACCTGCAGCTAAGTTGGCTCCAGAAGTATTGACAAGAACTTTCCTCTGGACATGTCCACTAAGCTGACAGGGTAGTAGGTGATGGGCAAGCCTACTCCATCCTCACGCAAAAAGGACCCAATTAAAAATGGTCTAATTGCGCAAAACAGTTTACAAGTACAAGGAGATGTGTTATTGTAATTGTTAAATGATTTCAGGGACTATTCGTCGGAGTATCCCATCACTTTTCGTTCAGAGCTAGGACTGTAGTAGACATAGTTTACTTGAAGCTCGAACAATGGAAATATCTACTTGATTTCTATCCTAAATCAGCTAAAATCGTTCAGCGTAAGGTCGAAAACGTTTATTTAGCTTTATGAAGGTATTTCCTCGATTATATGTAGGTACGAATTTAATATAAAACCAGACTATGGAGGAATATGGTTTAGTTTTGAATAGTATGTGTGTATATAAGTTGTAAATTCGTGGGGAGTAAACCACGAAAACGATATCGGCATTTTATGCATCGTTATTTTAATTTTATAATTGAGTAAAACCCAATAAAGTTTTAATTAATACGAACCATTATTTATTCTTAGTTTTAAAAAGTATTAATTCACGTTAAGCTATGCTTAATTCTAATTAAATCGCAATTGTTGTGCATTTAAATTATTAAAAATAAATTCTACAAACTAACTACACTACAACTACTAAGAAAATAACATTTAATACCCAAATTGAGGAGCAAGCTGGGTATTCCGAACTAGACTCCGTATCACTAGAAATTACTTATAATTAGAGATGCGTCGAATATTCGTTTAGTACTCGGTATTCGGCAATTTAGGTTATTCGGTATTCGGCCAAATTATTCGATTTTCATTATTGGGTTAAATTGTAAAGGTTTAAAACTGATTTGCACTGCAAGTTCTTTCCGTTGCTTATAAATTTCAACGTGTTTTGCTACATTATAATCTATACTTAATATTATAAAGCTGAAGAGTTTGTTTGTTTGTTTGAACGCGCTAATCTCAGGAACTACTGGTTCGAATTGAAAAAACTTTTTCATTACTCATACTCCGAAAGTAGGTCTAAAGATGCCTGAAGAGCGTGTAGAAAGAAAAACTTTCAGCCCTAGGGAAAATCGCTTTCACAGACAGCTGTCATGTCAAATTATGGCTTCGCGCGGCTTGTGCAATGTGCTTGTAGCCAGTATCAGTATCATTACGCATTAGGAACTTCAAAAACCTAACCTCCTTGCTTTGGTTTTCACCAAAGAATAACAATTATGGCTTTACACGGCTCATGCATACTGCCAGAGGTAGTATGGAGTCTCTCATTCACTCTCGTTATTATGAAGAATTTTATGTATTATTCGTAATGAAAAGCACAGTGTTTACCTCGGGTAAAAGACTCATTAAGTCCCTCGAACTACGTCTCGGGGCTCAATGAGTGACTTTCACACCTAGGGTAACAATGTACTATTTGTGTGGGAGAGACTACTTATAGAGGAAGGCTATAGGCTACTTTTTATTTTGATATTCCCACGGGATCGGGATTTACGCGGGTGAAACCGCGGAGCGCAGCTAGTTGTAGTATAAGCAAATGTATTCCAATTTACTTTTGACAGACTATTATTTCCTACATTACTATCAAATAAGCTATCTAAAAAGCAAATAAATAAGCCTCTTTTCTTCAATAATTAACATTTTTGTGCTAGTATAAATCTGTTTTCGCGCCAAAACTACAGAAACGAATAGTTCTGCCGAATATCCGGTTCGGTCAGAATGATACCGAATAGTATTCAGGGCATCTCTACTTATAATGTGACACTAGTTAAAAAAAATAAGTAAAATTAGGTAAAACTTAAAAAGGTACCGCTTAACATTGCCTTTTCCTTTTCCTAGTTATACGTTGAGAGATCTCTGGTATGATAGTGTCTTGTGTAAGATCGACGTTCTCCGTGGTATCTTGGTTCTGGGTCTCTTCAGGGTTCGGCTCCAGTTGTTGAGTGGTTTCAAGATGTTGGCTCTGAGATAGTCTGGAACTGAGATTTAGATATTTTGGTATACTTACTCAAACAATCATTGCATTGCATACTGCAGGACGTCTCTAAAAAGATCAGAGAGAAGTATTTTAATACAAAAATATATGCAATAACGCAGTCTCACACATTTAAATGTTTAGATCAAAAATTCATAGAATTAATGTGTACAAAAAGCAGCAAAAATACCCGGATCTAAAGGTACCAACCACTTCTAATTTCAAACATTCGGAATTTCCAGAAAATGATTTGTTTGAGAAAAAGCTATCATTATGCCTTGGCTAAGATATGGTTAAGGGCACTATATTACTCCAAAAATATACATTTTTACACCTGCAGCACTTCAATTACGGTTTAAAGCCCTATTAACCTCAACTTAAAGCAAAACATTATTCCCAAGGGAGATAATGTTGTATGAAACTCCCAAGGGATTAAAGTGATTTAAATTTGGAACGTTGAAATTCGTGTGAAAACTCTTGGTTTTTTGAAGGTCTTAGCAAATAAGTTTTATTTTAATAACACATTTGATATTGCTTTATTCCCTTGGTGCATAATCTACTATTAAATTAACATTTAGTAGGTATACCTGCACGTTAAAAAACCGTCAGTTTTTGCTTATTTTGTATTCTAAAAAGAATAGGTAAGTACATAAAAAGCAGTAATTAAAAAGGTGTAGATACTTAGAAAATAAGATATAAGTACTGAACTGTAACAATTTTTTGCATGTACAACAATATTTTTGTTTGTAACGAATAGGCATCGAAACTACTGGACCGATTTTGATGAAACTTGGTATTATGATACATTGATTCATTAGGAATAACATAGGCTACTTTTTGTTAGGATACTCCCACGGGATCAGTAGTTACGCGGGTGAAACTGCGAAACGCTGCTAGTCTAGAATATATATTTAGGTACCTTTGACTTTGAAGTTGTTCAAATTGTTCAGGTTTGAAATCGACTTTGCAGCACGGCCACTTCTTAACCTTCTCCAGATAGCGATTCAGGCACCTGGTATGGACAGCAATAGCACACGCAGGACAGTTGTAACCCTGGAATTCATCATTATGATAATATTAACATAAGGCTGTATAGATAGTAATAATTCTGCAAACACTTGACCACAAACATTGAAGCATTTTGTGAGAGAAGGTTCTAACTGCGCCATTTAATGCAAAAATGGGGAGTTTACTGCATTTAGAGGCGCTATTCTGCTCATAACTGACAGATCATCAACAGATCTAAACCAAATTTTCATGAGTCCAACGTTCATGACATATAGCCTGGTGACAGACAGACGGACAGACAGTGAAGTCTTACTAATAGGGTCCCGTTTTAACCGTATGGTTATGGAACTCTATAAAAGTATCATTGAAATCGGATCTTATAAGGTAGAGATATTCAGTAGCCACCCTTTTCCTTTGTTTGTACCACTCTGATCAAAAATCTCCGATCACAAAAAGTTCGTAAATTTGTAACACCTGTACACCGAGTTTCTTCCAGATTGGTTGTAAAATGCAACCTGTAGAGGAGTATCAACACAAATGAAACAAAGACGTTTCACTCACTCGGTTAATTAATGTGAATGCTTGACATATTTTGATTAATTTGTATAGGACTTTAAGTAGTTGAAAGTGGGAAGAGAAAGATATAGGCTACTTTTTATGCGAGTGAAATCGTAGGGTACGGCTAATCAAGCAAATTTTGAATTTCATCTATGTTTGAAAAGTTAGCCCTATGGCCTAACCAAATTTTGCATTTATGGTTGCATCTACCTATGTTTGCAAAGTCAGCCCTATGACCTAACCAAATGTTGCATTATGTTTGCAAAGTCAGCCCTATGACCTACCCAAATGTTGCATTATGTTTGCAAAGTCAGCCCTATGACCTGCCTGTGCCTGTTGACCTACCAAAGACACAATTTGGTAGTCTCTTGCAATGCCTTGCTTCTTTAGGTATCCTAGAATAAGATGTAGGTAAATATAATAAAATAACAATACTAATATTATGGTACTTAATAATGCAATAATATGATATAGACTATCATGTTTACAGCAGATTAGGTTAAATAGAAGTCAATACCTAACTCGAACCCTTCATTAGTCTTCCATTTCCTATGAATGTTGATTTTGAATCAAATAGGAACTTTGACTTCTGTTATTTTTGACAAGAAATAATGGTTAAATTGAAAAAGTACCTTGTTTAGTGTGTCATAATGTCACATGATGATATAAGCCCCATTATGCAAGAAGAGATTAACAACAAAACCGACCAAGTGCAAATTGGACTCGCACACGAAGGATGCCGAACCGGAACCCCACTTATTTTTTATTGTTTTTAGTATTTATTGTTATAGCGGCAACAGAAATACATCACCTTTGAAAATTTAAACTGTCCAGCTATCATGGTTTATGAGATACAGCCTGATGTCAGACAGACCGTGAAGTCTTAGTAATAGGGTCCCATTTTTACCTTTTGGGTACAGAACCCTAAAAAACAAGATAGCATCTGATGAGACACACATTTACATGTGTTGATAAATAATGTAGGTAATACATACTCGAAACACGATTTGCTTGCACAAACAGCACTCTTCCACAGCATCGGGCATGTTCTGTCGGAGATATCCTTCAAACTCGTGGATAGCTCTCACACCTAGTGCATAGTTGTTGTTATCCTTGGCTAGGTAGCTCATACGGCACCATGTCTCGAGGAGTTTCTAAAAAAAACAAAAATGTTTTGCAGTTATTTGTTACATGTTCCTATGAAAAATTAAGACGAAATTGACTTTTTCAAATGAATTAATTTCTATGAAAACACAAAGAGAGAGAAAAACACAGAACAAGAACAGAATATAAAATTTAATTAGATGATAATTGTTAATTAATTAATTACATTCATAGTTTTTTGGATATGGTCATAAGTGTGCAGCCATCTCTTCAGCTGCCATGCATGCGTGCGTTAAACCCAAGTTGCTCTTTATTCCAAAAGGAATACTAATAAGAAATAGGAAAAACAACTTACTTCAGCATTCATCTTTGTAAAAGATCCCTTCATACTACCAACTATATTGAGAGCATGTATCCTTGTCACCTGCCTAGTGTCCGTTGTCATAATCTGCTCAATAAGTAGTCTGAAAATAGTTTTAATTTAGAAAGATTTTAGGCTTTTTCTTAAAATCAGACAGACATAAAAGAGATATTATAAGAGTTCCCTTTTATACCTTTTAGGAATGGAACTCTAAAAAGGAATAGTTCCAGATGCCTTGATAGGTGGCAGCAACATTTCTAAATCAAGAAATAAATGTGAAATGGCTGAAAAACGTCTATGGTCAGTAAAATTCGAAAAAGCTTTAATGACGCATTGTTTACAAGCACCTACACCACCGTGAGGATGGAGTAGGCTTGCCCAGCACCTACTACCCTCTCAGCTTAGTCGACCATTTCTAGGAGAGGAGAGGAGAGAACTATTCAATACTTCTGGAGCCCACTAAGCCGTGGGTTTCATCACGATGTTTTCCTTCACCGTAAGAGCAATGTCAATTAGTGCACATAATATTTTCTTAAGAAAAATACATTAGTGCACGGCCGGCTGGGATTCGAACCCACGACCTTCAGAATGAAAGTCAAGGTATCTACCACTAAGCCAACACCGCTCTCCATACCGATCTTACTCAACAGTATAGTTACTCGCACTCCAAAATTCTTCTTCACATCCCCCACCTTACTGCCTCATACTACTTAGCACTAAACTAATTTTATAACTCGCATGTGTATGAACAGATCTAGACACAGTTTTTAACTTGTACTTTTGTGTCGCATGTTTATAACTTAACTAGCAGCTAACCAGGGTTTCACACATATAAGTCCTTATTATCACATAGAAATTTCGAAACCTATCCTTGGGTACAAATTAAAAAAAAACCTTAAAAATTAGTGTGGATTATGAATGATTACCTGAAGTACTCTAGTTCATTAGCCGAGAAAAAGTTTTGAGCCTTCGTTGCATCGTCAGAACCGAGCGACATAAAAACTAAGACTTCTTCATCTGTTAGCTCATCGTTGGTAGACTTTATTGTCTGTTGGTAAGGTCTTATCACTTCGTTTATCTCTTTGATTAGTTCTTGGACAGAATCGTGTTCGGAATCTGTAAAGTTCAACGAATTTAGTATTAATAAAGTTAGATACAATCAACCATCAAAAGTCTCTGCACACAGGAACATTTACAATCCAGTGCAGCACTATTTGAACATTATAACAACGTAACCTGTAAATCGATCCCACGTCGTCGGTTGGTGTAGCGGGTGGCGGCTTATAGCACTCGGCCAACTAAATAAACAGCTAACTTGTTGAATATAATAATCACACTGAGTACTTTTAATTCAAGTATTTATGTTTGTGTGTAACGTCTATTAGAAGAAGGTCGTAAGTCCGATACGTAGTAAATGTAGCAAAACAAATAAATGATAGTGTACATAAGACGCATACTGTACCAAAACTGTAACGGTTAAAAACTTGAGGACTGAAAACTGGCTGCAAAATTTTGCCTGGAGACTCTGCTGCGTCCTAGACCTAATTTCGAAATGAACCTCAAAAAATCGAGTTTCACTTTCTAAAAACTAGTGAGTAATAGTTTAAAATAATTACAAATATTTTAAACGTTTTTACAAAAGTAAACAAAAACAATTACTTACCAGTGTATTGAGCCAGAACTCTCAAAGTGTCGGCTATTGTCATTACACCGCGTGAAGCGATAGACCGAAGAAGATATCGATGGACATTATTGTAAGACATTTTAAATTAAATTTTCGTATCAAAATGCTGAGACGAAATATTACCGATGAAACAGCAAATCAAAATCACAAAATAAACAAATCACAAACCAACAGACTATATATAGTAGAGATCGTTGCAGTGTTGCCAGTGCCCTTCCTCAAAAATTATATAAAGGGGTCCGGACATTTAGAATATAAAACCAATTGACTTCCTCGATCGATCGATGCGATGCGATGGCCAAATGCAGCACCGCTATTGAGGAAAATATTTTTGGGTTTATTTTTATAGAAACAACCATCTAATTGTGAGAAAAAGAGTCACAGTAACAAAATTTAAAATCATAAGATTAAAACAACAAACTATAAAATGACAATCCTTGTTATTAAAAAGAATAGAATAGAATAGAATAGAATAGAATATTATTTATTTGCAACAAAATAAGAAATCACAAAGTCTTAAAAACTATTTACTAATAATTGTTGCAAAACGGACCCCAACATTTTTTTCATTTTTTTCATTTCAAAACATTTTTTCGAATGGTAATCTTGCGAGTAATACAAGATCAATTCAATTCAACTTTTTTATATGGCTGATTGCTGACATAAGGGCGCAATTCTGCCAATGTCAAGTGAGTCGAGGAAAAAAACTACAGCAATGAGAGTGAACGGTATTAGGTTTTGATCGGTACTTATTTTGCCTCAATAGATGACAGCACACGTACGCGAGTACTGGCTGTCATCTAGGTATATCAAAAAATAAAATGTGAAAATTTGTGCCTTAATATTACGTAATTATTCCGCTAGATGTCGCTGATCCATGCCGTAATAGTACGTAATTTTTCCGCTAGATGTCGCTGATCTGTGCCCTAATAGTACGTAATTTTTCCGCTAGATGTCGCTGATCTGTGCCCTAATAGTACGTAATTTTTCCACTAGATGTCGCTAGCAGATTCTCATTTCCCTTTGAGCATTCATTACCTCAATAAGTTTCTCTCTCGAAGCAAAGACATACGCTTCGATTAAATACTACACAATTTTATCATTGTATTGTAAGCAACTAAAATATTGTTTTTTAACTTTTTTGTTACGACTGCTCTGTTGCTGGTCAAAAGCATACCCTTCGGTCCTACTAGGTTTTGCCAGTCTCGATGAAATGCATCGAGGAGATCAGCACACCATCATTTTCGAAGACTCATCGTCCATCCTCCGGCACCCATTGCTTGCCAATCTTAGCGCAATGATCGAGATGCATTCGATTCAATTAACCCAATATTTTCCAGTATTTACTTATTTACCATTAAATAGTCCAGGTAAGGTAGGTGAGTCTCGACAAAGTAAGAACTATTAATATAGTACCTTCCACCCGCGAAAGTCCCAATCACGTGGAAATTCCGGGATAAAAAATAATACTCGCCTACCCCTAAAATAATATCTTAGCAAAATTTCGTCCAAATCGGTCCACTGGTTGCGGATATCACCCCCTAAAACCTCACAAAACTTTACCTCTTTAAAACGACAACATACATCAAAAATTATACGCGACGAATTGAAAACCTCCTCCTTTTTTAAAGTCGGTTAAAAAGTGATAAACGTTTTCACAATATTCAGGTCAGTTAAAACTATCTGAAATTCCCAGCACTAATTTTAACTAACTAAATACCTACCTAAGTAGTTTTGACTCGAATACACATCTATCTCGAATAGAAAAGATAAACACAACATAAATTCATTAGTTTTCAGTAAGTACTCACGTTTGCTTTTATAGACGGCATAACTCTCACAGTAAATTATCTAAGCTACGAGCGCTTTCAAAAGTTTTAATGGAGTCAATTTGGCCTCGCATTCAAAACACCTAACGTACGGGATACCGAGGTGGTCCAGGTAACTACGATATATAAGTATATAAACATTAGTGCCGCGTTCGCTATTTTATGTTAAGCCGTATATTTGGACTAGCTTTTGCCCGCGAGTTCGTCCGCGTAACACTCGAAATTCAATTGTCACTAACGCCTTAAGTGATTCTACATTTCAAAGCGAATTACATTAATAAAAGTAGTTGAAATGTTTGAGATGTTCTTTATATTCTAACTAGCCTTTATCGCGATTTCGTCCGCGTAGAAGTCGAAAATGTTTCTACTAGGATTGGACTAAGGAGCCACGTTGTACCATACAAACTTTGCCCCCCCCATTTCGGAAAATCCTTTGTTATCAGATGCCTACGTCACACAAAGAACACACCCTCCAAATTTCAGGTCTCTACGATCAGCGATTTAGGCTGTGCGTTGATCCGTCAGTCAGTCATTCAGGACGAAGATTTTTATATGTATAGACTAGCTTTTGCCCGCGACTTCGTCCGCGTAGATGTTGAAAATTTGAAGTAGATTGGACCACCTTGTCCCATACAAACTTTGCCCCCCTTTTTCACCCCCTAAGGGGTATAATTTCGGAAAATCCTTTCTTATCGGACGATTACTTCACACAAAGAACATACCCTCCAAGTTTCAAGTCTCTACGATCAGCGGTTTAGGCTGTGCGTTGATCCGTCAGTCAATCAGTCAGTCAGTCAGGACAAAGAATTTTATATGTACCTATAGATACCTACTTACCGTACTGTGCCACGCCATACAGTGGCGTAGCGTGGGTCAACTGCGCCTGGGGCGGAGTCAAAACCTGCCGCACTTTTGTCTTTAAAAAAAATGTCCTTGACAATTTACCGCCCTTTTGACGTAATGGAAATAATAACGTTGGCAATTTGCCGCCCTTTTGACGTCATACAAATAAAAATGTAAGTGATTGCTCACCCTTTTGACGTCATAAATAATAATGTTGGTGTTTGTGAGAAAGAAACGATATGAAGGAATTGAGCGAAAATTATTTATTATAAGTTATATTTATTTTAAAACCATGTAAGGATGCGGGGCGTCTCGTGATTTGCAACAACTGACTTTCGTTATGTGCAAGAGTGTAAGAGCTAAGTTCTTGAAAAATTAATTGTTTGAATGACCGCCAGTGACTGCACAAAGAATATCTTTCCCAATTTTGACGCCCTCCTAATGTGTCGCACGGGGCCAATAGTTTGTATTTTCAATACTCTTCTTTATTGAAAGAACTTGAATGAACTGCAATATCGAATAAGGTCAACTAGGCACCATAAGCGTAGCCTTATTTTACAGTTTAGCCGTGAAATGTTGCAATTTACGATACCTTCCTTATTCTTATCCGACTACAGTGAAGCCAAAAGGGAGGGTTATGTTTTTGACCTGTATTTATGCATGTTTGGTTATCTGTTCCCACCAAACTTCAAAAATAGGTACTTACTGTAATTCTATAATGGACAATGACGATCGTTATAGACCTTTTTAAATATATCATAAATACCTGCCAACATTCGAGTGCAAATCACACACGAAATGGAACGTTTCTGATAGAACAAAAAATTGGGAAATAAACACGAACTGAAGCAGACACGGTGAACTTTGAAAGTGTGCCAAATACCTGATAGTTAAACTTTACCTAGCGTTTCTAGGAAGTAGTAAAAAAAATCTTAAGGTAAAATGAAAAGCAGTTTTAGTGCATTTTTTAGTCTGGTAATACTATGTATCTAACTTGAGAGCATTGTTTGAGAAATACTGTCTCTAAATATTTTCAGGTTAGTGAAAGTGTTGCCAGTGTCTTATTCTTAGCTTATCGGTAACATTATTGCCAGTACGAGAACTTAATAATAAATATTTCAGGACATACCACACATCGCCATCTAGCCCCAAGCTAAGTAACTAGACTTGTGTTATGGGTGCTAGACAACGGATATACTACTTAAATACTTTTCTTTTGTAAATATATACTTATAATACATAGAAACAACCAGACCAAAGACAAATATCTTAGCATAAATACTTGTCTGAGGCAGGAATCGAACCCGCAACCCTGTGTTTGGCAGTCCGGCATGGGGACCATTGTGCCAACTGGGTCGTCAAATTAATGAAACTAATCATGCGAATTGACAAGGCAAGAGACAACAACCCCTATGAAATGGTTACACCAGCTGAAACAGAACAGCTCGTCCAGGTTTCAGGAAGTGGTTCGAATGATTAAAGACCAGAATAAATGGTAAAACCTGCGTAGGGCGTGGAAACAACCAGCAGTTGTTTGTAAGAACCCTTACAAATCGCTGATTGAAGAAGAATGGTAGTCGCGATCTTCAGACACGAAGGATCGATGAGAGAGATATAAATGTAACTATTTATATCATTTGAACTCTAGTTTAATACATCATTTAGCCGGAAAGCCGCTGGGAATTAAATATTGCATCCCATGGGTGTCGTAGAATGCGACTAAGAGATTTGTGGACCTGCTGTCTGTGCTGTGCTATCGCACCTTGAGTCCTCTGCGTAGTGGCGGGTAAATCATGTGCCACAACAGTATTCCCAAGGGAGGCGACAGGCAGGCGGCCTGCTGTAAATTATCACTAAATCATTTTGAATATAGAGGAAGGAGAGGGTGATTTAGCTAGATCAATGTATATTAGTCACCTAAATAGTAGGTACCTATATCTTTAGGGTTTTTTTCGGTTATGTTTTATGTTCCCTTGAATAAACATAACGTAGCTATTACTTCCACAAGGGCTACGAAAACTCTACGAAGCCCTACGCAATTGGGTAAACATATTTTTTTACAACGCATAAAACTTTTCCTGCGAAAGATTGGTACCTACCTACTTTTATCATATCTATGTTCGATAAAAATGTGGTAGAATAAAAAACGAAAGAATCTACTTACTTACCTAAGTAATAAAGGAAAAGAAGGGTAGCCAATAACGGCTTTGCTGACGAAGTACCTACTCTACATAAAATTTTTATCGGAGACAATTCGATGTTCGTCTATTCTTCTCATTGTCCAACGCTTAGTAGCTCTCAGTGAGTTAACAATTTGGTTTAAAGGCAGTTATGGAACTTTTAATGGAGCTATTGAGCGGTGTATTGAAAACAGCCGCTTTCTAGATCGTTACGTTAGGGTTTCGTTTTGAGTTTGCCTCGTTAGGTATTTTTAGGCCGCGTATTACCTAGTTAGTTTAGTTTTGTATATAGTTAAAACTAACGACCAGTTCCGGCTTCGCACGGCTATATTATGCATGTGTTTTACCTATATATACGGGATATAAAAAAATCTCTACAATTACTCTATATATGAAAAAAATCCGCATCAAAATCCGTTACGTGGTTTTAAAGATCTAAGCTAATATAGGAACAGGCGGCGGGAAGCGACGTTTTTATACTATGTAGTGATTCATTCTAGAAAAAAAAATTACAATTTAAAAAACCCCCGACTTATCTTTTATATCCCTTAATTTTGAACGGCAGTACCGATTTTGATCAAAAAACGCTAAGAACACCCCCGACTAATTCATTTTTCAAACAAAAGAAACAAAATCAAAATCGGTCCATCCGTTTGGAAGCTACTATGCAACACACACACACACTCACACACACAGACACGTCAAACTAATAACACTCCCCGTCGTTTTTGCGTCGGGGGTTAAAAAGCAATACTGTTGTGTCCATTACTAATTCTCTAACGCTTATCGGCCTGTTAAAAAGACTGTTTCCACAATACAATAACTTACAATTAGTATACGTGACGACTTTGACTTTGACGACCTGTAGCGCAATGGGCTAACATCCACCTGCGAATCAGACAGTTGCGGGTTGAACAAGTAATTCGTGTAGGTACAGATATTTCTTTCTGTAAGCAAACATTAGTTGCCTGGTCCGGGTGTTTCTGTGTGTACCTATATAATATCTAAGTAGGTATGTAAAAAAAAGGTTGTCTGTAAAGTTATTTTAAAATGTAAATGATAATATTACGTGATAACGTCATAAGAGAACATTAATACGTTGCTATGGTTACCTATCATGTCAACAGATTGACACATAACCATTTTGCATACTTCAATACGTTGTTAGTTACCTTGTCAATAACGGAACGTGACCGATGACGTCACATTTATCGCGATTGCACTCCTTTATGAGATGTTATCACGTCAAAAGTATTATACCTATCCATTGGACTAGTGAGAGCTTCGTCGGCTCTTTCAGAAATGTTGTGAACATAAATTGTGGATACAGTTACCACGTTTGTTTCCTCAAAACTACCCAAAGCCTAAATACCTAAACCTAAACCAACAAATTCCTAAAATTTAATTTAAATATCAGGCTATTGTCTTCCTATCCCGATACCCGTTAGTCACAATATGCATGCACCATTCGATTGGTTTGCCAGCGTTGTCACGCATGAGATTTGTCCAGATTTGATGGTCCACTGGTGCATACGTTGCTGTATTTGTTGCTGGACGCAAGCTGTCATGCATGCATCGTAACGGTTAGCTGAACGGGCGGGATATTTGAATATAGGGGACGATATTTGACAAAGCTAGGCCAATAAAATTCTTTGATATATAAAAAATTCTTGTGTCACGGTGTTAGTTACCAAACTCCACCTAAACGGTTTCCGATTTGTATGTTTTTTTTTCCAATTTGTATGATTCCTACAACATCTAAGTATTTTTTTTCCTTTAAGGTTCGTTTTTTTTTTGTATTTGGCAAAACAACGTTTTCAAAGGTATTTACCGACTGACAGGCAAATCCGACTTACCTACAAACATCGAATTTAATTTTAAAATTTAATTTAATTTTGAAACAGCATTACAAGGCAAACTTATGATGACCTAGCTCTAGGTATTTTAAGTAAATAAATAAATAAATATTGTGGGTCATTCCACACAGTACAATCTAGCTCTAAGCAAAGCTACTTGGATCCTTCTTCTTCTCGTATAGTGGTGTGGCTCACCTATTGTTAGAGTTTTCAGATCGCTAAGGCCTCTAACTTGACCTAACGACTGCTACTAGAGGTAACAACCGGGCTTAACATGCCTTCCGAAGCACGGAGAGGCTCACGAAACCACACTTTTGCCACACTACTAATTGGCCACCCATCGAAGTAATGACCGCGCCAAGTGTCGCTTAACTCGCACGACCGTAAACGATCGGCATGCGTCGCTTAGTTGTGAGCCTCCTCAACTTGGATTGTGTTATGGTGACGATACTTAAATACTTATTTGAGGCGGGAATCGAACCTATTTATTTATCGATATTTGTAATATTAAATTTCTTTAAGCTTACGTACACTGGTATAAAATTAAACTAGTTAAGTATTAAATAACGCTCATCCCAAGTCATCCCTAATAGCAATGTAGCAACTAGGAAGTTGCACAAAGTAACGTTTGCACGTTATACCTACATAAGTAGGTATTTATGTAGGTTTAAATGTTCGGTGTTTGTAACGGTTCTACCTAAAACTATTCAGAAAAAGTTGTATCGTTGTAGGTAAAGCTTCTCCAAAGCTCTTTACGACTGAACTTTTTTTACATTAGCAGCACTCCGCGGTTTCACCCGCGTAACTCCCGATCCCTTGGGAATATCGGGATAAAGTAGGTAGCCTATGTTAAAATGAATCAATGTATCCTCATGCCAAGTTTCATCGAAATCGGTCAAGTAGTTTCGGAGCCTATTCGTTACAAACAAAACAAATCCTTTTTTTTTGATTAAAACGACGCAAAAACGACGGGGTGTTATAAGTGTGACGTGTCTGTGTGTGTGTGTCTATCTGTGGCATCGTAGCTCCCGAACGGATGAACCGATTTTGATTTAGTTTTTTTTTGTGTGAATGGTAATTTATCGGAAGTGTTCTTAGTTATGTTTGATCGAAATCGGTTTTTATTATATTAGTATAGATGTAGAAAACTGTTACCAACACTATTCAACACATTCATAAAATAGATGCTTCGATATGTGGTCACAGTCTCTAAATAAACACATTGACTAGCATTTGACGTGATTACGTATCGATGAAGTACTTATGGGTATTTACATTGCGAGCTAATAATAATAATAGGCCGGAATCTTGAAGCGAGATGTCGAGGAGTAGTACCCCACGGTCCCAATTGCTCCTGGGGAAAGCCACCATTCCTCATCTCCTTTAGTTTAGTTGACTGGTGGAAGTGAACACGAGGACGCGGTCCCCGGTTGCGCGCGGTTGCCTTCACCGGCCATCCGAGTAAAGCCACGAGAGCATAAATGCTGGGAGGATGGATGCCGAATGTCAGTGAGGATGGATGCCGAATGTCAATGAGTGATTGGCGCGCTCACTTGCACTACCAGTAAAATAACTAAAATCTAGTGTTGCTCCATCCTTTAGCTGCTCACGTTCCCGTTCCTTAGCTAATTAGGGTGCCCAGTCTGACTCCACATTTTCATTCAAAAATATATTCCGACAGAGTTTTAATAAATAAAACCAAATATACAAAATGTAGTTACTGCAAACCTTACAAACTTGTCATTAAAACATTTGCATGTTCTCTGAACGGACGAAAACGACATTGAATATCATAACAGAATACACCCACTTGCGCATGAAATAACGCTGTTTTGCATAAAGCTGACTTAAAGCAACAGTGTATACATGTTCTTAATAAATTCAAACAGTTTAACTGGTAGCAAACCCTTTGAGCGCGGCCAGTTAGATTGGATAACGATGTTTATAAATAAAATTTGGTATAATTATATTATGATTACGGTTATAAAAGGTTTCTGGGAGTTCTATTTAGGTGCCTATATTATTATTTAAATGTTTTTTTAACGTAAAAATATATGCAAATAATAAACGCGCATTTAATTTTATCAGTTATTTATTGAATAATGCCGTGACTTCGTACGCGTAGTAATTGTTTTAAATACCTTCCTCTTGAATCACTCTAAACTGCATCAAAATCCGTTGCGAAGTCTTAAAGATCTAAGCATAAATAAAAATCCGTTGCGAAGTCTTAAAAATCTAAGCGTTCATTTTGACCCAATTCTTAGCAAAAGCCTCCCTTTCGTCTTTCCACCCTGGTCAATAGCGATATCTGGTCAGTGAGTCCTTTGAATAAGCAAGTTTATTTTTCATCTTCGTCTGGGTCTGTCGCGCGGTCGAGTAACGTTGGGTGGGACCCACTTAATTAATTACTGAAATATTATCAAGGTATCATTTTAAAAGCAGATTTTCACAAATCAAATGTCGTTCCTTAATCCAAAGTTATAAATAATTTATTCAATAACATAAACAAAGTCTAAAACTGCACTGTAAAATTGTTGGTTTATAGCACGCAATAGGCAGTCTACCGACGGTATAGGAAGAAAATATTCATCGGATAGATATGCTAAAACACGAAGATATTTATATAATACTGATGTATCTATTATCTATAAAAATCAATGCCACTTTTCGTTGTAATTTTATAACTCAAGAACAGGCTCACCTATCCAAACCAAATGTTTAACCTTTGTTCGGACTATTTAGTAGTTTATGTAAAGTTTGCACAAAATCGGTTGAGCGGTTCTTCATTTATCACATTTTTTGGATATGAATTCAATAAATGCCGGATCATTTTATTAATGGGGATTTTGCTGTCAAATCCGCTAGTATACATATAAAATGCTTTGTCCTGACTGACTGACTGACGGTTCGACGCACAGCCTGAAACTTGGAGGATGTGTTCTTTGTATCACTTAGGCATACGATAAGAAATAATTTTCTGAAATTCTACCCCTTAGACGGTAAAAAAGGGGGTCAAAGTTTGTATGGGACAACGTGATTCCTTGGTCCAATCCTATTAGAACCATTTTCGACTTCTACGCGGACGAAGTCGCGAATAAAGGCTAGTTAGAATATAAAGAACATCTCGAACATTTCAACTACTTTTATTAATGTAATTCGCTTTGAAATGTAGAATCACGTAAGGCGACAATTGAATCGGTGTTAAAGTTATTGTAAGCAAAAGATATGGATGTTTCTTCTATTAAACATAATGTTAATTCTCTTGGTATGGTAAACTAGAAAGTTGGTTTCGAAACGTAACCCTACCTAACTCTAACCTGGTCGTAATTTCATGGTGAGAGAGCACTCTCTTTTGCTTTTTTCCCAATGTGAAAAACGAATTACAGAGGCGAGGTTGTAGAGGTCCACAGAGTTCGGAGTCAATTTGTTTCATATTTGATCTGCATTGGATAGTCACGAATTCAGCGATCGTGTACTACATTTACAATTCTGTTTTAGATTCGATGTGTGTTTCTTAGTGATCGATGTGGGAAATGTGTGATGTTTTTCGCAAATAACGTCTGAGCACTTTTGAATATTCATGAAATCTTCATACTACTTCACCCTAGTCAACTACATTTTGTAACAACATAAAGTAGTTTTACCCCATAATTACCCCAACCCCTATCTATTTGTCAAAAGATGTGTACGAACAATATGTTTCAGAATAACAAGACAGACAACAAAGTGAGTGCAATAACAACAAGTTGGGAAATAGATGCTCGTTGCGCTTCTCAGAATAATATTTCGCGGAATTTAGATGATATAATTTGCCACATATTTTCCTTAAAGTTTAATATTGTAGCAAATACCTAAATAGTAGATTTTGTTTTGAAAACTATGTATGTCAGAAATCTGAAATATAAAAAATTCGGTATATCTACTTACAGAGTTATTTCCAATACTACCTTATCCAAGTTGGGGCATTTAAACTATAATTTTAAAAGTTTACAACAATGCAGATAATTGAATTAACAATACTCTTGAAATGCTATTTATTTAACAAAGAAGCAAGTTACTATTCAGACCTAACTAATACTTTTTTCCAAGATAGAGTTACCTACCTACCTTATTCAAGTTGGGGCATAAAAACTATAATTCTAAAAGTTTACAACAATGTAGATAATTGAATTAACAATACCCTTGAAATTATATTTATTTAACAAAGTATTATAAAAATTCCTAAACTTGCCGAGGACTACGCGGCCGAAAGTAATTCAAACAAAGTAGATAAAAGTTGCGGCGCGCGGCGCCGAGGAAGCGATTAAAAGAAAAATTAGCATTCTTTCAAATTAATTACTGCCATAACAAAAGTTTTTATGAGAGTATAATCCAAATATTTTACGTCAACTTTCAGATTATATCGCAGTTAAATCGTATCTATTTTTTGTCCCATATGGGCCTAAATATTTTGAACGAATTGTCACTCTATTGTCACTATCTCAGATTTGTTTTGTATTGGGAAAAGATGCAAAGAGTAACCATCTGATCCAACTTTTGGTAAGTAGTAAAAACGAAATTGTGTAAGGATTTACAACAAACGTTAATACACAGGAAAATAATGTTTTTTAAAGCAAGAAATAATCCTCTCCATAAAGATGCTAGAGAATATTTTCTTGTTTTTAGTAATGTTCTTGAAATTTTTATCTAAGTAATAACTTTTTTGAAATTGGCAATATTGCTTTTAAATTAAGAACTGCTTATCATTATAATGGCCCCTCTACATGATGGCCCAGCACTGGACCAGTGAGATGGCCATGCGATGGTTGAAACGCAACTACACGATGGCCACGATCAGCCATCGTTGCCCACTTCCTTTGATGTACGACCGAAAAACCGACACCGTGGTCATCCAGTCGCCATCCCACGAACCCATAAGCCATCAGACAACACTGCGCCTTCTACCACGGCCCACTAATATGGGCCAGCATGATGTCCCATCATATAGAGGGGCCATGAGATGTATAGCTAAAACCAAGAAATTCATTCTATAGGGTCTATGAGGAAGGGATTATTTGTTGTTTTCGCTTCGGCCGTCTATATAACCGAAGTTTTGAAACTGGTTCCGTAGGAGTCTTTTAATTTACTTGTATGGAACTGGTTCCGATCGAGGGTTTTAATTTCCTTGTATTGAACTGGGTTCCGATCAAGTAATTATCATATCCGTTCAGCCGTTTATAGAACTAGATTTGGAAGAGTCGAAATGGAAACAAAAGACGATCGAAACGGAAAAAAGACTATCGAAATGGAAACAATAATAAAGTTTTATAAAATCTTCTTTTCTATGTACTTGAAAACTTACTACTAAAACACCCAGGTTACATGATCAAGCTTCAAGCCTCAAGAAACAAGTAAGGCGTAGGTACTTAACCTTAATTGCCTAATCGTCCGAGACAGTCAATAAGAACTGATAATTGCAGCTTCCTAGCAGCATTAAGAAGATCATGACAGTTGTTAAAATAAAAAGAAAGGATTCAGTACAAAATGACCTTCTAAAGTTCTCTATAAGTCCAAAGTTTATTTTAGTAGATATTTTGACAATTTCCGGCTACACTATTATTTAGCAGTTTGTTCCCTTTGGCGGTCCACCAGTGAAGAGGTTTTGCCGTTTGCCCATCAATTGCTCGTTAGGTCGGTTTTGCTCGTTCTTCTCTACAGTTTGGGGTTTCACATAAATACTTTATGCATGCAATAAGTATTTAATACAAGGATTTCAGTGACAGCGACCAGTCTACCCTTAACTAAAAAATGGTTGTCTGTAAAGTCATTTTACGGACGATAATTTAACGTGATAACGTCATAAGAAAACATTGATGGTAACCATAGCGACGATAATACGTTGCTATGGTTACCTTGTCCATAAAATGTCGCGTTCCCGGAACATGACGCATGACGTCACACTTTTTCGTGAATGAAGTTCATCATTTTATAAGACGTTATCACGTCAAAAAACTTTTTTTGTTCGAAAAAGTTTCTTGTTGAAGTGCAGTGTAAGTTGCATATTATGATGTTAGTGTATATCACAATTCGTGATTGTGAATTAAATGAAAACAAAGCCCGCGATAATAGCTTAAAACATTGTTTCTTCCACACACGCAACTCAAAATAAATAACGACTACTACAAGATTTATTTAATTCTTGTAGTAGTCATGGCTACGAGCACGCTACGAGAAGGCTACGAGCACGCTACGAGCACTCTACGAGAACGTTACGAGCACGCTATGAGCATGCTACGAGCTGCAAGTGTTCTCATGTCTATGACGCTAGTAAAATACCCTTTTTAGGGTTCCAGACCCAAAAGCTAAAAATGGAACCCTATTACCAAGACTTCGCTGTCCGTCCGTCTGTCTGTCACCAGGCTGTATCTCATAGCTAGAGAATTGAAATTTTCTCAGATGATGTATTTTTGTTGCCGCTATAACAACAAATACTAAGAACAGAAAAAAAGAAAAGATTTTTTGAGATTTTTTAAAGAATTTTATGTTATTTTTACAATTTTTTTAGACAATATTTTTTTTGCTCCCAAAAATACAACCAAAATACTTTAATCTTTACAGCCTCTTCTGAAATACAATATTTTTTAGAGGTTTTTGCATTTGTTTTTGCGTCGGGGGTTAAAAACAGAATAATATGGTACGGAACCCTTCGTGCGTGAGTCCGACTCGCGCTTTGCCGGTTTTTTCTAGTTAATAAAATTACCAACTAATTTAAAAAAAAAGAATATCAATAATGTAATGTAATATCAACACTTTAAATAACTATTACATATGAGGATATATAATAGTTATTTAAACTGAGTATCTAAACCCGCAAAAGCAATTTATGAAGGGTAATAAATGGACCGATGTAGCGCGAGGCTTGGCAACTTGTTTGTTTTGTATTGGATAATATTGAAAAAATAAGGACACATCGTAACGTGATAAATGGTAATAAGAAACGTTTTAGACGGTATAATTAATTGTTAGTTAGTACACACATACTGATTGTTAAACCTCTTTAAAAGATTATGAATTTAAATCTTCTATATTATATTCTAGCTGCACCCTGCGGTTTTACCCGTGCAATTATCAAATCCCGCGAGGATTTCAGAATCAAAAGTACCCAATGTTCTTCTCCATCCCCTAACCTACCACAGTGCCGATTTTTATCCAAATCGGTACAGTCGTTTGACCGTGAAGCCCTAACGGCGATTTATTGTTCCATAACAAACAGACAAATATACAAACAAATAAATATATAAACAAACTTTCGTATTTATAAAATTAGTAAGGATAAGGATGAGACAAAG
This sequence comes from Idaea straminata, assembly GCA_951213275.1. Taxonomy (NCBI): domain Eukaryota; kingdom Metazoa; phylum Arthropoda; class Insecta; order Lepidoptera; family Geometridae; genus Idaea; species Idaea straminata. The sequence goes on along the minus strand of OX577857.1, from coordinate 8,552,648 downwards.
CAAACAAAACTTATTAAGTTCATATTTTTGCAGATGTAGAGTCGCCAGAAATAGCTACAGATCGGGGCATCTGAAGGGAAACCGGGGGTTGTGGCTTTGCCAGCAGTGCAATGAGACACATCGGGCTCAAACATATTTGGTGTTGGCCCAGTCGTAGATTTTCACGAATTTATTTCTGGAGGTCGTGGGTTCGAATCCCGGTCGGCCGAGCACCAATGAATTTTCTTACGAAATGTACTTACGTTAATTGACATTGCTCTTACGGTGAAAATAACTTCGTGATAAAACCCGCGGCTTAGTTGAAGACGAAGAAGTATTGACAAGTTCTTTCCTATGGACATATCGACTAAGTTGACAGAGCACTATTGGTGCTGGGCAAGCCTACTCCATCCTCACGCAAAAAGAATCTAACTAAACAGGGTTAGCGGAGATCACATATACAAAATTAAAAATTAAATTGTTTTTCTTGCTGTCCGTACTTTCATTTTGAAAGGTATGTGTAGACTCGCGTTACGAGAGCAAACTAACTAACAGAGGTAAGCCTGATGAACATGTATGAAGGTACTTTATCTTTATGCTTATGTATTAGCAACTATCTTCATAGGGTATAACTATCTATTTATATTTGTATAGTATACCAATATTACAGGCATTATCATCGAACACAAATGTTGGCGCGTTGCCATCCAGCCGTTTAAAACCTGTGGGAAACTACCGTTTCATTATTTAATTCAATAACTACAGTAGTTGCGATTCTGCCAAATTATACATCGATTGAACACAAACTTATTGTCCATACTAAGTACCTATATACTATAGCCCTTATTCATAAACATTTTGACTTCGTTAGTATTTCGTTACTTGAAATAAATAGAATACTTAAAATAGTTTATTTCAGATGAAACACACGACAAATAAAATAACAAAATAAAAGACATGGACATAACCAAAAACATTAAATTGAGATGCTGTCCGAAATATCTTTTGTCACTTAGCACTTTTACAGATTAGAGATGTGCGTAAGTGATAAACACATTTTACCTAACGAAGACTTAATATTTACGAATAAAGGTCGTAGCACACATATCAACTCGTGAAGAGAACGTAAACGTATCAACTCAAGCAGTTCAGTATTCTTTGTATGAAACTTCCTACTGCAACGCACACTAATCGGAATCGTTACGTAATCGACTCGACGGAGGCGATACGTTTACGTTCCGTTTACGAGTTGATATGTGTGCTACGACCTTTAGGGTGTATCCCCGAAATAATTAAATGGTCAAGTTTAGATGTCTGGATATTTGAAGTCACTAAATCTACGAAATTACTGGCACTATTTTGATTGTTATTATACAGGAAGTAAGCTTCATTAAAGGAAGAGTTATAGGGCTTTCCACGCTTGAAACCTAATGCCGTTTTATCAAACAATAATTGCTTGGAAACCTTTACTAGATTGTCTACGAAACCTACAATCCATGAGCGCTATTAGTTTGAAAGAGGTAAACGCGATTTCTCGAAGCAACGTCAGATCGATCAAAAATATCTCGCTCGGTATTCAAAGCTATGACTATCTTTTAATTTCATCAATTTTAATTACGAAACATGAAAACTGAAATTAGGCCGAAGACAAAATACATTTATACCTATCCCATAAAACAAAATCCTAAAACATCTTCTACTTTTAAATCACCGAACTGTCAGTAAAAATCACGTAAAACTAGAAATAACTTGGTGTTGAATAGATATTATCATTAATTTTTGAAGACAGAATTCCCACGAGCAGTTAGTGTCTGTTATGTTTATTTATTTTATTGTTCAATCCTTAAAAGTACTACCTTATTTTTATATAGTTTAGTGTGGTGATAATCAAACTAATAATCAATCATCAAGCTTATTTATCAAGCTGTTCCCGCTATAGTTATAAAACCGCAGGGAACAGCTTATTTCTATAGGAACATAAAGGGGATGTGACCGGACCATTTTCATCGTACTTTGTCGATCTTATTTTGTCGTTGCCTTGTTATATTTTCAGACAAATGCATGTGGCTCAAACAAAACAAAACAGTCATGCTAAAGACCCTTAGTAGGTATGGTTCGGCACAAGAGTCATATTATAACATTGTAAAGAATGTTTCTTTGAAGTTTATGTCTTGTTTTCACAAGGACCTTAATACGAAGCAGAATACTCAGGGTAGAGCATCATTTTAGGGACAAAATGCAAGCTACATTTTTATAAAACATATCCAATTAGAATTTAAAATGTAACATTTCCTTACGTATCTTATATCTTTAAATGAGCAATTCTTGTATATATATAATTGGAATCTCGGAATCAGCTCCAACGATTTTCATGAAATTTGGTATATAGGGGGTTTCGGGAGCGATAAATCGATCTAGCTAGGAATCATTTTTAGAAAATGTCATTTTATTCGTGTTTTATCGAAACTTACTTTTTTTTATCTGAAAAATATGACTCTTCCTGACATCTATTGGCGAACTACTAATACTATTTTTTGTGAGCAATAAAGTTATTCCAGCAGATGGCGTTGTTAAGTAACACGAAGTCAATGAGTGTTTGCTTTGAGATTAGACTAAGTAAAAAAAAAAGAGTAATTTCCAACTTCTTAGATTTATTTTTTCTTACGAATTCTAGCTTTTATTTGGTTCAAATCAAAATCAGTAAAACGACCTACTATAGTAAAACATCTGAAATGATTTAATCATCATACTAGTTTAACGTTTGATTACTTGCTAATTTATGCTTGCTAATTAATGTCTATGCTTAAATTTACATTAAAGTAACCTACAGTTTTAGTTTTTATTGTAGTAGTATATTCTGCGCAGCCATAAACTGTTCGATTCAGTGTTTTCTTATTTGCTTTTAATCTTCGGTATTTGCCTCTTGCAAATACAGGGTTTGTTCTACTTCTGTAGTACTTTTTACAACGGTTTTTTCTCCAGCAATAACGCAACTGAACTTTTTATTATTAGTACCTAATTAATTTACTAAAATGTAAAAGAAAATGCTAAATGTTTAAACCATAATAAAACTATCTTAAACTAACACAAGATACCATCCGGGATAAATTCCTGTGCACTATTGTCAATAATTTATGCTTCATAGCGGCGGTGGTTTAAGGGTAATTCACATAGTCTGAATATCGGCAAGGCTAACATTGTCAAGCGAAGCCTGCGGTTGGGTATAGTGGAGGATCTACAACGCTTATTTTGACAAAAAACCGCAAATTAGTATAAATTTGGTACAAGTGAACTCTAGGTTAAAACTACGCTAAAACAATATTTTGAAACATGCTCTCATTAAGGAGGAAGTTATGACGTCATTTTTTTTTTGTTTTTATGACGTTATTACTCTTCTTCTCATGGGGGAAATTTTTGGGTGCTGTGGGTCACAATGATTGCTTCAACATAAATTATAGTACACCAAATGGTAAAAGTGTTTATAGATTTTTGTTTTTTCACGTAGACCATCCACTATTAGGTTCAAAGGAAAGTTCACTTACTGTTAAACTATTCCTTGAAGCCAAGCTCATTGTGGCATTAGCTGCCTGTCGCCTATAAAAATATGCTTAATACATATTAAATGAAAATTTGAAAAAGTTAAGTAAGTTGTGTCGTTTTTAATCTTAATAATCCAACGTCCAAGGATCGATTTTATAACCGACTTTACTTTGTTTTCAGGCTTCTCCTTTCTGCCCTTATCCCAATTTATTTAGGGTCAGCGCAGTATGTTTTTTTCTTCCACACATTTTAATTTATGAGGAAAGTCTCCAACTAAGAACCAAATAGACATTTTCTATTAGTCGTCATCTCATCGCATTGTTTGTTGTCATACAATAATGTTAATATGGGCACTTAATAAGTGCCCATCAGCGTCTGCCGAAACAAACAGGAAGCGTGTTCATATAACACGAGACTAAGTGAAGTTTAGACCTAAGTTCAATGCACTTTCAGCTGAACGAAGACTATTATATAGATAATTGCTTTAAAATATTACTCTCTCGTGATCGGCAAAAAAAGCAGTAACACATAATAATGGTGACCATAATTTCTTGAAAATAATGATACTAAGATTTAAAAAAAAACATGTTTATACGTACCTTAATAACTGTACTTATACCTAACTAAATTCAAACTTCTTTACATTCTGCTCGAAATGAGAAATCTGTAAAAATGTATCGATAAGATCTTTTTTGTAAACAGTTAATACAAATAATATTCTTATTCTTAAATCTATTTTTCATTATGAATGCTTAATAAAATAATACAATTCCCTTGAATGTAAAAGCAATTTCTCAATAACCTGAAAATTGTCCCAACATTAAATATTTTTTGTAAAACAATTTATTCTCGTATTTCATTTTTGTGATAGATGTGTCACCAAACTCACGAAGTTAACTAAGAACAATGAGAATAAAGAATTGCCGAAGTCGGTTTCACTTCGGCGTTTGCATATTTCATTACTTTTACCTAAAATATAAATGAGTTTGTAAAGTGTTTCACCCGCTCGAGACCAATTCAAAAGATAAACAACCCAAATCCGAGCCGACAAAATAGACTCCTGACAAATTGTTCCTGTTAGCAAATTCATTGATTCTTAAAGGAAGAAAATATGATAAAATATGGGTAAATGATCGAGTCCGAAGACAATATTTTGCTGTCAAACTATATGTAATGGAGATGATCCAGATTATTTAACACTCAATTTGATTAACGATGGGGGAGATTTGCGGTAACGTATGACTAATGAATTGATAACACACTTGTTTATCACGTTTGCGTTGTATTGCATTAACTTGGTTGTCTATCGAGGTGAATATCATCTCTCTCTATAATTTAAAAATGAATAGCTGAATGTGTTGCTAAGTGAAAATATTTAAAAAAAAACTATAATTTAACATGGCGTTCCTAAGCGCAAATCTCAAGAACAGCTGAACCGATTTTGCTAATTCTTTTTTTAGAATATTCCTTGAAGTACGAGGATTTGAAACTTTTTAAAGAAAAGTTAAAAAAATTGCCTGAAAAACTCTAAAAACAACCCTTTATATACATCCAATTCCCATACAAACGATTCGTAATAATACTTAAAAGTCAATTTGAATTTTAATATCATAATATAAAGTACAAGTTTTAATAGAGAAGTTCCGGGAAGGCAAACAATTGAGTGACATTAGTATCGTCTAAATATTGATGTTAATCGTGTCGCGGTATTAGTTTCCAAACTCCACATAAACGGCTGAACCGATTTGTATGTTTTTTTGTCTATATTCGTTAGGTCTGAGAATCGAACAATTTATTTTTCCTTTCTATTTATTTATATGGCAAAGCAACGTTTGCCGGGACAGCTAGTTTAATATATGAAATTCTTGTGTCAGAATGTTAGTTAACAAACTCCTCCGAAACGGCTTGACAAATTTTCATGAAATTTTATATGCATATTCAGGAGGTCGGAGAATCGGCTACTATCCATTCTTTATTTTGTTTCCTTTAGTTTTTTTTAAATGACAAAACAACGTTTGCAGGAACCACTAGTATTTTATGCAATAATTTATGATTTAGGTACAAATTTTTCAGTAAGTTTCCAGAATTTACATTTCAGCACTGAATAAAATGACGATGCGCAAATAAACAAAGAAAATGAGAGATTTAAAAAAAATCACTATCTATCAATTTATGAAACTTAAAACAGTCATTGACCAAAGTTAGAATTGGGTGAAACTTGACTCGAGAAGTTAGACACAATTTAATAAAATCAAATTAATTTGTTTTGTTTCTTGTTTTGTTTCATTTCAATGTTTTAGTAGCTCAACAAATAAGTACATGTTCATCTTTATTCTGGTTATATTAAATATGTAGCTCTACTACCTGGTTACCGGTATTTTATAGAAGGTACTAGCTGTCCAGGCAAACGTTGTTTTGCCATATACAAATTTCCCGCTTTTCTGATTTCAAATTTTTGCCGAATTTTCTTTGCTATAAACCTCACGGAGCCCGAGACCTTTCCAACGAATGCAAAACCGTGGAAATCGGTTCGTGCGTTCTGGAGTTATAGCGTCAGGGAGGAAAATCCGACTAATTTTAATATAGTAGATTTAGATTATACTGTTCGTATTGAAATCTATTTCCTCATATAGGCGAAAAAATGCGATCTGATTGAAAGTTCGATGACCCAGTAGGCACAATGGTCACCATGCCGGACTGCCAAACACAGGGTTGCGGGTCCGATTCCTGCCTCAGACAAGAATTTATGCTTAGATATTTGTCTGTGGTCTGGTTGTTTCTATGTATTATAAGTATTTATTTACAAAAGAAAAGTCAAAAAGTAGTAAATCCGTTATCTAGCACCCATAACACAAGTAAAGTTACTTAGCTTGGGGCTAGATGGCGATGTGTGGAACGTCCTGCAATATTTACTTAAAGAAAACTAGATGAAATTCATGTGTTGAACCCAATAATCATATTTCGTTATAAATGGATAATGAATGGCCATAATAACACCATCATCAGCAACAACAGGGTCCGGGAATCATGTTAAAACATTGGCGTTCGTTCGTAAATTGGCTATTGGCCATCGCGCGGTTCAAAAACGGCTGTAATTGGCGCAACCATAATTTAATTTTGCCAACGTAGTGTTTGAGCTGATGCCAGCGAGCTCGAATTCAATAAAAATTCAACCCGAAACCTGAACGAATCGCTGCTGGGATCAATTTTAGCTTTGAGTGTTATTTAGATAAACCGCCCCATATGGGAACCGATTGCCTGTTCTTTATGAAACCTTTTCGGAAGTAATTGTTTGATTTTGTTTCGGTATAGATACTAATTAGTTCCTGTCACTCACTGTCACTAATCGATCATTTAAAATTCATTGAAGCAAATAGATGGTAAAAAAGGTTTAGATTTTTGGCGGGAACTAGTTAACAACATGTCGTGCTGCAGTTTTATTTTCATGAAACTTAGTTGTAACCCCAGTTGAATTGTATAATTCTGGTGGAATGTTATTCAATTTAGTTCTGTGAAAGTGCACAAGTGTAGTGAAAGTAAAAATCAGTGTCAAACATGAAGTTTTCTCGTTGCCTCCAAATCTCCTATTAAGGTTATGGTAAACTTGCCACCGCTTTACTATAGCCCCTGACTTGACGGACTATGACGACTTTGACTGTTTTGAAACACTTTAGGCCCGATTTATGAAAAATCGGGTCACAATTCGATGCAAAATATAACTCGACACTGGCTAAATGCACAAGCCATGCGAAGCCATAATTAATAGAAAAAAAAAAAGGTTTAGATTGGTAACTGAAGAGCTGAAGAGTTTGTTTGTTTGTTTGTTTGAACGCTCAGGAACTACTGGTTCGAATTGAAAAATATTTTTTGTGTTGGATAGTCCATTTATCGAGGAAGGCTATAGGCTACTTTTTATTTTGATATTCCCACGTTATCGGGAGTTACGCGGATGAAGCCGCGGGGCGCTGCTATATAATATACCTATTATAAAGCTGAAGAGTTTGTTTGAACGCGCTAATCTCAGGAATTAAAAAAATATTGATGTGTTGAATAGTCCATTTATTGAGAAAGGCTCTGGGCTACTTTTTACTTTGATATTCCCACGTTATCGGGAGTTACGCGGATGAAGCCGCGGAGCGCTGCTATATAATATACCTATTATAAAGCTGAAGAATTTGTTTGAACGCGCTAATCTCAGGAACTACTGCTTCGAATTAAAAAAAATTGTGTTTAATAGTCCATTTATCGAGAAAGGCTACTTTTCATTTTGATATTCCTACGGGATCGGGACTTACGCGGGTGTAACCGCGGAGCGCAGCTATATTTATCAGTATGGATTTCCTTTTTCAATTCTCCTTATTGTTGAACACTGTTCATGTCTCCCTGTGCTGATAGTTTTACAACAAGAAGCCGAGGCGCTCGGTGCACGATCCCACCACAATTCATTTCTCATTTCCGTAGTGTTCGCCGGCTGATCCTCGCTCGGTCACAAGCTCCCATCTTGTAACAAGTAATTTATTTTACTTAAAACGCCTTCCATTCCAACAAATAACACTTGGGAACCCAGAATGAGCCGGAAAACTGCAGTTTAAGCTAACGTTTTTACTCGACCACGACGAAGCCAAGGTTATGTTTCAGCCCGTATGTATGTACCTACCTATGTATATAACTTCTTATGATAATTAAACAAATGAGGTATCATTAGAAGCGTCTTGATCGTTCACTGGTTAATTTGGTTATTATAGGCCACCTAACGTCACAATAAATTCAAAATGGCGCCTTTATGTGAAAAAATATTTTTTTATCACAGTTGCTCATAAAGTGGATCTTATTCAACGGCTTTTAGGCTCATAATCCAACATATTATGCACGCGTGCGTTTTACATTGCCAACCTAGTGCTATAAAGTTATCCCGATAAGTTAAATACATATCTTACTGCTAATTACATGTTAGGTAGGTGAAACATTCTTAATTTATCTGGGTTATAATGTTTTGATGTATCAAAAAGGTAGGTACCAAAGAGTTTTTAGCTAGCAAAAATGGTTGTCTCTAAAGTCGGTTTACGAACGAAAATTTTACGTGATAATGACTTAGAAAACGATTAAAAATTGAGTTGTTTATTTTTTGTTTTTTCTTTACTTAAATAGGTATATTGTTTTTCCGTACCATTGTATTTTGTTCTTAACCCCCGACGCAAAAACAAATAGAAAAAAGCCTAAAAAATATAGACGAGGCTGTATAGGTTAAAAGTCTTTAGCCTGGCCTTTCCGGAGCATAATTAACAAAAAAATATTGCCTTAAAAAAAAGTAAACATAGACTTATAACAAATATTTTGTTAATTATTATTTTGTTTTCTTTTCAAGTCTTTTCTTTTATTCGCAACTGTGATATAAAACGTCGTATGATATACGTGTGGAATTGATCTTTGCATCTTGGCTTCTTTAACACGCTCGCTGCCGCTCGCGCGTCATAAACCGCCTCTATGCAAAGATCAATTTACCACACTTATATAATGTAAATAATAAAATATAATGTACTATTGTTTTATACTTTTCAGAACCTGATTTTCCCGAAGTCTAGTCTTATTTTTTAAACTTTTTCATTGTGTGAGTTTCCGATTTTAGTAAATTAAAGATTTGCAGAATCTGTCGTGGGAAATTTGCGAAGATCCGCACAATTAACTTAATCTAAAATTATAGTGCTAGTGTTCACTGCATAACCACTAATAACCACCAATAAATAATTCTATATTAATTTAATGTAAAGTGAGAAGTGGGTTTAATAAAAACTTTACGGTTATAAAACGTTAGTTTATAAAGGATGTAAAACGTTTTATTACTTGGCTGCTTTGCGCTGGTTGCCATTGTTCGCCTTGAGAATATTTTTTTATTTAGGTAGGTATCATTTATTTATATTCTATCTGGAGATACGGAATGAACACGTTGAAATTTTTTCGAACGATCAAAACCAGTTACAGTGAGAAAAGGTCACTGTCATATTAGATAAAAATAAAAGCCCTCTAATGAATAACATTAGCTTGATAAAGATGCCAAGCGAAAATGATAAAAACCTTACATATATAATGTAATATAAACTTAATCAGTAGGCTCAATTTTAGTAAACTGGCTTGCTTTCTATGAGAGAGAGAGAGAGAGAGAGAGAGAGAGAGAGAGAGAAACACGTGCATGCCGCACGGCTCACAACAATAGCAAACAGTGTCGTTACAACTTTTGGTATTAATTTTTTTCCGTCTAACCCCCTTTCGCAACGCGCGATAAGGAGATTCATTCCAAAATCTAATTCATAGCCATCGAATGAATTCCATTTCAATGTGATTAGACAATCTAGTTAACTTTTGGAAATCATGATTCCATACAATTCGAATTCACAAATAAAACTACCAGTGGTAGCTGGACTTCTGCCCACACCAATTTGTTTTGTTAGATTAATACCCCCAGACCCAATCTAAATGTATTCACAAAGACTGACGCGGCGGTAGCCTGATAGCCAACCCGCATTTTTTTTTAATTGAGGCTAGTATCCAGTTTCTGAGTAAATCAATTAGTGCAGGCCAAAGGGCGTCGACGGAGGCTTGCAAATTGATTCACTTTGCCCAACCTCTATCCTATCAACAGTGGAAACTTAACCGTCTTATTATAGCTTTAACATCATTAAGACTCTATGTACGCTTGTTGTGTTTGACTTTAATCAATAATTTAGAGAGCGAATACAAACTAAGGGTCAACGCCCATAGGACGGCTCTAGCACACTCATTTGTATGAAAACGTCACCAGTTAACGACAAACATAAGATCATAGTAAGTAATTATTTTCCCGGGTCTAAATCGCATAATGATTGTTGCTCTGTTCGTTTCATAAACCTAATGTAATACAACCGTTGTCTACCCTCAGTAATAATATTTTATAAAGGTGCTCCTTACAAAATAATATTTAAATAAGTTAGTTCTTACATAATATAGTATTGGTTATGTACAAACTCATTAAACTACCATTTATTAAATAAATACATTAAAAAAAAAAAACAAGCCACACCTCCGTGCCCGTCGGAGTAGGGAAGCGTGAGGTTTCGGTCCCGCGCTCAAGGCCCGCGATATAAGCTATGCAATAGCTTAAAAAAGTAAAAATTATTTTTGTTTCTCTTACCTCGACGTTTCGACTATGTTACAAATGTCCATGACTATAATTGCAACTTCGAGGTAAAAGAAATAACTATAAAACATCGCGATCAACACCCGGGAAAATAATTATTATGAATACAAATCGTGTGAGTTTAAAAGTTTAAAAATAATATCGATTAAATTAGGCAAAACATGCCGGTCTGTTACGTTTTACCTAGGTATGTATATGAAAAAGTATATTAGTGAGCGAAGATCATAAGTCTGTATGATCTGATATAGAGATGTGGATTATTGTTTTTAACTTACGTAAATAATTGCATTAATTTTCACTGTGGTCTCATAATAAATTAATCAACATGCATTTCGCATCACGCTCGAGTGCGACAAATTGCTCAATATGCTTTTAGTCGGGGCGCAGCTTGTGTAAATTTAAATTTCCTTACACAACATTCAACCTAATTACCGATATTTTAGTGCGAAACCGAAAATTATTATTGGCATTGGGAATTTTCGGTGCTGGATCACGTGTGTGACTTTAATTCGGTTAAGTACCACTGTTGCCAAATTTGCTTACGTAATTTATTGTAACAAAGGAAAATATGCGTAATTTTTAAACCATCCAAGGTATGTAACATTTAAGCTTTGTACGAGTAGGTATAAATCTGACAACCCAGTTGGCACAATGGCCACCATGCCGGACTGCCAAACACAGGGTTGCGGGTTCGATTCCCACCTCAGACGAGTATCTATGCTTAGATATTTTTCTGTGGTCTGGTTGTTTCTATGTATTATAAGTATATATTTACAAAAGAAAAAGTATATATAAGTAGTACATCCGTTGTCTAGCACCCATAATACAAGTGTAGTTACTTAGCTTGGGGCTAGATGGCGAATGTCCTGTAATATTAATTGTATTATTATTAAAATAAGGAAGGTAAGGATGGAAAATAAGGAGTTAAAATAAGAGAGTTTAAATCTGGATCTATCCAGTTGTCTTTGGTTAAAACACGCACGTCGCGTTCGCGTTGGAGTTGCGCCGCAGGAGTACGGTTAGTTGGTAGCGGTTTGTGCATAGCTTACTTGTATGCAATCTCAAAAATCTCTAAAAATAAATATCACAGCTAGCCTTTACAAGTTAACAAGTGATAGTCAAACAAAAATAAAAGTAAAATTTCGTTCAAGTTCTATTGAAAATACCTTGAAGTGGAAGTTGTTAATATGTTCATAGTATCAAACACCCTTCTACGTCTATTCTGACGCGGAACTACGGAACTCTACACTGCCCGACACACACTTGGCGAATTTTTAACTTTCCATTACTGTTTATAAAGAAATAGAAGGTATTTCAAACAGGCACTTATTGCAGTCGTCTGCGGTTGAGGGGCTTCTCAAAACACACTTGTGGTTATCACATCGTTTTAGGACAATTTATCCTTCGTTTCACTTTACATAGTTTGCCACTACACTATTCAACAATGTAGGTAAGTATAAGTAGTAGGTACTCAGGTAGATACCTATAAATTGTGATTTTATTGTTTAAACATCAATAGTCAATTAGACTTAGAAGGCGTCCATGTCCATTTGTAGTTTTGGGTCACCGAAAAAGCTGCAGAATGGTCAATTTTCTCTAGATTTTTTTTCTAGTTTACCTTTAAAAAGCAGATCTTGTAAAAATCTTAACTAACTGAATAATTATTTCACACAGAGAGATCACCACTTAAGTAGTACAAAGCACTTAAGTAGTACAGGTAACAACTTCCACGAGCTCTTACGTCATTCAAAGGCATACAATTCACACGATCTCATACTTGGTTAACAATTTTATCGCGAAACCTATCTTTGTAGCTAACACTTTAGTACAAAAGACCCCGGAACTTATTGTGACGAAAAGATTTACTGCCGAACCAACGTATAACAATTACGATCTTGATTGTACTTCGATAGTTAACTTTACTTAATGTAACCTACAATAACCTACATAAAATACTATAATACTATTTGTAGGGTTCCGTAGTCCAAGAAAAAGAAAGATGTAATTTAGCATGAATATACATATGAATCACGCCGATAAAATGGTAAAATAAAATCTAAATATATAAAATAGAGTACCTCCCCAACACGTAAAGTGGGTAAGATTTTTTTCTCGCTAAACCCATTGAGTCTTATTCCAAAACGAGGTTTAAGGATATGGATTTAAACCTTATCCATGTCTAAATCTAAGGTTTAAATCCACATTTCGAACTATCCTTAAACCTCGTTTTGGAATAAGGGGATGTATGAGAGATATCATTGAATTGGTCTTTTTAAAATATTTTGGGTAAGGAAAACTATTTTTTGATCCTGGGATCTTTTTCAAAATATTAAGATATAAAGCGTTGTTTATTTATTCGAGCAAAGTGTTACCCCCCCCCCCTTACCAGTCAGATGGTTGCTTCTAGCTAAATGGATGTTTTTGTATATACAAGTATGTACTTATAACGAACTTTAAAGGAAAACTATCACGGCTTTAGTAGTTAGATAAAGTTGTTTGTTGTGTAAAACAGACAGTAAATATAAGTTTATGAACCATGTAACATTGTGTAGTAAAATATCAACGGAACCCTGCGATGCACTTATTACACGCACTTGGTCGTTATTATTTTTATTTTTAGGCGTGACTGAGCCTAGATACGAATTCGAAACTCAAGCGTGAAAAGCTATGCGATCGCGCATAAGTCAAACGTCGAAGAAGGGTTTCGTGACACCATTTTCCAATTGTCCCGTTTTGAAACAAACACAACGAATCCTTCGCTGGATTCTTTTACTATATATGTGATAAAAGAGTGACATTGATGAAAAATTTAAGATACCTAATCAATTATTATTTATTTAGGAACAGCTGTAACCAGCGACCCGCTGGGCTTCAAGTATGGACTCTACCGGGACATAAATTATATGTATTGGTTTTTTGGTAATTCAATATTCAATAATAATTCAAAATCTTAAGAGAAAAGGGTACCGGCGCTCTCTCCATACAAACGTATTCGACTGCTGCCTCCCTGGATAATGACACTATTGCAAATATTTTTGTAGCATAAAATCTATAACTGTCATGACCCCATGCCTTTTTTTATAAATATTTCTTTTTTAACTCTTACTTTCTATGATAATTAGAAAATAAAATAAAAAACAAGACATTGGGGCATAGTCATGGCAGTTATAAGTTATAAGCAACAAAAAAAATGTGCTAGTGTCATTATCCAGGGAGGAAACAGTCGACTACGTTTATATGGAGAGAGCGCCAGTACCCATCATTTCAAAACAACTAAGTAATGATAAAGACCAATTACTTTCCTATGCAAAACAATGTACCAAAGTTGTTAACAATAACACTGCTCGATTATATTATTTACAATAACAATTAGTGTAAAATTGTGCAAATAATCCGGGGAGTCCCAGTACGAGTGTGGGTTGCCGATAACGATGGCGTGTCCAAACATATCGCTTGGTTAATCCGTAAGACTGGTTCACTGACGCGTACCGTGGGGACAAATATACAGTTTATCTATCGCATCTTCTTCATCGGTAGATGGCGCAGACGTCACTTCCTGCGCTCCATGGTTTCAACTGCTTACGTCTAGATCCTACGGAAATATCAGAATAAAACTAGCGTATTTGGCAAGTTAGATTAGGTGTTTCCCAGAGGTATAACTTGGTTTATCGTGAAGCCTGACCAGTCAAATTAAATGCCTACAAAATTTCTTTAAAAAAATGACATACAACCGAATTGAGAACCTACTCCTTTTTTGAAGTCGTTTAAAAATATTTATTTTATTATTAATCTTATGTCAATTAGGAACATTACATTCTTAGCGTCCCGTACCCAAAAGATAAAACTTGGCTGTCCGTCCGCCTGTCCGTCCGCCTGTCCATCCGTCTGTCCGTCTGTCTGTCACCCGACTGTATCTAATAAACCGTGATAGCTAAAGAGTTGACATTTTCACAGATGATGGTATTTCTGTTGCCACTATAACAACAAATACTAAAACAGAAAAAACTAAATATTGTTTGAGTAGGTATTTTTAAAGAATTTCAGGTTGTTTACTATTTTGTCAATTTTGTTTTTGTTGATTAGGTATTTGTTGTATAGCTACGATACATAATAATTATAGACAGATAAATACAAACTTCCGCTTCTATGATATCATTATATGTTCACCTATTTCAAACAAGCTGCGCCCCGCGGTTTCACCCGCGTAAGTCCCGATCCCGTGGGCATATTGGGATAAAAAGTATCCTATGTCCGTCTCCTGGCTCTAAGCTACCTCCCTACCAATTTTCACCCAAATCTGTTCTGCCGTTCTTGAGTTATAAGTGGTGTAACTAACACGACTTTCTTTTATATATAGATGATTTTATTGGTGTTTGACAATATCTTTGCGGTTCTAAATGTAAAAAGACAAATTAGTAGATTGTATGAACAACATTTTAATTCTAAATCGGTGAAAATGTTACTACAACACAATGGTTAAATGGATGCAATGAAATTGACTTTTATGTGATAGTATTTAAAGTTACAAAATACGTTTTTATGATTAAAATAAGTATTTTTATGATTTTATGACTATTGGAAAATCAATAAACCATTAGATATATAACCATACCTACTTGTTAACAATAGGTGAGGTATTTGACAATAACTTCATTTCAAGCATACAACATTGCTTTCCAGCACTTCCAACCTATTTTGCATATTATTATACAAAAAACAACTGTTTTTCTCATTTTTCTTTGTGACAACAGTCTTATTATCTAGTAAATCACTAGTTTAGTTGCTATTAACAATAGGTTTAAAGCCAATAAAATACACTTCGTAGTATTTTTAATTTGTTAGACAATTTCACATAAAACAGGTATCTAGGTATCAAAGCTTTCATTCAATACAATATCTACAATCTAAAAGTCTCTGAAATATAATAAATTTTATATTTGTATTAAATGGAAACAGAAAATTTCAGGTAAAGAATTTCTAACAAGACTCATTGTTAAATTTTATAAAATAAGCTTATTCAAAGTAGGATTAATAATCATAAACCATTCATATAGGTATCGATCTGGTTCGATATCTAGCCGTTCCATTATTCTATGCTTTCAAAGGAACACTAAAATTAAGCTCACTATTTAGGAATATGTTGGAACAATATTCAGGTTCCATTTATGTTCAAATTAAAAAAGCGTATGTATTAAACTGAATAATGCAATATCATTTTTAAATTAGTTTTAATTACTTTTAATGTACAAAAAAATGTTTCTTAGCAACTTTTATGATCCTATGTGGAGTATAAAAAAAAATATAAATTTAACATTTTAATAAAATTATATTATTTTAATGATTAGCCTTATTACTCTAAAATATAAAATGTTTGCTACTTCTTCACGCAAAAACACGGAACTGCTTGCACTTAAACTTAATTGTAGATCGAAGGAGACCTCTAATAACATATAGGCTACTTTTTCTCCCTATTTTACCAAGGCATAATGCGAGTGAAACCATGGGGAGCAGCTAGTTCAAAATTAACGTATAATTTACAACAAACAACATTTTCGACCAGGGAATCCACCAGAGAGTTCTAAAATAAGCAATGCAAATATAAAAAACAGTTATTATAATATTTAGACGTAGGTATGAATAAATATGCGAATTAGATATAGAATATTTTGTCATAGGTCGTAATTAGATAGCAACAAATGTATTATATAGGAGGTAAGTAGGTACAACAAACCAAATTAAAACCATGCATGCATAATGTAGGTACTTGAATCTTGCTGCTATCACGTTGGAGATGACATTGTTTCTCCCACAGCCCTTGTTCATTCAAAAAGCTTACAACGTTGAATATTTTGTTAACAATATCACGAACGATATGGAGGCCAACAAAGGAAAAGAAAAACAAATTTGACTCGGCCCAAGAGTGATGGACAAATTTCCTGGTAAACGGTTCCTTCCGCGCAGGGACTATTTGTCTGAATTTGAATCGCATTTGTTTCCAGGGAAATTTGTCTCCTAAGCCTCCAGAGTATATCTAGAAATACCGGTAGATAGATACTTCGTTTTCTTTAATTGAATAAAGACTACTTTATGTTTATCTTGTTGTAATTATGTCGCTACACTTCGGTTACTCGTACCCTTCCTTGAGTTTCTGTTGATTTTCCTTCTTGTTTTTTTTCCGATAAGTAAAGCTCGCTATAAAATCTGTGAGCAGGAAGTCAGTGTTTACTTTCTAATTTTCCGGTTGTCTTCACGAGGTCTGAAGGAAGGCAGACGGGGCGCTGTGTGTGGAATGTTATATGTGACAAGAGTAATACAAAATCTTGTCGATAGACAGTATTTGGATTTATCCACGGAGTTGCTTCAATAGCGTAAAATTCAATACTTTCTTTGTTCCTTAGATGTTCATTCGGATTAACAGAAATAATTTCCTTAACATTATCTTAACGACTTTCTGATCCCGTATTGCGTCAAATAAATTGCTTATCATGGGGTCGAGTGCTCATTACGGCGAGTTGGATTCTGTTCCTTTTATGTAATAATATCTTTTTCTGCTAGTTCATCTTTATCCTGCTTTAATTTTGCTTGTAATAATTACCTCTGTTGTAGGATAATGCCTCGTAGAATCAGTTTACCATAGTGCCATAGTAGTAAATATTTTTACTGAGGTATTTCTTTTGTTACATAATTGTAACACTATTTTTAACGGCTTACAATAATCATTTTCTGATCGCTAAGTACGGCGTTGTTAGTTGCAAAAATCTTGTAGTAGGTACAATCAGCCAAAAAAATTGCAAACCCACCGTAGAGCTTTAAAATTACTGTTATTTGAATGTTTTCAAGTCAAGCAAGGTCCTACTCGAGTCGATGTTTAAAGTTTTCCAATAATAGTAATTTTTTTAACTCTACAGTGGGACTGTACCTAAATTAGTATCTAGCGCTGTTTTATCTAGTAAAAACTCTTAAATTAAAAGAAGTCCCTAAACGATTTTAAAAGTGGTCCTTTTAAATACAAGTTACCGCAAAGAAAGGGATTACTCGCCAATTTTAGATGTCTTTCAAAAAGCTTGGATGAAATGCTGAAGGCGATGATTAAGTTTCGAAACTTTGTCTGATTTCTTGAATTTATTATCATTTTCTTCTTTACACTGTTCAATATGAAATGTGAGTTATAATAATCAGCATAAAAATACAAAAGCAATTTGTTTTATCTGCATGAAACTACCTACCAGAGAATTTTTCATGAACAATAAAACATCTTTAATTCACATTAGTTACAAATAGATATACCTTCTCATAGGGACATAATCTATAGGTCAGTAAAGTGATTCTTCCATCAATAAACTTTTATATTTTACCCACAAAAAACATTATGAAAAAAATATATAAGGAAAATAGCACTTGGAATTTAGTAAGCACTTAATATTCAAAAAACCTGTCATTTTGTCAATAGGAAAAGAAGGTAGGTAAACGTTCTTTATGTAAGGAAGTGATTTCAGAAATTATTACTCTCATTCCGCAATATAGAACTTTTAACAAGAAAACTTTTCAATGTACTTCGGCAACAATGTTCCCAAAACTTTCTGGTGGTTACAAATGAATAATTTTCGATAATTCCATTGCATCGATTCGGGAATGGGACATTTTGAGTTTTGGAATACTTTTATTTATTAAATTGAAAAAAATAGGGATACTTAATTAATTGCAAAAAGCTATACCTATAATCAGAAGTTGTGTAGTTAGCAGTTAAACTAGTAACACATGAGTAAATAACTATTCTTTACTTATGTGCTAGTAATTGGATACGTTAGTATCTTTTTAACTGACTTAAAAATATTTTAATTTAGTCAATTTTAGTTTTTTGAATTTTCATCACCTTTTACGAGTAGACGGCCAGACCGATTGATTATTATTTTTTGTTGGTGCAGCGAATTGCTCAATTGTGTAAGTGCAGGTATTTTTTCCTTTACCGATTTTATTTATTTTATATATATTATTATGTTTTCGTTTACCTACGGCAGGTTTTTAATTTCACTATTCTACTCCAACTAAAATTCTCCAAATTGCAACCCGTATCGTAATATATTGAGAAGTTTTGTGATGAGAAGGCGGTTCCAGATGCTCCATTTTTATACCTATTAGTTCAAAAGCCAATTATACTCGTAATTCGCTGCACCAACAAAAAATAATAATCAATCGGTCTGGCAGTCTACCCGAAAACGGTGCTGAACATTAAAAAAAATTACTTCATTAATTTATTTTTGGAAGTCAGTTAAAAACTAGTAAACATTTAAAATCATAAAAAATGGTCTGTAAATTCGGTTTACGTAAATTCGGACGATAATTTTACGTGATAATGATGATCTTTTTGTTATTCCTTTTAATTACTTATAGTTTTTATCTGTTTTTTCTTTATATATTTTTTCCTTTATGTAAGTCTTCTAGTCGTCACCATAACACAAACCTAGATGAGCGATATTATTATTATTATTGCTCTTGTTGCCCAACGGGAACGGATGCGTCATGTTACCGGAACATGATGCATAACGTCACACATCGGGAACGGGACGCATGACGTCACACAATATTACCATGACACTTTTGTGTGAATGCAGGTGTCCCACTAATTTAATAGACGTTATCACGTCAAAAATGTTGCACTTGTAATTACCGTCGACTTACTTTGCAGAAATTACGATTAATAGCAAAGAAAGCAGCATCTTCAAAGTAACGCCAATTCCAAACGTGACCAAAAATACGAATGGTACAATTAAACATTCCGAACTCATTGCAGTACAGTGCAAGCAAACACCTCACTCGCAAGGTGTAAAGTTGCCCAATATACCTAACTTAGTTTCTAGCTGTTTGGTTTGTTTAGATCGGTTCCTTTGTTTCTACAACAAGAATTTCAAATGTAAATTTTAAACTTACGCCGCGCCGCTCATGTGAGCGTGCTCGTACCTCTAAGTTTGAAACTATAATTGTGTTTTATGATAAATCGTTGCTTTATTAAAACAAGGCACGTAGTTAACTTATTTTATTAAATTTTTATCAAACTATATACAGTATCTATTAATATTTTTTTAAATTACTTCTTATTGGTTTTATATAAGGTATAGCTAGTTTAGATAGAAGAATCAGCTTACTCCACCGACGAGCTTTACAAAACCTATTTTCTTGTCAATGGTTTTCTGTACAAAACTTTTGGCTCGATTTAAATCTTAAGTATTCTAACCGAAATCTTTCTGCTTCCAGTTAGCGTAAACTAACAATATTGAGGCAAGTAATGCCTAGGCTGTACTATTCCTTTAAAATATTGTAGGTATACTTAAAGTATTTCTTATTCTGTGGCTTAGATAAGGAGAGAAAATGTTTTAGGGCGTATCTTCACGGAGATAGGCCCGTGGCGACGATTAAAATGTTTACCAATGATGTTACTTTAGTTGCGGGGAAACAAATAAGCTGTCTTGAAGACAATAAACATTGACAAAATACCTTCCAAAGCTTCAAGAGCGCGATCATGAGCCATGAGACGTTCGGATTGCTTGCAGCCGCAAGGAAATGACTAGGAAATTGCCCCATTACGCTTGCAAATCGTGAGCTGCATTCGAATTACTTCTTTGCTTGTAATTTTGCATGCTATGTAGAGGCAGCCGACGGAAAATGACTTAAAAGCATCCACGCATAGTGTCATTGAAAAAAGAGATAAAATGGAGCGTTTGTGGAGTGCTAGACGATTTTTTATCGGTCATTACGTTTTTAATAAAAACGAGATAAAATTACGGTGTTGCTGCGAATACAAATCGACCGTAAGTGTTTATTAAAGAGTTGGGTTTGAAAGCATGCTTGAAATTTTTAAAGAGAATAAGTACTTAATAACCAAGTTATTAGGCATTAAAATAAATGTAACTGTTGGCTACGTTCATTGTGAAACAAAGCCATTATTAAAATTTTGCTTCAGTGTTCATAATAAAGAGTACAAATCCAACCTTTCTAGCCGACATGAGTGTCTATATTAAAAACCACAAAATTTTAGCTTTCTAGACATGGTTTTGGCTGTGCGTTGATTCATATGCAGAACAAACTATTTTATATTATACAATCTAAGTCTGCATCAATATCACTGCACAGGTCGTTCGTACCATTGAGTCTTGAAACTTATTTTTCACAGAGATATATGGAAATTAAGCCTTATTAAAATGAAAGGGGGAAATGAGGGAAAGTTATATATATATAATATTCGTTTACCAAATTTTCATAAATTAGAGTATACTCTCTCCGTAGAAAAGTCCAAAACTACTAGATTTTAGTTTTTGATAATTGTAAATACATAAAACATTGCGATATGAAGTGAATTTCAAATTAATACTCGCGGTTCTGACATAATTCTAATTTCTTGCCATCAAGCGCCAAAGTGGTACTTTTCCTTCCACTACAGGCCAAAAGTTTTACTTTTCCTTCCACTACAGGCCAAAAGTTTTACTTTTCCTTCCACCACAGGCCAAAAGCCAACTATTTTTTGCAAAAGAAACTAAATTACTATTCTGTACTTTATTACCTGTTTAGCAGTTAACAATGAACATCAAAAAGCAATGTAATAACTCTGTGCTAGCCAATAATACCGTGAATCGAGGGGCACGCACGAACAAAGGCTGCGTTCAACCACCCAGCTAAGGGTAAAGTGTTTGAATTGAGCGGACGCATAAGATTTTTATAGAACTGTTGATTAATGTTTACTGTTAAACCTAAAATTAATTAATTAATGCGTAGGTACAAACGTAATACAACTATTATTTTTTTGTTTTATTTTAGTTAATAGATAATATCAACTAGTTAATAGATAATAGGTACTTACATCATTTTCCATAGTAAATTTTGATTCTGAATTTAGGTGTGGAATAGTCTTCTTTTTCTTCTTCTTCTTCTTCTCGTTTAGTGGTGTGGCTCACCTTTGTCTAGTGGGATCATGAAGGTAGGAGCAAGAGTGGGATAGTAACTAAAATTAGACAAAATACAATTAAAATAAAAAGCTATTTGTTATGTAAGTACCTTTTTTAAATATACTAAATAGGTAAATAAGTTGATTTCTTTAACTTTAGGTCGAAGGTTTCATTCATTTCAGGCGAATAACTCTTGTCAAAAAACTTAGAGAATTTTATTTTCATGGAAAAGGTGTAAATGATATTTGTTGTTTTTTATTTTTTAGAATCGGCATTAAATTATTGCGTCTGATCAAAATGTTAGAGTATGTTTTTAATCCCCTTATCCCCTTTTCAAAAGAAGAAGATGGAAGATCTATTTGCCAACTGAGTTTCTCTTAAAATATGCTTTAAACCTCTTTTGACAAGAAATGTTAGTTATAACCATGTTAAAACAATTCTGTAGCCGTTTATGAGTCTTCGTTATGAAGTGTTCTTCACCACTAATCGCCAGCAAGCACCACTTTAAGAGATCCTAAGGGTTCTTTCCTCGGATTACTATTGCTGGAGGAACACGTACAGTTGATAATGAATTTTCACTAATTGGATCAACGTATTGAACTCGAGAGAGGTAATGCAAACCGCTTTGAGAGGTTCCTATCTCACTTCTATTAGATCAACAAAATACATATATATACGTACCTAATCTAAAGATTGTAATATACTACATAATATACGTTTACTACCTGTTATTATCTACTAGGAGATACGTGTTATAGAAGTGTTATACTTAGACCACCACTTAATTGGAAAAAATAAAAATCAACTTTTAATACCTACCTAAAACTTAAAAAGGCAACATAATTATTATATAGGTAGGGAAATATTATTTTCCTAAATAAGCTCGAAGTACTTATTCTTAAAATATTCAAAAGATTTATATGAATATTCAATGAAAACGGCCTCTACAAAGCAACATAAACTTTTTTCTTGAAAAGAAAGCCGACCGCTATTTTTTGTTCACTCGATAAAAGCAGATAAAAAATATGTGAAGTGTTCTAAAAACGCCGTATCGTAAACATGTGACTTATTTATTTAGGAAAGCCTCTTTTCTGTCGGTTTTTTTTTGTTCAGTGGAATTTATAAGGAGTCATGAGTAGGTAGCCCTATTTATGCTCTTTTGACAGCCTTTTGAAGTGGGAATAATGACACAACAAAAACGATATTTCTCTTTGAACTTTCTTATTTAAAAAACGTTCTTAATATTAATCCGTGATCGCTGATAAGGGAAATTAATGATCGCATATTTTTATTTGCGACAAGCAAAGCTAGGTTATGGTTTTGAGTTTTGTTTGTTTCTACCTCAGGTTTCTACGTTACGTTGTCTAATAATTCTTCAAGTACAAAGAATGCAGGTTTCGTATAGATTTATATATTTTTAGGTAGGTATAGGCAAAACAAATTTTCCTTTTGGCTCCTAAATGCGCCTTAAAATAATCGTTTTCATTTTAAAGTATTTAATGACTAATAAAATCGAGCGTTATTATTGTAATGATCGAGGTTGTGAATACATTGACGTTGGCTTGTCATGGTGCTTGCCTTTAATAAACAGACAGACAGATAGATCGACAGAAGACAGACAAGAAAGTGATTTTATAAGGGTTCCTTTTTTTACCATAAGAGATACGGAACCCTACAATGTCCTATTTCTAGCCCTTATACAGCAGAATTCTAGAGTTTATTTGGATTCTGCTGTTAAAAAGGAGTCAAGTTTTTAGCTCCAAGCCCTTCCATAGCCCAATTTAGAAAAACGATTACATACTATTTTATTCCAACTCTTTTTAAAAATCATATTCATAAGTGTCTAAACAGATACTTCGAGGCACTAAGAGCTTTCCCGCCATTGGGCCCTGTCATAATGCCTGCGGACGTTCTAGCCCTAGTCAGTGGGCAACATAACGATGGCAAGTGGCCTGATGGATGGTATTGGTCCCCAGGAGTCATGGTTGTGTAACAGTGTTAGTATGTCAAATAATAGTTCTGCTCGCTTCGGCCGTCTATAGAGCCGAAGTTTTGGAACTGGTTCCGTACGCGGCTTTTAATTACTTGTATGGAACTGGTTCCGATCAAGGATTTTATTTTCCTTCTGTTGAACTGGGCTCCGATCACGTAACTATCGTATCCATTCGGCCGTTTATAGAACTAGATTTGGAAGAGTCGAAATGCTATAACACACTTTCAGCTCAGCATAAGTAAATAAATATGACTCGAGTCTATTTTAAATAAAATTAGTCATAGTATAAAAACATTTCAAAAATTCGTTGTTTTTTTTTATTTAATAGGAGTCATTACATCACTATTAAGCTTTTTAAAAATTTAGTTAGGATATGTGCCATCGAAATGCGCCCACCAATGAGAAGAAGGCAAAAGAAACCCATGGGGTTTGTTTTTTCTTATTTGTGATCATGCTCAAAAAGGTCAAGATAACAAATATTTTTGAATATAAGAATATTGCAAATGGAGCAATTAAAGTTATGTCCAATGTCATTATCATATCCTCATCATAAATCCTTATCATCAGGGTCCTTATCATAAAGGTATACGACAAAGTTGATAAAGTTACTGCTATAAACAATAGGTCAAAAGTAGAAATCTCTATTATAAAACTGTACAGAATAATTAAATTATTGATTAGATCGAAATAATAATATTTTTTGCAAATAAAACGTAACCTTATCATTTTCGCAGTTATTTGTGGTCCGGTCAGTTCAAATCGCAAAAGCCGTTCCGTGACAAGAATATTTTAAAACACCCCTCAAAGTTTAATTTAATTGAGCCTATACAAACAACATTCCTCTTCAATTTATATACAATGTTTATCTTTCGAGCTTAATGTTCTTCATATGTTTAAAGCTTGTTCAAAGATAGATCTGAATTATTTAATTTGTCACGTTGTTATATAAAATCAAAAATCGAATTCAGAACAGTATTAATATATTTGTTTTATTTTATTAAGTAGTTACTAAGTACTAGCTTTTGCCCGCGACTTTGTCCGCGTAGAAGTCAGAATTTTGGAAAATCCTTTCTTATCCTACGACATATAAAGAACACACCCTCCAAGTTTCAGGTCTCTACGATCAGCAGTTTAGGCTGTGCGTTGATCCGTCAGTCAGTCATTCAAGACAAAACATTTTATATGTAGGTATAGAAGATAAACAGCCAAAATTAAATGTGCCTAACAAAAATTTGACATTCCTCTACAGATGACTCGAGTACCTAGAGTTAACAAATGCAAATTACCTGATAAGATATATTTTTAGATATTTAATTCTTATAAAACTTATTGGAATCTGAGATAATTGGTAATTCGGTGACAAAATCTGAAATAAGTAAGTATATTGGAAATTGTAGCTAATAGCTATAAATTTTATTGTGCAACACTAAATATATCTAATGATTTTTGTTAAATAATTTTGCGATTATTTATCAGTCGATTACAGGAAACGAAACGGGATGACCATGAGTGTGACGTCACCACACAACCTGACATTTTACTTCAAGGAGTAAGCGTTTCAAGCATAAAAAAGATAAGCATCATTCCTTCCTTTAAAATATTTATTTGAAAACTAGCTACGCCCCGCGGTTTCACCCGCGTAATAATTTTCTGCGCAACTTTCTTAATTTTTTATTTCATAAGAACCTTCTCCTGATAATAACAAACAGACCAAAAAAAGAATTGGCTAAATTGGTCCAGGCGTTGTTGAGTTATGCGCTTACCAACACATTTTGCGATTCATTTTTATATTATTTCTTATAAAACTTATTGGAATCTGAGATAATTGGTAATTCGGTGACAAAATCTGAAATAAGTAAGTATGTTGGAAATTGTAGCTAATAGGGTAACAATAGTAAAAGCTATAAATTTTATTGTGCAACACAAAATATGTTAAATGATTTCATTTTGTTAAATAATTTTGCGATTATTTATCCGTCGATTACAGGAAACGAAACGGGATGACCATGAGTATAACGTCACCACACAACCTGACATTTTACTTCAAGGAGTAAGCGTTCCAAGCATAAAAAAGATAAGCATCATTCCTTCCTTTAAAATATTTATTTGAAAACTTAATAACAAGCCAAGGTCTACTAGCGTATATGTATCTTCTAGGAAAGCGTACTACTTCTTAGACTGCATCGTCACTTACCATCGTGTGAGATAAGTAAACGCTGACCTGATTAGTTTTTTATCCTACTTCCTACTCCTACTAATCCTACTAATATTATATTATATTATCCTACTAATATTATAAATGTGAAAGTTTGTGTGTGTACGTGTGTGTGTGTGTTGTTTGTTACTCCTTCACGCAAAAACTACTGGACCGATTGCGATGAAACTTGGTATCTAAATAGCTGGAGACCTGGATTAACACATACTTTTTATCCCGGTATTCCCATGGGATCGGGACTTACGCGGGTGAAACCGCGGGGCGCAGCTAGTAATATTATAAAAATCAATCACAACTATCTTAATATGTATTTCGTACGACCGTCAAATTCTATGGTATTTCCAAAGCAAACAAATAACACAGATTATTAATATCAACATAACCTTATAATAAAAACTAAACCAAAGAAATTAAAGGTAATAATAACACAAGCAACAACAGCTATTAACGCAAAGGTTGCAGAACAACATTAAATGTAACACTTGTGCCTTTTAAGCTGTCCTTACCTCACTAACGATATCTGCTAACGGTACCCACGAGAGCGGAATACGGAAACAGTGTTGCCATATACCGAACGTATTAGATGAATGAAGACTGTAACGCGTTTTTTTATCGATTAACCTGTAACACCAACAGTGTGCTGATAAATAAAATTGTTTCTTTTACATATGGCCACTATCACCTGCCTGATGGTAGGTAACGATTCGGTATTATGTTATCAATAATCTACTGTTAAAATCTACTATTTTTGTATAAGATAAAATCCAGGGAAACTATTTTTTTTTTGTATGGCGATTGTAGCATCTATACTTGTGAATAAAGTTATTATTATATTATTATTATTATTTGTTTGTTATATGTCCTATATCACGGGACTATGGAGTCCCGGACCTTTGGAAGGCATGCGTGGGGCCGAAGCCAACACGTAGAGGCCCTTTACAATAACAAGTTATTATTATTATTATTTGACGACCCAGTTGGCACAATGGTCACCATGCCGGACTGCCAAACACAGGGTTGCGGGTTCGATTCCCGCCTCAGACAAGTATTTATGCTTAGATATTTGTCTGTGGTCTGGTTGTTTCTATGTATTATAAGTATATATTTACAAAAGAAAAATATATAAGTAGTATATCCGTTGTCTAGCACCCATAACACAAGTCTAGTTACTTAGCTTGGGGCTAAATGGCGATGTGTGGAATGTCCTGCAATATTTATTTATTATTTATTATTATTATATGATGTAGCATGCTTTCCTAGAAATTATCTATTCACTGGAAATATCTATTCACTATATTCGCGGCAGCTTCAGAGTAAGACCTATTCCCGATAAACTGGTTGAAAATCTACGCCGCTGGTATGAATACGTGATGCGCCGACCACCTGAACATAGGACCGGCAAGTGTTAGATATGTAGACCCCGCCAAACGTGGATAGCCACCATTAATAAAGATATGAAAAATTTCGACATATCGATAAAGACGACCCAGGACCGTGTGTCCTGGAGAAGAGTTACTAGAGTAAGAGCCAACCCCAAATAATGGGATAAGGCTAAGAGAAAGAAGAGATCTATTCACTGTCGACTTCAAGACCCCAAAATTGTATTTACACGTCAGGAAAGACAGACGCAGGCAAGTGATTCCATTCCCTTGCAGTACGCTTAGTGCTTAGGGCGGACGTCTGGTACATGAAACTATTTAATTGTTTAAGATAGTTTTTAGTAGGCACTGTAGAGAGCCGGTTCCGGATATTTGAATGTCCTATACTTTGGAGCTGAAGTAGGCAGGCATTATAGCTTTCATTAAAAATTAGTACAATAAAAAAAAATGCAGGTTACAAGGTTTTAGTTTTTTTATAAGATTCTCACATTACCGTCTATTTATATTTCTGAGATTTCAAATTTTGTCAGAAGTAACTCTCAATATTTTAAACAATATCCCACTGAGAGTCGTCTTGTGGGATCCTTAAAAACAACTCACAAGTGTCATACCCTTCTTCGCAGAATGAGTATAAATTGCATGGCACCCATTATTTATAATAAAATTCCATTATCGATCAGGTCTATAGGTGATAATAGAAGGTTTAAAACCGCACTCAATGGCTTTCTTGCGGAAAGAGCATATTATGACATAAGAGACTTCTTTAATGATAATATTAAGTATTGGACACCTATTTGACATAACAATTTATTATAATTTTAATTTCAATCATTTTATTTTTATGTTTTGATATTTTTGTTATATTCTTTTATTTAATTAGCTAATAGATTATAGATTTGATAGGTGATTTTAATTGACTGTAATTTTAAAACAATTCATATGCCAATATGGCGGAACATGGCTGTACCAAATTTAAATTTAAAAATAACTTTGTAATACCCGTGTTTATGAAAGATTAAATGAATATGAATATGAATAGTTATAGACTTCTCGAAGCGAGAAAAACACGAAAATTTAACTCGAAAGTGAATTTAAACGAGTCGAGATAATTCATCTCGGCAAATCGAGAATTTAATTGATTTAAATGAGCAAAATCCAATAAATAATCGCAATATTAGTGCAGTATAAGCTTACACTGGCTTACTTGTTCGGTCTTCTGCTGTCGTTCATTAGCTTCTTTTTCATACAAGGGATGGTTTTCACAAACTTTATCGATTCAGCGATTAATAAAAACCAAACCATAAAAGGTAAATTAAGTTCATTACCTTACAATCGGAGGTAGTTCTCCATAAACTGCATACGCCTGTGTTAAAAATATAGTCGATTAGATCATAATAGTTTTGTCTACGTCTATAAATTGATACTGCTCATCTCATAAAAATATTTATTTGTACATGTTCGGTTAATTCTTTTTATGTAGGTAAGTAAAAATCGAGGACCAAAATAATAAATAGATAGGTATGTAGAGAAATTCTATAATAAAAAAATGAATCGCTTAATGTGTTGCTAAGCGCAAATCTTGAAAACAACGGCGCAGCTAGTAATAAATAGATATGTGGAGAAATAGAAAACCTAATACCTACGTATACTCGTATCCACTCTCCGCTATAAGTTTTTCTTTGTTCTAAACTCTAACTCTACGTGGCTAGTCATTACTAGCCACGTAGGGAGAGCTTACAACGAAGTTACGGGTACCTTTAATGAAGTTCACTAAATGTTATTTTAAAGTGTCCAAAAACGAAGGTAGAAGATTAAGTCACACTTTGGATGATATTTCGATATTTTCTACAGTAAATTGCTATTTGGTATACTTTTCAAAAAACCAAAAAACAGAAGGGTGTTATACGTACGTTTAGATGATCTTAGGTTTGTAAGATTGACGTGGCTCTCTTTTGTGTGTCTGTAGTCCATTGTAGCTCTCGAGCGGATAAAACGATTTTAATTTTGGTTTTTTTTATTGAAAAGTGTCAAGTCGAATGTTCAGATTTGATTAGAACAGTAAATAGGGAGTACTCTTAGCTTTGTTTGATCAAAATCGGTTTAGGCGTTCAAAAGTTTTATGCAATTCTCCTTATCAGTCGGGCGTTTTTTAATTTGTCTGAGTATTTTTTTTAATACCATTATTATTATTTTAAGGTTTAACTAGCAATTTTTTTATTTACTTACACATTTATTAAAAACAAAACATGTTACAGAGCGATACAATTAAAATCAATTAAGCATCAGCTCAATATTTGATTAAGAAAATCGTCTCCAGCGTTCCGTTATCTTAATGAAACCAAGAAACGGAGTCGAATGTTCAGATTTGATTAGAACAGTATGCTAGGCACGTACCTGTTATGTTCATTTGATTAAATGAATGTTAACTGTAAATGGTTAACAGAGCGCCTGGCATCTGACAATGTCAAAGACATTGCGCTATGTGAAGAATGTTAATGTTTGCTGCCTGTGGTTTCTCTGTGACTTTATAGTGTGTTGTAGTTTGCTTACAAAAGTTGAGTATTTCACTCAACTTTTTGAGTTATCTGTTTAAGTTATTTGGCGAGACTCGTTATAGGTTGATGAACCTAAATAATGATGGCTTCAGAATATACACAAATTGAAAAATATGATAAAATTCTCCATTTTACTAGATTAAAAAGAAAATAGTACATTACGATATAAGTGTGGTAAATTGATCCTTGCTTAGAGGCGGTTTATGACGCGCGAGCGGCAGCGAGCGTGTTAAAGAAGCCAAGATGCAAAGATCAATTCCACACGTATATCGTACGACGTTTTTTATCACAGTTTCGAATAAAAGAAAAGACTTGAAAAGAAAACAAAATATTTGTGATAAGTCTATGTTTACATTTTTTTAAAACAATATTTTTTTGTTAATTATGCTCCGGAAAGACTAAAGACTTTTAACCTATACAGCCTCGTCTGACATACAATATTTTTTAGGGTTTTTTCTATTTGTTTTTGCGTCGGGGGTTAAGAACAAAATACAATGGTAAGGAAAAACAATATATTTAAGTAAAGAAAAAACAAAAAATAAACAACTCAATATTTAATCGTTTTCTAAGTAATTATCATAAATATAAAATTTTCGTTCGTAAACCGACTTTAGAGACAACCATTTTTACTAGCTAAAAAACTCTTTGGTACCTACCTTTTTTATACATCAAAACAATATAACCCAGATAAATTAGGAATGTTTCTACCTACCTAACATGTAATTAGCAGTAAGATACGTATTTAACTTGTCGAGATAACTTTATAGCACTAGGTTGGCAATATAAAACGCACGCGTGCATAATATGTTGGATTATGAGCCTAAAAACCGTTGAATAAGATCCACTTTATGAGCAACTGTGATAAAAAAGCATTTAAAGTCACGTGTTTTTCATTTTCTTCATTAACATCTTTTTGTTCGAAGTTTTGCTATTTTGATTTACCTAATGAATGTGTTCGTCGCTATGGCCACACAGAGCATTGAATATATTTGCATCAAAGTATATCCAATATGAACCACCTAATTACTCCTCTATAAAAAAAAACTTGATTATTAACGTTGAGCATGTTTGATATTTTGGAATGGTTAGGGAATAATTTTGCACCAATTGCTTTATCAGTATAAAAGTACTATCATTTATGTGGTAGAATACAATATTCATTTATTGCGCTATCGTACACAAACATGACAATTTATATTACATTAAAAATTTAACACTTTAAAACTATAGCTGTCTACTCTCCATCCGTCTTACGCTTTTTCGATCAGGTCACGTGTCCTGACGCGAGTTTAAGATTTTATACCCATTACAGAAAAAGTGCTCAACGCCGCTAAAGAAGTTTTCACTTCAAAAATGGTCTAATGAAAGTAGACCTGCGCCTACTTGACAAATGTTGCCAGCTAGGGGAGAAGTACCAGTTGTTATGAAAAATATATATTTAAATGTTCCAAGGGAAGTAGATAAGTAGTATAATAAGATATACCTACAAAAGCGATGAAATTAGAAAATATTATTCAAAACTTTTAAATTGAACGTAACATTTTATGGGTAGCGGAAAATGTCGCTTCACAGAATTTTATTTGCGTCTTTTGGCTATTTCAAATGACTAAGAAAGGCTTCGACGGTAAATAGCGTTGCTTGTGTACTCAGGCTCGCGTTATCTGACCTGGAACGAGGCTTGTAGCGATTTCCACTGTCAGTAATATATAATAGTGTGTCATCAAAAATGCAACGAACAGACTGCATGAATTATGACTGTCGCGCTTTAATGGAAAATAAATACAAAAACTGCTCGCAGCGAGCGCTGTTATTTTGTGGTTTTTATTTAAGTTGATACGGAAATATTAACGTTCTTGTACTTACGAAAAATATCGTCGTAATATCGCATTCGTCTTATTTTGATTAAAATATTGAAAATTATAACAAACATAAACATTTTATTTTGACCTCAGCTTAAAATAAAAAAAATAGTTCTTATCCATAGATGAAAAGTAGCTGAGTGAGTTTCGTATAATAACTTATTTTTAATTTTATATTGAAAACTAGCTGTCCCGGCAAACGCTGTTTTGCCATTAAAAAAAAAAAATGATGTTGGCCGATTCTCAGACCTACTCAATATGCTCACAAAATTTCATGAGAATCGGTCAAGCCGTTTCGGAGGAGTATGGCAACGAAAACTGTGACACGAGAATTTTATATATTAAATAGATCAAAAGATGGACTGCTTTAATATGACGCCAACCGTACAATAAATACATTTCAAATAAACGTAAAATATAAATTAAAATTGATGAAACGTGCTCACCCATCCAGATCGGAAATTGTTCCTTCATATTTATGCCTACAATTACTGTCTCATTATTTTAATTTAAACTATAATTTTATGCAAACCAAGTGTAATTACATGATACTATTTAATATCCTGAACTAAAACCAAACCTACGCTTTGACAACAGTTGTTTTAAATGCGTTTTAAAAACCCAATCGGGGGATTGGGTTTTTAAAACGCATTTAAAACAAACGAGTCAACAAACTGTCCTTAAACCTTGTTTTGGAATAAGGGGTTATTCCAAAACAAGGTTTAAGGACAGTCTGAGATGTGGATTTAAACCTTAGATTTAGATACAGATTTACTCGTCAACTAGGACTATCCTTAAACGTCGTTTTGGAATAAAGGGGAATAATATGTCCTGTATTAACACGAGGGGCTAGATGGCGCTGTGTACTAGGTCTTGAAATTATAGGTTTTGAAATGTGGATATTATAATTAACGTAATAACTGGTAGGACTCAAAGAAATATGGACATTTTACAAGATTCTAATAATTTTAAAATGAATTTAAAAATCAGACAAAAGCTTTTCTATGATGCTCTCTACAATTGTTAAGTTACAAGTACGGTCGGCTGCAAAATTGCAGACCCACCGTAGAGCTCCAAAACGGCTGTTATCAGAATGTTTTCAACACTAGACACCTGCTTTAGTTGAAGTATAAAGTATTGTAACTCATCAATTAATCAAACAAAAATTATTAAAATGCAAACATTCCAATATTAGTAATTTTCGAACTCTACCGAGGGCTGCAATTATGCAGCCGACTGTACATGTTAAAATATATAATTTTGTTTTAAAATTAATTAGAAATACCAAATGATAAAGACATGCTTAGTTTGGGAAAACTTTATTTGTTTTACCTACAGAGATACAAACAAAGTTTCACAATACAATTTGATAGGGAACCGTCACTTATTCCGTCCAAACTTAGGCCTTGCGGCCACAGTGCAAGTTTACTAGTAAACTTCTTTACCAGCAAACATGTCCGGACAACGCAACGCCACGGGCTAAACAACTTAAACATACTATTACGAGTTACACAAGTAATGGGAATTGAGGATGAGGACGCAATACTTGAATTTATACAGTTACCAGTTACCGCAACACAATCCGTCTTTAAAACGAAGTTTTGGGGGATATCGGTAGCGGTTGAGTAATATAATTTTGCTTGTTGTAGGTATCTACCAATGTATTTGACATTGTTGAAATTGATATTTTAGTCAAGTATCTAGTTACTTTGTACTTAGCGTAGATCCTTATCACTTAAGTATAGTATTTCTACTTACTTAGACCTAAGTTTTTTTTTGTTCTTACACTTCTTAGTGAATAAACCAATTTGGTGGTTTGTATTTGTATTATTTTGTAAGTTCTTGTTCAACTAAATTCAAAGTCCTTTGAAATGCTCTATTCTACTATAAATCAGTGAACAAATCCATTTAAAGATACGTGTTTACTTTTTATTTCACTCTAATTCAACAATCTATACATATAAAATGCTTTGTCCTGAATGACTGACTGACAAATCAACGCACAGCCTAAACCGCTGATCGTAAAGACCTGAAACTTGGAGGGTGTGTTCCTTGTATGACGTAGGCATCCGATATGAAAGGATTTACCGAAATTCTACCCCTTAGGGGGTGAAAAAGGGGGGCAACGTGATTACTTGGTCTATTTTCTACTTCTAATCGGACGAAGTCGCGGGCAAAAGTTAGTCTTAACTATAACACTATTAAAACATACGTGTCGAATTCTCTTCTTTTTTGAAGTCAGTTAAAAAGACGCTTAAAATGGTAATAAGTATAGTACGATCAAAAACAACTACAACGAAAGATCACTTTTTTAATTTCTAATAACTCAAAATTCTTAAGCCTCCAAGTCAAATATCTAATTGTAGTAACTTTGTAATTCCGTTTTACATACACAAGTGTTTCTTGCCACATTAAAATTAATTGAATACGTCCCGAGCAGAGGTTGAGCGTGAAAATGTTTGTCGCGAACGACTATCAAGCTTTATTTCTATACGGAATAGATACTTGTAGCTGACGCTTTCACTGGAGATAATACACTGTAAACACGCGTGCAATAGCAAGATACACTTACTTCGAAACTCTTATAATACAGTTGAAATGTATAACAAATAATAAATAAAGATTGCAGGACATTCCACACATCGCCATCTAGCCCCAAGTTAAGTATCTAGACTTGTGTTATGAGTGCCAGACAACGGATATACTACTTATATAATTTTCTTTTGTAAATATATACTTATAATACTTAGAAAAAAACAGACCACAGACAAATATCTAAGCATAAATACTTATCTGAGGCGGGAATCGAACCCGCAACCCTGTGTTTGGCAGTCCGGCATGGTGACCAATGTACCAACTGGGTCGTCAAAGTGTGTGTATAAGTGTGTACTGCTGTTTGCGAGATTTCATTCGAGTGAACCCTTTGATCCGTTCCAATGACAGGAAATAAGTTCTAACCAATCGGGATTCTTAACTATTTTTGTGTCAAAAAAGTCAAAGCTTCAGAAAGTGATTGTAACATTAAGGCATAGTAAGCAGACAGTAATTTTTTTTATTGGTTCGGTCACCTTTCAACTCTATGGCAATGTATAGAGACATTATTATAAACCATAAATGCCATGTAACACAATCTCGTAAAAATTCAGGTTTTAATGTTATGTAGCAAATAAAAAAATATATTCTTAAATAATTAAAGGCAAACCAAATACTTAACGAAATTGATGGCATTTGTTATTCGTACTAATTTCCTCTATCATAGACAAAATCTCATTATTTTATACTTCTTATACAATGGTACACAGACAAAAAGACAAAAAGAAAAAGACAGAAAATTAAAAGAATACAATGGTATTCTTTTAATTTTCTGTCTTTTTATCTTATTCTTTTGTTTCTTATTCTTATACATATCAGTTTTCTAATGATTTGTTTTGTCAACAACTCTCAACTGTTCTAAATATGTTTTGTCGTGTGCCGACTCTTCCAAATATATTTCTATAAACGGCCGAACGGATACGATGATTACTTGATCCGAACCCAGTTCAATACAAGGAAATTAAAATCCTCGATCGGAACCAGTTCCATACAAGTAAATTAAAAGCCTCGTATGGAACCAGTTCCAAAACTTTGGTTCTATAGGCGGGCAAGCGGCTTGTCCAAATAATTGTTTTTCTATTCTCTTCTATATACATAGCCACTAGCATCACACAGGCTTCAAATGAAAAATTTGAGGCGACGATTATGCCAGTCTCCTTCCTTATGTATTAACTTAGGTATGTTCATAGTACAATATTAATTCCAGAATTCCGGCCACGTAATAAGGTAACTAGACAGTGTTCAGTAGTTGAGCATGCATGTCCTATCTGTCTATCCGCCTGGTCTAGGCGGTACAGGGTTGCGGACAAGTAGTGGTCAGTGGACACGCGTGATGTGTCGTGTTCCTCTTAGCTACAACGGTTCTAGTGACTGCCTTTAGTAGTGCCCCATTCAAATTAATCTCCTGTAATTATACAAGGTGATATTTAGTACCTCCGTCTCCAGAATTTCTAAATAGGAATTTTAATATAGCAAAAATCGAACTGATTTTTATCCTTTTAACAGCGCAAGAGATGTGAAAATATTTTCTGCTAATTGCACGTATTTAATACACAAAAGATCGAAAAGATTAAACAATAAACATATTTATTATTATTTGTCTGTTATACGTCCTGTATCACGGGGCTATGGAGTCCCGGACCTTTGGAAGGCGTGCGTGGAGCCGAAGCCAACACGTAGAGGCCCTTTACAATAACAAGTATAATAGCAAACAAAATGGGGTGAATTCTAAACCGACGATTATCCCTGTCTACACTATAAAGTGGAACGAAAGACATTTTCCGGTGATAATCTACAGGACAAAACTACTTGAAGTATTGTGATAGATGGTAGTAGATTATTAACTCATGTGGTACAAGTACGTAAGCGC
Source organism: Idaea straminata (assembly GCA_951213275.1). Lineage (NCBI taxonomy): Eukaryota > Metazoa > Arthropoda > Insecta > Lepidoptera > Geometridae > Idaea > Idaea straminata. The sequence continues at coordinate 8,516,558 of OX577857.1, read as the reverse complement.
GACCACTCATAGTAAAATGTAAGTCAGTCCTAAAAGTATTAGGAATACGAAATCACCCCTAAAAAGGGTTAAAATAAAATAACGCCATAAACTGTATACTACTAATAATAGCCAATGCATACTGGTATCCCAAATACGTTTCGTATTACAAATTCTCGAAACGGTTCCAATAGGAAATTGCATTGTAAATGTTGAAATTAAGCATTAATCAGCCGATAGATCTAGTTCTGCTTTTATTACACATTCATATTCTATTTGGCCTCATAAATGTTTGTGAAGATACAAAATACAATTTAGCAATTTTAAGATCGGATCTAATAATCTATCTATAATAAAAAAATGAATCGCAAAATGTGTTGGTAAGCGCATCACGCCTAAACGGCTGGACCGATTTCGCTAATTCTTTTTTTGTTGTATTTGTTATTGTTAGGAGAAGGTTCTTATGAAAGAAAAAAATTGGAAAGTTGCGCAGAAAGTTTTACGCGAGTGAAGCCGCGGGGCGCAGCTAGTCTATAATATAAAAATGAATCGCAAAATGTGTTGGTAAGCGCATAACTCAACAACGCCTGTACCAATTTGGCCAATTCTTTTTTTGTTGTGTTTGTTATTGTCCGGAGAAGGTTCTTATGAAAGAAATAATTAAGAAAATTGCGTAGAAAATTATTATGCGGGTGAAACCGCGGGGCGCAGCTAGTTACTAAAAAAATACGTTAAAAAATAATGTTAGACTCATTATAAAACCCCAGACACGCTTCTAGGAGGAAGTAAGTCTAATAATTTTATTTATTACTAGCTTTTGCCCGCGACTTCATCCGCGTTGAAGGCGAAAGGCGATTTGTAATTGGTTTTAACTCTAATCAAAAAAAAATGGGTTACCGAAATCGGTAGTCTAAATATTCTTTTATATTTATTTCTCACATATTTTCTTTGATACTTATTATAAAGGTAGAAAGGACAAAAAGTCTGTAAATACTTGGAAGCAAATAAAAAAAATGGGTCTGTGGGACTTAGAAAAAGTAGTAGAACAAACAAAAGTAGTTTTTAAATTTCATGTAGCATGTTTGTTACATCCTACTAATCCTACTAATATTATAAATGTGAAATTTTTATGTGTGTGTATGTGTGTGTTTGTTACTCCTTCACGCTAAAACTACAGAACCAATTGAAATGAAATTCGGTATGTAGATAGCTAGAGGCCTGGATTATATTATAAATGTGAAAGTTTGTGTATGTTTGTTACTCCTTCACGCAAAAAGTACAGAACCAATTGCAACGAAATTCGGTATGTAGATAGCTAGAGGCCTGGATTATATTATAAATGTGAAAGTTTGTGTATGTTTGTTACTCCTTCACGCAAAAAGTACAGAACCAATTGCAACGAAATTCGGTATGTAGATAGCTAGAGGCCTGGATTATATTATAAATGTGAAAGTTTGTGTGTGTGTGTGTGTATGTTTGTTACTCCTTCACGCAAAAACTACAGAACCAATTGCAATGAAATTCGGTATGTAGATAGCTAGAGGCCTGGATTATATTATAAATGTGAAAGTTTGTGTGTGTGTATGTTTGTTACTCCTTCACGCAAAAACTACTTAACCGATTGCGATGAACCTTGGTATCTAGATAGCTGAAGACCGGGATCAACACATAGGCTACTTTATATTCCGATATTCCCACGGGATCGGGACTTACGCGGGTGAAACCGCGGGGCGCAGCTAGTATAGAATAAAAAATGCTTAAACCAATTTAAATCGAAGCTATTAGATAGCTCTTGTTTTCTAGGAATAGTGTGTGATTCGGTACATTCGGTTAACAAGTTCGGTTCATTATATTTAGCTTACTGAAAAAATAATATTAGACTTGCCTCATTAGGAATAGCGTATATGGGGTTATTTAAAGAGGCAATTGTAATATTTCTTTTCCAGTAAGCTATATATACTTAGTGAAGCTTGGAAACCGAATATACATCAAAATTTTTCGTTTTCTCGTTCCAAAAAATTTGCAGCCAAAAAATTTAAGATTGGCCATATTGCTATTTGTACCAAGTCCTACATGCCATAGAAATCACCAATCATGGGATATTTGCCAACCAGGATAAAACACCCGTGGCGTCTAAATTCCATACCCCCCCTCCTTCTGGGAGGAAGCTCGTGCCCTGCTATGCCAGAGGTATTCAATATTCATGGGCTAACTTTATCTTTTTTCGTATAATGAGATTTTATCGAATTTAATATTATTTTGTTCTGGGAGGACCAACAAAAAACTAGATAAAAAAAACTAAGGAGACAAGAAAACTAAGTATTTATTATTAGTTTATAATAATTAATTACTTGGCCAGTAAAATGCTTTTTAGTTTCCTTTTGAATAATTTTAGGACGGACAACTTTATATTTTACTAGCAGCGCTCCGCAGTTTCACCCGCGTAACTCCCGATCCCGTGGGAATATCATGACTTAAATTAGCCTATAGACTTCCTCGATAAATGGACTATCCAACACAAAAATAATTTTTCAATTCGAACCAGTAGTTCCTGAGATTAGCGCGTTCAAACAAACAAACAAACAAACAAACTCTTCAACTTTATAATATAAGTATAGATTTATCGCCAATTTTCGTGTTTAAAACTTGTGTATGTCATGTGCTTCTAAATTAACACCTTGTCTTTTCTTCTTTCTATAATCTATCTTTTTATCATTCAAGTTAACAAGACAAAATCGAAAGCTCATCAGCTCAGAAGCAATATAAATCCTGTTTCGATCTAAGTATATAGTTTTCGTGAACAATAGATAGTAGAGTAGTTGAAAGGCTCTGTCTACAATGGTGTGGGGCTGACACCGGCGCACCTTGCCCCGTGCAACGCCCGCCCCAGCGCCCCATCTCTACCGTCACCTGAGTCGACGCTCGCTGTTAATCCAACGTTCCTTTCAAACTTTATTCATTGTTTCAGTCTCGCTGCAGCAGACCCGGACCCGGACCGAGCTCGAGCGCCTGTTTACTTAGATTGGATTTGTCTTTCATAGACTACCTAATTCTTTAGTTTCTTTCTTGAATTGAGTTTAATCTTTTTAAAAGTACTTCAGAAGTTCTGATACGATGGATTAATAGATGTCGTATTTCTGTGGAGTTTAAGTTATTGTCCTTTGTTTTATTATTTCAATTTGTTTCGCTCTGAAATTAAAAGATGGATTGCGTCGAGGGTTATACTTTTACTAAAACTTTGTCTTGATAAAGTTAAAATGGCTATAAAATTAATGTTGGAAAGACTCATGAAGTTTTTAAATAAAATTAATCCTTTGGAACGATTAATCTCGCAGAAATGGTACTGCTTGTGAAAAAAGCTATAGGTATGTCATTCAGTGGCATCAACAGTAACGTTTTACCCATTTTAATCTTAAAATCGTAGTATTAAACCGTACGATTTTGCACGTTTGGGAGCGAATTTTATGATAAAAAAACACTATTGGAAAGCGATTAATTTTGGAATTGGCCGGCACGGTGGCTGGTGCTGGATACGGCAGGCGGCCACGGCGGGAGCGGCGCGGCGGTGGCGGCGCGGGCGGCGTACCGCGCGTGAAACCTCGACAAATAGCGCACGTCATTTAATTCTGCTGATCTCATGTTTGCTCTCTCCGGCATCATATTTAAATTGAATTTCGGAATAAGTAGAAATGCAAACAAAAGCGGATTATTACGACACACTCTCGCTCCCGCTGAACGAATTAATGTGCATCTTTAAAATTTAATTTTCGATTTGCAACAATTTATTTTAATAAGTCAGTATCAATTGTTATTGTCGATGAAATTGTTCCGCAAATGCAAAACGGTTGGGTGGCCATGAATTAATTTCCAATTTATTAACATTCAATAAGCTTTATTTAATTTAAATTCGTTTTAAATGATGAATTTGTCTTTAAATGTTTTTGTTATGGGTTTAGTTTATTTTTCTCTTTTGTTTTGGGTTTCGTATGTTTATTATTACATTTGTAATACCACTTAGTTTTAGTGGAAGGTAATTTTGGCGATTGTTTAAGTTAGGTACCTACCTATTAATTAAGCTTAAAGACATTGTTAAAAGTTTAGGTAGGTGACGAGGCAGTCTAAAATGTAACATGCTACTCGTGAATCGATATCGCATACTAGTTTGCCTGATTGTATGTTGATATAATGGAGATCCCCGAAATGTGTCCGATAAAAGACTGACAAGCTCAAAGAAATTAATTCGAATTATAATTCTAAATGTATCTTCAAATTAATTCGAATTCTAATTCTAAATGCATCTTTAAATTAATTCGAATTCTAATTCTAAATGCATCTTCAAATTAATTCGAATTCTAATTCTAAATGCATCATCAAATTAATTGGAATTCTAATTTTAAATGCATCTTCAAATTAATTGGAATTCTAATTTTAAATGCATCTTCAAATTAATTCGAATTCTTATTTTAAATGCATCTTCAAATTAATTCGAATTCTAATTCTAAATGCATCTTCAAATTAATTCGAATTCTAATTCTAAATGCATCATCAAATTAATTGGAATTCTAATTTTAAATGCATCTTCAAATTAATTCGAATTCTAATTTTAAATGCATCTTCAAATTAATTCGAATTCTAATTCTAAATGCATCATCAAATTAATTGGAATTCTAATTTTAAATGCATCTTCAAATTAATTCGAATTCTTATTTTAAATGCATCTTCAAATTAATTCGAATTCTAATTCTAAATGCATCTTCAAATTAATTCGAATTCTAATTTTAAATGCATCTTCTAATTAATTCGAATTCTAATGTTAAATGCATCTTCAAATTAATTCGAATTCTAATTCTAAATGCATCTTCAAATTAATTAGAATTCTAATTTTAAATGCATCTTCTAATTAATTATAATTCTAAATGCATCTTCAAATTAATTCGAATTCTAATTATAAATTCATATTCAAATTATTTCGAATTCTAATTCTAAATACATTTTCAAAATATTTTGAATTCTAATTCTAAATGTATCTCCATTATTTGTCTGTAAATACGAAACCGAGTTATGTTTATGATATTAACCAAAGCCTAACCATATCATTATTAGCAAATTAATCGGAACCAACATCAGCTTAATTAAATCGATAGAATAAATTAACACGCGACAAGTAATTATGGATTAGTTTGTAGTTAGTGGGAGTAGGTTAGCTGATCAAACAGGGCCAGAGTTTGAGCTTCATGTAGCTCGAACGTAACATATAGAAATATCAACCAGCCAACAACGGTACAATTGGAAATAAATAAAAATGCTATTAAAGTTCTTGAAAGACTTCAATTAAACCGTCGACGATCTGTGAGCTGTCGACCGATCAAAAAGTATTTAGTCTATGTTTATCCTTAGGTATAGAAACTTGTCACTTCTTTCATATTGTACAAAGGTGTAACGTCTAAGAGGATTTACTAATAAGGGAGGTTCTGCACGTCCCACTGAAGAACTTTTGTTCTAAGATATTTCAAAATTTAAATTTGTATAGTACAATCCGAAGCTTTCATAATTTCCAAACAGCTTACTAGTGTTTATATTAAAACTACTTGTTTAGCTTCCCAAACATCAACGCTCCTTCAGCACATATCTACAAAGTTTGTCGACTTATCTATCTGTATTTTTATTTCTTAATCACGCAAAAATTACTTAAAAATTTTGTTAGTTTAAAAAAAGTGGATCAAAACATTTATAAGCTAATTTTTTTCTTCCAATATCACCACTGCATCGGGTTTTGCGCAAGTAGAATAGCAGCACACAGCTAGTAAGATAAATTAAAGGAAGTTTAAAACACAAAACGCTAGTTAATGTAATTGTGTGAAACGCTATGCTTCACCGAAGTTAGGAAGTTGCTTAATATAGTCCAAGAGTCAACCGCAAGAAGTTCGTCATTATTCAAGTGGCTTTAATTGGAAGTGAAGAGCAAGCAATTATTATGCATAATTTTAGAAGAGCCATCGTCTCCCGCACAGTTTATAGAGCTCTGTTAATTGACAAGAATTGATTTAACCCTCGACTATGGTAATTTGGTAGAGGTAGGTATTCAGATAGATTTAACATACTTTTTGTTTGAAAAATAAACTGATATAAATAGTTATAAAATATTATCAATTTACTGATTCATATTTTTTATTTTTGAATAAATTAATGATGTTAATTAATTAAATAAACTCAAATGCAACTTTGTTAAACAAAAAAGAGTTAAAAGAGTGGCCCGAGTCGCTCAAAGTACGGTATTTATCATCCTACCGTTCTCTTTCAATAAAAATAATATATTTTCTCAAACTCTGTGAAAAATGTTTTTGAATGGGATAAAGAAACAGTTCCCAGCTTTGAAGCAGTTTTTGCTTAGATTTTAATATTTATAAAATCGTGTTAAAGAGCGAAGTGTACGAAGTTGTGCGAAGTATCTAGAGTTTTTTTTTGTCCGAGGACCCGAAAGTTGTCGTTTTCATAACTCATAGCTGGGTGGAAGTTTAAACAAGTTTTCCGCTGTAACAACAACCCTCCAGTTACGCAGCTTTAGCTATACGTTTCATATAATGTAAACGGTTTAGTGATCCGTTTGAAAGATATGTGCTCAAAAGAGTTGGATCGCGCAAAGATTCTCATTGCATTTAATCTAGCAATTCGTCTTACTTTACAAAACATTTTCTCAGCGACAAATTGATAAATACTATAATTTTTGAAGGATGTGCCGAGTGTAATTTTGGCGGGAACAGTGTTAAAATCGTGTGACATTGTAATCCATATCATTTAAATTAAAAAATCTAATTTTAGGATTAATTTATTTTTTAATCCCTCTAGATACCTATCTATATAAAATTAAAATTCTTGTGTCGCGGTGTTAGTTATCAACCTCCACCTAAACGGCTGAACCGATTTGTATAATTTTTTGTGTATATTGAGAATAGAACAACATCTATATATTTTTTTCTTTACTCTTTTTATTTATTATTGCAAATGACAAAACAAAATTTGTCAAAACAGCTAGTCTATATAAAAAAAATAATCCCTATTTTCCTTTTAAATGATAATATATATTGTACAATCACCGATTATCACCGTTTAAGGCCCTCTTCCTGTACCGTGTGTAGGTATTTTAACATTACCTCAGCCTCCGCGCACAAAGACGTAGCGTGAAAGTGAGCCGCGCGCAACGACTCGCGTACGCGATCAAGCTACGCCACAGTGTAGGTGTAAACAGTGGGCACGCCACAGTGTAGGTAGGTGTCAACAGTAGGTTTTCGTTATCTAATTGGGCCCGATACGTAAAATAATAAAACTAATGTGTAGCTGTAATAATGTACCTAATATTTTTATTGGAACGAAGTTCCCTATCGCGGGTTGACGCCGAGAAAAAAATGTTACGCATTACAAAACCGTGAAACAAAAAACCGAAAAGAAACTAATCTTCTACATATTACAAATATACACACACATAGATTAAAAGAAAAATAAAAAAATGGTTGTCTGCAAAGTCGGTTTACGGCATTCATTTAGGATAACACTACGTATAGACAAGTTACGTTCCATTTTATAACGGCGGGAGCCTGCGCGGGTGGGAGCGCGCCATGACCAAGCCATCCGCTACTTCAGAAATGACACTACCTTTTATACCTACAAAATTTCATTAGAGTTAAACACGTAGATGTAGAGGCTTTTTACAATAACAAGTTTATGAACAAGGTATTATAATATACTTATTTATTATAAATACGAAAGTTTGTGTGTGTGTGTGTGTCTAGTGTGTTTGTTTGTTACTTCTTTACGTACAAAATTAAACCGATTGTGATGTTTGGCATTGGGGCTAGCTAGTTTAAGGGGTAAAAGTAATTAAACACTGAGTTAAGACTTACCTATTATTTAAGGGTTTTTAGGGTTCTGTAATACCTATAATACCTACTACCTAATATACTGCAAAATAAAGGAACTTTTTTTTACAAATTATAAATATATGTGTACGGAACCCTCGCTCCGTGCGCGAGTTCGCAAAAAAAGCGGTCAAGTGCGAACTTGACCGGTTTTTTGCTTGCCACACGTCTATCAGTTATCTAAGGCAAATTCAGTTATATTAAATACTTATCTTTTAATTTGACTTTTATTCATATTTTCTACGGTTGTCGTATGGTGATATTTGTTTGTAATGTTAAATATAATTTAGGTAGTACATAACGTTGTGTTTTTTTAAGTTTTTTAAGTTTGCTTCCGCTGTAAGTAATTTTTTGTAACGTTTCCATATATTTTTATTCAAAATGAGAAGGCCCTTATCCTCTACGAACTAGCAACCGACTATGTCGTCTAGTCTTATTTCAGCTCAGATGGACGGAATGAGGCAATGTACGGCGCTGACCTCTCTTGTAATTTATCTCAATGGTTTACGGACGATAATTTTACGTGATAACATCATAAAAAAACGATAAAAAAATTGAGTTTTTTTCCTAATTTTTTTCTATTAAAATATTTTTTTCATTTATAGTTTGCTTAGACTGACTGGAGCACTCGCTCACTCAATCGCGTCTAGTCACCATAACACAAGCCTAGCTGCTTAGACTGGAGCAACAATACAATATACAAACTTGTTACTAACCTTACCTCTTTATAATATTAGTATCGATGATATGCGCTCACTCAATCGGGTCTAGTCACCATAACACAAGCCTAGCTGCTTAGACTGGAGCAACAATACAATATACAAACTTGTTCCTAACCTTACCTATTTATAATATTAGTATAGATTATTTGCGCTCACTCAATCACGTCTAGTCACCATAACACAAGCCTAGCTGCTTAGACTGGAGCAACAATACAATGTACAAACTTGTTACTAACCTTACCTCTTTATAATATTAGTATAGATTATTTGCGCTCCCTCAATCGGGTCTAGTCACCATAACACAAGCCTAGCTGCTTAGACTGGAGCAACAATACAATATACAAACTTGTTCCTAACCTTACCTCTTTATAATATTAGTATGATTATTTGCGCTCACTCAATCACGTCTAGTCACCATAACACAAGCCTAGCTGCTTAGACTAGAGCAACAATACAATGTACAAACTTGTTACTAACCTTACCTCTTTATAATATTAGTATAGATTATTTGCGCTCACTCAATCGCGTCTAGTCACCATAACACAAGCCTAGCTGCTTAGACTGGAGCAACAATACAATATACAAACTTGTTACTAACCTTACCTCTTTATAATATTAGTATCGATGATATGCGCTCACTCAATCGGGTCTAGTCACCATAACACAAGCCTAGCTGCTTAGACTGGAGCAACAATACAATATACAAACTTGTTCCTAACCTTACCTATTTATAATATTAGTATAGATTATTTGCGCTCACTCAATCACGTCTAGTCACCATAACACAAGCCTAGCTGCTTAGACTGGAGCAACAATACAATGTACAAACTTGTTACTAACCTTACCTCTTTATAATATTAGTATCGATGATATGCGCTCACTCAATCACGTCTAGTCACCATAACACAAGCCTAGCTGCTTAGACTGGAGCAACAATACAATGTACAAACTTGTTACTAACCTTACCTCTTTATAATATTAGTATAGATTATTTGCGCTCACTCAATCGCGTCTAGTCACCATAACACAAGCCTAGCTGCTTAGACTGGAGCAACAATACAATATACAAACTTGTTACTAACCTTTCCTCTTTATAATATTAGTATCGATGATATGCGCTCACTCAATCGGGTCTAGTCACCATAACACAAGCCTAGCTGCTTAGACTGGAGCAACAATACAATATACAAACTTGTTCCTAACCTTACCTATTTATAATATTAGTATATATTATTTGCGCTCAGTCAATCGCGTCTAGTCACCATAACACAAGCCTAGCTGCTTAGACTGGAGCAACAATACAATATACAAACTTGTTACTAACCTTACCTCTTTATAATATTAGTATCGATGATATGCGCTCACTCAATCACGTCTAGTCACCATAACACAAGCCTAGCTGCTTAGACTGGAGCAACAATACAATGTACAAACTTGTTACTAACCTTACCTCTTTATAATATTAGTATAGATTATTTGCGCTCACTCAATCGCGTCTAGTCACCATAACACAAGCCTAGCTGCTTAGACTGGAGCAACAATACAATATACAAACTTGTTACTAACCTTACCTCTTTATAATATTAGTATCGATGATATGCGCTCACTCAATCGGGTCTAGTCACCATAACACAAGCCTAGCTGCTTAGACTGGAGCAACAATACAATATACAAACTTGTTACTAACCTTACCTCTTTATAATATTAGTACCCATAGATTATTTGCGCTCATTCAATCGCGTCTAGTCACCATTATACAAGCCTAGCTGCTTAGACTGGAGCAACAATACAATGTACAAACTTGTTACTAACCTTACCTCTTTATAATATTAGTATATATTATTTGCGGGCAAGTACGTTTGTAAATTATTATTTGCGGAAAAAAGTTTGTTATCCCTGCAAATGCAAGGTTTCGCGTGGGGTTCGATCGAACGCAGCGTGCCGGCAAAAGTGGCATAGGTCTTACCTCGACGAGGCCCTGAGGCCGACTGCGAGGAACTGACGCGTGCTAACTATTATATTTGATCGATTTGCAAAACATTTTGTACATTTTAGCATTATTATCCAAAAATATAGTTCCTAGAGGTCAAAACCTATCATTTGATTCAATTTTTAGAAACATACGTTAACTATTTTTGAATAAAAACCGATAAACGATCTAAAAATTCTCTGTTTTCTAACATTTTTTTTATCGAACAAAGTTGTTCATATCATGTTTTCAACCCAAATAAACAAAAATATGGTTTTTAAACTACAATATCTACTTATATCAAAATAACAAAAAAAGAGTATTTGATTACTTAAAGTTGCTTAACACAAAGGTCGATTTGCGAACACATGGTCTTAATGTTTTAAGTACCTACTCCCAATTTTATGACAGTTACCTTATATGTTTCACACAGTTCAGATGTAGAATGTTTGAATGGTAAAATATAACTAACTATACTCACTGGTGCCATATCTATAATACGGTATGTCGTATCTATGGTACCAGTGGGCGCTCAAAAGTGATTCATTTGTATGTTTGACAAAGCATTATCAGAGGAGCATCCGAGGTACTAAACTTCTAAGCTTCTTAAATAATTAAGATGGACTTTCTATGTCTAATGGTGGTCATAGGAGAGTGTTTATGTCAATTTAGTTTAGCATCTATGTAGACACTAATGTATTTTCTCGTTTTCAACGAGGGTAAAAACACTGTAAGTTGAGAATTACATGGGAAAGTATGATCCAGAAAAAAAAATGTTTTAGGTGAATGAAATGGGTTAGTATCAGATGGTATAAAATGCAAGTCGTCTTATGCGGCAACTTGTCTTAAAATCATGTGGACTAATTTGCAACTAGTCATCAATGTAAAGTCGTCTATGAAGCAACTCGACATAAATCATGCGGGCAAATTAGCATTTCATCCGAAAAGTAAAAGATCGCCATAGCTAATCGCCTTAACATTAACAAAAAAATGTTTTTAGGTCTTGGAATTTGGTTTAACTAATGTTTAAAGTTAGTAAACTACTTCTGCCGAATTCTATACTATTGCCACGTCTTCCCATGAATCAAAGTTACAGTCTCATCTGTGAAAATTTGTAAATCTGCACTAGGTACTAACAATAATTTCACTCCATTAAATTAATAACGTTAGATTACTCTACTTAATTCAATTTATTTTTTATTACTCACTTTATTTATAAATCAAATAATAAATGATTACAATTACATTTTATTTACGATTTCATTGTAAAACCCACATTATATTGCATTGTTATGTTGATGCAGGATATTTTCATTTCACAGCGAAAACAATCATCATTTTTTACGCAAAATTGCGTACCTATCATTAACTTTAACTATTCGCTGGAAAGAACGAAATGAAGTGACGACATAAAACAAAATAATGCGTATTATGAATGAGTATGAAGTCGTTATCTGGGGCTGAGCTCGCGAGTGTGACAAAGTGACATCTATAAAAGCGGTTAAAGCGGCAAAACACTTGAACACCGCCTCGACCCTGCTCGACTCGGAATCACAAAGGTTCTACCCACAGGATGAGTCGAGTGTTAACTGCCAATATTAGCCTGTAATACCTACGACCTACAGGTACTTAACCTCAAACAATTCGATTGACAGTTATGCCAATTGAAATATACGTACATATTTTGAATATGATTGTATAATTAAGTAAACTAGCTCCATTATCATGTTAGACTCAAAGACCAAAAACTGAACTGAAAAAATATGCCACAACATGTTGCGGACTGTGGTAACTGTAAAAAGCTACGAAACGATAAAGCTTTTTAATTTGCTCTTAAGAAAAGTAAAATGAGATTAACTTTACAGTTTCATGAATGCATAACCCAATCCCTCTACTTTGTCTTGTCTGTTCCGTCTACCCTGTCTTGTATGTTTCACACAGTTCTTTTAATCGGAGAGGAATACTTACTGACTCGGCTCGTCCAAATGACTGCGCTTTATTGTTACTCAAAGACGTTGAGGCTGCTCGCAACGCCTGAGCCTGAGCAATAATAATTGCAATGCCGAAAGTCCACACTTTTAAAAACTGCAGATTTCACATTATGAGCTGTTTTCCGGTCAATGACTGTGTTTTAACATCAAATTTAATTTCATCTTCCTCACATTTTACAAATGCAAACCTTACTGGAGGCTCATAGCCGAGACTGAACAGAAAGAAGTATAGCGAGCTATTTTCCCAGCAGTGGGACAGCTCCGACAATTTTTATATTTTTTTGATTCTATTTTTTTTGTGATTTTGTGATATTCCTCCGACTTCACAGTATTTAAAATTACTTATAAACAATAGGTTTCTAATAATAGTATTAAAAAGTGCCTTATCAAATACGCAATGTGCAGAATTTTCTTCTTACGTTCAGGTAATTGTATTGTTCGTATGTTTGGGCACTTCGAAACAAACTTCTACACTGAAGTGTTTGTGCTCCTGGCTCTTTACTAAATTGTTATTCATAGCTTTGTATAAACGTTCGCCGTCTCCGAAAGAGTGCTTGACTCATACACTCTTATCTCGTGGTTAACTAAGACCAGACTTCACACTTTCAATCGGCCGATATAGTGGAGTATTTATAAGTTCTACAACGAAAGTTTTGACAAAAACCCTGAAACGATTAACACTTTCGATATTTTCGACCATTTGGTATACGAATAAAGGCAAGTACATGTAACTTAATAAAGAATACATAACTTAACTTAAAAACTAAATAAACATCGCTGAATGCCTATTTAAGACAATGTGTGCAAGTAAGTAATATATCTTTATTGATCTAAATTATATAATATTATGTGCCTAATATGCCTAATGACTAATATTTATCCAATATGTATTCTGTTAATTGAGGAACGTATACTCTAGGTTAAAAAGCAATCGTTTACACCTGCAGCAGCGAAAAATCACGACGTTTTTGATATCCGAAGAGTATAGATTCAATTGGGGACAAGAAAAAAAAAATGGATCGCACACAAAAAAATAGTGACATCATAACATAAATGTTACATGTGAAACTAAAAAATTAATCCGTATCAAATTTTTTAGGCGCGGCGGGTTAAAAGATTTTTTTAACCTACAAGCTTACCAAATTGCAAAAGTGTAAGTAAATCGATGTAATTCTTTTACGCAGACCAAAATAAAACTTACTGACCGAAAAAAAAAACTAAATATTCATTGGACGAATTTATAAAAACTATCAATGGATCGACCGATCAAAAGTCTAGGTACTAATCCACTGTTGTAAGAAAATTATTTTTACTAGAGCTTTGTACTCGTAGTTTGCCTGTGACTAGTTTAAGATGGTAACTCCTTAAGTTTCTTCAATAGGATATTGTTCGTAAGAATTTTGTAGACGACACTAAAGAAAGCATTATTTGCACTGGTAACTATGTAGGTGGGTAGGGAGGTACTTAGATATAGATATACCTATGTCAGCAAAGGGACGATCTTAAGTTGTGTGATGATGGAACTAGGAGGGCTTATTAACACACTGAAAGTACGCCGTTTACTGAATATTTATTGAGTAAAAGCGGGGGTTTTTATACTAATTAAACTAAAAACAGTCGGCTGCATAATTACAGCCCCCGGTAGAGTTCGAAAATTACTATTAATGGAATGTTTTCATTCTAATAATTTTTGTTTGATAAATTGATGAGCCTAGAATCTTGCTTCTGTTGAAAACATTCTTATAACAGCCGTTTTAGAGCTCTACGGTGGGTCTGTAATTATGCAGCCGACCGTACATACTATGGGTGCGTTGTGAACTGCCTAATGCGCTCAGCAAGTTAACTCTTGTGGGTTATAGTAAAATTCTCGTAATTAATGTTTAATCTCCGCTATTATAGCTCATAATAATTAATTTAATTTTATGTATATATTATGCTTAATTTTTCAGTAGGTAAAAAATGGGGGCGCTAAAAATAATTTATACTTAAAAGACTAAATAAGTTTGGTAACCCCGGATTTAGAAGGTATACAAAATGAAACGGACGCGCTAAATTTTAAATATTACGCCATAATATTATTTAAACTTCTATACAATAAAATACAATGTCTTAAATACCTACGTAATTTTACGATCCTAAAAAATATTCTACCTGTTCTATAAAAAACTAATGCACTTTCAAAAAGTTGAAATAACTTATATACCTCTCCATCCTTCTCCATATCCCTATCCATCATCCAAACTACCACTATGCCGATTTTCATTCAAATCGGTTCAGTCGTTTGACCGTAAAGACGGAACAAACAAACATTCGGATTTATAATATAATTTAAGATTAAGATACCTAAATTCTAGGCTTATAGAATAATAGTCTACGAGAAAGGGGTACCGGGGGGGGGGGGGGGAGAAAAGGGTACTCCAAAGGGTACTGTTTTCTCCCTGGATGACATTAGAGCAAATATTTTTGCAGCCGACATAGCCCTCAAGATTAGTAAGCTGAAGTGGCAATGGGCAGGTCATATAGCTCGCAGAACTGACAACCGATGGGGAGTAAAGGTTCTCGAGTGGCGGCCGCGATGCAACGCGAAACGGAGTGTTGGGAGACCAGCTGCCTGGTGGACCGACGACATTGTAGCGGTCGTGGGTAGTCGGTGGATGGAGGCGGCTCAGGACCGCTGTTTGTGGCGTCGTATGGGGGAGGCCTATGTCCAGCAGTGGACGTGCATGGGCTGACATGATGATGATGATGATTTTTGCAGCATAAAACTTTTAACTGCCATGACTATTGGTTTTTTTTGTTTTTTATGATAATTTGAAAATGAAAAAAACCAAAACATAGGGGCAGAGTCATGGCAGGTATAGGTTTTATGGCATAAAAATATTTGTGCTAGTGTCATTATCCAGGGAGAAAACAGTCGACTACGTTTATATGGAGAGAGCCCCCGGTACCCTTTTCTCGTAGAATATTATTCTATAAGCTATATAAGAAGAAGATATACAATAATTCTATAAGCTAAGAATAATAATAGTTAAGATTAGGATACCTACATTCTAGTAAGCTAAAATTATGAAACAAGTAATTAATTAAGTATGTGGTCTTATAGAATAATATTCTACCCGAACCAGTTAAGAGTTTATCTTAAAAACTCTTAGAAAAATAAGGACGGCAATAGTTTTCGTAGTTTCTCAATCACAGGAGTGAACACAGACATGCGCAATTCGGTTTCAGTGCTGTCTCTGAATGAAGACTGAATCCTGAAAAGAAACAATATTCGTCTTTATCCCTTTCTATTAAAATATCTATTTCGGAAATTCAAATAATATTATTGTGTGCAGCAACGCGTTGTAATATAACAATGGAGGAAGATGCGTCTCGTGGAGTACGCTCACATCTTCAAGTTCATCCACAAACTTGTCCGAGACTAGTCGTATGTCCTGAGGACTTGAACTAACTTCTAACTTCTCGTATGTGTGTACGTACTTTTATTTGTGTATACAAATGTTCGTTAAAGCAAGATAGGGCAAAAGAGAGAATGCGGTATTAAAACGAGCAAAACGCCGGCCTCTCCGGTGACAACTGTCAGTGTATTGTGGAACGCGGCGGGGGATGGTAGTCTCGACGGAGGCTCGCTCTGCCACTAAATATTACGATTTCCCGCGCCCACACTGACCACGTGGCCGAATATGTTTATCATAACAACACTATGAGTAAATTATAACTTTATTGGACTAAAATAACGTGCCACTAATATGAAAAAGTGTAATTACAAAAATATTATTTCGAACTCATGATTGTGTTGTGCCATTTCGGTCATTATCTCACTTGGTATGAGAATGTAAGTAAGTACTTATGATAAAAACAATCATTTACGTTATTTAAATAATACAATCACACTTGGTTATTTACGATTAGTTTTCTGCAAGTTCTTGTCTGTTATTTCTCTGTTATAATAATATTTCCCAAGATATTTGTGATAAATTATAAAGGTAGATAACGTAATAAATCACTTTGTCGGGTTATGATAGAAGTAGATAAAGTATTATTAATATACTTTAGTATATTGACAAGTTTTCTTTTTGTTTTATGAGTGAAGTAAGTTGCTTGATTAGTATCATTGACCATCTTGTTGGAGTAACTATAACAAACTTTCGGTAACCCACTTAGATAGTTTCATCTGTATTACCGCAATCTTTTCAGAGTTTATTCTATGTGCATAAGATGATTGCATGGCTTTTGTAGGCAGTAGCTTTAGCAAGTTTAATAGAATCTACATCTACACGAATATAATAAAGAGGATGTTTTTTTTTGTTTTAACGAATAGGCTCCAAACTACTGGACCAATTTTGGTATAACTTGGTATGAGGATACATCGATTCATTGGGAATAATATATGCTACTTTTATGACGATATCCAGGGAGTGAGGTGTCATAACATTCTAAGAATACCTCCAGCAAAAGACCAATAGATCCACAATCTGGACAAATAAACTCACACACATAACTGTTTCTGATCATTTAGGGATGATGGGCGACGATGTTAAGGGGGCCTCTTCGAAAGCCGAACTGGCTTAAGGTCGCATGGGACGTAACCGCAATAGGTGGAAAGAGATGAGGGACGCTTTTTGCCCAGCAGTGGGACAGTTCAGACTAAAAATTAAGTTTTGAGTGTAGGACTATTATTAAGTAAGTTTCTTTATATTATTTACTAGCCGTGCCCCGCGGTATCACCCGCGTAAGTCTCAGTAGCGTGGGGATATCAAAATATAAAGTAGCATAAAGCATTCCTCGATAAATGGACTATCCAACAAATAAATAATTTAACAATTCGATCCAATAGTTCTTGAGATTCGCTCGTTCAAACAAACAAACTGTTCAGCTTTATAATATTAGTATAGATTCCGCCCTCGTAAATAAGAAAACAATATCTTCAAAAATTAAGTTTTGAGAAAAACGCTGTTATTTTTTTGTACCAATTATTGTTTTTGTTTGTAGGTAAAGCAACTATTATAAAAGTAAAAAAAAACACGACGAATTGAGTACTCTTTTTTTTATTCGGTTAAAAATAAAAAAGTTAAATCGGAGTGTAATCATACCTATTTTTAACTATTTTCGTCCAAGAATACCTAATTACTAAGTGTGTTTTTCTAATCTTTTATTTTCCTCTTTATTAAAAAAAACTTTGAAGTTTTAAACACTTTTACACTGTTATTTCTAACTGTTTGTTCAGTTTAAAAGTAATTTTCCTTACTCTACAATGTACATCCTGTTGTCAGACAAGCCGTAACCCGGATGTACAGTGGGTAAATTATAAAGGGGTGCGGCGCAAAAATTTAAAGAACGCACCTCTTTAAAAGCGGGCACAAAGCGAATATGAAGTTACTTGTGGTTTAAATATTTTGGCATAAAATTATAAACAACTATGCCCATGTCCGCAATATACTTTAAATAAAAAAAATAAGGACCATTTTTGACAAAGCATTTTTGTGAGGTATGCAGCCAACATGACAAAAATTTGAACATTTGATGTAGTTACCTGTTACAACTAATTTTATCTATTACTAGCAGCGCTCCGCGGTTTCACCCCCGTAACTCCTGATGCCATGGGAATTTAGGGATAAAAAGTAGCCTTCCTCGATAAATGGACTATCCAACACAAAAAGATTTTTTCAATTCGAACCAGTAGTTCCTGAGATTAGCGCGTTCAAACAAACAAACTATTCATCTTTATAATATTAGTATAGATTTCATCAAATTCTTTTCGTACATGTTTTTCGTCGACGGCCATTACTATTTATCCGACTACAGCAAAAGGAGGGTTATTGCTGTAGAAATTAATAACAGTATGGAATTTTTATTGATTTTTTATTTAAATTTATTTATAAGGAGAGATTAAAGTTTCAAAATTCGTCTCCGTCGATAAGACATAAGATAAGGATAAGGGCTTGTAAAGTGAGTCTACTGAAGATTCTTTACATCTTTACATATTTTAGATAAGTCTGTCTTGTGAACCTATCTAGAGTTGTCAAGTTTCTCTTGTACAAGCAAGTGAATAACTAAGTAGGTAACCATTCAATTAATTTAAAATCATACCAGAAGCACTCAGCGGTTTCACGTAACTCGTAAAAATATCGGGATGAAAAGTATGTCACTCTCAACGAATCAATGCAAGTACAACATACCAAGTTTCATAAAAATCGGTCTAGTAGTTTAGGAGTCTATTCAATTCAAACAAACAATAAAATCTATCCTCTCTTTATAATGTTAGTATAAATACTAGTATAGATATTCTTTGAATTCTTTTTTTGTATGAAGTTAAAAATATTTATTTATTGGAAAACAAACAGCATTTTTTTTACACAAATATTTAAAATAAAACAAACGAGTACGCTTACACTGTGTAACAGTTTTCAAGTCGTATATATTTCTGTAGTTTTCACTATCTCAAAATGTAACGTACAATCACTGAGAAAAGCATAATTTTTTTTTATAATGTTACCTATTTCTCTTGTGTGTATTTAATTTTCAAGTTGTCGTGGGCCTGCACCGAATAAATGTTTTTCTTTCTATTTATGGAATTAGTTTTAAATGTTCATGTTAATAGGTTTTTATTTATTTTCATAATTAAGACTAAGTTTTGTTAAAGTTAAATATAGTTTTGATACAATGGTAAAATTAACTATAAACAACACGATTATTTAAATATTTGGTTCCGTTTTTGCGTCTTAATTAAACCTTTATAATAGAATTTAAACTTTTAACTTGTTATTAAATAATAAATGTATAAAATAAATGCAATATTTAGAAATATGTTATATGCATAATATGTTAATACTACGGTATTCCATTACGTGCATTCTATGGCTTAAAATTGATGAAAATTGACGATTTAATCATTTATTCATATTACGTTTTATGCCAACGAGATGTCAATTGTTAAGTAAATTAAAAAACATCCGTCGTCCGGCATTAGTCGTCCGACTTTTGTCATCCGTCGTTTGTCGTCCGTCATCCGTCGTTACTGCACACTATACGCTGCACGCGAACACAGCCGCAGAGAAGTAAAATAAATAGGCGGAGTGGGGGTGTTAGGTTTTATGTCCGTTACGGAATTTCTTGATTCGGAAAAGCTATGCAATAGCTTAAAAACATGTAACTTAGGTTATCAAGTTATTTACGCTTTATTACAAAATATTTAACAATTCAAATTGATAAATTTAAAAAAAACTAAGCTATTATACGTTTTATAATATCTCAAACAACTTCTCAACTGTACGTTTCTTTTAAAGTTGAATACGAATTGTAGAAATAACTTTCTTTCCTTTCCGTTCTTATTAAATCAGCAGGCGACAAGGGCTAGCTTCCCGTATGTGGAAATGTCTAGCGAACGCGGGGTTGAAATAACTTTATGTCGACTCAGTGACACGAAAAATCGAACTGCTGGAGCCAAGAGATTTTAAGTTAGCAATGTCGATTATAGATACTTGAGAGTACAATGTATGGAATCTTTAATGTTACGGGAAAAAAAAGAACTTTACAATTCATTTACAACGCTTTTATCTTCGTTTATAAGGTGAAAGGGTACCGGCGCTCTCTCCATACAAACGTAATCAACTGTTTATTGTCTTAATTTCTATGATATTAAGACATAAGGGCATAGTCATGGCAATTATAGGTTTTATGCAACAAAAATTTACTCTAGTGTCATTATCCATGGAGGAAACAGTCAAGTACGTTTGTATGGAGAGAGCGCCGGTACCCTTTCCTCTTAATGTTAAGAAAAAAAATTGAACTTTACAATTCATTTACAACACTTTTATCGTCTTTGACTCTTCTTTAATATAATTTTATATTCAAGAAGAGTACAATCACAATTTTTTTGTAACTAGCTGCGGTATTTTTATATTATTATAGATAGATACGTACGTATAGCTGAACATAAAACTTGGTACGTAAGTATAAACACAGTAGCATAATAATAGAAACAAACGTGCCTAGGGTTGAAGTGTTAAAGGACATATATCTCGCCTTCGACCATTACGTTGACATGCCCGCGAGCATGTTGTATTACCCCCGTCGTAAGCTGCGAGTGACGGCTTTTATGGCATTTACTGGACCAAATCACCACCTGCCTTAACATTCTTTATGACGCACAATTGGCAGGTATTGTGTTGTAAAAATCAGGAAGTAATAGAAACAACAACGTGAAATATCACACTTAATACTAGATTTTTGTGGTCATAATTGAAATATACCTTTTTATACCATATCGGAAATGTTTTCGGTGTTTTATATATTTTTAGATATCCATTAAAAGGAACTTATGAAACCTACCATTAATTTCTATGAACGAAAAATTCTGACTGGTTTTTTACAAATAGTTACAATGAAGACATATCTACAATGAATTTAAAACTAGCTAGTCCTAGTACTAAATTCATTGTAGATATGTCTTTTATCTGTGGTGTGTTCAGTAAAACGTTCTGTAAGTATTATTCTATAGCGCTATCTACCTTACCGATGAACAGTAGTAATTTCACTGCTATGTTTCGATTCTAAGGGTGTAGTAGACCATCAGCACGCTAATGTTTGATCCATACTAAAAGACGCTGCGCAGCACTCTGATGCTCATCTAACCGACAGATATGTGATAAGGAGAGAAGAGACACATGTGACTCGAAGAGTGATGCGTATGAACGTAGAGGCATGAAGAGGAAGAGACGACATTAGAAAAGATGGATGGACTGCGTGAGACAAGACATGAGAGAGATGAGATGATGACTAATAGAAGTAAATGGAAGAAGAACACATATTGCGCCGACCACAAATAAATTAGGAACGAGAAGATAGGTATTGTCAAGGGATTCAAAGATAGGCCGCGCTACTAAAATACAGACAGACAGACAAGAAAGTGATATTAGAAGGATTCCTTTTTTTACCTTTTGATGTACGGCCCCCAAAAAATGACTGACTGATTATTAAGCCAGAATGTTACATAGGTACAATTACCCCTTTAGGTACCTATAGGTACTTATTATTTTTAATAACAAACACCCAGTTCACATTTTTAATTTTATGTGTTGAGCTCCAGTTCGTAACTTATAAGAGTTATTAAGGTTTGTCGTCGCTCAGGTACCGAATTCCAATTAACAAATGTTTCATAATACGTTTGAGTTTCGAGGGTTACATGAATATAGCGAAACTTTTCACATTTTGAGGAGAAAACTCAACAGAGTTCTCTATTTTGGAACATTTTTAATTAGATAAATATTGGATATCAAACGAGAGATTGAAACAAATGTTTTAAGCGTGTACCGAAGTATGATTTTTGAAACAAACATTTATTTAACTTGTAGTGCATGTATGTTTGTTCGGATGGAATCTTGCAACTTAATTTTGATCCACTTCCCGGTTACCAATTGAGGTGAAGTTTTTTCACTACTAACTTTGCTTAAAACTAGTAACTAGTAACAGGTTAACGCTGAAATAGGGAATAATATAAAAAAATCGGTGGTGACACACGGACAGAGAGACGGACAGACGGACAAGAGAGTGATCATTATAAGGGTTATTTTTTACCTTTTGAGGTATGAAACCCTAAAAAACATGGTAAGTTTTCCATTTTGTATAACTTTAGTAGATAAAAATTTTCTTTGAAGTTGGTGATCTATAAAAAAGTAATTTTGCTGCTCACCTATATTTACAGTCATACACTAGGAGCGCCCCAAACAATTTACCTATTTAATAATAATAATATAATAAGGAGGTGATCCTTGGTTGCACTTTATAGTGTAGACAGGGATAATCGCCGGTTTAGAATCCACCCCATTGCTTGCTATTATACTTGTTATTGTAAAGGGCCTCTACGTGTTGGCTTCGGCTCCACGCACGCCTTCCAAAGGTCCGGGGCTCCATAGCCCCGTGATACAGGACGTATAACAGACAATAATATAATAATATAAGCCATTTATTCCAAACTTAGGATGTACAATTTTTGATTAAGACACTAGCTATATAAAATCTCTTAGTTCGGTGTACCTTTTGGCATAGGCCTCCTCCAACTCCTTCCAATGCGACCTATCTCCAGCCACTCTGGACCAGAAAGGGCCGACGGTCTGTCTTAGGTCATCCTCCCATCTGGCGACCCCTACTTCTCTTCCCTATTAATTTCCTATTTACCTAATTTATAATAAGTACCCGCGGGTAATAAAGGCTAAAAAAAGGTTTAAAAAAAAAACATGTGACAAAATAACAAGAAAATAAGAGTTTTGGCGGGAACGAGTTAACAACATGTCGTGCTGCAGTTTTATTTTCATGAAACTTAGTTGTAACGCAAGTTGAATTGTATAATTCTGGTGGAATTTTATTCAATTTAGTTCTGTGAAAGTGCACAAGTGTAGTGAAAGTAAAAATCAGTGTCAAACGTGAAGTTTTCTCGTTGCCTCCAAATCTCCTATTAAGGTTATGGTAAACTTGCCACCGCTTGACGGACTATGGCGACTTTGACTGTTTTGAAACACTTTAGGCCCGATTTATGAAAAATCGGGTCATAATTTGATGCAAAATATAACTTGACACTGGCTAAATGCACAAGCCGTGCAAAGCCATGATGAATAGAGAAAAAAAAACAAGAAAATAAACAGAGAAATTGGTTTTCAATTTTCAAATAAAGCAAATATGTTTTCAATGACTTTTTTAAGTTGTTGTCCCTATTTTCACGATTATTTTAATTACATACAATAGCTTAGGGTTTGACCACGATCACCTTGTCTGATGGAAGGTGACGATGTGGCCTGAGATGTAGCACGCTTTCTTAGAAAATAATTGAAGACACCAGGAAAAACATACGCAAGTAACAGATTCCACTCTCTTGCAGTACTAATAATAAAAGACCAAGTAAAAGATCCTTATTATCCGTTTGTACCTTGTTAGTAGCAATACCAGTACCTACGTAAATTCAGTGATATAAGCCAAGGGGTTTTATCCCTAAAAAAAGATACTAATTCGAATGACGCGTTAAAACCTTTCAATCCCCATAGACTGGAGACGAGTAACCTTAGATCGTGTCCTGATTGGTTGAACGTGCATTAATTATCAATGACTTGAATAAACGAGCCGGCCAACCCTTCGGGACAGTCACACAAAAAGTTTAAACAGATCTGCAATCTTCTATCGGGCGATTGCTCGCCGACCGTTCGGATTTAAATATGGAACGCTCGATCAGGTTTTGGCCGATAAAAATATCTGTACTTAGTCTGTTTCCCCGTGATCTGAATCTGGATTACGTTGTTTTTTGATATCTACCGCATCAGTTAGGGATAATTCGTTTTCCTTTTTTAAAATGTCCTTTAAGTGTCGGGTTTTGGAAAGCGGTCGTTTATGGTGAGAAATATTTATTTTGGGTCGCATGAATAGCGGTTCGTTATAATTTTAAAATATATTTGATTGCTTATACATCGTTAAAATAAACCTTTTTTTAATCATTTTTTTTAAAACGTATTATTTTGATGTTATATTTTTACCGTTTCATTAAATTTGAAACGGATTCTTACACAAGTAATTAATTCTCTATGGACTTTAGTGACACGATACTATCGTGCCACGAACTGTTTTTTTATTATTATTTTAATCTGTTATAACATAAGTAGCTCGTCTGTGCAAAGCATAATTTGGTGGCTTTTTTTCAAATGAAATATTTCTACGATTTAACAACACAAGCAAAATGCTTTAACAAAATTACCCACTTTAATAGTTTTAATTTTTCTAATACAACGAACGCTAAGAACAAATTGAAGTAGCAAAGGCTACAAACCGTAGCACGTATCGTAGAATCCGCTACAGCTACGGCGTAGCACGTAGACACGATTACCTCTTTTGCAAAACCGAAGATTGTGTTGAATTTGTCTTTTAACTAACTTTGAAATTTTCTCCAACATTTTAAATCTCGATTTTAAAAAGTTATAGTTTATTATTATATAATAGGTTAATTTTATAGTGTATTAATTTGTATTTTATGACCACTGGACCACCGTTATTTGTTGTTTTAGTAACTGGACGTTTTAGCAATATGTTGTTGTAGCAACTGAATATTTTGACAACTTAGTCTTACCCTGAACATACGCACAATAGGCAGAGTAATGCCTACGTGCGGAAATCGGAGCCTCCTATATCCCGGAGCCTACTACCTAGATCCTGGACATTTTGACACCTGGACATTCTGACCAAATAATACCCCGGAGACTATTCTACGCATTAAAGTCGTCGCGTTCGTGCTTGATACAAAAAAATCCTTTTATTTTATTGTAATCAAAAGATTATAACACTGAAATATAATTTCGTTGAATTGATAAATATCATGTTCTTTTAAATAAAAATGATACTTATATTTAAATAAACATAAATTATTTATCTTCTCTTTATTGTAGCTCTCAGTCATTCATCAATGAAATAATTTATAGCGCCATATCTAAACAGATGAAGTTCCCAAGATTTGCAGAAGCCTACCAAGTGACTAAAAGATATTTCAGATATTTCATCAACTGGCACACAGATGGCGCCATAATAAAAATGTATGAGTCAACCGCATCTGCCAGTTGAGAGGCAATATTCCCATTTTTTTATATTCAATTAATATAGGAAAAAGCATGTATTGTTTAAAAATAACATACAAAATGTATTATTGCATGACCACGTCTAACAACAAAGAGATTGCTAAGAGCACACATAAAATCTGCGATCGACTTAAATAAAAATGTCACCTACGGATTTCATGTGCAGTGTGTACTGAAATTTTCAGCTACAGCTGAACACAAACGTTAAATTTATAAGAACAAGTAGAATTGAACAAAGAACCAAGTCAAACGAAATACAAGTTAAATTCTCTTCAATCAAATAAGACCTAATACCTATTGAATAATATGTCATTTATATAAAAAATGACCAGATGGCGCGTCCATTAGGTTAACAGAGAACCTATAAAACACATTTTGATAAGTTATCTAATAATTTTATGAATGTGCGTGCAGCCAGTTTCTTTCCCTTGTGTGAAAAGCGCTATCAAGTAAATCTTCGAAAATCGGAAGGTAGATATTGGATTTTTTTAATCTCCTTATACTGCGACGGAACGAAAGACGGTATATTATTATGCATTTAGGGTGTATGTTTGTTTCTTTGTTTTGTAGATAATATTATTAAGCCCCGACGCAAAAACGACGGGGTATTATATACAATCCCCCTTATTTCAAAACGAGGTTTAAGGATAGTCCGAGATGTGGATGTAAACCTTAGATTTAGATTTATTCGTGAACTATAGTCCACGTAGGTTTACATCCACATCTCGGACCGATTTTAATTTTGTTTTGTTTAAAAGGCGAATCAGCCGGGAGTATTCTTAGCTATGTTTTCCCCTAAATTATTTTATCATTTCAAAGCGTAATATTTTGCAAACGAATGACTGAATTAAAATAGTACATTGTTACCCTAGGTGTGAAGGTCACTCATTGAGTCCCGAGATGGAGTTTGGCTAATAGTTCGAGGGACTTAATGAGTCTTTTACCCGAGGTACCTAAAGCAAGGAGGTTAGGTTTTTGAAGTTTCTAATGCGTAATGATGCTGATACTAGCTACAAGCACATTGCACAAGCCGCGCGAAGCCATAATTTGACATGACAGCTGTCAGTGAAAGCGATTTTCCCTAGGGCTGAAAGTTTTTCTTTCAACACGCTCTTCAGGCATCTTTAGACCTACTTTCGGAGTATGAGAAATGAAAATTTTTTTTTTACACCTTATATATTTTTAAGAAACCTATACAACCACAACCCACTCAGAAATAATAATTTCATACCCTACTTTACGTGTAGGGTAGGAACCCATTTTTTTGTTTTATTTGCGTGATTAATTATTATAGCCATGACAAATAACAGCTTTCTAGTAGTGATAGTCCCTGAGCTAAGCCGCAAACAACAGATGGACGGATAAACACATAGCGAGTGGTTCCTTGATGATAACGGAACCCCAAAAACATAGTACAATATAGTATAGGATCCCTTTAGGAACGACCTTTACCGAGCTGATTAATGGACATAAAGTATTTAAAATTACATTAAATAGGACCTATTACTTTTTCATTTCATCCATCAATCAGGTCGGTGAAGGTCGTGTTTAAAGGGATCTTAGCCTATTTTTGAATACAAAACAGATACTGAATTATATTCAGTTAAAGTATTGAAATTGATTAAATTTTCAAACGCACTGAGACATGCAATAAAGAATAAGATAAGTAGATAAAAATTGCAGGTCTTCTAAAGTTGAAATCAGCTGTTAGATAAAGTTTGTTCTGGCAGAGTGCACAATCTAGAATCAGAGAGCAGTTTTAAAACTATATTGTACCAGGAAGGTAGAACTTGGAAAATATTTTTATTACTGTCTAGTTTATTTACTCTTATCTTTTATACATGCAAAATGATTTGTCCTGAATGACTGACTGACTGACTGACGGATCAACGCACAGCCTAAACCGCTGATCGTATAGACCTGAAACTTGGAGGGTGTGTTCTTTGTATGACGCGGGCATCCGATAAGATTTTTTAAAATTTTACAAAATTCTACCTCTAAGGGGGTAAAAAGGGGCAAAGTTTGTATGGGACATAATCCTATTAGATCCATTTTCGACTTCTGCGCGGACGAAGTCGCGGGCAAAAGCTAGTTTTACTACAAAGCAGTTCAAGTTTGGTTATTTACAGTAATCTTTTCTCAAAATCAAGCAGTAGTAACGTGGGTTCCAAAGCAGGAAAATGCTTGGAATAAAAATGAGTTAAGTTAAATTTACATAATAATCGAATTGCTACACCGCACATCTGATAGTTTCGTGAATTATTGCAGAGTATCATTTGATTAAATTTATTTTAACAATATAATATTCAAACTGCTACGAAAATTGGTCCAGAGTTCCCCAGATGTTTCAATAAAATTATGCATACATTAGGTAGCAATTTGACTCACGTGTAGAATGGGCATAATGTCCAATTTAATCCCAATGGGGATTTGGAGCGGGCGAGTCGTAGCGGTTAGTCGACTCTAGACCGACATATTGCTAACTCTCAAGTTTGTAACTTTGTCGCCAGCCCGGACGTTCAAACGTACCGAGGACGAACGAGCCCTGTATGCGGCACAATTGAGAAGGATTCCAATTTAGTCGTATTTAAGCAACACTTTAGAGGAAACCAGAGGGAAGTTCAGCAATAGATTCTGAGATGAGAAGAAGCGAGAATGCGGTTTTGTGCAATATCCTGAGCGTCCGGAACTGGACAAGTTTGACTGAAGACAAGTCAATTTAGATCGACCATCGATGTCGAGAGACCAAAGTTTGTTCAGTCTAGCAAATTGAATTTACATAACTTGTGTTAAGCTTCTTGTTAAGCTGTTTGTCCCTATGTATTTTTAAAAATACGCATCGGATTTTGATGCGTTTTTTAAATAGATAGAGTGATTAAAGAGGAATGTTTATATGTATAATACATGCATTATATAGCCGTGCGAAGCCGGAGCGGGTCGCTATTTAGTTATAAATTGAACAAAAGTATCTGATGTTTATCTTCTTCTTTGTCATTGCATGACTACCTACATTTTACAATTTTAATTGCCTGTTTTTAATTAATTGTCAAGAGTTCAATAAGCCCTAAATTGTTTTGAGTACCTATGTCGTGTATTTTTGTTAAAATATCAACCTAAATTGAAGCCACGAGTTTTAAGTAACATTAAGCCTAACAAAACCTTTACTTATATAAACAAACAAACAGTAAACGTTAATATAAATGTTGAAAGCGTGTGTAAACTCGACATTGCTTACATATTTGAATGATGTTTGACGTAGATGCTTCTTCTTATTATTACCGAATATATAATAGATATATAATAGATAGAACTCTTAATTGTAAAAATACTTACATCAAAAATGCCGTACATTTCTATATTTCGTGGTTTCACCCGCATAACTCCCGATCCCGTAGGAATATCGAAATATAAAATAGCCTTACTTAATAAATAAACTATCCAACACAAAAATATTTTTTCAATTCGAACCAGTAGTTCCTGAGATTAGCTCATTCAAACAAACTAACTCTTCAGCTTTATAATATTAGTATAGATTCTCGTGTTGCGGTGTTAGTTGCCATTCTCCACCTAAATCCTACTAATATTATAAATGTGATTGATTTATATAAATTTTTATGTGTATAGTAGCTGCGCCCCGCGGTTTCACGCGCGTAAGTCCCGATCCCGTGGGAATATCGGGATAAAAAGTAGCCTATGTGTTAATCTAGGTCTCCAGCTATCTAGATCCCGAGTTTCATCGCAATCGGTCCAGTGGTTTTTGCGTGAAGAAGTAACAAACACACACACACACGCACACACAAACTTTCACATTTATAATATTAGTAGGATTCGTTAGGTCAAAGAATCGAACATTATTTTATATATTTTATTTTTTCTTAAATATTTTTATGTATATTGCAAAACAACGTTTGCCGGAACAGCTAGTTATAATATAAAAATAAGGTACATAGTGTAAGGTGTACTTTGTAAATGCTGGTCTAAATAAACCATACAGTTTAAATTGTTACGAAATTCATGTTTAAATTAAGCGGCAACGTCTCGCAATCACCGCGGTGCATTGTTGCCGCTCCGTGCACCTCGATTGTCTCATTTCACCTGCTTCCATACCTCTTGTTTGCAAGTGGAACACACGGGCCGCGCGCGTCTTTTCTCCAATTGTGCTATGTGCTATTGTCTACTTTTATTTCTACACTTTTATTCAGATTCACAAGTCTCTTTTTGTCATCTTTTTGTTGCAAATATCATATCTATTCTTTACTATTTGTTAGTTAGTACTAGGTTGTTGTTTGTATTCTGTAGAAGATAAGGGGAGGATTTTGTGCAATGGGTATTATTGTAAAATTATACGTATATAGGTAATTTGGTCGAATACATTTTTGTTGCCTCTTTATCCAATCAGGTATTGCTATTTATGTATGGCTATACATCCAATCAGGTCTATTTATGTATGCTCAGATCTTTCTCATTCCATTTTTTGTACTAACACGAAAAAATACAATGATAATCAACCGTTGTTACAGGTAGCTGCTATAAATATAGGTGAGACTTGTACCCATCTGCTCGTATTCCGATATAACCTCATCATCAACCCCGTCTGTTTTGAATTCACGCTACACCAATCAGATTCCTATCTGTACCAGTTTTCTGCATCCGACACATGGCGGCAGCATCGTCCATCTATCATCCAGATATTGCGTCATGGATCAAATTCAACTGAGTTTTTTACGCGGCCAAAACCAACGCTATCTCCGATATATTTTTTATTCAAGCCTAGTCCAGTGATTCTGATGACAGTTTAAAAACCTATGTGAAATTTAACAAATAACAGAAAAATGCTTTCAGGAGAATTTACAACCCACGCAATTCTATATATTCTTGTACCTATATTTTGGTTTCTGTTTTTTTTTTAATTCGAAATGAAATCAAATATTTATTGAGAATTTGTATTTTTGTTAAACACACAATGAGCTATGAAGCCATACTAAGTTCTATATTGAAACTCTTGTTCTTTTGTCTTCTTATTTTTTTAACATTATTTTTGCGGTACGGCAATAGACGCTACAAAAATAAAGTATTGTTGTACAAATCTTCGATTGATTTGGAAAATAGATTTTGCAAGTTTTCAAAAAAGTATTTTATAGGGTGCTAAGTTTTATATTATATTTTTTTTTTAATTGTAGATCAATAAATTAAAATCATACTTTTAGTCATTAATTTTACTGGTTTTTTTTAACATTTGATAAATTCATATAGGTTTTACAATTAAATTAAATCAAAATTTATTTTCATATGCCTTAATATCAACGCATAGACAGTCAGTATTCTCCACGAACTCTAAAAGTGATCCTATGGCATCTAATTAAAGCAGTCTGTGAAGATTATTGTACAGCGTTCCGTAGAGTCCATTCACAAAGGAAATCCCGCGGCAGTTGCTAAAAAATCATTTCGATGGATTGGCAAATGCATTCGTTTATCTTGCTAATAATTTTAGTGTCAGTAGGGTTGTACTTTGAAATTTTTTTTGCATTGGTTGCCGGAAAACGGATTTCGGAATCAAACAAACAAACTGTGATAACGATGGCGTGATTGAATTCAATGCATTTGACATGGAATCGCTAAACCAAGCAAAGGATTGAACTACTTGAAAAGA
This sequence comes from Idaea straminata, assembly GCA_951213275.1. Classification (NCBI taxonomy): domain Eukaryota; kingdom Metazoa; phylum Arthropoda; class Insecta; order Lepidoptera; family Geometridae; genus Idaea; species Idaea straminata. The sequence goes on along the minus strand of OX577857.1, from coordinate 8,485,726 downwards.
TGTTGATGAGGCCTTCGTCCAGCAGCGGGACAATTTAGGCTAACAAAAAAAGGTGTTTAATATAATTCTATAAAATAAAATAGTATCTTAGAATGATGAACCACCCCGAAGCGTTTATACTATAGAGTCTACAGCAGACGCTGAAGTCTCTATAGCTGCTGCTACTTTATTTTGAGATGGACTCTATAGGTAATGCCTCTGACCGGAATCTATTCGATAGACTGACATGAACAGTATGAACTAGACTGACGGAACAGAATGCCTGACAATCAGTTGCACCGGTGTGTTTGTGTTCATGACGCATGAACGTATATACTGGGTCTATACAACAAGATTCTAATGTACGGTAACATCACACAAAGTTCTCTAACTGCAATGACGGCTGAGTTTGTTCGAGGCTTGAGAATTTAAAACCGAGCGCTGAAATGGGACTGAAAGGTTTTGTTTCCCTTATCGACTGTCAACCTGAAAAACGATACTTACAGAGCGAAATGTTAATTTTCTTTCGGTGAGTTCGGTTAAAAATGAGAATGAAATGGGTCAAGCGAAGTTAACACTGTGTTACACCTACGTAGATGATAGTAATTAACTACGCACAGTTACTGATAATAATTATTATACTTGCAATTCTAATTAAATAACAAGGGACACCGGGATGGAACGAAGAAAGACGAAACGAAAATAACTGGCTTGCTTTCTATGAGAGAGAGAGACAGACAGAGAAACACGCGCAAGCCGCATGGCTTCAGGTTCAGGTTCAGGTTAGGGACTCCGATTTTCCGCACTCAGGCATAGGTCTGCCCATTGCGCGTGACCTTCGGCTGTTACTCTAGCCAACCCAGCTCCGACCAGAAGCGCAGAATTCTCCTGGGGTCCTCGCACGCTTCTTGGAGTGTTGCAGGGTTGCCAAATATGTCGTCCCTGTATGCAGCCAGGCTCTCGCACTCCAGGATTGCGTGAGCGATGGTCTCTTCATCTGACAGACACGCTCTACTGAGCGGGCTGTCGGCCGCACGGCATACAACTATAGCAAAAAAAGTCGTTACAACTTTTGGTCTTAAGTTTTTCCGTCTAGCCCCCTATCGCAACGCTAATTGGAACTTCGTTCCATGAGAACTTGTACACAGAAATAAAGTTAGATTTAAAGTTAAGTTAAGTTAAAGTTAAAAGCCGTCGACTTTGAGGACCTGCAGGACAAGCACGGCCGGAGACATTTTATCCACAGAGAAAGGACAAAATAGTCTTTCCTTCTGTTAGTTTTATCCAACCCCCGAGCATGGGCGCAAGGGTGGATATACTATCTACGGTAGACAAAACGAGAGAAACGCTTATCCCCGTAATTATTGTTATAATACAACCACAGAGTACATTGACTGTCGTCGCAAATCAACCTAATAAATTAGTTTTTTTATACATTTGTGCTTGTTATTCTTATCAATGTCATTTTTTTGACTTAATTTTACTGTAATTTTTCTGTCATTAGAGATAAATCAATCTTGTCTTCACTATGTCCCCATGCTATAGGCGGGAAATAGATGTCCACGTGTAATGTCAAAGGGGATATACTTATCCTTTCCCCTTTTGCCGTGCTTTGGCAGGTGGACAAAATAATTTTCTCCCTTGACAGAGGACATAACGGGTGGATATAATTTTTATCCTAAGCCCAAGCTTGCCCTGCTGGGTACTTTTATTAATTTTCTAGTTACTGAAAACGAGTTTCCTTTAAGTACTTACCTTTTGTGCTTATTTTCTCCGGTGCTCAAAAGTCAACATTCTCTAACCATTGAGAAAGGTCAAGCTGACAAATATGTTTGAAGCAACTGAGTGATATCTTATCTTATCTTACTAATATTATAAATGTGAAAGTTTGTGTGTGCGTGTGTGTGTGTGTGTTTGTGTGTTTGTTACTCCTTCACGCTAAAACCACTGGACCGATTGGGATGATGAAACTCGGTATGTAGATAGCTGGAGACCTGGATTAACATATAGGCTACTTTTTATCCCGATATTCCCACGGGATCGGGACTTACGCGGGTGAAACCGCGGGCCGCAGCTAGTAGGTCCATAAAGTGAAATAGACCAATTTACAGATTAACAACAAGTTGAGAAAATAAACAAAGTATAACTTTACATGGTGTGGTATCGAGTAGCAAATGTCGCAATAGTAAATATTTGCAACGTAACCAAGTACAGGAACACGACTCTCGAATGTTACTCCGACTATGAAATATTGCAGATGGCCCAACTTGCATCGTGCACACATCTGTGACTGAACCAATATTAACTGCTAGGAGTATCTAAGTCAACGTTATCAAAAGATATGGCAATACTTAGATTAACTACATATTGCCATATTTTTCCAACGAATATAGCTAATATTGCTTTGTTGTTACAAGGTCGGCAAGGAGTGAAGACCTCCTAATAACGAGATTATTTAGCTACATTCTCCTAAGTAACATTCAACCACGTTATGACGTCTTCTTCTGGCCGATCCTAAAGACGTTTTCACGTCAAAGATTCTAATCACCTACGTTGCTTAGCGTACCTATTCAGGTGTTTCAAAAATTTAATCTGTTTAATTTCTTGAAATACTCTACTTCAAGTCAGTGTCAATAAGCGACTTTGTAAATAGCTTGCCAAATAACGAAATGAGTTTGATTTGTACTGGTTTGGAAGTGATATTTGACGGTTATTTACGGTAGAATCTAACAAAAAAGGTCGAAGCGAACTCGGCGTGTAAATATTGGTTGTCGTCAAACAGTCACGGTTGAGTGTACTTGGCGTCTTCGTCATAGCCTCTTATTTGAATATCATCAGGTTAGGTCACCAATATTCTTAGGCTTTTTTGGTGTTTGATTGTCTTTTAAGCATTAGATACTTTATAGTTCGAAACAATGCTTTTCTAAATACGTTTTACTTTATTGAGGTTGGCTTGCACAACAAAAGCTTAAATTGATTTCAGATCATAAACAAGATTAACCAACTGTCAAAGTATTAAACTGATTTAATAATAATCAACCAAATGGTTATTAAAATAGAATTTAATTTTAGATTTGGTACCCATTAAATACATTTAGCTAAATTAGTTTAACCCACCCTGAGTGTCCTCATCTATCTATCTATCTATACATATAATAAAACATACATACATATAATACAAATATTCAATTATAATTATAAAATATGTATGTTAGTCTATAAGGTATGTATCTATGGGCCTTTGTAGCCTGAAATAAATGATTTATTATTATTATTATTATTATAAAATGCTTTGTCCTACTGACTGACTGACGGATCAACGCACAGCTTAAACAGCTAATCGTAGAGACCTGAAACTGGAAGGGAAGAAAGAATTTTTTAAATTTTACTCCTAAGGGGCTCAAAAAGGGGGGCAAAGTTTGTATGGGACGACATGATTCCTTGGTCCATTTTCAACTGCTACGCGGACGAAGTCGCGGGCAAAAGCTCGTTTTATCTATAATCAAAAATGTTTAGCATAGTTATATATGGCTTTATGGGAATTCGTCATTTTATTTATTTCTCATACCGGTTGTTATACCGTAGTGCCTAATTTCCTAAATCAGACAAAAGTCAGAAGATTTATGTGTTGCCCAACTCGTACATTTTCCTGTATCGTTCCGTTACTAATTACGGCTGCAGCTAAAGGGGTAGAATGAGTGAAATGTAATTTTTGCGTAATTGATCAATGTCAAACCCAATATTGACTGATTACACAAAAGACTGCTTCCATGCGGGTAATGTTCATGTTTTACCAACATTTGTAATGGTAATGGTTGCCATGGACAATAGTTCCAATCAGTTGAGATATCATTTGTTACTTCCGACATATGAATTAGGCTTTTAGTTGAAAAAATAGTGTATTTTAAATTTAGAAGCGATCAAATATATGTTTACTTCTTACCAATTTTCTGAATAGGGTCAGCTTGCATGACATTGTGCTTAAACTAATTTAGCTAAATTTGTTAAATGCATTTCACATGATATCTTAAATTAAATTCTATTTCACTATAATCAGTTCTTTAATCAGTTTGACACTTCAACAGCTGGTTTATCTTAAACGCTATTATTTTTTTCTGTGCATGTCAACTAAAGTAATGTGTTTATTTTATATTAAAAGTCTATATTTAGGTATTTTTAACTGACTTCAAAATAGGAGAAGGTTCTAATAATCTTTTCGTATTAATTTTACTGTTTACCTACATGCATTGCAATATCTATAAAATTTACATTTATAAATTAGCTTTCACATATTACTTCATGTAATAAAATACTTTGTCCTGAATGAATGACTGACTGACTGACTAACGGATCAACGCACAGCCTAAGCCGCTGATCATAGAGACCTGAAACCTGGAGGGTATGTTTTTTGTATGACTTAGGCATCCGATAAAAAGGATTTTCCGAAATTCTACCCCTAAGGGGGTAAAAAAGGGGGGCAAAGTTTGTATGGGACAACGCAATTCCGTGGTCCAATCTACTTCAAATTATGCAAAAACATTATTTAATTACTCATGTAGAGTCTAAAACTATCTGAGACCGGTTATAGTGGGGAGCCTAAGTCCCCACGACCCAATGTTGCGTTAAAGCCTTAGCGATTCATAAACGGGAATACCTACCTAATAAGTAATTATGTTTATAATGCAAATAAGTAAGCTTAAGATAATATACAAAACTAGTTTTTGCCCGCGACTTCGTCCGCGTAAAAATCGAAAATGGACCAAGGAATCACGTTGTTCCATACAAACTTTGCCCCCCTTTTTCACCCCTTCGGGATAGAATTTCGGAAAATCCTTTCTTATCCGAAGCCTACGTCACGCAAAAAAACATACCCTCCAAGTTTCAGGTCTCTACGTTCAGCGGTTTAGGCTGTGCGTTGATCCGTCAGTCAGTCAGTCAGTCAGTAGTTCAGGACAAAGCATTTTATATGTATAGATTTAAACCCGACATAATGCAAACTTACCGTTTGTTAAGTACCTACCTACCAATTTATGTTGTAAAACAAAGTAGATTTACACACTGAATGAGTTGCAAACAAACACAAACGTCAACTCTACGAATGTGACTCAGCTGTAGATAAATCGTTATGTTGGAAGTTTTGGAATTGTTACGTTACGTACCTACTGATTTTCATTAAAGCAAATGCTGGCTCATAACCACTAATAGTCATAAACGAAATTTGTTGCATGAAAGAAATAAGTACTAGATATTACTTCTTTAAGCTACAGGCACGACTGTTTTGTACAAAGATAGATATTATCCTACTAATATTATAAATGTGAAAGTTTGTGTGTTTGTGTTTGTGTGTGTGTATGTTTGTTACTCTTTCACGCTAAAACTACTAAACCGATTGCAATGAAATTCGCAAAAATTGAATTTTTTATCCTGATATTCTCACGGGATCGGGACTTACACGGGTGAAACCGCGGGGCGCAGCTAGTAATATAATAATTCTCATCTAATCTAGATAATTTATGCGGCGAACCAGGTTCTTTAATCTATGCTTTCCAGAACGCTATAGTGCCTGAGACATATCTTATATATATAAAAGAAAGTCGTGTTAGTTACACCATTTATAACTCGGGAACGGCTAAACCGATTTGGCTGAAAATTGGTGGGGAGGTAGCTTACAATCAGTAGGATATTTTTTTCAATATTCCCACGGGATCGGGACTTACGCAGGTGAAACCGCGGGGCGCTGCTAGTATTAGATAGAGTAGACTTGTCCATAACCGATACTATCTTCTCAGCTTAGTCGACTAAGTCCAGAGGAAAGAACTCATCAATACGTCTAGAGCTGAGGGTTTCATCACGATATTTTCCTTTACCTTAAGAGCAATGCTAATTAGTACCTACACATTTTTCGTAAGAAAAATCAAATGGAGCACGTCCGGCTGGGGTTCGAATTCACGACCATTTGAAATGAAAGTCGAAGTATCCTACCACCAGGCTAACGTCGCTCTATACATCGGTAGATATATTAAATGTAAGTACTTAACAAATAAGAAATGATGTAAAAAAGTATACGAGTACAAATTCAAATTAACGCCACATATGGAAACGTGTAACAAAAGAGAAAAGGATTTAGATTTGTTCCGTGGAATGTTAACTTTGTTTAAATATTCGACTTTTGTTTACTAGAAAAAAAAGTGTGGCACTCGGGGACTGCCGCGGTAAAGCTATTGCATCGTGCGAGCTTCGTACAGTCGTACCATATTAACGTTAAGCGAACGCTGGGTCACACTACATGGTAGGCGGAGTGGGTGGTGTTAGGTTTTATTTTCGTTACGGAATTTCTTGATTCGCTCAAAGCCCGCGATAAAAGCTATGCTAAACATTTTACGTTTGTCCCTATATGCACCTAAGTAAGCTACATTATGAAAATACATTTAAAATTGTCCCATCATCAATCAAATTTTTTGACTTTTTTGTTTTATTTATTTAATTGATACTTTTCTTCGTTTGGTTATTACTGGGCAAATACAGTCTGAAAACATAATAATATTTAATGTAAATCAACAAATGAACAATGAAATTACGACACCTCTGCGGAGAGACTTAATTAACTGAGCAGAAAATAAGATAAATGAACTGTCAGTGTAGCTAATGCGCCGCTGGATAAGAGCAGACATTGCGACGCACGACCGGAACGATTATTGGATTCACTTTCTGTTATTTTATGGTCGTATATAGTTCACTTAAGTTATTTAAAACTTGTATATTCGAGCTAGTTGTTTAGCACCACGTACTTACCCACTCGTTCTGCGCGAGAGCCCTTGTAAACCAACGACTGACAAAATAGCTGATCAGAAACTAGATTACTGTAATGATTTTCTAAAAAAAAAGAAGGGAAATTGCATGAGTTATTATAGTTTTTAGATATATCGTAAATACATTTCTTTCATTTCATATTTTCATAATCATTTCATATTCTGTTAGTTAGGTATTCTAATTGTAAAAATAAATGTATTTATTCTAATCTATACATATTAAAATGCTTTGTCCTGAACTACTGACTGACGACTGACTGACAGATCAACGGCATCAACGCACAGCCTAAACTGCCTATCGTAGAGACCTGAAACTTGGAGTGTGTGTTTTTGTGTGACGTAGACGTCGGATAAGAAAGGATTTTCCGAAATTCTACCCCTAAGGGGGTGAAAACGGGGGGCAAAGTTTGAATGGAACTACGTGATTCCTTGATCCAATCTACTTCAATTTTTGCAAAAACATTCTTAAACAGAATTGATGGAACACGTGTTTAGTATTTTATTAGAAAATTTGAAGTTGAAAAGGGGGAGAAAGTCATTTTTCGACACCTACGCGGACGAAGTCGCGGGCAAAAGCTAGTAATTTATATTTGTGATGATGTAGTTTTCATTCTTATTGAATAAGCTGTAAATACTACAGTTTAAAAAACCCTAAATAAATAAAAAAAACAAAACAGTTAAAAGATGGCGATTAGAACTTTACAATTAAATAGAGTTTTACCATCCATTTCTGGAGAGAATTCTATATCATATTATCCAAAACAATTAATTAATAATCAGGCTCAAAGTACGAGTAAGTAATTTCCTCTCGAGCAAAATTACTTTCGAAATTACAAAAGCGATACAATAAAGACTTTTTGTTTATCCGTTTAGAGATTTTACAAGCAACATTTTCTTCTATTTTATTAAATATTCATTTAACAAAATAAGGGACAAATAACTGCATCTTCAGCATCTGAATCATAATGATTTACTTCAGATTGCAAGGTGCAGTTATTTTTCCCCTTCTTTATAGTCGGTTTTTTAACCCCCGACGCAAAAACGACGAGGTGTTATAAGTTTGACGTGTATGTCTCTCTCTCTCTCTCGTGTGTATCTGCCTGTGGCATCGTAGCTCCCGAACGAATGAACCGATTTTCATTTAGTTTTTTTTTTGTTTGAAAGGGTATTTACTTTTATTTTTAGTGCATGTACGCATGATGCCGTGACCAAGGAAAATACGGATTTATTTTTATAAATAAGATTGTACCAAAAAGAGGAATTTGACTGTTCGCGTAACAAGCAAGGGATAATGTCACATTACTGATTAGGTAGATATCTAGGTAATAAACTAATGCAAGAGTATATGTTCATATTGATAATAACAAATGTATTATTTTAAACCAATTAAATGTTTCATTTAGTAGCCGGAAAGGTCCTACTTTCTCACCTATGAGCGGAATAGCACTACTTTCCGTGTAGAGATAATAAGGGTGGATAGCGATCGTTTTAAAACAAGGGTAATAAACATATTCTGGCATTATTAATTTATGTAATTGTTCAACAAATCAAACCTGTTAATTTGCAAATATATTCCGATTAGTAAGTTAACTTGCAAACGTTACCGTATTGTAAATAATGCCTATTCAAAGTTAAGTTACAAGGTATTCGACTAAAGAAAACCATTTCAATAAATTATTAGATAATCCGGTTACAATTTACCGCAGAGAAAATACACCAACAAGTGCGTGGTAACACGTTAGAAGTACCGCAACTAAAGCCGATTTAAATGTTCTACTTAATAAATAGGTACACATAAATGAAGATGTTTAGTTCAGTTTTATATCGTTTAATCTATACATATAAAATACTTCGTCCAGAATGACTGACTGACGGATCAACGCACAGCCTAAACCGCTGATCTTAGAGACCTGAAACTTGGAGGGTGTATTCTTTGTGTGACGTGGCATCCGATAATAAAGGATTTCTCAAAATTTGACTCCTACGGGGGTGAATAACAAAGTTTGTATGGGACAACATGATTCCTTGGTCCATTTTCGACTCCTACGCGGACGGAGTCGCGGGCAAAAGCTTTTTCCTGAATGACTGACTGACGGATCAACGCACAGCCTAAACCGCTGATCGTAGAGACCTGAAACCCTGAGGGTGTATTCTTTGTGTGACGTAGGTATCCGATAAGTAAGGATTTATGAAAATTTTACTCCTGAAAAAGGAGGGAAAAGTTTGTGTCCCATACAACGTGATTCCTTGGTCCATTTTCGACTTTTACGTGAACGAAGTCGCAGGAAAAAGCTAGTATTATATAAATCTTTATGGCTTGATGAAACTTCTGAATTAAATGAGTGGGTCTATTTATAAAAATAATCTTGCTCAAAGGGTTTTTTTCTAAGTCATTAAAAAAAAATATATTTTTTGGAAAATGTTTACGGTTTCGGAATCGTAGGGCCGTAGTATTTTCCTAGTACCTACTACCGACGGTAGTAGGTACTAGAAAATTGTATAAAGTTACGTTAAGGACCCTATTCTCTTGAACAAAATTTGATTGTTACAAAAGTTACCCATACCTATCACTATATTAACGTCAAAACTACGAAACTAATAAAGGAGAAAACCTAACCTTTTCTAAAATTTATGTAAATGGAACGTCACGATCTCAAAGGCAATTTTCACTTGAACGCCAAAGGTTTGAACTTTAAGATATGTATGTTGGAATGCCCATAACTATAGGTACATATTGATGGAGCATATAGAAGTACCTTCTCATCACAATACTCTTCAAAGGGATTTTATTACAAGTTGCAATTGGAGATTCTTTCGTCGGATCGAGTGTAATTTTCAGTGAGTTACATGCACTAAAAATAAAATCTTCAGCATCTGAATCATAATGATTTACTTCAGATTGCAAGGTGCAGTTATTTTTCCCCTTCTTTATAGTCGGTTTTTTAACCCCCGACGCAAAAACGACGAGGTGTTATAAGTTTGACGTGTATGTCTCTCTCTCTCTCTCGTGTGTATCTGCCTGTGGCATCGTAGCTCCCGAACGAATGAACCGATTTTCATTTAGTTTTTTTTTGTTTGAAAGGGTATTTACTTTTATTTTTAGTGCATGTAACTCACTGAAAATTACACTTGATCCGACGAAAGAATCTCCAATTGCAACTTGTAATAAAATCCCTTTGAAGAGTATTGTGATGAGAAGGTACTTCTATATGCTCCATCAATATGTACCTATAGTTATGGGCATTCCAACATACATATCTTAAAGTTCAAACCTTTGGCGTTCAAGTGAAAATTGCCTTTGAGATCGTGACGTTCCATTTACATAAATTTTAGAAAAGGTTAGGTTTTCTCCTTTATTAGTTTCGTAGTTTTGACGTTAATATAGTGATAGGTATGGGTAACTTTTGTAACAATCAAATTTTGTTCAAGAGAATAGGGTCCTTAACGTAACTTTATACAATTTTCTAGTACCTACTACCGTCGGTAGTAGGTACTAGGAAAATACTACGGCCCTACGATTCCGAAACCGTAAACATTTTCCAAAAAATATATTTTTTTTTAATGACTTAGAAAAAAACCCTTTGAGCAAGATTATTTTTATAAATAGACCCACTCATTTAATTCAGAAGTTTCATCAAGCCATAAAGATTTATATAATACTAGCTTTTTCCTGCGACTTCGTTCGCGTAAAAGTCGAAAATGGACCAAGGAATCACGTTGTATGGGACACAAACTTTTCCCTCCTTTTTCAGGAGTAAAATTTTCATAAATCCTTACTTATCGGATACCTACGTCACACAAAGAATACACCCTCAGGGTTTCAGGTCTCTACGATCAGCGGTTTAGGCTGTGCGTTGATCCGTCAGTCAGTCATTCATGAAAAAGCTTTTGCCCGCGACTCCGTCCGCGTAGGAGTCGAAAATGGACCAAGGAATCATGTTGTCCCATACAAACTTTGTCCCCCTTATTCACCCCCGTAGGAGTCAAATTTTGAGAAATCCTTTCTTATCGGATGCCACGTCACACAAAGAATACACCCTCCAAGTTTCAGGTCTCTAAGATCAGCGGTTTAGGCTGTGCGTTGATCCGTCAGTCAGTCATTCTGGACGAAGTATTTTATATGTATAGATTAAACGATATAAAACTGAACTAAACATCTTCATTTATGTGTACCTATTTATAAAGTAGAACATTTAAATCGGCTTTAGTTGCGGTACTTCTAACGTGTTACCACGCACTTGTTGGTGTATTTTCTCTGCGGTAAATTGTAACCGGATTATCTAATAATTTATTGAAATGGTTTTCTTTAGTCGAATACCTTGTAACTTAACTTTGAATAGGTATTATTTACAATACGGTAACGTTTGCAAGTTAACTTACTAATCGGAATATATTTGCAAATTAACAGGTTTGATTTGTTGAACAATTACATAAATTAATAATGCCAGAATATGTTTGTTACCCTTGTTTTAAAACGATCGCTATCCACCCTTATTATCTCTACACGGAAAGTAGTGCTATTCCGCTCATAGGTGAGAAAGTAGGACCTTTCCGGCTACTAAAGGAAACATTTAATTGGTTTAAAATAATACATTTGTTATTATCAATATGAACATATACTCTTGCATTAGTTTATTACCTAGATATCTACCTAATCAGTAATGTGACATTATCCCTTGCTTGTTACGCGAACAGTCAAATTCCTCTTTTTGGTACAATCTTATTTATAAAAATAAATCCGTATTTTCCTTGGTCACGGCATCATGCGTGAACGGCTGGACCGATTTTGCTAATTCTTTTAAACAGGAAAGAAAAAAATGAGAAGAAATATTATTACGCGGGTGAAACCGCGGCGTGCAGCTAGTAAGCTATAAAAAAGTACATTTAAAACCGTTATTGTATAAAACCTTAGTCGGACGTCCGAGTTAAAGAATAAACTTTTGAATTCATTTCGTAATTTCCTGGAAAGTATTAAAAATTCTTAAGTAATCTAAATCGACGGACGTCGGGACTGTTTCAACAAATATAACGATGGCAACAGTCGTTTTTGGTTCCATGTTCTCGGTCACAAAATGATACAAGTTGGTTTTTACCTAAAGAATTTTTAGTTATTTTGGCAACATTGAATAAGTCGGTCGGTACGAAGAAATTTTGTTCAATAACATTATTACAGAACAATTTTTATTTCGTGAAACTCATAACATCAAAGTATCCAGTTCCCTAATATTATTTTTAAACATTTAAAACTTCGTTTGTTCCTTAAGTTTTTGGGAACTCTTCAAGCGAAGGGATTTTCCAAGTCAATTAATCTGAGAAAAGTTCTTTTAGAATTCGAGCAGAAAATTGTATTGCAGTTCTAGTTACTGTCATGTTCACATTTCATTTGTCCATTGATTCAACTTTGACTTTGCTTTACAAAATACCGACGCAACAAACTGGCAAAATGTAACAACAGGGTGTGTGGAATGTGAAACTGTAGCTTTTGTAAAACACGACTCCGTAAAAATAGTTTGCGCAATCTCAAAACGCCGAAATCTAATCCAAACTTCTGTCAAAAATAGTTTTTGAAGCTTCAAAACGACAAGGAAAGTTTTTCTTAAAATTATACTAAAACTAGCTGCGCATTACGGTTTCACCCGCGTAAGTGCGATCCCGTGGGAATACGGGGATAAAAAGTAGCCTATATGTTAATCTTCCTATCTATATACCGAATTTCATTGTAATCGGTTTTGTAGTTTTAGCGTGAAGGAGTAACAAACATACATACACACAAACACAAACTTTCACATTTCTAAATTTTAGTAGGATGAAGTTAGTAAAGGTGAAGGTTTTTAATACAATAATTATCAAGCTTATTTATAGGCGATGGGGATTTAGCAATTGTCAGCTACGGCCTCGTAGTTACAGCATACTGATTCGGTTTTAAGTAAAAAAAACTGTCAGTAAACCTATTCGTTTAATGACAGTTTTTAAAGAAATTCAAGATCTTTCAACAAACTTAAGGAACTGTTTCCAGTACGTTCCCTAGGAGATAGAATGCTAAGCTACGAAGTACGTATAGGTATAAGTAATCATGAACCCTGAAATAAATATACCGTGCGGATGTTCCCCGAGAACTAATTGCATCCCCATCTGTATTGATGGCCACTACACCAGGATCAATGTAAATTATCTCATCGGTTCCCTCCCGCAAAATGCTATTAAGTTGTGCTTTATTTTGTCGCGCAATCTACTTTAAAATTAAATACGTATTTACTGAATAGCTGAACGGCTTTCTAGGAACAAAGAATGTTTCATGAGTAAAGTAAATACCTACCTATTTTTATTATAGTCTTTCTGTTGTTTTTGAACATTGCATTAGAAGGTATTTGGTTTTAGGATACTGTAGTGTTAGTTTTTATCTATACTAATATTATAAAGCTGAAGAGTTTGTTGGTTTGAACGCGCTAATCTCAGGAACTGCTGGTTCGAATTGAAAAAATATTTTTGTGTTAGATAGTCCGGCTATTTTATATTTCGAGAACCCCACGGTATCGGGAGTTACCGCAAATAGCATGTTATATAGTGACCTACTTCCTGTGGTTTATAATACCAAGATTCTGAATATTATTAATCTCGTTGAAAACAAACTGCTTTATTTATCTCTTTCTTGATTAAAACTGATATGGTGTAGGCTCAGAGTGAAGGTTAACTTTGACAAGACGTTGTCATATGTCATCTAGTTAGGTACATGTCCTTGCCATACTCGCTCCTTATCAAGAGATCTACCTTATTAACTTTAATAACAAGTACACATCACATATTTTCTTCAAAAAATAAACTACTTAAACACCTCCAGTTATAGGTTAATGTAGGTATAGGATGGGTATACGATCTCCGCATTTAAGCGAACCGTAATTAAAACTTTATTCCATAAACTATGATTAAAACTTTTGCCAGCTCGATCCACATTTTTTGTTAACAAGTAACTTATGGTTTTTTTAATGCCTTCGAGTGGATTCACCCCCAATCTATGAATAAATTATGTTAGGATGCCTGTCTAAAATTTCGTTTTATATTTTATGAGAATATATTATCCCTACTAATGCGAAAGTTTGTTTGTTGCCTCTTTATGTTTAAATGGCTTGACAGATTTTCATGAAATATACAGGAGTGAAAGACTACTTTTTATACGGATGGAACCGCGGAGCTCAGCTAGTACATTCCTGAATCATTTTGTGTTTAAATATTTTTATTAATTCAAACTGCGTTGAGATGTTGTTCGTGTAAGAACCATAGAGCTATAAAAGTACAATCAATACAAGTTTCAACGAAATCGGTGGAGTAGTTTTAGAGCCCATTCGTTACATTACAATTTTTTTGCCATTTATAATACCTACAGATATAATAACCTAATATTTGTTTATGAAGTTATTCATGTATTAAATCATTTAAGCTAATTTTAACTGAAATTTAAAAGTTAACTTTTAATGTTAGGTAGGTACTTAATTTTATTTTTTTGTAAGAAAACATAGTTGTTTGTAATGATTTATGCTTTGTAATTTAATTCGAAATATAGATATTACATATGCAATTTAAAAAAAAAACTAAAAACAAAAATACTTGACTAAAGTGACCATAATATGTTATGTTAAGTTCATGTTAATTTGTTAGATTAAGAACCGTTTGATATTTAATGAAGAAACAAACAATGATAAATAAGAAATAATAAGAATTATCTAAGTAACTATAAGAGAACTTTCAATGTAAAACATTTCCTAAGAGTTCTTGCTTGTGTATTTAGAAGCGATGAATAGACACAGTTCAGTATCACGACCGGCTTCACCGCAACTGAACATGAATTACTTTAGCTAAACATGTTTTCTTCAGTAGATGTTTAGAGCATAACAAGCATAATAAATTCTTGTGAAAAGCTTACCTTAATAAATCCAGTTCGACTCAGATTCACAAACCGCCATAAATTGTTAAATAAATCGTTCGAACAACACAAAATGGATCTGTTGCGAACGATATCACGTTTAGTTAATATTTCGAAGTTTGACTTGAATTAAAGTTTGTAATGCGCTTGCAATCTTGATTTACTAACAGTTACTTACTTGATTTATACATAATAGGTACTTTTTTATTTTTTTATAATTAACAAGTCAGCCAGCGTTCGACTACTATCTTACACGATGATAAGTGACGATGCGGTCTAAGATGTAGCACGCTTTACAAAAAAATACCTTTACGCTCGTGAAACCTTATTAACACCTTCAAGGGACGCGAGTTAAAGTAGGAAGCTAGAACAAAGACTTCATTTGAGCTTCAGTTATTTTTTAAATGAGCTCATTTTTAAAATCATTTTTAGGTGATGCCTATCCAAATCGTTATTTGTCGAGAATTTAGAAAGTACGTAGCTCAGCGACGGGTCCCTCGGTGATCGGGTAGCTCCGCCACTAACCCAAAATTTTTGCCCGATCTGTCCATTGTCTTGAGCTATTCTTTTTATATTTTATATCTTTAAATGAGCAATTCTTGTATATATATATAGATAATTGGAATCTCGGAATCGGCTTCAACGATTTTCATGAAATTTGGTATATAGGGGGTTTCGGGGGCGATAAATCGATCTAGCTAGGAATCATTTTTAGAAAATGTCATTTTATTCGTGTTTTATTGAAACTTACTTTTTTTTATCTGAAAAATATGACTTTTCCTGACATCTATTGGCAAACTACTAATACTATTTTTTGTGAGCAATAAAGTTATTCCAGCAGATGGCGTTGTTAAGTAACACGAAGTCAATGAGTGTTTGCTTTGAGGTTAGACTAAGTAAAAATAAAAAAAATACCGAGCAAAGCTCGGTCATCCAGGTACTATAGTAAATAAGTGATACGTCTTATTTAACAATATTAGTGATGAAACATGTTTAAAACCAGTCAATGTTAAATGTTAATTTAATGTGCTACTACGCGTCTAGTAACTAATACACGAAAAACAAAATTAAAAAAATAAGTTTAGCTAGTTTTAAAGCCCGCTCTAAAAGTGAAGACTCAGCTTAGTGTTGTCCTAAGACTATTGCAAAACTCAATAAAAATACAAAAGGAATTTAATATAATTAAGTCAATTATATCATCATCATCCGAGCGTTGTTCCCGGTTGCATCCCTCTCGGGAGCCCAGGGTCCGCTTTCCTACTTTTACGCCTCCACTTCGCACGATCTTCAGCATCCTGGTTTGTAAGGCCAGGATGCTGAAGATCGTAATCAAGTCAATTATATGTTAAATTATATTGTTGCTAAACGTGTTGTAGGACTAAGTTTCAAATACTTAATGCGGTGCGGTTTGAGACCGTACATATGTAGGTAACTGCCTGCTTAGTTATTTATACTACCAAGCTAAGCAAAGACAATTGTCTAACAAGAAGCATGTCAATCAGTATTGCTACACAAACATCGATAATTTATTCACGTCTATACTGATTTTCCAAACCAAAATCTATTGTACTTAAATTTATCTAATAATTTGTCGAAAATGGACCAAGGTATCACGTTGTCCCATACAAACTTTGCCCCCCTTTTTCACCCCATAAGGGGAAGATTTTCGGAAAATCTTTTCTTATCGCATGCCTACGTCATATAAAGAATACACCCTCCAAGTTTCAGGTCTATACGATCAGCGGTTTACGCTGTGCGTTGATCCGTCTATCAGTCATTCAGGACAAAGAATTTTATATGTCACTATCACTACATAGTATAAAACAAAGTCGCTTTCTCTGTCCCTATGTCCCTTTGTATGCTTAAATCTTTGAATCTACGCAACGGATTTTGATGCGGTTTTTTTTAATAGATAGAGTGATTCAAGAGAAAGGTTTATATGTATAATAACATCCATTAAATAGTGGAGAAGTACTGTTATTTTTGAGGTTTCTAATGTGATGTCGTAAATAATTACATTTTTTCCGCTTACATTGCAAACGCAGGCTGAACCCTACGAGTTTTATCAAAATAATGTACTAAGTATTGTACACATTGAAAAGGTCTACAGAAAAGTTTGTGATGGTATATGTCTATCTCTTATGGATAACCCACAATAACTTTTTTTTGTCATTTACTTTTTACGACAAATAATGGCTAATTTTCGAAGCGATTTTAACCAATACAGCATTAATCCTTAACCAATTAAATACCTTGAATACATTGTTCATTTAATATAGATCTATATGGCCCTTTACACCGTATGATTTAAGTGAATATTTTCGAAGATATTACAGATTTAAAAATTGCGGGACGTAGCGTTTGCGGCGGTACCGGCCGGCCACCCGGTGCGGCAAAAAAATGTAAAAAGTAAATAAGTAAAAATGTAGTGTATGAATTTAGATATTCCAAAGATATAGAGCAGGAAATCTTCATGGTATAGGGAAAGGAGGGATTGTTTTACTCCAATTTTAACGCGTGCGGGCCACGGGCAGTAATGAATAAATCAAAACTACTGAATCGATTTTAATCACATAGTCTATATATTTTATACCCGTGCGAAGCCGGAGCGGGCCGCTATGTTTTTATATACAACGTTCACAGTTTTTCTATAGTGTATTTAGTATCAGCATTGCACCCGTGCGAAGCCGGGGCGGGTCGCTAGTATAGATATAAATTCTTAAATAACCATTTTACGGGAATAACAGTATCTAAAATATTTCGTTTTTTAGTTACCTTCAGTGAAGGGGACAGGTGGACTTCGTCGTCATGAATAATGGTGGGATGTGGAGTGACAAGTTGTTAGTCGACAAGTGTCAGTGTGCCCATGTCACCCCAACTTACCCTGTATATTTTACTTCCAAAATGTACATCTTATGTGTTATATATTTTTACCGATTACAAGAAAAGGGTTATGTTCTATGTTTTAGAATTTATTATTATGTGTCTCTATCACGAAATTATTGCGATTATAGTTATTTAATAGTTCTTCCCGATTTTTACTTAAATTTAATTTTACTCACTTTGTTTTTTATATTTTAGTTGTTTACTTTTCTTTAGTAAGGTATTATTATTTTTTAGTTTCAATTTTTCATATACCTATCACTGCTTTTGTAGTCAGGTCTTTTTATTTTTAAAATTTATTATTTTTATCAAGAATTTTGTTTATCTACAAAGAGTTTGTTTATATATTTCAATTTTATTTTATAAAATATTATTTTAATAGTTGAAGACCTTTCGAAAGTAAATAAGGGTTCCACATTTTTAATCTATTCTCACAAAAGTCGACTATAGTCGAGTTTTTGTTGATGTGAAACAGTTAAGGTGAAAGGGTACCGGCGCTCTCACCATACAAACGTAGTCGACTGTTTCCCCGGATAATGACACTAGCACAACTATTTTTTTTTGCCATAAAACCTATAACTACCATGACTATGCCCCTATGTTTTGGTCTTTTTCATTTTCTAATTATCATAGAAATTAAGATTTGAAAAACAAAAAAAAAAAGAAACATAGGGGCATGCTTAATTGCTCATGGCAGTTATAAGTTTTATGCAACAAAATTATTAGTTCTAGTTTCATTATCCAGAGAGAAAACTGCCGACTACGTTTGTATGGAGAGAGCCACTGTACCCTTTCCTCTTAATGGGTAACTTAAAACAACATCCATTTACAATCTCGACACTCTTCTTCTTACCTCGTAGGAAAGATTAATGTTCTTAAAGTCGACTTCAGGAAGTTTATTTTTAACCTGGATTATTATAAAATAGGAAAGTAAGAAGTACTTATTTTACTATTATTACAATAAATACTTTTATTATAAACTGCGTTCAAAACTCCAAACACTTATTTTCATACAGCAATTTAAAAATTTGGTCCTCATAAAATTGATTTTACTTATAATAATATCTATAACTACTAAAGGAATAAAGGACAAAAGTCTGTACCTGAAAACAATTAAAAAAACTTATATGGGGATCTAAGCAGTGGATCACTAATTCATAGTTTTAAAATTCGTGTCTGTCTGTCTGTTTGTTTTTCATTTGTCGAACCGTATAAAATTTTGACAGCTCTATCACCATTGGATAAGATCGTAGCATACTTCGCATCAAAATCCACCAAGTAGAGACTGAATTATTAATAACTAGCTGTGCCCCGCGGTTTTACCCGCGTAAGTCCCGATCCCGTGGGAATATCGAGATAAAAAGTAGCCTATGTGTTAATCCAGGTCGCCAGCTGTCTAGTTACCGAGTTTCATCGCAATCGGTCCAACCGTTATTGCGTGAAAGAGTAACAAACATACATAGGTACACACGCACACATGAACTTTCATATTTATAATATTAGTAGGATAAACTACGGCCGCCGCGCGATTACGCACTTTGCAGCTACTATTTATCGCGAATTTCTCACAGGACCGGTACCAACGCGGGTAAAACCACGGGGCGCAACTAGTCAACTATATAAGAGTAAAGACTAGCAGACGGGCACATTTCTCGTCCCTAACCCACCCGGCATTATTTGCAAGAAATTCGCGTCGGAATCAAAGACATATAAATTACTATCATATAGAGATAACATTAAGGTAAATCTAATCTTAATCTTGATTAGTGAGTCAAACGCATATGTGGCACATTATTTTACGCATTTTGAAACTAGTTAGGCCGTCCGCGTAACGCAGTTTCAGGCCTTAAGTTACCCTAACAAAACTGTTTATAAAGGTTTGTATATTTTCTCTGATTCACTGCTATGCTCTAAATCTCTTCGTTTCGAACCCGGTGGACGTGGCTAAAGTTCTGATGTCGCGTCAGCACCACCATAATTGAATCTTGCGGGTCCAATGTCCGACGAATGCTTATGAAAACTGCCACTTCGAACTGGCGTTGCGCGGGGTTATCGAAAATTTTACTATTCATACCATATTCATATTCATACGCTCCGCTCTCTTTTTGTTAATTTGACGAGTAAGCAAATAAGATATTGATGTAAAAATATGGAGACATGCTTTTCTTGAAGCAACTCGTGGTAGGTATTTTTAAAAGCTCCATAAATCATTTTCGTTGTAGGAAATGCTTGTATTCTACATTTTCTGTTCGTCAAAAGTACACACTAACGGTGACCCCAACTCTATTTCGAAATTACAAGTTTGTACTTATATTTAAGTACTGTATTACGATATAAAATCTGATCGAAGTTCAAATTACTGATTATAAAAATTTCAAGGTAGATTAAATCTTGAAGGTTGCTTGTATAAAATAGCTTTTAGCGATAAGACCGCCCATTTATGTAACTTATCCTTTCCAGCTATTACTTTGCTTTGTATACCTACATATATTGTCTTCTATGTTTCTTACTGTGTTGTACAAATATAGGTTGCTTTATATTTAAAGTTCGAAGCTCTGACTGACTGATATCAACGAACACTGCACAGCTTAAACCTGTGGACGGATCGAGCTTTTTTGGCATAGATAGCTGTTATAGACATTTAATATTATAAAATTTTTTGAAAATTGAACTCCTATCGCGGACGAAGTCATTAGTCATCATCATCATCATGTCAGCCCATGCACATCCACTGCTGGACATAGGCCTCCCCCATACGACGCCACAAACAGCGGTCCTGAGCCGCCTCCATCCACCGACTACCCACGACCGCTACAATGTCGTCGGTTCACCGGGCAGCTGGTCTCCCAACACTCCGTTTCGCGTTGCATCGCGGCCGCCACTCGAGAACCTTTACTCCCCATCGGTTGTCAGTTCTGCGAGCTATATGTCGTCATTAGTAAAAGCAGTAAATGTTCATAAAATAATAGAATTGTTTATTGAAAGTTCATTCTACTGATATTCGTTTGCACTGTTCTTCTCTTAATGATAAAAATATATTTTTTCATTTTGTATTAAATTGTAAGTTATTTTGTGCGCTTATGAATTCTCTTAAGATTTTTTATAAAATAGTGTAGCGTCGATTGACTTAGATGACAAGACAAACCCAGTTAGGTTTCCTGGCATTGTTAAACTAATTAACTGTAAGAAATTGTATATGTCCTTTTTCATAATAAATAAATAAAAATAGATTTTTTCTATCTAATTGAATTATGTAAATCAATTCAAATATAGCCAAAATATGGCAGACAAACCAATAACGCATTATTCGATTGCTAAATTACAAGATTCGACCACTTCATCAACGTGAGATATTGTCCTAATGAAACATTCATTAGACAGGTGAAATGAAGAATAAGAGCCTAATAATGGTGGTATAAGAACAGCGTTCGTGCTTTTAAAACATTTCTTAATCGCATGAGCAGACACCCCAGTCCCAGATCCATCCCGAGTATGTGGTTTTGTTAAATGTTAAATACAAATCAATTCTCAACCCATCCGTTTCAATAAAACTCAAATTATCAACGTTCGGGATCAAGCCTCATTTCCTTTGAGGAAACGTCTTTGTTGATTCGTTTCTCCTTATTTCGCTAGATATTATTGCGGTTTATGCTTCAGAAGGTTTGTGTTAGAAAGTAACGAACCTCCCTTTAGATTTCTATTGTGTTGTCTGAAAAATATTGGGAACCTACAACTTGGTTATGATTCAGAAAACTAGGAAATTCTCGTCCGTTGGATTTTAATTGGCGATTTCAACGTTTTTTTATATGCTTTTTTAATAAAGGCTTTATACTGAAATAGCTATGTGATATTCTATAATAATTTACCGTCTCACTCCCCAGCCTTTTTGTTTCCTGTAGGTATCATTGGTCTCAAAGTACTATCGAGTGAAACTGGAAAGTGGACAGAGAACCCTACAAAAAGGGTTTTTTTATTATTTTACTCACTTTATTCTCCTTGTTACAGACTGGCAATGAGCAGACACATGTTTTCTCCATCCAGCAAAGCGGCCTGGTGGCTGGCAACATTTTTCAGCGTATTTGTCACAGGTAACTTTATTATTACACAAAATTGACTTTAAGTTGACCTAAATGACATATGATGGGAAGTAAAGATGAAATCGACGATGAAGCATGCTCACGTATTCACTCTAGACTTGAAGGCTCCACGGCAAGATATTAGTAAAATGTCATAAGACTGGAGTCTTATTCGAGTCGCATAAATTTGACGTAGCTGCACAAGTCTAGTTGACTTCGTCCGCGTAAATGTCGAAAATAGACCAAGGAATCACGTTGTCCCATACAAATTTTGCCCCCCCCCTTTTCACCCCCTAAGGGATAGAATTTCGGAAAATCCTTTCTTATCAGATACCTACATCATATAAAGAATATACCCTCCAAGTTTCAGGTCTCTACGATCTGGGGTTTAGGATGTGCGTTGATCCGTCAGTCAGTCAGGACAAAGGATTTTATATATATAGATAAACAATTAACTTAAAAAAAATGTATAGAAACTAATGAGATAGTGGAGTAGCTACATCTAACATCAAAGTTCTTCCATGCATTAAACTTGATTCCTAACTTCTAAGTTAAAGCTACTACTGAGACTAGTGCCTCGTTAAAGCTAAAAGGTTCAGTTCATCAGCTTAGGGAGTATCCGGTTACAAGTAGGTTATTGGATAACGTATCAGATGCATTTTAAACTATTTTAAGTAAAATTTAAGGAGGTACTCTACGTACCCACAGGGGTAGAAGAAGCCAACTTTTTTTCCCATCGTAAACGATGGGAAAAAAAGTTGGCTTTGACAATCAAATGGCCACTAATAATCCAATCTGTCGTTTTATAAAATCGAGTTGGCTTCTTTTCTGCATACAGACTGATACTGTTTTAGTAAATATAGATATCCTATTAAAATTGTTCATTATACTTGTTTGCTTTATAATAAATATTGCAGGACATTCCACCCATCGCCATCTAGCTCCAAGGTAAGTAACTAGACTTGTGATATGGGTGCTAGACAACGGATATACAGACTTTTCTTTTGTAAACACATACTTATAATACATAGAAACAGCCAGACCACAGACACATATCTAAGCATAAATCCTTGACTGAGGCGGGAATCGAATCCGCAACCCTATGTTTGGCAGTCCAGCATGGTGACCATTATGCCAACTGGGTCGTCAATCTTTCAACCGGTTTTATCAAAATCACCTAATACTTTTCACTTCATGAGCGTAAAGTTTTACTTTCAGCTCGCTAAACAAAGCTGAAAACTAAAGTAATAAATAACTCACTCTTATAGGTCAAAATATTGATAAATTAATATAACATTTGATTTTATTAAAGCTTCGAAGGCAAATTAATATCAGAGAAATTCGTCAGTGAAATTAAGTAGTTCTCGTAAAGGGTGTACTTAATCGTAATAAAATGGTCTATTAAAGTGCTTATAAATTATAAGCATCCTAAATTTCTAATTTTAATTAAAGATACAATTTATGGAGTACATAGTTAGGTACTTAGGTACGCAGAGTAAACGTTAATTATTAGTTTAAGTATGTGTGTGTTAACAAAACATATGCTTACAAATAGTAAAACGTCACGGTTATTTCACAGTGTCTAACCATAGTCGTTCAAAATTCCTACTAAATATATTAGATAAGTTTATAAATAAAGCTGGTAACTTCAGTGTTGCCAACTAGGTTTACGTAAAAAGTACTAAATTGACGACCCAGTTGGCACAATGGTTACCATGCCGAACTGCCAAACACAGGGTTGTGGGTTCGATTCCCGCCTCAGGCAAGTATTTATGCTTAGACATTTGTCCGTGGTCTGGTTGTTTCTATGTATTATAAGTATATATTTACAAAAGAAAAGTATATAAGTAGTATATCCGTTGTCTAGTACCCATAACACAAGTCTATTTACTTAGCTTGGGGCTAGATGGCGATGTGTGGAATGTCCTGTAATATTAATTTATTATTATTTATTGATTACTGTCAAATAAGTGAAAAAGTGTTTTAGTACCTACTTAAAAATGACTAGGTGCTAGACGAGAAATACATGTGCTTAACAGCTGTAAAAAGTACTTTTAGAGATGCTAAATTGACACTGATAGCTACAAGCTTGATTGTAATTTAGACAATGTGTTAAACTAAGTACTTCTTCTTCTTTTATAGTGGTGTGGCTCACCTATATTATAGAGAACAAAAATAACACTTGAACTATGCCTGAACTAGGTAATCCTGTATCTCAATCGAAAAAGGACTTACATTAACTTATAAAATAAATTAAAATAATTGACTTACAAAATACTAATTAGATATAAATTAGGTAAAAATATGTATAAATATTAAATGCAACAAACTGTGTAAAAATATTAAATTGAGCAAACTTATCAAAGTAAAGGTTCCCAATCCAATTAGACTAAAACCACAACAAATAACCTTAATTTATTATTTTTTACTTATTTACAAATGATAGTTAAATAAAATAAAACTTGCTCGTAATTTTGCAGGAGAAATGCCGATTCAAGCCGAAGTAGAGCCAGAGTTTCTGCAGGAGTTAGAAAACCACACTGTAACACAGGGACGTGACGTTCACTTCACTTGTGTCGTCAACCATCTATCTAACTATAGGGTAAGTATAAACTCTTAACTTGACTCTAAAACCAGAAGCTAAAACCAAAACCTAATTAAAAACACCAAGCAGAGAAAAATCTACTCGACGCTGGACACTGTCGTTAGACACCATAGAGATACAACATCACGCAAGATGCAGGCAAGGCCAATATTTTATTTCGAAAAGTATTATCTCTAGTTTCCCTTTAAAACACATATCATAGACAAGTTAATGGTATTATTAACAACTTCTCTGTTTAGTGAGTTTTGAGTCATGAGAACTTATTTAAATATAAGTTGTGGAGTAGGTAGGAATTTAGGTGACACATGTTATATATGATACAACTTCAACTTAATAACTTATAATATGTATAGCAAAAATCTAATTAAGTCTAAAATTTTGTGGTTTTCTTTTGTTATAACAAAGCAGTTAGTTGGTAGAAAAGTTATCTGTATGAAGGAACAAACCAGGAACAGATTTAATAATCAAATTATGTGGTCCCAAAGTCCAATAGTTCCAATGGAGCGATTACGAAATCGAACCAATGGGAATAAAGTGCACGTGATTCAAATAAAACACAATAAACTATTTTTTATTTTTTAAAACACAATAATAATACAGAAGAATCAAGCATACAATCTGAACAGAATGCTTTTACACATTTTACGCTCCGTAAATAAAAGTAAAGCTCAGATATCCAACTGCTGATGCTGATATTGAAAACTGAATGTTTTAAATAAAAACTGCAATACTGTCGATATCTATCTACATATGTATAAGTAAAGGTAAAATAAGTCGGCTTTCGGGGTTCTATAATCGGACCATTTTATTAGATAGAAAGATAACTTTATTTATACAACACAGGAAGAAACATAACACGATAAACACAAAGTAAAGTAATAGCTAGAAAATATAAATTTGCACAAATGCGCGGAATTCTCGCTGAAAGCGATTCTACCAGGCAACCTTTGGATGAAAAAGAACTGATTCGGCTTTAATGGTAGGTTGTGAATAATTTAACTTATAATAGGTAATGATATACACTATTTACATAATTATGGTTTTAAATATTAAATTATATATAATACATACCAATATAATTATATTCATAAATACATTGATATAAAAAGTTAATTATAAACATTGTTTAATTATATTTCTATTGAAAAAAACTTTAAATGACTATAATACAGTACAAATAAAGTTATCTATCTATCTAATACAGAATAATGTTTATGTATTATAATATTCTTAGATACTTACCACTACGATACTTAGAGAAAAATGTAAAGAGATAAATATATTAACTCTCTATTCACAATGTATTTACGAAAACTTGCTCTACGTTCACAAAAATCCTGTTATTTTTCGCAAAAGTTGCGATATTCATAATTTCAAGTTAAGAAATAAGAATGAACTGACCGTACCCGGTAGTAGGCTCCAAAAAATAAACAGGTCGTTTAAATAGTACATGTGTGCTCGATTATAATAAATTACCTAAAGATGTATATGCCATGTACATTAACAGGTTCAAAACTTTAAAAACCATAAATTGTGCAGTAAGGCGTACTATGATACTTCGTCTTACCTTAATGATAAAAACTCAAGGACGTGACTTTAGTTGCTCCATTTCAAAAATTACTTATGCAAATATTTGTAATATCGACCTTTTTGAGGGTGATCACATGAAAAAAACCCCATGAGTTTCTTGTGCCTTCTTCTATTTGGTGGGCGCGTTCCGAAGGCACACATCCTAACTTAGTTTTTAAGACGTTTCTATGTGATCTTAGTAGAAAATGTAATAAGCATCCAAATGAATAAAAAAAATTGACTTTTACTTCTTCACCGATTATGATGACACTTTGTTAGTAGATAACTGAATAGCACATAGGCTTCACAAATACTTTTTATCCCGATATTCCCAAGGGATAACTCTCGCACATCGCATCATCGCCTGATTTAGTTGCACTGCTAGTCTTGTCGACTGATTGTTTGATATAAAGATAGGCAGTCTATAGTATTTTACCCGACTTAAAAAAAAGAGTTACAATTCGTCGCGTACTCATATTCAGGGTTATTGGTAATCTACACTTATATAATAAAGGGCAATGATTTTTGTTATTTTGTTTGTAACGAATAGGCTCCGAAACTACGGATTTTGATGAAACTTGCTATGGATACATTGATTAATTGGAGTAACATTGGCTACTTTTTATTCCGCTATTCTCACAGGATCGGTGGTTACGTAGGTGAAACCGCGGACCGCGTAAGGGCCACTTCTGTGTACCCAATTAACTTTTGTTTTTTATCAATTTGTCAGGTTATCAGCCGATTTTTTTAAAGTCATTCAGGCTTAGAAAAGAAGATGAAACTTAAAAAAAAAATCAAATATAATCTTAAAGTTAATGACCTCCCCGTGTAAGGTAAACATACCCTCAAAAGTTTCGAAAAAATATTTATATTTCCAAAAGTTGTAAGACAAAAGTCGATCGCTGTTCACAGAAGCGGAGCAAGGTAGCAGAGCGGTTTCTACCAATAGCAAATTTATTGGTGGAAACCGCTCCGCTCCTGTGTGCAGGCAGCCCTCAACCGCTTTCCTATATAGTTACCAATAACCCTGTATAGGTATTGTACTAAAATTGCGTTATATATTATATTATTATCCCCGTACTTTAAGTAGTCCTAACACTAAACCACTATCTAAAATAATATTGTCCCTTCATTGATGGTATAAATCAAAGGTTCCCGTAAACAAAAACAAAGTGAGGAGATAAAGCCGACCCCATAAACCCTGTATAATTGTGTAGGATTGTGCCGCGTCCACAACAATGATACCCTTGAGCATAACATACATTTTAGTTACAAATATTGTAAGCAGGCAGGTATGTAATTGCAAGCCTTCCACTTTAAGTTTTATGAGTCAAATTGAATCTTCTACATAACTATGAAATAACTTTAACAAATCGTGTTATAAAGATAATATATCGGTTGCCTGCGTCTGTCTATCCTGACGTGTACAATTTAGTGGCTTTCAAGTTGTGAGTGAAAAGGTATCTTCTATTTAAACGTGCTACATTTTAGGCCGCAGGCATCAGGTCGTAGTAATAGTGGTTAAACGCTGACTTATCAGTAAAAAATAGAAAAAAAATATGCTTATAAATACTGAATTGCTACAATGATATTCCATTCAAAATAAAAATATAACAAAATTATGCAACATTACTTTAAAATAAACAACTAGGTAAGTAAATAAACTTAAGGGCAGGTCCTAATAAAGCTACCAAAATCGACCTTTGTTTTAAGCAACTCTAAGTAATCAAATACTCTTTTTTTGTTATTTGGATATAAATGGATATTGTAGTTTAATAACCATATTTTTGTTTATTGTTGTTGAAAACATGATATGAACAACTTCGTTCGATAAAAAAAATGTTAGAAAACAGAGAATTATTAGATCGTTTATCGGGTTTTATTCAAAAATAGTTAACGTTTGTTTCTAAAAATGAATCAAATGATAGGTTGACCTCTAGACCTCTAGGAACTATATTGTGGATAATAATGCTAAAATGTTTTGCATATCGATCAAATATAACAGTTAGCCCACAGCACGCTACGTTTTTGAGAGCGGAGGCTAAGGTAATGTGAATACCTACACACGGTACTGGAAGAGCGCCTTAAATCGAAAAATTAAAATCTCCATCTCACTATTTCTAAGATCCCGGATCATATTCGCAATTAAAAGGTTTTGAAGTCGGTTTTTAATTCTTCGAATAAAAATTAACAACTCAGAATTCAACTTTGATTTAACAACTCAATATTCTAAAAAATGTGATTTGTAGACTTGGTACCTTTTTTTTGCCATTTATTACCATTTAAAAGAAACTTAAAAAACATTCAGTACTTAACCTAGCACAGCGAAACCACTAAGGTTACTTACTTTTAAAATTCGAAAAGAAGAAGAATAAGTTTGTTATACCTGTCTTTACGATATCTTAAAAATCATTAATGGTATAGAACTACATGAGTAAAGAAATGATAGAACTTTAGCATTGACGAAACTAATTTAGGGACGCACAAATACCACCCACAACCTTGGCTTCCGACTTTATACGTTATTAAATTTTAAGACACAAAAGCTGTTATTGTAGCATAACTACTATAGATAGATATGTTGCCTCGCGGACTTTTTGTAGACATTAATAAGACCTATAAACCTGTAGTACATTATTTTGTTCTATCATCAATAGTTTTCGTAGCGCACGCCAAGAACTACTTAGCTTTCTATTAAAGAATTTTTGAAATCGGTCCAATAGTTTCGGAGCATATACGTTACAAACAAACAAAAATATCCTTCCTCTTTATAATATTACTGTAGATGTAGACTACAGAGTTACAAAAATAATTGTCAACATTATTTTTCTATAGAACCAGGAAAGCCTTTGAAAATCCACTTCCTCTCATATTTTAGGTAATACCCTACGTCTGGAATTTTAACTTGAGCTTTTTTCAATCCCATATTGATCCTCTTTCGCTATGTATGAATCAATAAATTCATTGAAACGTTCTTTTGGCGCAACCAATACGGATATGGGGCTCAACAAAAACTGTTATCGTGTAAATGAAACAAATAAAAATGCGAAGAATCCAATTTTTCTTCAATGTCTATGTGATCAAATTGCGTTTGAATACAGATATTCTTCGGGGAAATAATGCTGGCCCTTAAAAATAATGAACTTACTCTTATACATAAACGACGCATATAAACATTAGGTTTACTTACATTACCTACTCTTCGATTTTAACTGTCGCTGTGTCTATTTATCATTTTTAGGATTCCGTATCCGACGGGTAAACTGTCTGTCTGTCTATCCGTCTGTCCTCATGTCTGTGTCTCATAAACCGCGATAACCTGACCTTTGAAATTTTCACACATGAGGTATATGTATATTACGATGATGTTTCACACATGATGTATATGTATATATGTACGACGACCCAGTTGGCACAATGGTCACCATGCCGGACTGCCAAACACAGGGTTGCGGGTTCGATTCCCGCCTCAGACAAGTATTTATGCTTAGATATTTGTCTGTGGTCTGGTTGTTTCTATGTATTATAAGTATATATTTACAAAAAAAAAGTATTTAAGTAGTATATCCGTTATCTAGCACCCATAACACAAGTCTAGTTACTTAGCTTGGGGCTAGATGGCGATGTGTGGAATGTCCTGTCATATTTATATTTATTTATTTATTTGGTACACTCAAGATCTATTCTTGGTCAAAACTAAAACTAAATATTTGATGCCGCTATAACAACAAATGCTTAAAACAGAAAAAATAATTATGTAGGGCTCCCATTAAATATGATATTGAACCCTTTGTGAGCAAGTCCGACTTCCACTTGGCCGGTTTTTTTTATTTTGTGTTATACGCTGTCGGAGCCAAACTCAATACGAACATAAAATAAGTCATCCATATTCTACTGCAAAGTAGCTGAAAGAAACATGAGATGAAAATAAACTTCCTTATTCTGGTCAGTTTGTTTATTTTGAGGAGAAGAAAATACCTACCGGAAATAATATTTTGTAAGAAACAGTAAGTAGGTACCTAATAACTTTTTAAGCTCAAATGGATTTCAATATAAGTTTCCGGTACCTACTTATTTAGAAACTCTTATCATTTCGACAAATAATATCTCAAGCGTTAAGGCTTTACCTACTAATACCATCCATAAAACGGACCGGATTGGTACCTACTTGATAATAGGCTAGATAATAGGCCTTTGTTGTTAGATTTTTAATATTGGTAACCTGGAGGCAGGTGACGTTGTCATCTAAATTCATGTGCAGGTTCAGCAATTAGACCTACTTTCATACGCCTTACTTACTATCTATGTATGCTTCGGTTTAGTGATTGATTTTAATTTATCATCAATATTTTATATTAAACACACAAAGCAAAAAAACTAATTTTTTAATTTATACATTGCAATAAAATTGGTTAAATAATTAGTTAATATTCATAGAGATGTCAAAAATAAGTTAATATAGTAAAAATAGATGTCAGACTTAAGATAAATGAAATTTGTACCTATATAATAATAATGAATGTAAAAATGTGCTATTTATAAATTATGTCAATTGATATTACTAACATATAATATTACTAGCAACGCTCCACGGTTTCACCCGCGTAACTCCCGATCCCGTGGGAATTTGCGACTATAAATTGAAATGTAAGCTATCCTATCTTTCAAGTTGGGTCGAATTGCACACGGTGTGCAAATCAAATTAAAAATCGGTTCGGTAGTTTAGGAGTCCATCGCGGACAAACACGTGACACGAAATTTTTATATATATAAAGATTATAGTGAATGTCAACACTAAAATAGAAATACAGAATATCATTTCAATTTATCATTCAAAAAATCATTATTATCATAGTACGCTTTTTCAGCAAGAAAACCATTAAGTGCAGATTTAAATCCAGGGTTGTTTAAGTTGCGTATTATAGTAGGGATTTTATTGGAAATAAGAGGCGCCATATTGTCCACGCTCATTATTTTAATGAGACTTTTGCAATTTCGATTAGTTCTCAGTTTGCCTACATGACGATTTCCAGTGGGATACGCGTCAAAGTATTGTGGGTTGTCCTTAACAAATTTTGCAATCTCACTGATGTAAATAGATGGCAGTGTGAGAATGTTATGCTCACGAAAGTATGGTATACATGAAACATCTTGTTTAAGGCCAAACATGGACCTGATGCATTTTTTTTGGGCTTTAAATGTAGCGAGCTTGTCGATGGTAATACCCCAGAACATAATGCCATATCTAAGCGTAGATGCAACGTATCCATGATACGCTGTCAGTACCGCCTTTATATTGGATACTTTCCGCAACATGGACTAATTTGTATTGTCTAATTTATTCTATTCTTTATACCCCTATCATGCATTAGCTGTTCATAATTTATGTATAGACACCAGAATGTCATGTTATGTTGTAAAACAACAAAATTACCAAGTCGATGCATGCTATGGGTTCATGGGGAAGCGTGACGCAACGATGCTTTGCTCCGCTCTGCTATAGACTATGTACAGTCAGCTGCATAATTGCAGACCCATCGTAGAGCTCCAAAACGGCTGTTATAAGAATGATTTCAACACAACCAAGATTCTAGACACCTGCTTTAGGTGAAGTTTAAAGTCTTCTAACTCATCAATTAATCAAATAAAAATTATTAGAATGCAAATATTTCAATATTAGTATTTTTAGAACTCTACCGAGGGCTGCAATTATGCAGGCGACTGTACCTACATACATGTCAATATGTGACGATTGTTGCAAGGTCCACCAAAACATTAACGCTACTGCAACGCGTAAGCGACATGACCGAAGCGAAACGAACTTTGTTTCGTTTCACTTTGCTCACAATGTGTCCAGCAGTTGATATAGTAAACCCCAACGGAAACGGTGCAGGGCGACGCTATGGCGGCACGGGCGCGGCTGCGGTACCGTTTACAAGAGCCCTACCCCCCCTAGTCGCTAACTTACAAAATGCGAGGCGCATTCAACCGCAACCGTCGGAAATAATTCTCACAAACAATGAAATTGTTACTAATTTATTTTCCAACCGCAACAAAGCGAGATGTCACATTTGAAAAATGCCCGAGAGCGGCGCAGATGAGACGCCTTGCATTCCTCCACTGAAACTCTACAATTTTACGTGTCGTTCTCTCAGTTTTACATTCTCTACAAGATTTAAGTCACATTATGTTTCGTCTCCGTGTTCAACAATACAAACGGCATAAAACTCTGAAGTAAAGAGGAAATGCGAGCGATTCATGACGTTAATACTTGATTTTTAGTTAGAAATAAAATCCACTTTTGTCCTAGTTGCGTAAAACCAGCAAAAGGAAAGCGTTTTGTTTTGTAGACACTTCACTAATACACTAATCCTAATACCCAAAAGTGGATAAGGAGGTCAATAGTGGATTTCATTTCTATTAATTCACAACATTACAACAGCCATAATCATTTTTGTAGGTTTCCTGCTTATGTCTGAAAATAGGGGTCAAAACCAGGTAGAAATAAATAACCTTGAAACCAAATAATATGTAAAAAATACGCATAGGTACTACGCTATAACTAGTTATCCTCTACCGTTGATTTCAAATTCCGTGAAAATATGCTTACTTTAAAAAAAAAAGAATCGCTGAATGTGTTGCTAACCGCAAATCTCGAGAACAGCTGAACCGATTTCGCTAATTCATTTTTGATGTGTTTGTTATTGTCAAAAAATTAAAATAATTGTAATTGAATACGCGGGGCGCAGCTAGTTGGGATATAAAACACGTACTATGTCAGTGATTCAGCTAGGCGTTCCGAGGCGACTTCTTTAATAAAACTCTTCTCTACTACTATTTTTGTTTGTATGTACTAAAACGTTACAATATTTATGTTCTAATCTAAAGTTTTAGTAAATGCAAAATACCTACATTATAATATTTTGTATATTATCTTTGAGTATTGAAGATCATTACATGTTTTTAGAAATATGCAAAAATACACGGAAATGTCCAAAAACCTTTGGAATTTAAAAATACGTGAGTTGATACTTAATTAAATGTTGTTTTCTCGAAATGATTTCAAAATTATAATAAACTAGCTACGCCCCGCGGTTTCACCCGCGTAATAAGTTTCTGCGCAACTTTCTTAATTTTTTATTTCAT
The DNA here is from genome assembly GCA_951213275.1 of Idaea straminata. Taxonomy (NCBI): domain Eukaryota; kingdom Metazoa; phylum Arthropoda; class Insecta; order Lepidoptera; family Geometridae; genus Idaea; species Idaea straminata. Next base: position 8,452,741 of record OX577857.1, on the reverse strand, counting down.
AAGAACCTTCTCCTGATAATAACAAACAGACCAAAAAAAGAATTGGCCAAATTGGTCCAGGCGTTGTTGAGTTATGCGCTTACCAACACATTTTGCGATTCATTTTTATATTATAGATAATAATAATAATAAATCATTTATTTCAGGCTACAAAGGCCCATACACACATACCTTATAGACTAACATTCATATTTTATAATAATAATTGAATGTGTTAAAGAGATAGCTTAGAACTATGTTAGTAGCACTTCCATGACACTACACTTTCGTCTTAGTCTGTTCTTGTGGAATTTGTCCGCGGAAGCGACGGAACACTACAATACAATTATACAACACTACCTGCGCTCCGCAGTTTTACCCGCGTAAGTCCCGATCCCGTGGGAAGATCAAAATGAAAATTAGGCTATAGCTTTCCTCGATAAATGGACTATCTAACACAAATTATTTTTCAATTCGAACCAGTAGTTCCTGATATTAGCGCGTTTAAACAAACAAAATAAACTCTTCAGCTTTATAATATTAGTAAAGCTTACAAAAAATATCATTGTCTATTGTATTACAATTAAACTACAGAGTAAGTAACGCCCAAGAAAATAACCTGAGGAAACTCGAGAAGCAAAGTTTCGAAATACTAGGCCCATAACCACTAATCCTAATTATAGAGGATTATGACCCTACCCTTTTGATGGGATGAAACCGTGCTTGTCACCACTTGAAAGGGTAAAATAATAGAACTAATAATCTGTTAACTCATTTATTAGATAAGAGAAATTGATTGTCACTGAAAATTATTAAGGGTAAATAAAAGATAGATTTTTGTTTAATAGCAGCACCCCGCGGTTTTATCTGTGTAAGTTCCAACTTCCTATCCCTCGGGAATATTGGCATAAATTATGTCTATGTTATCTTCAGGATCCGTATAACTGTTTCGCATTCATCTTTCAAAATAACAATTCTTTTTTTATCAATCATGTAGTTTTATGAGGAGACCAATTCCAATAAAAAAAGATTCATCAGAATCGGTTGAAAAACAAAGAAGCGAACATCCACAAAAAAACATACATACAACCGAATTGAGAACCTCCTCCATTTTTTGAAGCCTGTTAACAATAGAAATAAAAGGCGTATGTGCAAAATTATAATCATTTAATATTTTGTAATCTACGCGTTGTTACAATTATGACTGTCCAGTAATGAACAAATACTTTGAGACGCTTCGGCCATATTCGAAACCAAGATTCGAAACCGGTTTCTAAATGAGAATAATATTTCTTTTTTCGAAACTGGTTTCGATAAAAGAATATAAATTCGAAGAGTAGGTTTTAAGGGTCTACGTCCATATGGCATCCGTCTAACAGTAGATGAGAAAAAACTTTAACTAGGTACAAACATCTATTTTATTCCATTTGTGATAGAAAGTGTCAACCACATATCCGTTGAAATTACAAAAATACTGATCTATACATATAAAATTCTTTGTCCTGAATGACTGACTGACTGACTGACTTACGGATCAACGCACAGCCTAAACCGCTGATCGTAGAGACCTGAAACTTGGAGGGTGTGTTCTTTGTATGACGCAGGCATCCGATAAGAAAGGATTTTTTAAAATTTTACTCCTAAGGGGATCAAAAAAGGGGCAAAGTTTGTATAGGTATGTGATTCCTTGGTCTAATCTTCTAATTCTACGCGGACAAAGTCGCGGGCAAAAGCTAGTCTTTACATAGATTTCAATATCGTATTGTTTTCAATTGTTGGTTGAAGATGAGTTATTTATATAGGTATATTAATAGAAATAGGGGTCGATATAATGTTGTAGGTACATCGTTTGTTTATAATGAGTTCTTGTTTCCGCAGGTGGCATGGATCAAATCAGATTCAAAGGCGATACTGGCTATCCACACAAACATGGTGGCTTTGAACCCTCGTCTGTCAGTCACCTACAACAACCACAATACTTGGAAACTGCACGTCAGCAACGTTCAAGCGAACGACTCTGGCACTTACATGTGCCAGGTTAACACAGACCCTATGAAAAGTCAGGTGAATGTTCTTACTAAACACATATTTGTTATTTATTTTTTAAAGCAGACTGGTAAACCCCCCAAACTAACCACCACGCCCAGACCCCAGACTAGCAGACTTCTAGATCAGTCGATACCAATCAATTTTTTTGCTTTTTGTTCTAAATCTATTATAGAAATAAAAATGTCTAATATTAGAACAGTCACAAAATCTTGGTATGTAACTTATTAGTAAACATTTTCTCTGAATACATTAATAATTCTTCCACACTTTGTTCCCACTTCACGGTCAAACGACAAGATCGATTTGGATGAAAATGAGCATAGTGGTAGTTTAGAGAATGGACAATATTACTTTTGATCCCAAAATTCCTGTCGGCTTGGAACTTACCCGGGTGAAACCGCGGGGCGCAGCAAGTCGTTATATTCATTTCAAATCTATTTATAGAAACTAATTGCCGTTGCAACGTCGTAGAGCAAATATTAGAATATTACCTTTTGTATGCACAATCCAACTAATTAAGTTCGTTCTGAATGCAGAATGCAGACAATAATGCACGAGTTGAAGGTTTCTTGGAAATCTTATTGGATTGTGTGAATGTTGAAATTTTACATGAATTACGGCTGCACTAGAAAGCTCTTTTTATTCTATTCGTATCGAATAAAAGAGCACGTAGACTGTAGGCAAACATTTTTATAAAGTTTCTTTTTTTAAATCAACATAACTACCTGGATGACCGAGCTTTGCTCGGTATTTTTTTATTTTTTTTTTACTTAGTCTAACCTCAAAGCAAACACTCATTGACTTCGTGTTACTTAACAACGCCATCTGCCGGAATAACTTTATTGCTAACAAAAAATAGTATTAGTAGTTCGCCAATAGATGTCAGGAAGAGTCATATTTTTCAGATATAAAAAAGTCCGTTTCGATAAAACACGAATAAAATGACATTTTCTAAAAATGATTCCTAGCTAGATTGATTTATCGCCTATATACCAAATTTCATGAAAATCGTTGGAGCCGATGCCGAGATTCCAATTATATATATATACAAGAATTGCTCATTTAAACATATAAGATTAAATTCTTTACAAAAATACTAATTGTGGATAAGAGTAAACAAAGTGAATAGTATTCCTCTGAGTGGAGGTGATCGTTTTAACCCAACAAAACAATTATTCCTTAGGAGATAACGCAACCTAGACTAGACTACGAGTAAAGCCATTCGAAACGGGTTTTGAATTAACGCATAAACTTGCGCTAGTTGAATTACTTTGTAGCTGCAAGTGTACTCGGGCTAGTGTTTCGTTGTGAGGTGAATTTACAATTACTCTATGTACTTTAATGAGTCCATTTATGGAAGCAATTACCGTTTCAAAGACTTCTAATGCTGAACCTTAAACATTGTTTATGCTTGCATTATGAACCTAAGATACTTAATTATTATTGGAGTAAGGACGACCGCTACCATTGTGTATGGTATCATGTGGTATCTAAGATCTTATCCGGCTAGGCATAGCTCCATTACTTTCACTTATACTAATAACAAATATTTGTTGTGGTCTGGGTGATTCTGCATATGATAGCCTTTGTCTTGCTATTATAATAATAATTTGACGACCCAGTTGGCACAATGGTCACCATGCCGGACTGCCAAACACAGGGTTGCGGTTTCGATTCCCGCCTCAGATATGTATTTATGCTTAGATATTTGTCTGTGGTCTGGTTTTTTCTATCTATTATAAGTATATTTTTACAAAATTATAACTTACTAGCTGCGTCCCGCGGTTTCACCCGCGTAAGTCCCGATCCCGTAGGCATATTGGGATAAAAAGTAGCCTATGTGTTAATCGAGGTCTCCAGCTATCCAGATACAGAGTTTCATCGCAATCGGTCCAGCCGTTCTCGAGTTAAAAGTGTTGTAACAAACACGACTTTCTTTTATATATATAAAAAAGAAAAAGATAATCTTCTATATATATAAGAAAGTCGTGTTAGTTACACCATTTATAACTCGGGAACGGCTAAACCGATTTGGCTGAAAATTGGTGGGGAGGTAGCTTACAATCAGAAGACGGACATAGGATATTTTTTTCGATATTCCCACGGGATCGGGACTTACGCAGGTGAAACCGCGGGACGCAGCTAGTATAAGATAAGATAAGATAAGATTTGCACGCTTGCGCACCGCTGCAGCGGTTTGACATGCATACGGAGATGAACCTGAATTTATTATTTACTCACATAAATATTTGAATTTTTGCAAAAGAAAAGTATATAAGTAGTATATCCGTTGTTTAGCACCCATAACAGAAGTCTAGTTACTTAGCTTGGGGCTAGGTGGCGATGTGTAGAATGTTCTGCAATATTTATTATTTATTTATAATTATTATTATTTATAATACACGACTATAGATGCTTAACTTGTCGCTGTGTGCAATGTTTTGCAATATTTGCGTCTGTCTTTCCTGACGTGTACAATCTGGGGGTCTTCAAGTCGCGAGTGAATAGGTTTCTTCTAGGAAAGCGTGCTACATCTTAGGCCGCATCGTTACCTACACTCAGCAGGTGTGACGGTGGTCAAACGCTGACCTATCATTTTTAAAAAATATATATTCTTTGAAAGTATACGTCAAATTAGTGACGACCCAGTTGGCACAATGATCACCATGCCGGACTGCCAAACCTAGGGTTGCGGGTTCGATTCCCGCCTCAGACAAGTATTTATGCTTAGATATTTGTCTGTGGTCAGGTTGTTTCTATCTATTATATGTATTTATTTACAAAAGAAAAGTATATAAGTAGTATATCCGTTGTCTAGCACCCATAACACAAGTCTAGTTACTTAGCTTTGGGTTAGATGGCGATGTGTAGAATGTCTTGCAATATTATTTATTTATTTATTTAGTGACGATGACGTCGACCCTTAATATTTTGATATATTTTGGTTACAGATGGGTCACCTATCAGTAGTTATTCCACCGGATATTGTGGACAGTACTTCAGAAGGCAGTTCAGCGCAAGAAGATGGGAGCATCAGACTGGCTTGTAGCGCTACTGGGGTTCCGCCTCCCACGGTCATGTGGAGAAGAGAACATAATAAGCCTATTGTGTTCAGGCATGATGGCGGCAGGGAGAGGAAAGGTAAGGTTAAATTAAAAAGCATATAAAACCGGCCAAGTGCGAGTCGGACTCGCGCCCGAAGGTTTCCGTACCATTAAAATCGACGCATATCGAGCAAAAAATCGAATAAATTATTGGATGTCAGACGAGGTTGTATAGGTTAAAAGTCTTTTGCCTGCCCTTTTGGGAGTATATTTAAAAATAACAACCGAATATATAATAAACATGAAAATAACCTAAATTACTTTTTTCTGTTGTTATAGCGACAACTTCACAGAAATACATCATCTGTGAAAATTTCAACTATCTAGTTATCATGGTTCATGAGATACAGCCTGGTGACAGACGGACAGAGAAGTCTTAGTAATAAGGTCCCATTTTCAACCTTTAGTACGGAACCCTAATATATATATATATATATATATAATATTATATTTTATTTATTTAATATAGTTCAAATAGAGCAGTAAAATGGCTAACAGCCAAATTTAAGACTTTACAAAACTTTCACAAAGTTCTTTTTGCAAAATCACATTCCGGAACGGATCATCCTGAATGTCTTTTACACAAAAAAATAGGTGTACAATTTCTGTTAGAGTTTTCCAATCGCATAAAACTAAAGAAAATAAAACAGAACAAAATCTGTATCGATTAAAACTATGCAGTTTTATTTTCAATGTTCACATTAAATTCTCGTTGCGAACTCATTTGCACTTTATTCTATTTAAATTTGATTTAAATATTGTAAGAATGTTGGCAAAGTGGAAGCAAATGAAAAATTCTCCTTTTGAAATAGTACTAGGAAACAAGTACAGTTCTCTCTATAAGAGAACAAAGGAAAATTTGTAAAAAAAAATGGTTGTCTGTAAATTCGGTTTACGGATGATAATATTACGTGATAACGTCATAAGAAAACAATAAAATCTTGTGTTTTTTTTTTCGTTTTTTTCGTTTTTTTCCTTTCCACAGTGTGTTTCAGCGAATGGGTTTTAAAACGAAAGGGGTTTGTTCTAGATGTCTAGGCGAACAACTTTTGTTCTACAACTTTTGGAAATATGGGCTTAAATAACAACGTTTTGGACCCCAACCCACGGTAAACGACAACCCGACAGACCATGCCGACGATGGCGTGACGATATTGTGCAATCCGTCGCACAATATCGCAATCAGTAGAGAGTCCTTTGCCCTGCAGTGGGACACTACCAGGCTACCATAGTATCCATAGTTCCCCGGTATCTAGTCCACTACCATCCCATCTCAATAGCTCAAGTAGTTTTGTCCTGTAGATTATGAATAGTTTTATCCAAAGCGGAGGTTGTCCTTGGTTGCACTTTATAGTGGAGACAGGGATAATCGCCGGTTTAGAATCCACCCCATTGTTTGCTATTATACTTGTTATTGTAAAGGGCCTCTACGTATTGGCTTCGGCTCCACGCACGCCTTCCAAAGATCCAGGGCTCCATAGCCCCGTAATACAGGACGTATAACAGACAAAAAATAATAATTATTTATAACTTTAACATCATCTTAATTCATTGAGAAGTTATCTGATGAGAAGGTCGTTCTTGGTTCATCATTAATTCCTATCTGTCGACAACTATTCGAATTGTATCTATTTGATTTTATATTGAATAAACCGGATTTAATTTATCATCCTTATTTTAACAACTTTGTAAACTACGAGTACTTATTCAAGTTTTAACTCCACTAGAGGAACCCTCATACCTACTACCTATTTCAAAACTTTTACCTTACATTTTCATTTAAATAAAATTTCTCCTATTCCAATTTCCCTATTATAGGTAGGTAGGTAAATGTGATAGTAAATAAGATTTGGGTCACGGTTTTCGACTGCGTCCTGAATTTGAATCGTACGATATTACATAACTTATTTTTTTAAATATCTTTTATCCACTAACAAAGGAAGCTATCTCTTGTCCTATATGGAAATTTAATTAATTCCAGTGGCGAAATTCAAATTTGATGTTTCTAGATATAAATTTAGAGTTCATTATTCCATAAATGAAGATTGAGGGTGGTTGCCTGATTATGTACGGCAGTTCACACTCATTGCTAACCGCAAGATCGAACGGGTTATCTCAGTTAATTATGCAAACGTTGGTGTTGGTATTAACAATGGAATATGTATGATTACTTGCGAGAGGTTATTTGGATAATTTGGGGTTTAAAGTCTTGGTAAAGTCCCCGGAATAATAATATAGATCAATGTTAGTAGCTATCTATATCTATGAAATTCTCGTGTCGCGATGTTAGTTACCAAACTACTCCGAAACGGCTGAACCGATTTGTATGATTTTTTGTGAATATTCGTTAGGTCTGAGAATCGAATAACATCTATTTTTTATGGCAAAACAACATTTGCCGAGAAAGCTAGTATTAAGTTATTTTTGTTGTTAAGGTACAATAAATAGTATTCTTATTATTGAGAACAAAAACCCATCTTTACGAGGTTCTGAAAGGTTCTGAAGTAGGCATTAAGAAACAACTGATACGTCTGAGCACTACGTGATACATCAGTACAGAAAGCACAAAGTTATCGATAAAATTTCTCGTAAGCAGCTTAATTTTTAATGATGTACTTATTATGAAAACAAACAACTTTGTAATTGGAAAATAAAAAAACTTCAAAATTAATTTAGATCGAACAATGCGACATGTTTTCAATGTATGGACAATGCTTTTAACCCTTCAGCACGAGTCGTCTTCCCCGAAGTGCCTAAAGCTGTTATTCTCTTCGAGTATTTTTTTCAATTCAATCTACTTTGCATTGTCCCCGGCACTCGCATGAGACATTACACCTAGACCCCCTTGCACTTGCCCGGACCACTTCTCTCCAATGGATTTTATTTACGCAAGAGAAAGCAAGCTTTAATACATATACCGCTGAAGACAATAAGACGCCTCGGAACGAGATATAAAAGCTTTGAGTTAGTCTCGCGCTCTTTTTAGTAGGATTCCTTTGAAATGAATCGAATAATTCGAGCAGTTTATGCTTATGGGCTTTTTTTTATGTGAAAGTGCTTTGTTAAGTGTAAATAATGATCGTTTCATACTGGATGTTTCTTCAATAACGACGTTGTGTCTCGCCTTGATTTCTCATATCGCGTAACGAATACTTCCTCAAGACTTTGTTAAGATACAGCCAAGACCTACAGTGAGTATTAAAACACGTATGATTTACTTTACTAACCCAAACAAAACATATTTTAATGATATATTATTGACGATAAAATACTGTGCAAAAAATATTGCTGAGAAAAATATTTTACTGTGTTAAAACCTTGTCAAAATACATGCAATAACTTTGTTATTCTGAAAAAATTTAACTTGAAAAATTATATAGGTAGTACCAAAATACTATTATATTATTTGAAATTATTGTGGGTATTAAAATTATTTAGATTTTAGGACTAAAACTAACGATATATATCCTTAAATCTATCTTAATTTATCAAATCACCAATTTTATTCCATAAATTGCCAAAATCCATACGCTTACAATAAGCAATAAAATTTTGAATATTTTATCAGATACAACAAGGGTTTCTTGTACCCTGTACCGTATTATCCCAAGCCCCAGGCATTTGTTCCTGTCACCTTTTAAATTGATGTTATTTGAAAATAAATACTTAGTTAAATAGGTAGGAATATGCAAATTCTTATAAGAAACGAGTCCTTTCAATTTATTTATTGTTGTGGATGACAGGAAACTAATACCTAGTAGAATTTGCGGGTTTCGTTTTTAAACTTAATCCTTAACTTAACTAATTATAACTTAATTAATTAATAAATACTTAGTGTAATAGGTAGGAATATGCAAATTCTTATAAGAAACGAGTCCTTTCAATTTATTTATTGTTGTGGATGACAGGAAACTAATACCTAGTAGAATTTGCGGATTTCGTTTTTAAACTTAATCCTTAACTTAACTAATTATAACTTAATTAATTAATAAATACTTAGTGTAATAGGTAGGAATATGCAAATTCTTATAAGAAACGAGTCCTTTCAATTTATTTATTGTTGTGGATGACAGGAAACTAATACCTAGTAGAATTTGCGGGTTTCGTTTTTAAACTTAATCCGGTACTGTCTTTAAGGGTTATTCATAACTTCTCACGTGAGATCTGGCTTGAAAAAATAATATTAGATAGATATATAGATAAGTAAATTACTAAGATATTACTTGAAAATGGTGTATACAACACCATTTTCAAGTAACATCTTATAATGTGATATGAATCCCTGAATGCGTTACTAAGCGCATATCTCGAGAACAGCTCACCTGATTTCGCTAGTTATTTTTTTGGTTTTGTTTGTTATTGCCAGGAGAAGATTCTTATGAAAGAAAAAAACAAATGGTTGTCTGTAAAGTCGGTTTAAAGACCATAATTTTTCGTGATAACGTCATTAGAAAACGATGAAATATTGAGTTTTTTTTTTGTTATTCCTTTATATTTTGTTCCTTATTTTTTTCTTTTTTTTTCTTATATACTTCTATTCGTCACTCGACATAACATGACATAAACCCAAATGAGCGATATTATTATAACTAAATACTCTGTTTCCTAAGTTACTATGATGCGTCTGGTCATATTACCATGACGTGATACAATACTACCGTGGCACTTTTGTGAGAATACAGGTGTTCCTCTAATTTACTAGACTTTATCACGTCAAAAAAAGAAAGTTGCGTAGAAGATTATCATGTGGGAGCAGCTACTTAAATATAAAAATACAAAGCTTATCTCGAAGTGTTACAAAAGGCGGCCTTATCGCTCAGTCTTATTAGTGTCTGCCCAAAAATTGTTGCAAACAGAAACTGTAAAATGCCGAGTACAAATAAAGTTGCTTAACGTAAATAGTATAAGTACGTAAAAATTCGTATTTTCGTAACTTAAATCGACTTCTTCAAAGTTTTATTTGGGAGTGGTGTACACAACGGGTTCCGACGCCCGCCGCCGCCGTCGCTAGACGACCAAAAAAGGACAACCGGGCTCTAAACTGAATTTTTATGAACTTTTTGTTGGAGTTGTTAGGCGAAATACAAAGTTATAATACAACGGAAACTGGTTCCTGAAAGAGCACTGCATCTTAAAGGAAGCTTTAAATTAAAATTCTTTAATATTTTCTTTGCTATCGTGTGACAAAGGATTATACTATAGAGAAAGGAAAACGTAAACGGAAACGTAGCAAGGACATTGACACTGCATAATTACATATAGACTTTACATTATTTATTTACTTTATTTTATTCGGAAAACATACAGTGATCTATAACTAAGTAACAAAAAAAAAATTAACAACTATACACCATTTACACGTTTTCGCACATAATCTCTAAGGAACTTGCTTCTCCAAAGCCTAAAAAATGTTAATAAAAATAATTAATAAACTACAGCAATAAAATATAGGATGAAGCAAGATAGGACAAAAAGAAAACCGGTAGTAACATAAATAAGGACATATTAAAAAAAAAAAAATAATAATAATAATAAGAATCGCCGGTTTAGAATCCACCCCATTGTTTGCTATTAAACTTGTTATTGTAAAGGGCCTCTACGTGTTGGCTTCGGCTCCACGCACGCCTTCCAAAGGTCCGGGGCTCCATAGCCCCGTGATACAGGACGTATAACAGACAATAATAATAAAAATATAATAAAAAAATATAATAAAATAATAATAATTGGAATAGAAAATACTTATTTTAAACTAGGAAATATAGATAAGTTAACAACACAAAAAGACATGGACATTGATATTATGGTTATTGAGGAAACGCATCCAACCACTGCTTAGCTAAAATGTTTTTAATCGAGTTAGTGGAACTATTAAATATATCAAATTCAGAAATATCATCACTTAACTCATTTAATAATTTTGCAGATCTCACAAAGAAAGAATTTCGCCTATAGTTGGTATTACTGTTTGGAACCTTTACTACAGCTGTTTTTCTGCAATCTTTCAAATAAAGCCGTACTGATCGAATGGGGACTTTCAAATTTACTTGTGACAAGAGATACGGAGAATCAATTAAAGACTGCGCTATTTTTATATAAAACGTGATGTCGGCAATTTGACGCCTTTGTAGAAGCGGCAAAATATGTTGTCTTCTACATCTACTTTCATAGTCATTGTCATATTTACTGCACTTAAATTGTAGATACCTCATGAACCGTGCTTGGACCTTTTCAAGTCTATCAATATCGACTGCATATCGCGGACTCCAAACCTGAGAACAATACTCAAGAATACTGCGAACGAATGAACAATATAGAATCTTAATAACTTTGATACTGGAAAAGTTCGAGCACAAACGTTTAATAAATCTCAGGGATTTTTTAGCCTTTTTAGCCATTAGCTTCACAGAATAAATAAAACACATCTGTATTTATACAGAATAAATAAAAATATTTATTTATTTATCTACTACACATAAAATTTTTGATTAAATACATCAAATTAAAAATACTTAAATAATAAATGAATAAAATAAAAAGATATACACATTTAACATTATCAATCCAAAAAATGAAGTGACCAGTTAGTCAAATACCCGCCCCTTATCGTACCCGGCGTAAAGGTTCCCATAATGCTAGAAGCATTGCCACGCTGAATGGCGATGGCTAACCTCTGCGCCAGAAACGAACCGGAGCGGGAGGCAACGAAATAAATAAATAAAATGGAATGAAGTTTATTTCGATTATTAGTGAAGGAATTGTAAAAAAATCAAAAAGTGTCGTTACGACTTTTTTTTTTAATTTTAGCCCCCTTTCGCAGGCGCGATAAGGAACTTCGTTCCAAAAATAATAATGAATAAATCATTTTATTCCATAATAATTATTACAAAGTAGCCGAGGTACATTTCACATTAAAATTTTATGAGAAGTAGTAGTATTTATTGAATCTTGAAAGTTATGAATAAATCTTGTCTTCTGGGATTTAAAAAGAGGGCTCAGACTAAAATAAATTGTACTAAAAGGTAAAAAATAGTGCGTACTAAGTAGGTACATTAATAATTAAATATATTTAAATAGTATCATGGATGTGAACGGGAGTAGCACTAATAATTAATTAGCTTAGTATAGGTATATAAATTATGGGGTGTGTATGGGGCTCGTTAAGATCTTTGGGCCCAAGTCAACCTCACCCGCAAGCTGGTGCACCTGCTGAGAAACGGACGAGGCTCTGGCGATGACTTTTTCCTCTCGGGGATTGGGGGGTCAGACGGCAGTCGCCCCCGTAAAAGTCAAAAATAAAGCCACATCATATATGGAAAGTCTAGTAAGAAGTTGAGCGGACCCTGGGCTCCCGAGAGGGATGCAACCGGGAATAACGCTCGGATGATGATGAGGTATATAAATTATGATGTACTTGAGTCTCACTAAAATTCTCAAAAGTACTGGTGCCTACATCATATTTTACTATTGTAACATGAAATCAATATAAACATTCCACATACATCAAGTCTAGTTAGACTTGATAGATATTTTAATATTAAACTATTTTATCTTTAATAGATAGTTTTTAGCGTTTAGCAAGATATATGCGGAGACTTAATGGTTTTTTAGTAAGTAAGGTTGATTTATATGTTTGTTATTAGTGCAGTTTGTCTTCCGAATAAAATAAAATAAATAAATAAAATAAAATAGTAAAATATCTATAGTAGTATTTTACTATTAAACTTGTTATTGTAAAGGGCCTCTACGTGTTAGCTACTACGTTTGACGCATGCCTTCCATAGGCTAGTCTTCCATAACTCCGAATGTGATATAGCACTAATTTAAATCTATCATTATACAGAACTTATGTACAAAAGCTGTCCTAAGAGATGCCTAATCTTTCTATTTATAAAAATGAATTGCTGCTCATTGGTGTCGCTTAAATTAAAAAAAGCCTGCACTGTTTTGGCTAATTTGGGTTTTTAAATATTTGTGGAAATTTAAATGGTGTGAGAATGAAAAAAATATATAGGATCAGGACTAAAACGGGTAAAACCGCGGGACCCAGCTTTTAAAATTTTAACTTCTTAAATAATTTTAAAAATAAAGTTACCTACCTACGTAACAGTTATTCTGCAACTGCTATGGTTTCTTTTATAACAGCCATTCTACCCAACCATTCGAACATAGGTACCATGAGAATTTTACCAAACTCATAAAAGGAAATAGGAAATGTCATAACATAACATTAAACAATATCGGGAAAGGGTCAGAATAATCCTTAATTCGTTGTAGGTAAATAATATTTCGCAGGGCGACCAAGAAAAGGTGGTCTGGGGATAACCGATTTTATGAGTTAAGTATTGGTAAGGTTTTTTTACAAATATCACCTCGGTAACCATAATGTTTTAGGGCGGTTGTTACCCTCGTTCTGATTCTCAGTTTATTTTGTTGAAAACGACGTTATTATTTTAAAAGTTTTTGAAGATTTTTATTCTTTTATATCGGATAGACTTGTTTGATTCCCTTGAATCGTATTTTAATAACTACGGTTTATGAACCTTTTGAATCGAGAAACCTTTTTACTTTACCAAAAGAAAACCTTTGATAATTCATTAAACTTTATTAGAATCGTTTTTCTTTCCTGTGTTACTTATAAATTGAAGGAATCAAGTTGTTTTTAATCGAATTATTCCGTTGATTGTTTTTAATATAGACCATAACAAGGTATATTTTGAATTAGGTAATTAATCCTAATTATTTTGTATAATACCATTGTGTAAATTCAAACATAAGGAATTGGTGAATAATAAAAAAACTTACTTTATAATGAATTCCATACATTAACACCTAACGTAGGTACAGTCGGCTGTATAATTGCAGCCCCCGGTAGAGTTCTAAAATTACTATTATTGGAATGTTTTCATTAAAAAAAAAAATTGATTGATAAATTAATGAGTTAGAAGACTTTAAACTTCAACTAATACAGGTGTCTAGAATCTTGCTTGTGTTGAAAACATTCTTATAACCACCCGCCGATTTGGAGCTCTACGGTGGGTCTGCAATTATGCAGCCGACTACATTAGCTGTTTAATTTTAGAAGTGGTAATATTTATGTATATTTAGGAGAAACAGAAACCTCATATTGATTAATAATACTTTTTTTTGTAAGTTTATACTTATACTAGCTTTTGCCCGCGACTTCGTCCATGTAGAAATCGAAAATAGACCAAGGAATCACGTTGTCCCATGCAAACTTTGCCCCCCCCCTTTCCACCCCCTTATTTGTAGAATTTCGGAAATCTTATCTTATCGGATGCCTACGTCATACAAAAAACACACCCTCGAAGCTTCAGATCTCTACGATCAGCGGTTTAGGCTGTGCGTTGATCCGTCAGTCAGTCAGGACAAATAATTTTAAATGTATAGATGAAAATATAGGTTTTTTTAGGAACTTGAAAATTGGAATTGTTGGTATCTACTTATCGTAAATAAATAATGATATGTTTCATGGTTTTCTAATTTCTACACTATAAGGAGAAGATCGGAGGTAAAACATAGATAGTCCCTATGGACTTACGCGGGTGAAATCACACGGCACAACTAGTTAAATATAAGAAACTCAAGTACTTAATCGCTAGATGTAGTACATACTCGTAGGGTACAAACGACACGCTCATATTAATAAAACACACCGCGTTCTGTTCTTGATTGTAACTACTGCAAAGGTTATAAAATGGGGCATAAACTGGCTAATACAACAATAAAAATAAATTAGATAAAAGCTCGCAATGAAACGTTTGCCCATTACTCCGCTAGCGTTAAAACACAGTTTCATGGACTTTTTAATTTAATTTTAGGTAACTAACTCCAAAATCAAAACTATAAACACACATAACTTTTATAATTTAAATTAAATAAATTGACTTATTTTTTCCAGTAAACTTACTCAGACATCAAAACTACAAACACACATAACCTTTATAATTTAAATTCAATAAATTGACTTAATTTTCCCAGTCATTCGAACAGTTAAATTATGTTTAATGACCTAAAAATCAAATTATTTTATCACCATAATTTACGTTTTCTTTCTAATTACAATATCAAAATGGTTTTTTAATTTAATTTTAGGTAACTTACTTCAAAATCAAAACTATAAACACACATAACCTTTATAATTTAAATTCAATAAATTGACTTAGTTTTCCCAGTCATTCGAACAGTTAAATTATGTTTAATGACCTAAAAATCAAATTATTTTATCACCATAATTTACGTTTTCTTTCTAATTACAATATCAAAATGATTTTTAATTTAATTTTAGGTAACTTACTTCAAAATCAAAACTATAAACACACATAGCCTTTATAATTTAAATTCAATAAATTGACTTAGTTTTTCCAGTCATTCGAACAGTTAAATTATGTATAATGATTTAAAAACCAAATTATTTTATCACCATAATTTACGTTTTCTTTATAATTACAATAACAAAATGTTTTTTAATTTAATTTTAGGTAACTTACTTCAAAATCAAAACTATAAACACACATAACCTTTATAATTTAAATTCAATAAATTGACTTAATTTTCCCAGTCATTCGAACAGTTAAATTATGTATAATGATTTAAAAACCAAATTATTTTATCACCATAATTTAAGTTTTCTTTCTAATTACAATATCAAAATGTTTTTTAATTTAATTTTAGGTAACTTACTTCAAAATCAAAACTATAAACACACAAGTTAACCTTTATAATTTAAATTCAATAAATTGACTTAATTTTCCCAGTCATTCGAACAGTTAAATTATGTATAATGATTTAAAAACCAAATTATTTTATCACCATAATTTACGTTTTCTTTCTAATTACAATATCAAAATGTTTTTAATTTAATTTTAGGTAACTAACTCCAAAATCAAAACTATAAACACACATAACCTTTATAATTTAAATTATATAAATTGACTTATTTTTCCCAGTCATTCGAACAGTTAAATTATGTTTAATGACCTAAAAACCAAATTATTTTATCATCATAATTTACGTATTCTTTCTAATTAAAATAAGAAAATGTTTAAAGTTAAATGTTGACTTTCAATTAGTGTTATATTAACAAAAGTTAAACCCTATTCCTATACACAAATAAATTAGGAGGAAACCTAAGTACCTATAGTTAAAACAAAACGTACTCTTCCTTTAATGAGGCACTATTGGTAGAAAAACAATAAAAGAGAGAAACGATATTATACACTGCAATACAAAAAATAAAATCACATATAGTGCTATAGATCTGAACTCAGACACACCCTTATTTGACAAGACTTAACTTCGAAATTATCGAACTCCGATTTACTTTGGACAATACTTCGAAGTAACTTAAATCCGATACCATGAACTCCGGCAAGGCGTTGCTTCGACATGGCTTTACAAAGAAATGATGCGAGTTCCATAACATTTTCTTTTTCAACCAATGGCATCAAACGTAGGACTTAAAATTTCTATGCATCAGACAGATAAGAGGTTTAATGATGAAGAAAGCAATATAATGAGGTGGCACGGATACTACATCAGTGACATTGGAAGGTATGACCGAACCCCTAAAATAATTTTAAACGTCTGACGGTAAAATCAAAAAGTTGTAGGTAAGTAGGTACAATCGGCTGCATAATTGCAGCCCCCGGTAGAGTTCTAAAATTACTATTATTGGCATATTTTCATTCTAATAATTTTTGTTTATTAAATTGATGAGTTAAAAGACTTTGAACTTCAACTAAAGCAGGTGTCTAGAATCTTGCTAGTGTTGAAAACATTCTTATAACCGCCGTTTTGGAGCTCTACGGTGGGTCTGTAATTATGCAGCCGACCGTACTTGCACAATTGTACTTGCACAAAGAAATATCTGCAGTAAAGTGAAATGCGCTGCATTACACTGGGTGTTTTAAATTGTAAATAGTATTTCAAGACCATAGTAGGACGGTGGGTGGGTGACTGCTGAGCCACAAAATTGCCGCAATAACGGTAATAGCAATTTGCCGCTGAAACTACACACTGTCTTCATTCTCTTCCGGTCTAATGTTGATAACACATTTAAGGTCCGTTCACAATTCTGTAGCGCGATTATATTAAGGACGTATACTTAAATGTTCACGGTGGTATAAATCCGAGACTCGCAGGTTTAGGGGGTAAATCGTCCCGTCTAATTTGATCATAGTGTAATGGGTCTACATGAGTTTTAATATAGCTACTATTGACGCTTTTACTACTGAATATTTTTAGAGGTTTATTGGTCCCAAGTCCTAATAAAATGATGTGATACTGATTGTAAATAAAAATATAATTAAGTTGGAGGTTGGTGGAATTGTCATTGTCACTTCAAATACATGTAGTTGCTAGTTTTTCAAATCGCACATCCAAATTGATGCCGACGAACGAAAGGAAGGGCGCGCATTCGCAATATTAAGACACATCTTAACACTACTGCACTAGTAAAGCAAAATGTTTCCATATTTCTATTCATACATGTGTAACTTTCCTTAATTGTAATAGGTATGTTTAGTTATCTTGTAAATACTAAGTTCGATAATGTTTTACAACTCGTGTGCTGTGAAAACATGGCTGTCGTTCGTTTCAATTGTTTCAAACTTTCTAATAATTTATTTAAGGCTTACGCATAACATAACACGATTGTAATAACTCTGAATTGTACTCGTAAACAATCTGATAATGTACCTGGGAAGGCTTTAATGTATGTAGGTATGTCTGTATGATAATTTTATGGGTCTGAAACCACAGCGAGTACTCTGAATACAACGTACTCCGAGGTAATTTAGCTGTTTCACATACTTTGATGATTGTATTTCCGCATCGTACTGAGACGTTTACTACTAGTACAAACAAAATACTCCATATGAAAATCGACTACAGAATCTTCTATTGACGACCCAGTTGGCACAATGGTCACCAAACCGGACTGCCAAACACACGGTTGCGGGTTTGATTTCCGCCGAGGCAAGTATTTATGCTTAGATATTTGTCTGTGGTCTGGTTGTTTATATGTATTTTAGGTATATATTTGCAAAAGAAAAGTATAAGTATAAGTAATATATCCGTTGTATAGCACCCACTACACAAGTCAAGTTACTTAGCTTGGGGCTAGATGGCGATGTGTTTAATATCCTGATATTTATTTATTTTATCTATCGGCTGATTTTTTCAATCGTCTTTTGTTTTTCGTTTTTAAGGTCTTATGGTTTCTTTCGATCGTCTATTGTATTTTTTTCGTTCGTCTATTGCTTTATCGATAGTCTTTTGTTTTCTGTTTCATAGTCTTTTGTTGTTCCAGTAATCTTACTAGTAATTCTATTGGGATGGAAAATTCTAATAGTTTAACTGGTATGACTATTCGGTAAAACTAGGAACTGGGAACGGCCGTGCGATCTCGCCGTTCAAAATATGAACCCTGTTAAGTTTCTTGTGTCTTCTTCTCATTGGTGGGTGCGTTCCGAAGACATACATCCTTAGTTTTTGAGATGATTCAATGTGATTTCATGCGAATGATTCCATCTGATTCAAAAAAATACTTTCCCTTTGTTGTTTTTGATCGGTAACGTAAATGAAGAAAGATAAAATTCTGCAGTGTTTTTTACCTGACCCTAAGGAGAGGGTTATGTTTTTCGTGCCTATCTTTATACGTTTATAACAATTTTAATCAATAAAGTGATTGGATTACATTTGATCACGCATAATAGGCGCCCAGGCGTCGAATAGCGGAAAACAATACAACAATAGATTACATTTTGTAACAAGTAATTTCCACCTGATATTTCTATATAAATATGACTAAAAAGTAACAAAGCGAACATATTTTATTACACTATACGCAAACTAATTATTTGTCTCATATAATTATTCGGTCGAAATATTAATTTTGTTATTGAATCAACTACGAATATGTTGTGCAAATATTTAATTTTATATAAAAACTAGCAGTGCTACGCGGTAACTCTCGATCCCGTGAGAATATCATGAATAAAAAAAATCATCAAAATCAGTTGATAAACAAACAAGATATGCGCGACATCCATAAAAAAATTCATACAACCGAATTTAGAACCTCCTCCTTTTTTTGAAGTTGGTTAAAAAGTATGTTACTTCCAATTAATTATTGTATCCTCATACCAAGTTTCATCAAAATTTGTTTAGTAGATTCGGACCCTATTCGTTAAAAACAAAAAAACACATATTTCCTCTTTATATTATTAGTATAGATTTACAACATAGTCCCTAGGATCCCAAAATTTGACATTTTTTTTTTAATTTAAAGTTTATGTGAAGATTTGGTTAAAAATTAAATCGATAAATGTATGAGGGCACTTAAGGGTTAGGTATGTTTACAGGTAGGTTCCTAAAAGAAATTAGCAAACGCGCGCTCCCATGGCTTACGTAGATCTCGTTCTTCTAAATTATTTTAAAAATACTTCCCTAAAGAAACCAAAACCCTGCTGTGTAAAAAACGTATAACTATCATGTTTTACCCATCGAATTCGGCTCTGCGTTGTCTGTCAGTAATAAGATAGATAGATAGATAGATATATCTTTATTTGGCCAACAAAAAAACTAAAACTTAGACATAACTTATTTTTGATATGACTAAAAATAACAGACTTAATTAAATATTATACACTATGTTATTTATAACACAGTAACAGTGTCGCCGCCAAATAGGCTTCTGCTCAGCTATGTGTTGCATAAATGTAACGCTGATTTTCAGCAGATACTATAATAAGATAATTCATATTAGAGTATATATTATTCAGTTTACAAAAACAACTAAAAAGCAAACAAAATGATTGTACTATTGTGGTAGCAATGTGAAACTTTAAGTACATGTTCTTATTACATCGAACAGAAACTATTGCTATTTTAATTAAAACAGCTGAAGCTTATTAGTAGTGTTGGGAAAATACTTATCGATATTAAAATAGATAAAGCTAGTAAACGTAAAAAATGGCTATTATTGTGAATAAGCAAGTGGAAACAATTTAAAAATTGATGTAAAAATATATTTTTTACCACATCGTAACTTTTGGCTTTTACCTACATTAATATGGGCAATTGTAAATGTTTATTTAATAATCTACAGTAAATAGTACATTACGATATAAGTGTGGTAAATTGATCCTTGCATAGAGGCGGTTTATGACGCGCGAGCGGCAGCGAGCGTGTTATAGAAGCCAAGATGCAAATATCAATTCCACACGTATATCGTACGACGTTTTTTATCACAGTTGCGAATAAAAGAAAAGACTTGAAAAGAAAACAAAATAATAATTAACAAAATATTTGTGATAACTCTATGTTTAAATTTTTTTAAGGCAATATTTTTTTGTTAATTATGCTCCGGAAAGGCCAGGCTAAAGACTTTTAACCTATACATCCTCGTGTGACATACATTATTTTTTAGGGTTTTTCTATTTGTTTTTGCGTCGGGGGTTAAGAACAAAATACAATGGTACGGAAAAACAATATATTTAAGTAAAGAAAAAACAAAAAATAAACAACTCAATTTTTAATCGTTTTCTAAGTCATTATCACGTAAAATTTTCGTTCGTAAACCGACTTTAGAGACAACCATTTTTGCTAGCTAAAAAACTCTTTGGTACCTACCTTTTCGGGATAACTTTACAGCACTAGTTAACAAATCTAAAACGCACGCGTGCATAATATGTTGGATTATGAGCCTAAAAGCCGTTGAATAAGATCCACTTTATGAGCAACTGTGATAAAAATTAAATTACCCAACGTTGTACACGTGCAAAATTTCATTACATAGATTTAATTTAACATTCATCATTCCGGTATTCTGGTGTAGGTAAATACAATATTGTTGTTTTTGTTTATCTGCTCTGTAAATAACGTTAAATTGTATTTCTTCAATAAAGCTTTGTATTTCAGTTGTTTAGTTAGAGACTACAGTTGCCTATATTTTTGATAATAATAATTCCGAATTTAATAACGACAAAAGGGTAATATTCCAAAACACAATTAACAAAATATTACGTTTCGTAAACCTACCATTCGTTTTAAACACATTTTTTTCAGCAAATGTTTTATTTTACAAATACTGTTTTTCGTCCTTATAGAAGAACAAGGACGCCCTATTTTTTTTTAAAAGGACTGGATATTAATAATTTGTTTTCCACTATTGATTCTGTTTAATCGATATTATTTCTATCGATAAATCAAGTCATTCACAGCTCTACTATTGACCACTATAAGCTTTGCTGAGTGCCAATAATAGAGAATAGTAGTTGCAGTAATAACGTCTCTTATAACTACTGTCCAGCGTTTAATTTATATTAAAACTTGTATTGCAGAGAATTCACACAAAGCCCATTATTATTGTGCGTATGGCGCATTACTTTTGTGTTTTCCACGATGTGACGACTTATATTATTGTTTGTTATGAAAAGGCATAACGATGTAGTGGTCACAATGATTACTCTATGCAGAGCATATGCTTTTTTGCACAAAGTGGTCATTAATTAGTGATCAAACGAATATCATAAAGATTAATAGTGATTAAAATAAATAAATAAATATTGCAAGACATTTCACACATCGCCATCTAGCCCCAAACTAAGTAACTAGACTTGTGTTATGGGTGCTAGACAACGGATATACTACTTATATAGTTTTCTTTTGTAAATATATACATATAATACATAGAAACAATCAGACCACAGACAAATATCTAAGCATAAATACATTTCTGAGGCGGGAATCGAACCCGCAACCCTGTGTTTGGCAGTCCGGCATGGTGACCATTGTGCCAACTGGGTCGTGATTACTTCTGTGAAAAGCTTCAATGCTGTTCTGTGTCAAATCAAATAGAACTGTAATGGTCACCAGGGTTGCCAACTCTACGTCTTTTTTTACATAAATCGACGTATTTTAGGTCTTTCCTGCAAAACTACGAACTTCAGTCCTAGAATCTATGTATTTTCTATCAATTAACTCATATAGCTGAATGTGCATAATTTCCTTTTCATTCGCGAAAAAAAGAGTAAACGTTTCGTTTTTTAATAAAGCCGACTCGCTTCGCCAACACATTACTACTTCTGTCTTCTGTCATTATTTTTAAACACAAGTTAAACAAAGTTCTCATTCCATAGAGCTGTGACTGTTTAAACGTAACGTCTAGTCTCACCAGCTTGCCTAGTAGAAAAACTTAAAAATTTATCGATTCGACAGAGCTACTGTTGTTTTGTCCTTTTGAAATCTATCAAATTTCGATTTAATTGAACCCAACTGAAGAAATAAACATAAGAAGAAACTAGGGACAGTCCGCGGGCGGTTTAAATGCAGAATTAAAACACTCATTGTATTCCTGTTCATTTTACTCAGAAAAAGTACGTAGATCTACGAACTTTTCTAATAAGGTCTACGTATTTAAAAAAAACTGAGTTGGCAACACTCGTTTTCAGTATGATAGCTCTATGCAAAGACATGCACTTTTGCACAAAGTGGTCATTAATTAATAATCAAACGAATAATTATAGTAAAGATTACCAGTTCAGTTCAATTACTTCTGTGGTGTTCTGTGTGATTTATTTGAGTAGTATAATAGATAGACATTCTTTAGAAATCGTAAAGTAAGCATTTAATGAAATTTGTACAAAGTAACATGTTCACAACTTTACTAATAAAAAAAACATTACGACTAAGCCTTCTCTATTAAGAGAGATATTAAAGATCAGTTTCTTTTAATACATATAGTAGGTAGAGACGTTTAATCTATGTTGAAATAGAAACAAGGTCTTAATTGAACAAATGAGAGTAATCGCACTAATTACTTACACAGTAACTCCCAACATAAGCGTCTATCTGTATCTCATATAAACAAAAGTCCCCAAATTGGTCCGTCCGACCTAATTTCATGGGTTCTGAATTAAGAACTATTGAACGACTTGTTTCGAATGACATTACCTATATGTGTGTATAAATTTTGCTTTTCCAATCTACTGAGACAACGGTCTCCAGGCGACAGGGCATGGACAATTCTCTACTGCCGAAACTCGGGCATTATTTTTATAGTATTGTATATAGATAATAATAGATATAACAAGTTAGACGAAATACTTTTAAGACGAGTTCGCAGTTGCGTTTAAGACCAGTAGCTACTTTAGACTCCTGAGAGTTAGAGGAAATGCTTTTAAAATGAGTTTCAAGTTGCGTTTTAGACGAGTTGCTACATTAGACGACCTGAGTTTGCGACGATTCGATACTAACTCAGGATACATTCAATTTATTTTGTTTTAGTCGTATTGGTATTTAAAATCGATCGTTAGCTAATCAACCTTTTTGTTAGAAGACATGATGCGGAACTTGCTTGATCTTTTTACAACGAAGAAGCTGCATTCATCGAAACTGTGAGACTGTAATTACAGCCTACCTGATTTATTTATTCATTTTTTTAATGATTAAATTATAGATATACTAGTATGTGTAAGTATTATTTAAAGGAAAACCCTTGAAAAGATATAAAAACCTATCTAATGAACCCAAGCGTACCTACTTATAGCTGTCGGTTTTAAAAGCTTTGAATGAAACAATTGCAATTATAATATTTATTGCGATAGGGTTGTTTTGATCTTTGATTGAGCCATTAAGTTGATTGCTGTACTTTAGAAATTCAGTACTAAAAGTTGGCAAAGTGTTTTAATTAACGTCTCAAGTCGGTGCCTGAGAGCGGGTAGCATGAACTTTGCGAATTAACTGTTATATCCGCTTCAGACCTTACCATGTTTATTATTTAAATCCGCAGAATACAGTCTAGGGATCTTATGAAAAGTAATAGAATAAGAATTCATAGTTTTTAACTTCATGTCTGCCTCCGATGGCGTTATTTTTAAATGCCACCCATACCTAAGTGTGGGTTAATTGCATCGGGAGCATTGCATTTTTGAAAACGTTTTCAATTTCTTCATGTCAGTATGTCTGTTTTTTCAGTTGTTGTCAATTAAAAAAATTGAATCTATATTGAAATCTGGTTTTACAACAATAATGATTGCTCTATTTTTTTTAAAGATCATGTTACATTTACTTTATTTCAAAATTAACTGAGTTATTAACAAATAATGGACTAACGCGGATAAAATTGAGGGCGCAGAGATCTTTTTCTTTTTAAACTTTCTAAAAAGGCTTACTTCGAAGTGCAATAGAAATATATTAGGTAGTTATTATACTCTTGCCAAGTTTACTTGTTTCGAAAATATTTTCTTCCAAAGCAAACATTTGATGAAAATAAATGACTTTCTAATAAGTAACTTTGAAGTAAGTTAAGTTTTATCGAAAGCACGATCCCAATAGCAACAATCAGGGAATGCGCTCACAGGCACTTATTAACATAATTTATTCGAAACCGTCACTAGGGTTCTAAATTTGTGGAGGGCTATTTTTCAACGAGGAAGCATTCCGTAAAACGGTCACGTATTTTTTAGCGTCAGTGAATCCGTACGGTCTAGTTTAATAATGTCATAACCAGCGCGAGAGCGTTGGAAACCGGGAGTGATAACATCACAGATACATTGGACCGAACTTGAATTTCCAACAATAATTTATTTTATGCGTAAGGTCTCGGTTACGAGCGGATGTTTTATGCAGTACCCTCGAATGAATATGAAAATCTTATTAACATATTTATTATTGATAACTTCTTTATTATTGATTGTTTATAAAACCAGGTAAGATAAAGGTTTTCGTGGAAATCCTTTCTGTTTTCAGATAAAACTATTATAAACGGGTGGAATCAACAATAAGTACTACGTTTGTATTATTTTAATGAATGATTTTCAAGACTCAATGTTAAGTAAAGGTTTTTGTTAAAAATATTCTTAAAATTTCTGATTAAGGCAAATCTTAAAATGAATATTGAAAACTTAGCTGTTATAGCCCGTGGCAAACCCCGGAAAGACATGGATTGGAGATCGATGTCCATTAAAAGATTTTCATTGTTCAGCAATTTCGATTTATTTTTATTTCCCAGCAGAAGATAGCGTACTTAATTACTTTTTTGTTTGATGTTCACTCGGTGGAAATAAAGAGCCTTGTTTTAAGAAAGAACCAAGATAGTAAATTGAAAAAGTACTCTCAGTTTGTCAAATGACAAACGGTTTAGAGGGAATTCTTTTCTTCGCCTAAATTGCTTGGTTATTTTATGTTATTTAAGTTATAAAGGAGAAACTACAAATAACTACCTCTATAATTAGATTATTTTATAGATAGGAAATAACTACTTCAATTTATTTTGTTATTTAATCATTTTGTTCCTACAGAATCAACTGCTCCACATACTTAATTCTTTTTACAAAAAATTCTACGTACTTGACTATGAAATTATATAAAGTTACAAAAACAAAAATGGTCAATTGCGTGTCGGGCTACGTGCACTGAAGGGTTCTGTAGTCACCCGTCATAAAATTATGTCTTGAAAGCAGCTTTTTGTTTGATACTTTGAACGTATTAATAGAGTTCACGGTTTAACGGTTCATGTCTTCTAAAAACGGGAACACATGAGATGGCGGCAACTGAAGAAGGAGTTTTTACATTTAATAAGTTCGTCGACTATTACTTGTGAACTCATAAAGCCTTAACTTAGCTGAGAAAGTTTTTCTTTCAACATTAATTCTACTAAAATGACTATCTATGCCATCTCACTAATATAATAAAGTGAGAGTTTGCGTATTAGATATGGTTCCGAACCCAAAGGGTAAAAACGAGGCCCTATTACTAAAACTTCGCTGTCCGTCCATCCGTCTATCTGTCACTAGACTGTATCTAATGAACCATAACAGCTGGAGAGTTAAAATTGTCATAGGTGATGTATTTCCGTTGTTGCTATAACAACAAAAACTAAAAACAGAAAAGAAGTAAAACATTTTTAGTATTATGTATGTTTATCACTTCTTCATGCAAACGTCACGCAATTATTGCGATATAACTCTGAATATAGGTATAGCTGGAGACCTGGATAGGATCGGAACTTACGCGAGTGAAACTACGTGACCTAGCTAGTAATTGTTGAATTTTTTTTGAGTTGAGTTGAATTTTCCAAAAGCCTTTCTTAACGGTTTGAGTTTTGATTTATCAGTCAGTCAGAATTTTTTAAATACATTTTTAAATATTGCAGGACATTCCACACATCGCCATCTAGCCCCAAGCTAAGTGTGTTGTGTTATATTGTATATTTATTGATCAAAGTAAATAGCTTATGTATGTTTTTAAACAAATACTAATCAAGTGAGTCGTACTATTAAATGTTATATAAAAATCACCGTCCAATCTTTATTTCGATCACGTACAAAATTTTATTGCAAGCGACGGTTGGATCTCTAAGCCGTCAGTTACAGATGAATACCAGAAAAACGACGAATTCCAGACATCGGATTTTTGTTAACACGAGATTTATTTAACTTCGTATCTCACAATATTTATTGTTTAAAGGATTTGCATAAATTCAAAAAGGACCATACAACCTACGTCGACATTTACAGCTAACCAAGCATGGATATTATTTGAATCCCCAATCAAGTATTTGATCAACTTTGATTAGAATGATCATGAGAGACCTATTTCCGGTTTGATTAATCGTAATTAGGCTCAAATTGATCACGTAACTAAGCATTGGATGACCAAAGGGGCAATTAACTGGTATCATGGTTCGCCGGCAGCTGGGGAGCACAGAAATATGAAGCGTATTGTAACATAAGCAAAGCAAATGTTTCAAAACACATTATTTTGTTTCAAAAACTTTTTTGGTTTAGACCTGAAGACACGAATTGTTACAAAAATACAAATATTTTGGAACGAAGTTCCTTATCGCGCGTTGCGAAAGGGGGCTAGACGGAAAAATTAAAACCAAAAGTTGTAACGACCCTTTTTGCTATAGTTGTAAGCCGTGCGGCGTGCGCGTGTTTCTCTGTCTGTTTCTCTCTTTCTCTTTCATAGAAAGCAAGCCAGTTTACTAAAATTGAGCCTACTGATTAAGTTTATATTTCATCATATTTGTTAATAATAAAAATATATTATTATAACTTTCAAAAAAAAATATTACAATTCCTTCACTAATTATTCGAAAGGAACTTCGTTCCATCCGGGTGTTACTTGACACCTCTCAAGTATTTTTTTTAAAGTCAGTGTTTATAAACAAAGTTTTTCAGTGGATACAAATACTGAATTTTAATCCCGTACAAAACTCTAATGAATCTGCGCCCGCAGAGTATAATAAAGCTGTTTATGGAAGAGTTTATTGGATACTTCAATAAACGTTTCCATTGCAATGCAGTGATATTAAAGAATCATTGAGAAACAAAACGCTGGAAAGGAATTTAATAAATTATCTGTAAACTGCGCTAAAGGGACTTAAACACAATACCTCCGCGGGGCGGGCGGCGCGGCGGCGGGCGACTCGTAATTTCCTCCCCCACCCTTTCGCCCATATTTTACAGCTCTTTTAACCA
Organism: Idaea straminata; assembly: GCA_951213275.1. NCBI lineage: Eukaryota > Metazoa > Arthropoda > Insecta > Lepidoptera > Geometridae > Idaea > Idaea straminata. The sequence continues at coordinate 8,425,101 of OX577857.1, read as the reverse complement.
TTCATTTTAAAAATACGATGTTCGACAAATTCACTTAATGCCGTGTTAAATGAACCGTACTTGCATAATAAAAGATTTTACATTTAATAGCATTTCCAGATTGGACGATATTTCCGTAGAGCCCGAAAACCGCATTTCATGTTGAGGATTCCTTTGCTAAAACTATGGAATACTTTTTATGCACAAACGGACACGAATCCAGAGAAAATGAAGAAAACATCATACACATAACATTTGGTTCACGATTGACCGTCCCCCTAACGGTCCCCTGCGGTAAACGGTTCCCCTGTCAAGATTTATTTCACGATTGTCGGTCCCCCTGTATTAGCATAGGGGGACCGTCTATCGTTGAATAATGTTAGATTTTTTTCAAGCTTATCCGTCCCCCTAGTCCGATTTGTGGTCCAAGTAAAAAACGATCAGGTCCAAGTAAAATACGATTGAAATGGAGACGAAAGACGATCGAAACGAAAACAAAAGAAAAGACGATTGAAACTGAAACTTAGGTAACTCATACAGCTCGCTGACTTAGATAGGTAGGAAGATATAGATACAGTCGGCTGCATAATTGCAGCCCTCAGTAGAGTTCGAAAATTAGTATTATTGGAATGTTTGCATTCTAATCGTTTTTGTTTGATTAATTGATGAGTTATAAGACTTTAAACTTCACCTAAAGCAGGTGCCTAGAATCTTTCTTGTGTTAAAAACATTCTTATAACAGCCGTTTTGGATCTCTATGGTGGGTCTGCAATTATGCAGCCGACCGTACTTATATACTACGCCAAAAATTATCGACATAGGTACCGGCTCAGTCTACATACAAAAAGAAGAACGATATTATTTTAAAAGATTTTATTTTACTGTTTTTATTAATTTTATTTATTACAACCTTTACAACTATCTTTACAGGATAGCCCAATGAATTCGATAGTGTAGTTATATATACAATCAATGATAACTTACATACAAATAATACGAGATATATATATACTACTGATATAACCATATTTTTTTTAATATGTTATACCTAAACTACTCGTATTGTTAAATCTTTGACGAAATTCATTCAAAACTAAAAGGTATCTATCAACTTACGGTGGATATTAGATAGTACCTTGTTCAATAATACCCTTTGAAATATTTGCTATGATCATAGTATTTTTTGCTCAAAGTCTATTTAAATAAACACTATGCCAACGTCAACATCAAAACCATCGCGTGGCTTTTCATTGCAGTTTAGCGCATGCAAACGACATTCATAAATTTTCATTTTCCTTCGTGATCCCAAAATAAATGTACCTAACGACTAAAATGATACTTCTATTTCGTAATGATCCGTTGAGTTTTACTTTTTCCGCGTTACAGTAAACATTAACTTTTCGGTCAATTTAAATGAATTCATCTGTAACCATTTGAAATTTTCCCAGGACCCGATTTAAAGTATTAAGTATTCACATCTGGAGGTGCCTTTTTTCAACCTTTAAATATAGATTAGCTCATTTATTCCAAGTCAGACCGTATCAGCCTGTCAGAAAGAAAAACCTTTACACCCACAAATAAATCAACCTAATATTAATCGCAAATAAGCTGGAAACGAAATAATATTTTATTTAGATGTTACTGGCATCCGTTTTCCCAAGAGTTCAACGTATCATGTCAAATATTGTATGATTTTGTTAATGTATTTTTATTTTTACCGTCGTTGCTGTAATAACAATAACACATATCGATTCGTGTTAATATATATCTGAATTTGAACCATAATTTTTTTATGGTTCAAATTCAGATATAAAGAAAAAAACTTGAGATGTGTTAAGGGACACCCGGATGGAACGAAGTTACTTTCGATTCATAATTAGTGAAGGTATTGTAATATATTTTTATTAAGTTTTTTTTAATAACGAATATAATCTAATATATAAAAATAAGTCGGGTTTTCCTTCCTGACGCTATAACTCCAGAACGCACGAACCGATTTCCACGGTTTTGCATTCGTTGGAAAGGTCTCGGGCTCCGTGAGGTTTATAGCAAAGAAAATTCAGGAAAATCTGGTGGCGAAACGGAGTTCGCCGGGTTTGCTAGTGTAGTATAAACTTAATCAGCAGGCTCAATTTTAGTAAACTGGCTTGCTTTCTATACGAGAGAGACAGACAGAGAAACACGCGCACGTCGCACGGCTTACAACTATAGCAAAAAGTGTCGTTACAACTTTTGGTCTTAATTTTTTCCGTCTGGCCCCATTCCGAACCGCCATAAGGAACTTCGTTCCAATTATCCCTTTCTCTTTTGTTTCAGTGGTGGATAGTCATAGAGGGGAGAGTTTAGAATTGTCCCACGTCCAACGGAGTGATATGGGAGCTTATTACTGTATTGCGAGCAACGGAATACCCCCTACCGTCAGCCGGCGGTATCACGTCGAAGTACATTGTAAGTTATAATGATACAAACACTTAAATACTAAATAAATAATAATAAATATTGCAGGATATTCCACCAAGCTAAGTTACTATAGACTTGTGTTATGGGTGCTAGACAACGGATATATTACTTATATACTTTTTGTAAATATTTATTTATAATACATAGAAACAACTAGACCACAGACAAATATCAAAGCATAAATACATGTCTGAGGTGGGAATCGAACCCGCAACTCTGTGTTTGGTAGTCCGGCATGGTGACCGTTGTGCCAACTGGGTCGTCAATACTAAAGATATGAAGCAGGTTTATACTTGAGTAAGTATAGTAGTACCTGGATGACCGAGCTTTGCTCGGTATATTTTTTTTCTTAGTCTAACCTCAAAGCAAACACTCATTGACTTCGTGTTACTTAACAACGCCATCTGCTGGAATAACTTTATTGCTCACAAAAAATAGTATTAGTAGTTCGCCAATAGATGTCAGGAAGAGTCATATTTTTCAGATAAACAAAAGTAAGTTTCGATAAAACACGAACGAAATGACATTTTCTAAAAATGATTCCTAGCTAAATCGATTTATCGCCCCCGAAACCCCCTATACACCAAATTTCATGAAAATCCGAGATTCCAATTATATATATATACAAGAATTGCTCATTTAAAGATATAAGATATAGGTTTTTGTAAAGCCAATATTCATCAAAAATTCTTTTTTTCAACAGTCATACCTCAAGTAAAAGTGACGAATCAACTGGTGGGTGCTCCCCTGGGTAGCGACGTTGAACTCCAGTGCTATATAGAGGCCTCTCCAAAAGCTATGAACTCCTGGTACCGGGAAGACGGTAAATTATACTAAACATATTAATTTCATAAAAAAGTAACATTGGCTAAGCGACATCATCAAATATTTAAAAAAAATTAAGTATCTTTTAAAAAAATTTAGAAAAAGAAGAAAGAAAACAACAATACATTCTAAAATTTAGTGTTCCAACTATCTTAGTAACAAAAAGTGAAATTTTAATTTGTAATTAACTATTGATTTTCTAAGAACATGCTGCAATATATATATATTATTTTTAAGAATTATATTTTATAGTAGAATTTTGTTTAACTTAGGTACTTAGACGCTCTCAATCTCGACCGCCGAATCTTTTTCAAAACTATCTGGGCCCCGCGGTTTCACCCACGTAAGTCCCGATCCCGTGCGAATATCAAAATAAAAAGTAGCCTATAGCCTTCCTCGATAAATGAACTATCGAACCAGTTGTTCCTGAGATTAGCTTAGATTCAAACAAACCAACTTTTCAGCTTTATAATATTAGTATCGATAAGTTAAAAACAGTTTTCGACTTCAATTTCTAAAGGTATACTAAGCAGTATATAAGAAGCTTGTTTAAAAGATACTTGTTGAAATTACCAAGTTGTCCAACACAGACTTTGATATAGTTCCAACTTTACAACAAATCTTTTCCATAAATACTACAATACAATTTACAAACTTTACAGCGTTAGTAAGCGACAAGCTTACGGAGAATCCCAAATTACGAGTATTGGAAACAATAGTTAACGAATACTCTCTCTGGATGAATCTGAGTATAAAGTCGCTCGGGCCGGGAGACTACGGAACCTATGTGTGTGCTTCTGTAAACGCGCTCGGCAAGATGGAGAGCCAAGTTAGCTTACATAGTAAGTACCCATGTTATTCGACTCACTGTGCTCTAGCGAAATTCTATCGACCTTGAATTTATAATTTACTGGTGCACCTGGAGTTCCTTCATGATATTTTGTATGAGGCGTCATCTGCTCAAATTATGGAATACTATTCTTCCAGTTATATTTTGTAACTTTTTACAGTAAGCGATACCTAATAACGATATACTGTTTTGTATCATCTTTATCTTTATATATATAAAATGTTATGTTGGTTTGTGTACGCTTCAAAAACTCAAAAAGTTCTGCACCGATCGAGCTGAAATTTTAGAATGATATATAATCCGCATCAAGGATTGTTTTTATCTAATTTTTGCATCAGTTACATTTCCGCGACCGCGAAAAAACAGTTTTTTTTTCGCAACCATTCAATCACAATGTGCCACAGCGAAGCGTGGCAGGGTACAGCTAGTTCTTTATATGAATTTTATATAAAAATATACTGACAGATTACTTTTTTATTTAAATAAAAAAATAAACTATTACACAAATTAAAATCCACAATTAAAACTTAAAGCTAATAAAACTAAAAGAAATTCTACAATCCAATACAAGAGTTTCCAATTGCTTGAAATATGGTATTTCAATCTGTTTTTAGTAGCCATTGCAATGGGACATAATGTTCCAACTTTAATGTTAAAGTATCTTCGCAAAGAAAATCTTGAAATATCTTGTATTTTCTCTATTTTTATCTCCATCCCTGTCGTAACGATTGGTGACAGCAACAAACGTTTCTCTGTCCATTGATCGAAATATTTTCAAACTTGAAGCAGCAATACAGCTTACGACAATAGGGATTTAGCATTTATTTTATTCAAACTTTTGATACTTTTTAAATAAAGTTTTACGTAGTTTTGAATTATTTTATTTTTAAACATCATCGTCTTTCATGTTTAATTCTAAAAATTATAGTGAATTTGTGTTATTTAAATTTTAAAATCTCTTTCTTTTCTTCTTCAACTATATTTAAATTTAGGTATATTTAGATTAGCGAGTACTTAACTAAATAAGTATATTTAATTCCAAAAACATTTACAAATAGTTTGTTTACAGCTGACTTTTATTAGATGCTATAAGTATGATATAATGGAACAAATACATATTATCACAGAATTAGTAATTCGCGGTTATAATTACCCAATAAATGATTTATATTTTTAATGACTGATATATCACAGAATTTTCTTATCATAGAACGAATTGAAAAAAAAATGTAAATATTTCTAAAGAAGCAATTCTTGTTTGGACTATTTCAATGAAATTATTATCGCTATAATTTAAATTAATGCGATGAATACACATATTTTTAACTAATTTTTTTATTAAGTATTTTATTTTTTTAGGATTAGAACTAAGCATGAACGGTTTCGGAGCCGAAGAGCCGATGGTCTCAGGCGCAGCATGGCCGTGGCAGCGAGCGCTATTCGTTTCGCCCGCTCACCCAGCCGCGTCACACGCCCACCAATACTTCCTGACACAACACTTGCCACCACAACTCTATGCTTTATTACTAACTACCCTCAGATATATCTATACTTACAATTTTTAAGCTATGAAGTCTGCCATACACGCAGGAACCGAATAAAAATAAAAGTTAAAACCTACCAATTGATTAACCTTTTTTTGTATTTTTTTTACTACCAACTACTGACACGTTGGATCATATTACTGCGGGAAAAGTAATATCAATATTTAAAAAAAAAAACTTAATAAAAGTTAATATTAAACGACATTACATACGGTTTTACTTAACAGGACGGAACGATAATGAAAATATATAACTCTCTAATTTGGTAAATACCTACTGAAAACCTAGTGTTAAGCAATTATTTGTACCGGTTTACTGGTTTTTACCGGTTTGTAGAGCCCACGTCTCTGAATATCGTTTGGAGCACGATCAAAATTCTAATCTTAAGGTGAAGGGTACCGGCGCTCTTCCATACAAACGTAGTCGTCTGTTTCCTCCCTGGATAATGATACTAGCACAATTTTTTTTGTGTCATAAAACCTATAACTGCCATGACTATGCCCTTACGTTTTGTTTTTTTCATTCTCTAATTATCATAGAAAATAAGATCAAAAAAAAACAGGGGCATGGTCATGGCAGTTATAAGTTTTATACAACAAAATGTTTGCTCTAGTGTCATTATTCAGGGAGAAAACAGTCGACTACGTTTGTATGGAGAGAGCCCCCGGCACCCTTTCCTCTTAATAAAAATCCTACATAAACCGGTATTTTTAGTACAGAACAGAACATATTTATTCCGCTCAATACCGGTATTTAGAGTAAAATTTACGTGAAACAACTTCAAACCGTACTAATCGGAGTTTCGAAAACACGAACTTAAAAGAATGGGTTTTGCATGTACTCCGGCCCCTTTCCGCCTTTATTTCGGATTCCGTTTTTAATTCCTGGTATTAAATCGGTAGTACCTACCTATAGCTAAATACTCATATATAATATCGTTGTAAATAATATGTAAAACTTACATTACAAGTTTAGATTAGGTAGAATAAGTATACCTACTAAAATTATACATACATATACGTAATATTGTAATTCCATTTGAAATTAGTGTTTCCTTATGTACCTACTAAAACTTAACCTAAAAAATAAAATGATGAATGTTAATGTACGCTGTAAATTGTTTCTAGAATATTTATGTTTGGTCATTGATTCATGTCCTAATGACTGTGATAAAGTCAAATGTACCTTAAATAGTTTGTTTTCCTTATAGAGTAAGATCCCGCCTAACGCCAGACCTTAGTGATTTTATAAAAGCTTAGAATAACTCAAACTCAAAAAAAAAAATCAACAGGCATTACATCACTTTGAAAATTAAGTTAGGATGTGTAACTCAGCTCATGCCTCAAACACAGTTATGAAGGAGATGCAAATTTGAAATTCAGATCATAATGGCTTGGAGAGTTATCAAATAGCAAAGCCAAGAATAAAACCTGTTAATTTTGCAAAAAAACAAATTCGCCTGTATTTTTGTACCAATCGATAATGTTGCTAATAGCAATTAATTCCTGGAAACAAACTTAGTATGGCAAATGTAAGAAAATAGCTCATTTGTATAATTATACTTTTGTGGATCATTTTTCGGTGGTCTGGAAGGTGTTGTAACTATTGAACACACTAAAGAGTACACTAAAGGCCAATTTTTTTTTGCAAAATTAACAGGTTTGCTACCTGATAACTCTCCAGACACTGTGGTCTGAACTTCATAACTTTATTGGAGGCATACGCTGAGTAATATCAGCGTTTATAAAATCACGAAAGTCTGGCGGTAGGCGGGATCTTCGTCTATAATAATTTTAGGTACGTAAAATTAACTTTAACGTTGATATATTAGAGGGACATCAAAACATCGATTACTAACTAAAGTAACTTCAGATACTAACGACTTATTTAAGATATTGTATCTACTGTAAATTACATTTATCTATTAGAGATAAAATCTATTCCTTATTTCATTACTCATCTCGAAATATTATGCTAATTACGTTGACTTTGACAATAAATGTGTAATAAAATTGAAATTATATTGAAATAAATGTCCTTACGATACTTGTGTTTGCTTATTTGCGTTTATTTCAAAGGAACAACATCAAAGGTAAAAGTTTTCTGGGAAGATTTCTTGCCTATGTTGTTTTAATTGTTATTTATTATGTACTTACTGTAGTCCGGACTCTGGAACTCTGTAGATAACATTTTGTATTTAATTACCTTACATCGCATATGACCTTATGTCATTTCCATAGTATCTATCACTAAACGCGAAGATGGAGCTTTGGCGGGAACGAGTTAACAACATGTCGTGCTGCAGTTTTATTTTCATAAAACTTAGTTGTACCCGAGTTGAATTGTATAATTCTGGTGGAATGTTATTCAATTTAGTTCTGTGAAAGTGCACAAGTGTAGTGAAGGTAAAAATCAGTGTCAAACATGAAGTTTTCTCGTTGCCTCCAAATCTTCTATTAAGATTATGGTAAACTTGCCACCGCTTTACTATAGCCCCTGACTTGACGGACTATGACGACTTTGACTGTATTGAAACACTTTAGGCCCGATTTATGAAAAATCGGGTCATAATTTGATGCAAAATATAACTTAACACTGGCTTAATGCACAAGCCGTGCGAAGCCACAAAAGAGAAAAAAAAACGCGAAGATTCGGTAAAATGTAAAACTATTTTGCTTTTCAGTTTGATTATTCTTAATAAATAAATTTTTAAATTTTGAATTTCTTTTGTAAATCAGTATAAAAAAAATACGTTTTAGTCTACATAGTAATTTTTTTTTACTGCAAGATTTAGGTTCAACCAGGCAATATGCAAATATGTCATTTTGTAAATATGTCATTTGGACTATCTAAACAATAAAAAACCTAAGTCAAAAGACATATAAGCAGTTAAATCATTTTGTTTTCACTTTACGTTTGGGAAAGGTATTTAAAACTAAATAGGCTTGCATTTAACCTTATCTCACCTGATGGGAAGCGAAGATGAGGTCGAAGATGTAGCATGCTCGCCTAGAAGGTACATATTCACTCTAGACTTGAAGACTCCAAGGCATGTTTCCAAGGTATGGTTTATTTTACCATTTTATCGGAGTGTAAGTTTGCTAAACTACAGGTTTCTAGTTCTAATAGTCTCTGAGTTGAGTCGCGGACGGACTTACAGACGGACCTGACGAAACTTAGTTTTTGTTGACTACGGAACCCTAAAATACATTAAAAAAAGAAGCTACCACTATCAATACGTAGGTACATCAATAGAACTCTTATTCCCGAATCCTATGAAAACCTCAAAAAGGCTAGACAAATACTTCAGGACAATGACGAATGGTCGACTGAGTCCACTAATGCATTTTTCGTGTTGCACTTGACTTAATGCATTGAGACCGTTCTCGATCGAAAGCATTACAGAATTAATTAACCGTATAAAGATAATCGTTTTAGTTCACGACTTTTCTTTTTATCCATTTGATTTTGCGGTGGACGCTCTTCAAGTCAATTGTGGTAAGTACCTAAGAGGAAATATTTCTAACTAGCAGCGCTCTGCAGTTTCACCCGCGTAACTCCCGATCCCGTGGGAATATCAAGATAAAAATTCCTCGATAAATGGACTATCCAACACAAAAAGAATTTTTCAATTCGAACCTGTTTAAGTTCCTGAGATTAGCGCGTTCAAACAAACAAACAAACAAACTCTTCAGCATTATAATATAAGTATAGATATATACAAACGTAGCGACTGTTTCCTCCCTAGATAATGACACAAATATATTTGTTGCAAAAAACCTATAACTGCCATAACTATGTCTTGGTTTTTTTTTTTCATATTCTAGAAAGTAAGAGTTAATATATAATATAAAGTAAGACATTATAGGGGTCATGGCAGTTATACGTTTCATGCAACAAAAATATTTGCTCTAGTGTCATTATCAAGGGAGGAAACAGTCGACTAAGTTTGTTTGGAGAGAGAGCCAGTACCATTTCCTCTTAGTCTACCTTGAAATATAAAAGACGATATTAACATATTATATAAGCTCTATTTCGCCAAACAAATTAGAATAAAGTGGGCGTTTCATATCAAACGAAAATTTAAATATAACTCGCTACCACTATTGTTAATATAATTTGAGTAATAAATGTCAGCAATGCTAATTTACGAACTTAACTTATTTGAGAATGTTCATGTATTATAGCACAACAAGTGAACAAACAAACGCACTACAGCAAAAGTTAGTGTTAACTGAAATTAACCAACGTCGTCGTTTCAGTGAACTAAAGTTCTGAATTCATATCAAATCTGTATTAAAACAAGTGCCTCCGAATACCGTATAACACTCTGTGATAACACTCAAACTAAAAGTTTCATCAACATAATTTATTCGGGATGTTTGACCGCGTAGCCGGGACCGTCTCTCGCGTTATTTTTTTCTTTATTCGTTCAAGATACGCTGTGAATTTTTGGGGGTGATTTTTCAGATACTGTATTTTGCAAAGCGGTCACGTAGTTCTTTAGCGTCACTGAAGCAGAGCTGCGCTGGAGTTTTAATAATGTCATAGACACCGGCTTTCAAGTTCCTGTAATCATGCCTCACGATTTCATCGATAAGCCAGACTTTACGAAAATTTTGATACATTGTACTTACCTTTGAAATGAAAGGAACTTGGTATGTCGGTTTGTTTTTTTACTTTAGAACTAGTTATGTCCTAAACTAGGAATTCCAATCAGGAGATTTAAATTATGACTTAGTACCCCCTTATTCCAAAACGAGGATTAAGGACAGTACGAGATATGGATTTAAACCTTAGATTTAGACACAGATTGACTCGTAAACTATAGTCTAAACACTATCCCTATAGATTATATAGCACATCTTGGACTATTATAAAGGGATAGTGTTTAGACTATAGTTCACGAGTCAATCTGTATCTAAATCTAATGTTTAAATCCACACCTCGGATTATCCTTAAACCTCGTTTTGGAATAAGGGGGTAAAGTTTTGTACTATTAAAACCAAGGATTGGCCACCCGAAAAGCTCATGCATTTAAAAAATCTATGACATTATTGCATATGACTTGAACACAGTTTATCTCCCACGCATATATGAAAAAAGAAATGTAAAAGCACTTCGTTCTAAACGTGTGTCCCTCGACTCGTTCATTTTTTATCATAATATTCATCAAACAAATCTGTAGTTTACACTTCTAAATGATTTCCGAAAAACTTCCATAAAAATAAACGTAGGTGGAGGTTTGTAACATTTGTTCAGGGAGTGAGCGGTGTTGCTGTCCGTTGCAAGTCAGTTGACAATAATTCTTTGAAAACATTCCTGACAGTTTCACCCACAAACAACAGTGAGATTACTACGTCACATGAAAAGTTAACTCATGTGATTTTTTTCACAGAATGAAAGTCGTAGCACACATATCAACTCGTAAACGTATCAACTCGAGCAGTTCAGTATTCTTTGTATGAAACTTCCTACTGCAACGCACAGTAATTGGAATCGTAAAGCTCAAGAACCGCGTTACGGTGCGTGGTCAACTTGCTGTTACCGTTTGATTCGGAGCTGCTGATTGTTTGGTATCGCGTTTAGGTTAGGTTGAAGGCGAGGCGATACGGTGGCGATCCTTTTCCAAGTTGATAGGTGTGCTACGACCTTTAAGGAACTTGGACCCTTGATTTACAAAGCGTCAAAGTTACTATCTCAAAATCGTGACAAATTATGAAGGAAGCTTTCACCAAAGTATAAAAATCAACTAAAGATAACATTTCTTAATCTCTTTTTATTTATTTTTTTATTGCAGGACATTCCACACATCGCCATCTAGCCCCGAGCTAAGTAACTAGACTTGTGTTATGGGTGCTAGACAACGGATATACTTTTCTTTTGTAAATATATACATAGAAACAACTAGACTACAGAAAAATATCTAAGCATAAATACTTGTCTGAGGCGGAATCGAACCCTGTGTTTGGCAGTCCGGCATGGTGACCATTGTGCCAACTGGGTCGTCGGTCATCTTACTAGTAGCCTATATAATACGGTATTCTAGGACTTTAGCTATCTACTTCCTAAGTTTCATAGCAATCATTCCAGCCGTACTCAGCAAGTCATAAAGAGTGTAACTAATAAAACTATAGATAGCTAGAGACCTGGATGAACATACTTTTCATCCCGATATTCCCACGGGATCGGGATTACGCGGGTGAAACCGCGGGGCGCAGCTAGTGTTGAATGAAGTCCGATTTTGTTAAGGTTAAAGGGTACCGGCGCTCTCTCCATACAAACGTAGTCGACTGTTTCCTCCAATGACACTAGCACATATATTTTTATGCCATAAAACCTAAAACTGCCATGACTATGCCTCTATGTTTTGGTTTTTTTTCATTTTCATAGAAAAATGAATAGAAATATCATAGAAATTAAGATTAAAAAAAAAAACAAAAAATTAAAAAAAACGACCAAGGGCATGGTCATGGCAGTTAAAAGTTTTATGCAACAAAAATACTAGAGCAAACTCTAGTGTCATTATCCAGGGAGAAAACAGTCGACTACGTTTGTATGGAGAGAGCGCCCGGTACACTTTCCTTTTAAGGTACATTCAACTATAGATTTTTTTTATCATCCGACAGTAGATTCGTTATTCCATTTGTGTAGATGGCTTGGCAAATGAAAATGGAGACAAAATTTTGTACATTTTAGATATAGCCAGACAAGTCTTAATTGTTATTCTATTTTCGCGATTCTATTTTCATTAAGCTATTGCGTAGGTTGAATTGAGACAAGTTAATTGAAAAAAGTTAATAGTATTTTACTATTCATCTTCTATATTTATCTACACTAATATTATAAAGAGATTTTTTTTGTTTGTAACAAATAGGTAAGTTCACCGAACCAACTTCTATCATTCTTGGTATGAGACTACCGTGATTCATTGAGAGTGACGACCCAGTTGGCACAACGGTCACCATGCCGGACTGCCAAACACAGGGTTGCGGGTTCGACAAGTATTTATGCTTAGATATTTGTCTGTGGTCTGGTTGTTTCTATGTATTATAAGTATGTATTTACATAAGAAAAGTATATCCGTTGTCTAGCACCCATAACACAAGTCTAGTTACTTAGCTTGGGGCTAGATGGCGATGTGTGAAATGTCTTGCAATATTTATTTATTTTTTTTATTTATATGCTACTTTTTATCTCGATATTCTAACGGGATGAGAATTTCCGCTGGTAAAACCGCGAGCGTCTCTAATACTTACCTAATAAAGGAAGAAAGCATAAAAAACCTGCCATTATATTCTGTTTATAATGAAGTACTTGTTATTATCGTCTGTGAAAATATCAACTATCTTGCTATAACATTTCATGAGATACCGCCTGGTGACAGAGAGAGACAGACGGACAGTCGAGCAGTGGAGTCTTAGTTAAAGGGTCCCGTTTTTACCCTTTGGCTACGGAACCCTAATAACTAATGAACCAATTTATAAGTATATAAATTGGTTAATTAGCAGTACATATAGGTTATTTATCCCGATATTCTCACGGGATCGGAACTAAACGCGGGTGGCGCGAGACGCAACTATAATTTTGATAGTATTGATTTAAGTATACATATATAACTATATACAGTATGCGTCATAAGTACACTATCAGTTTGCTACAATAATACTATAAACAAGTATTGGACTTACGACCTTCTTCTGATAGATGTTACACACAAACATAAATTCTTTAATTAAAAGTACTCAGTCAGTTAATTCTTGTTCATCCAAAGGTTGCCTGGAAGAGATCGCTTTTAGCGATAAGGCCATCCAATGTGCCATATTGTAAGGTATTAAATATGAATTTTCTTTTAGCATATAGGTAGTTACTTAAGTTAGAATTTATTTTGTTTTTGTTTTTATGGTGCAATAAAGTGTTTATATATCTATTTATCTCAGTGTGATTATTATATTCAACATGTTAGCAATGTATTTAGTTGGCCGAGTGGTATAAGCCGCCACCCGCTACACTAACCGACGACGTGGGTTCGATCCACAGCCTACGCTGTTATAATGTTCAAATAGTTCTGCACAGGATTGTAAACATTACGGTGGCGGTGGAGTTTTGAGCGTCGATTGTACGTAGACGTAGAGTATAGATATCAGTAGGTAGATATTGGACGGAATGAGAACATCATTCAGCTCGGTGATCAATCTACCGCCTGTGACCAGAGGGACGCATCGACGACGACGGTCACCCAAAAAATTCCGATACTCGAAATAATATATTTATAAATAAAGCAGTGGCCTGCGGTTTCACCCGCATAACTCCCGATCCCGTGACATTATCGGGATAAAAAGCCTATGTTACCCGTAATGAATCGATGTACTTATACTCATACCAAGTTTCATCAAAATCGGTTCAATAATTTCGAAACCTATTTATTACAAACAAAAATAAAAAATGTTAGGTATTACTTACCTAAATTTCATTAAATTGTGAGACCTTCTAGTACCCCTACTTCCTACTAATGTCTAGTTACATAAAGACTATTAAAATTAGTAACTTAGACTGAATTATTAAATCAATTGAACATTAACTTCAAAGAGTGAGAGTGTTTGTTTCATCTATAAAAAAGGTTTCACCGAGACATATTGTTCATAAAAAACGTTTTAAAATATAACACCACGTCACCAATTGTTCGGAGGCTGAACTGAAACGACTCAATAAAAGGCTTCATGTTCCGCCGGTAAACAAAATTGCCAGTCATTAGACTGGCGGACGAAAACATTCGGTCCAATTATCTAGGGCGAACATTGGGGCAAGCTTTGACAGGAAAAACGTCGAACCAGGACTAGACCTAATGACGATGTCAGTGTAGCTCATCAATCTATTGCCGGCCCCGCCTTGAAATGTAACTAATAATGTTATAACTGTGTACTTTTTACGAGTACATTTACAGAGCTACGCAGGCGGTCGTGTTTTGACTGAGTGAGTCAGGCGAAATACATAATTAAGTTAAAACTCTGATTTATATCGTTGTAAACTTGTAGGTATTCTATTTTTATGAGAAAGGAAGAGAGGATAAAATTGTACTTGGAAGCACATTTAAAAAGAAATGAGCTATAAATAAAGTCCTACAAAATCAATGCTTTATTTAAGTTTAAATATTAGTTGCGACCTGTATTGTTTTTCGTTGGTAATTCATTTTTTATTGATAGATTTTAATGTAAAGTATACCGTGAATTTCTCAGAAAATAGAGATATCCTATACTGAAAACCAGATTTTGCTAGATTTAGTAGTTTTTTTGCAAAGGTAAATAAACAGAGAGACATGAATTTAAACAGTAGAAATGAATTCGTGTTCTGCTGCTTTCTATACTTATTCTAAATTCGTTTATTTTGCTTCGAAGAACAGGCTTTTCGTCCTTTCTTTCTTTACTTATATTTTACTAGCGACCCGCTCCGGCTTAGCACGGCTATATTATGCATGTATTATACATATAAACTATTATAACAATGAACATAAGAAGTATAAATTGCAATCTTGATATGTTTTTAGCTTTTCTGACCAGCCTAGATATTGATATAGATGTATTGGTTCTCACAGAGTGTTGGACAAATCAAAACTATAAACCATCTGAAATTAATAACTATGTTATGTTCTGGTCTAAGCATAGCTACAACCAGAATGACGGCGTAGTTGTTTACATCCGTGAGGACATTTCTTTCCACTGCTACGAGCCAATCGTCTCTGAAGGTAACTGTTTAGTTATAGAAATTGGAACAGATTACACTATTGTCTGTACTTATCGACCACCATGCTTTAGATTACCCACTACCTTTCTGGAATCACTCGATTGTCTTTTACAAAATATAAACTCTAAGCACATAATATTAACCGGGGATTTAAACATCAATATCTTGCTCGATAGTTTAACAGGATTTGCATATGAGTATCTAAACCTAATGGCTATGTACGGTCTTATTCAAGGTATAACAATTGCAACTAGGCATAAAACCTGTCTAGATCACTTCATGGTCAAATGCAGCAATGTTTGGAAATGTTTTGTTTTCGAACAAACCTTTACTGATCATTCACCAATCTTGCTGTATATAGATCGTACCAACATTAGTAGGAAAAGTGTAGCATACTCTAAACTCACTGTAGCACATAGAATATTGCAAGAACAAATCTCAAATATTGACTGGAGAGAACTATTCAACAGTAGGGATGTGAACATAGCAGCAGATATTCTAATAAAAACCCTGATTACATTAATTAATCTTAACTCAAAACTAACCACAGTTCCCAAACGCAATCAACCCATTAAGCCTTGGATTACAAAGGGTGTAGTAAAATGTATAAGAAAAAGGGATAAACTACATAAAATAATGAAAATAAGGCAAGATTATGAATCAAAAGATAAATACAAGAAGTATAGAAATGTTTGCAATGCGATAGTTAAATATTTAAAGAGACAATATTATCAGGAGAGGTTTACTAGATGTAGGGGGAACGTTAAAGAGACATGGAAGGTCATAAAAGAAGTATGCGATATGAATTCTAATAAAAACCAAGCGAGCGAGTTACTAAGCATCAAAGATACTCCTGAAGCATCATTAAACGTAGTCAATAACTATTTCACTTCGGTGGGCAATACACTAGCCATGGATATCATGACTAAAATAAACATGACAGAACTAGAGTTAGCGGCTAGCGATGTCTTTTCCAATTCTCCTGCCAACTCGATGTCATTCTCACCTACTGATCCGGATGAAGTTAGAAACACTGTACTGGGACTTAAACTAAATACTGCACCAGGCTGGGACAAAATCACTACTAAAATACTCAAACTTAACATAACAGCATTGGCTGTGCCTATTGCTTTTCTATGCAACCTTAGTCTTGAAACTGGCGTATTTCCCGAAATCTTTAAGAATGCCGTAGTATGTCCTATATATAAATCGGGTTGTAAAAATGAACCAACAAACTACAGACCAATTTCACTCCTATGTACTTTGTCTAAAGTTCTCGAAAAAATTGTAAACATTAGGCTAATAAATTACCTTGAAAATAACAGCTTGCTACACGGTAACCAATTTGGATTTAGGCGAGGTAAATCCACAGAAGATGCATTACTGACACTAACTTCTAATATAACCAACTACGTAGATCAGGGTAAAAAGTGTCTTGGAGTGTTTCTTGATCTCCAAAAAGCCTTCGACACTGTATCAGTATATATATTGCTGAATAGACTTGAGAAAATCGGCGTTAGAGGTCTGGTTCATAGCTGGTTTAGGACTTACCTGCTGGATAGGTCACAAAAGGTTCGTGTGGATGGCAGAGACAGTGAGGATTTATCGTGCACTTATGGAATTCCTCAGGGCAGCAATTTGGGTCCTACCCTGTTTCTAGTTTACGTCAATAACTTAAACAACATCGTTAAACCTAGCCTCGACATTCTCATGTTTGCCGATGACACAGTGTTACTGTTCCATGCAAAGACCTGGCCAACACTGCGTGGTGTTGCTGAAAGTGGTTTAGCAACAGTGACAAAATGGCTTGAAAATAGTTTACTGTCAATTAACTCAGGCAAAACGAAGTACATTTGTTTCTCTAAAACTAGGATAGGTGAACCGGCTCCGAACTTCACTTTAAAAATACATACATTCCCATGCAACAGGCATAACCGTTTCCCAGATACATGTAACTGTGTTTCGCTGAGTCGCACAAACACGATAAAGTATTTAGGAGTCCTGGTTGATAACAACCTAAAGTGGTACCAGCATATAGAATACATGTGCACACGGGTGAGGAAACTTATTTATGTTTTCAAAAATCTAAGAGCTGTAGCCCCCACGCCATTGCTTATACAAACATATAAAAGCCTATGTGAGTGTGTCATCCGATATGGTATTTGTACGTGGGGATCCGCTGCAAAGACTCACCTTATTAAATTAGAAAGAGCCCAAAGAGCTGTTATTAAAATTCTTCTGCAATTACCTTTCAGGCATCCGACGGTAGAAATCTATAGCAAAGCACAAGTTTTAACAGTTAGACAACTTTTCTTAATTGACAGCCTTAGACGTTATCATAGCAAAACTGTACCCTACCTTCCAGACAATGTGACTAAGAGAATAGATAAATGTCCAGTACCTTTCATGAAGTCAGCCTTCGGGCAACAACATTACAACTACGTGACTCCATGCAACTATAATAAAATCATGCACGAGTTTTCTAAAGAAAATCTAAATATAAGGAAACTAAATATAACTACTTTCAGGTCCCTATTACTTGACTGGATATGTAAACTTGATTATGATGATTTGGAGAGATATATATTTGACTAATATCGAACTTATATAACAACTAACTAACCTAAACTAACTAAACATAAACTTATTTACACGCATACATATGAACTTGCACACACCCCATCACCTCTCACACCTACATCCACATGTCCAGGTGCAAACCCGCGTACCCAGAGTCCTGAGACTCCTGGCGACGACGTAGGAAAATCAAGCCCTGTGCACTATCACAATAATATGTTCACTCCCTCACATCATTCCCTAGTAAAACAACAATGTCCCCAATCCTATCCCACATAACCCATCCTATTCCTCTCTTTATCCTTCCCTATCAACACAACGCCCGCATCCCTGTTTGTAGATCTTTTTTTATATTTTTATTTTATCATTCAGTGTTTGTTTAAAATTTTCTTGACGAAAACAGGTTATTACCTACTTAGTTTCACAACTATGGGAGAAGAAACTGGCATTCGGAACACAGTCTCGACTAGTCGAATGCCAGCAGATTCATTTTGTAAATTGTAAACATGTTTTTGTTCAATAAATTATTATTATTATTATTATTTTTTGTCTGTTATACGTCCTGTATCACGGGGCTATGGAGCCCCGGACCTTTGGAAGGCATGCGTGGAGCCGAAGCCAACACGTAGAGGCCCTTTACAATAACAAGTTTAATAGCAAACAATGGGGTGGATTCTAAACCGGCGATTATCCCTGTCTACACTATAAAGTGCAACCAAGGACAACCTCCGGTTTGGATAAAACTATTGATAATCTACAGGACAAAACTACTTGAGCTATTGTGATGGGATGGTAGTGGACTAGATACTGGAGAACTATGGATACTATGGCACCTGCCCTAAAAATGTTCAATAAACACGTAAAAATGGCAGGCGGAGACTCGCCAACTCTCAGACTGGGCCACCCTAATAAGCCGAGTAAATTACAGCAAGGGGGCAACAGGAACGTGAGTGGCTGAAGGATGGAGAGGCCTCACTGGATTTTAAGTCATCGCTGGTAGTCCGAGCGAGCGGGCCAACTCATCACTGACGTTCAGCATCCATCCTTCGAGCATTTCTGCTATAGTGGCTCCACTCTGGACGGCCGGTGAAGGCAAGCCAGAGGCGGGAGACCGCTTCCTCGTCAGGTTTCACTCCGACCAACCAACTAAGGCAAGCCGGAGATGAGGAACGGTGACTTCCCCCTGGAGAACTCGGGACCGCGGGGTCGTTACTCCCCGTCACCTCGCCTCAAGGTGCCCTGCGGGCTTTATTATTATTATTATTATTTGTTTGTTATATGTCCTATATCACGGGACTATGGAGTCCCGGACCTTTGGAAGGCATGCGTGGGGCCGAAGCCAACACGTAGAGGCCCTTTACAATAACAAGTTTAATGGCAAAGTATGATGTGGACATCAAACCGGCGATTATCCCTGTCTGCACTATAAAATGCAACCAAGGACAATCTCCGGTTTGAATAGAACTATTGATAAACTACAGGAGAAAACTACTACTTGGGCTATTGTGATGGGATGGCAGTGGACTGGATACTGCGGAACTATGGGTACTATGGCACCTGCCGTAACAATGTTCAACAAACATGTAAAAGTGGCAGGCGGAGACTCGCCAACTCTCAAACTGGGCCACCCTAATCAGCTGAGTAAATTACAGCAAGGGGGCAACAGGGACGAGAGTGGCTTAAGGATAGTGATACCGCACTGGGTTTTAAACTCAGGTCACGGGCTCCCTGAGGGTCCAGCCTACCTGGCCCACTCACCACTGACGTGCGGCATATATCCTTCGAACGTATTCTTGCGACTCCACTCTGGACGGCCGGTGAAGGCAAGCCAGAGGCGGGGGACCGCTTCCTCGTCATTTTTCACTCCGATCAGCCAACTAAGACCAGCCGGAGATGAGGAACGGTTGCTTCCCCCTGGAGCACTCGGGAACCGCGGGGTCGCTACTCCCCGACACCTCGCCTCAAGGTGCCCTGCGGGCTTATTATTATTATTATTATTATAAACGTTCATCTTGAATCACTCTATCTACTTAAACTGCATCAAAATCTGTTGGGTAGTTTTAGAGATCTAAGCATACATAGGGACAGACAGCGGAAAGTGATATTGTTTTATACTATATACGATTTCACCCGCGTAAGTCTAGAACACAGCGCCATCTATTGGGTGTACTTGCAACCTAGATGTCAAACAATATTGAAGAATTTTATCGATGAATCAACGTACACCGCCATCTATGAGAACTTCATAAAACTAAACAGTAAATAAACCCTTGCTTCTTAACCATTAATTGATACATTTTATTCGTTTACATTCACGACACAAGCGAATAATTGAGATGATAACTATCCTATCCAGTAAGTTAGACCAAAATACGGGTACATGTGAAATTTGATTGAAATCGGTTCAGTAGTTTTGGAGTTTATTGGCAACATACATCGTGACACAAGATTTTTATATACAGATATAGTATGTATAGATTACAAAAGTTCCTACTACTTAATACCTATATAATTATAGTTGCAAAACCTATAAACTCTATTTTGTACATTTAATATCGTTTCTCAGTAAAATACTACCATCATAGTTTTAGCTAGTGACAAATTAGTGAAGCAGTCCGCATTTACATTTAAGACTATTATACAGAGAGCAAAAGAGAGTTTCTAATGGACAATATTTCTACGAGCCATGCTCGGACCAGCTCTTAGTTTACCCTACTCGGAAACTTGCAACTTTAGATGGGAAAATTATTTTTCATTAACGCTCGGTTGCGTTTCAACGTAGGTTGCTGGCGTTGGAATTAAAATCAATGACTTCCGTTAGAACGACATAAACTTCTAGGAATTTCTTCTCCGTCCGCTTCGGTCGATATAACCTAGTTTATTGCGATTTTCTTTAAATTCTTTTAACGATGTCTAACAGTTTAGCCCTCCGCAGTCATTAGAAATAAATTTGGAGATTTGCTATCTAGGTTCAAGTTTTAAGTAATGAAAAACGCTTCTATTCATTCTTCTTCTAAATCAATTTCTACTCCAAGAATAGATTAATTTAGCTGCACGATATTTCAAGTTTAGTTTAGTAAGTTTAGTTTAGTTAAGTATGGATAAAGATGAAAACTTTGAAACAACAAAGAACTTTCAAGAAGCAAAATAGAATAACGTTCAAAATCTTTGAACTATTTCCAAGAAATTCAATAATATGACATCCGCACACACAACCCATGAAGTCTGGTTATGATATTGTTAAGGGTGTAGCTAGGGGCCCATACAAAACCACTGACACTAAAATACGTGACTGTTTTCTTGAATTCAATCGAAGGTCTCTGAGAAATCGGCTCCGATAGTTTTACGAGATAAAACGATTCCAATAGGCACCGCATCACGCCATTTTACTGGATAGTGCAAGTCTTTTGTCTACGTCTTTCAATCAGTTATATTACTATCATTCGTTCAGGGAAGAATGAATATCACAGAATAGATAACGTGAATAGGGAAGTTGCCGTAATTCACTGATATTACTTAATTTTCAATCCTACTAATATTATTAATGTGAAAGTTTGTGTGTGTGTGTTTGTTAGTCCTGCACACAAAAACTACTGAACCGATTGCGATGAAACTTGGTATTTAAATACCTGGAGACCTGGATTAACACACAGGCTACTTTTTATGCCAATATTTTCACGGAATCGGGACTTACGCGGGTGAAACCGCGAGGCGCAGCAAGTCATCTATAATTGACAGTTCATTATTTTGCTCCAGTTCAAACGTAGAAATGAGTCCTATTAATGCAGCAGTGGTTGAATGAAAAGCCCAAATAACGATGACGTGTGATAATATATTAAATGCTCTTAAAGTACATTGATACAAATAACAGCAATTTATTACTGCAGGAACATTGTTGACAAAAGATCTTAAGAAGAAATATATGTACAGATATAGAGCTCCGAAACCGGAGATAGCAGGTGGTAAACACATATTATCAAACGCGTACACGTAACATCCTCAGTTATCGCCTCAACACTGTCACTTTATATGGATTTATCGCTCGGTGGTACCATTTGACCCAATACTTAACATGCTATATAAAAGCGTTTAGAAATTGCCCATTTCCACGTCGTACAAGAGCGACTTATGACGAAATTTATTAGACTTACAACCCTTGTGGAATAACTGATGAGAAAGAGAATTAGTATTTTAATAAAGTGAATTATTATACCTACTATTACCATTGCTCCAAAAGACAGTACTGCAGGCTACAATGTAAAAACAAACTTCGCGAATTTACTACGTCTGCCTCCCTACCCCTTGTTACCTATACAATTAAAAACTTATTGAGATCTGGGAACACAGAACGACGAACGTTTTGTCTTTTTTTTCTTGGTCTGAGATTGTATGACACTAAAGTCAGTATCACTAAGTATATTTCAAAGAGCACAATTTGTATCTTTTTCTCATTGTGAAACATCCATTAAATTGTCAGAGAGAAGTACGTATCCGGCATTCGGTATCTTATGTTATTAAATTATTTTCCTTGAGACTTGTGATAGCAGTCTTACAACCTTACAACACGCTAAACAACGGAACAGAATAGGTGACAATGACTTGAAATGTGCCAATTTTAGACATGTTCCTATTGAAAATACGAAGCTTCCATTTAATTCTGTTGTGTTGTCACTGTGACAGCTTGTTACGTTTTTGATGCATAATAAAATGTCGGAACAATACGGGCCCTATTGGATTGTTTATGAGATCAGAAAATTCATTTTCCTTGTCACCTTATGAAATGAGAACAAATCTCAGGGTGAAATATTTTTCTCATATTACATATTTAGGTTAGTACCTAGTAGGCATAAACTTACTTCTTTGACGTTGGCAACAGCCATTAAAAAGGGAATTTCGACTTATTTTACTTAGTTGAAAAAATAAAGATTTTTTGTAAAATTAACGAGTTAGAAATCGAAATGTTACATTATTTTGTAAAAAGCGCTTGTAAGAATATAAGTTTTCAATAAATAATTTGTTTGTTACTAAATGATTTGTTAATTCATAATTTACTCTTTGATTTAATAGTTTACAAACCTAATCATTTTATTAGTCGAAAAATTCTACTTTCTCCATAGTAGGTATAATCTATTAATATTTACCCATGTATAAAAATACGTCAATGATATATAAATTAAATAACTATTTTAATGTTTTAACTTTGATAAAAGATATGCTTAAACTTAATCACTATTCAGCAGTGAGAACTACTTCCGATAAAATGCTTCTTCACATTTTGGCAGCGATTTTGTACAAAAAGGGTTCTATTTACAATATTTTAAGTACCTAGAGGGAAACTAGAATATCAGAATGTATTTCAAAGATGATGACGTAACAAGAAACGTATTTCAGGTAGGTGAGCTTAGTATCTATATCAATATCATAAAGCTGAAGAGTTTGTTTGTTTGAAGGCGCTAATCTCAGGAACTATAACTGGTTCGAATCGAAAAAATATTTTTGTTTTGGATAGTCCATTTGTCGAAGAAGGCATGATTTGAAAGACTTTAAACTTCAACTCGAGCAGGACCTTAGTATCTTGCTTGAGTTGAAAACATCAAATAATAGTAGTTTTAGAACGATATGCTAAACCTGCACTTTTGTTGCCTAATTGAACAATCTATAATAGATTTACGGTTTTTTCTATATTTTATATTTTGCTATTCCCACGGGATCGGGAGTTACGCGGGTGAATCCGCGGAGCGCTGCTAGTATAGTATACTAAGTTTCCCCGGCAATATTCAGCACTGAAACAAGAATAGAATATTGTTACAGCGTGCTTTGCAAAAGGATATCTTGAAACTTGCATTTGCATAGAACAGTGTCTTACATAGTGACTAAAGTTACCTACGAAATTGGATACTTTTGTTTTAACAGGTTCCCTGTCCAAGTTTTAGAGAGGACGTGCACGTCCAGTTGTGTTTTTGTAAGAAATCGGTGTTTTAGGGGTAAATAACCATTTGTTGTGAAATATAAAAGACATATCAGAATACAAAAATTTTCAAGTATACCACATTTGGTCTGTGGACTCTCAAGAACAAAATTGACTAAAAATTACCTGATGAGTTCAGAGACCATATGCAGTCTGTGCATATTGTGAGTGTGAAATTAGAAATGACAGTCATCATTTTTAACCACTTTTTGATTACATTAGGTAAAGTTAGCTACCTAAGTGACCAATGAGAGCATTGTGCATACTGTTTTCTGGAGGATGTTTAAGAAAAGAAAATAAATTACTTTTGTTATTTATTTTGAACTAGCTGCGCCTCGCGGTTTCACCCGCGTAAGTCGTGATCCCGTGGGAATATCGGGATAAAACGTAGCCTATGTGTTAATCCAGGTCTCCAGCTATCTAGATACCTAGATAGAGTTTTATCGCAATCGGTTCAGTAGTTTTTGCGTGAAGGAGTAACAAACATACACACATACACACATACACACAAACTTTCACATTTATAATATTAGTAGGATTCCGTTTGCATAAATTATTGTATTTTTTTTTTCAAACCGTTTTCACGAAAATTTGTCCGTTCTGCACGTCCCAGCCCTTTTTGGTTTCTATATAATATGTCCTCTTACGTCCACATCAAATAAACGCCGTTCTCTCTACGTCCACGGGTCTAAAAAATTCAAATTTTTAGACTGCATGTGGTCTGTAGACTTGTAGTGCCTTCCGCTTACAGACCGCATATTGTCTGTGGACAGGAAACCTGTTAATGGGCTAGATGTTTCCCTTTTATCCATTTTCATAATAGTTTTTTCTTTAACTTTACGTACTTACCTATTAATTCTCTTTTTATGCGACTGCGGAGGCGTTTACTAACCGTCTTTAACTTTTAACATAGATAATTAGGTATTATATAACCTCTCAACTGGCAGACAAAAATACCTTCATACATTTTTAATATGGCGCCATCTGTTGTTGCCAGTCGATGAAATAAGAAGGTTATTATGTATTTTTGGGTAGGTTATTTTTAGATAGGTTATTTTTAAATCGCTTTCCGCAAAATAAGGCCGCCCATTTGTGCAACTAATACTTTCTAGCTATTACTGGGCTTTGTGTAAATTGTATTCTATGTTCCTTACTGTGTTATACAAATAAAGTTATACATATATTTCAATTCAAAGTAGTAACAGGTAAGTCTTTATGTGGAGTTTTGGCGGGAACGAGTTAACAACATGTCGTGCTGCAGTTTTATTTTCATGAAACTTAGATGTAACCCGAGTTGAATTGTATAATTCTGGTGGAATGTTATTCAATTTAGTTCTGTGAAAGTGCACAAGTGTAGTGAAAGTAAAAATCAGTGTCAAACATGCAGTTTTCACGTTGCCTCCAAATCTCCTATTAGGGTTATGGTAAACTTGCCACCGCTTTACTATAACCCCTGAGTTGACGGACTATGACGACTTTGACTGTATTGAAACACTTTAGGCCCGATTTATGAAAAATCGGGTCATAATTTGATGCAAAATATAACTTGACACTGGCTAAATGCACACGTGCGAAGCCATAATAAAAGAAAAAAAAAAGTCTTTATGTATTTGTGAAGTGAATAAATTATATTGCAACTTTTATATCATTAAATAAATATACATGCCTATTTCAGTGGTTGTTGTTACGGATATTGGAGATTTCCTCTTCTAAAGAAATCTGCGTTTGACGGATCAGTTCAGATCACAGGAACAAACACTTTGAGGAAAATCTTTTGCTAAGACCGTGTTTACCGCCGCCTACAGAATGATCAATGTAGTCCTAACTTACTATGAAGTTATGAATAAAGTATTGTATTGCCATTATCATTACCGAGTTTTAAAGAAACTTTATGAAAAAAAAGGCTCTTATTTTATAAAATACTAGCAGCACTCCGCGGTTTCAGCCGCATAATTCCCGACCCCGTAGAAATCTCGGTATAAAAATCTTTGTGATCTTTGGTATTTCCAATGACTCAATGTATCCTCATACCAAGTTTCACCAAAATAGGTCCAGTATTTTCGGAGCCTAATGTTACAAACAAAAACAAAAAATCTTTCCGCTTTATAATATTAGTATAGAAGTATCTATCTATCTTCTATAATATAAAATTGAATCGCAAAATGTGTTGGTACGCGCATAACTCAACAACGCCTGCACCAATTTGGCCAATTCTTTTTTTGTTGTCTTTGATATTGTCAAGAGAAGGTTTTTATGAAAGAAAATATTAAGAAAGTTGCGCAGAAAATGATTACGCAGGTGAAACCGCGGGGCGCAGCTAGTACCCATATAATATAGAAAGACTTATCAAGAAATCTCTTGAAACTACAAAAGCTAGGAGTTTGAAACTTCGCATAGGTGTTTTTATGACGTACTAAGATAGGATTTTTAGAAATTCGGCCTCTAAAGAGGTGAAAAGGGTTGGTTAAGTTTATAATTCATAGTAACTGTTATAGGCATATTCTGTGTTAGTTACAAAAATGCGCTCTGTGGCTACTATTTCTTCCGATTTTTCCAGGGGAATGACACGTAAGCGTGTAAAACCGCGGAGCGCAGCTAGTCTATACAAATAAAATGCTTTGTCCTGAACTACTGACTGACTGACGGATCAACGCACAGCCTAAACCGCTGATCGTAGAGACCTGAACCTTGGAGGGTGTGTTCTTTGTATCACATAGGCATCGGATAAGAAAGATTTTCCGAAATTGCACCCTTAAGGGGGTGAAAAGGGGGGGGGAGTTTGTATGGGACAACGTGATTCCTTGGTCCAATCTACTTCAAATTCTCGACTTCTACGCGGACGAAGTCGCGGGCAAGAGCTAGTAGTAGTATAACATTTAAATAGGTTGTTACCTAAAACAAAAGTAACGGCTACTAATACTTTAAGAATAAATAAGAGTTAATCAAACCTTACCAAAGAATTTATTAAACCATATTTCATAGCTTTCTTAATTAAATTAAGCTGACTTCGGTCCCAGATATTTAAGGGCTTGTCGCTTCACACACGCAGTTTGACACTTTAAGAGGCGATTATTCGCAAAATAAATTATTTAATATATACAATTAACTGTTAAATCTTGACGGACAAACAAGGTGACTTTAGTGTCTGTTTAATGTTATTTTAATAAAATATTAGACTTGAACTCTATTCATTTAACTTTTTACATTGAAAGCGACCTTGAGGCGAACAATTGGAACAGCGGTTGGGAAAATTTATCTATAAAATACTAGCTGCGCCCAGCGACTTCACCCGGGTTAGTGTCGATCCCATGGAAAAATCGGTTATCATTACATAGTATAAAACAAAGTCACTTTCCGCTGTCTGTCCCTATGTATGCTTAGATCTATAAAACTACACAACGGATTTTGATGCAGTTTTTCTTAATAGATAGAGTGATTCAAGAGGTTCAATACACCTATTGAACCTCTTGAATCACTCTATCACTCTATGCATGTATTATACACCTATAATACATGCATAATATAGCCGTGCGAAACCGGAGCGGGTCGCTAGTTTAATTATAAAGTTATTTAGGTTAAATAGAAAAACTCTAAAATAAGATATGAACTTTTTACCCGACAATGGCGGAAACAAAAGGGAGGTGTGTGTTTTGGTAAACTATCAATGATCGCGCCGCTCCGCCATAAGAACAACTTCACATACGCGAATTGTTTGTCGTGACGTCATAGATACTATACGTTCATTCAATTAAAGTATTCGTCAACCATCATCAGGCTTTTCCACATGATTGGGTACCTTAGTTGTGCCTTAGTTCCCAAAAGAGTGATGAGTATGAACGTGGAGGGAACCTCTAGATCGAGGAAGAGGACGACCTAATAGTACAGGATCCGTCTAAGAACGACCTTCATCGAGCTGGTTAATGAATGAAAAGTATTTTATATTCAATTAAATAGGTCAATAAATATATTGCAAATGGGTGCCTAAAAAAATTCAGTCCAGAATATGATTAATTACCAATAAAAAAATCAAGCAAAGTAAATATATTAGGGTAAGGGCAGGCAGAAGAAGACCTTAGTTCCCTATCCTAAACAATCAATAACACATTTAAATTAGTAAATCCATCCCACCAGTTGACGACCCAGTTGGCACAATGGTCACCGTGCCGGAATACAGGGTTGCGGGTTCGATTCCCGCCTCAGGCAAGTGTACTTAGATATTTGTCTGTGGTCTGGTTGTTTCTATATATTATAAGTATATATTTACAAAATAAAAGTATATAAGTAGTATATCCGTTGTATAGCACCCATAACACAAGCCTAGTTGCTTAGCTTGGGGCTAGATGGCAATGTGTGGAATGTCCTGCAATATTTATTTATTTATAATCCAGATTTAGTATTTTATATACCTAGTTCAATGCGTAAATCTGACCTTATTAACAGAGTATCTGACCTTTCTAAAAATTAAGCAACGTATTTTTCTTTTCTAAGATCATATAATATATAGAATCTATCCAGATTTCAGTATATTATATACCTAGTTCAATGCGTAAATCTAACTTTATTAGTAGAGTATCTGACCTTTCTAAAAATTAAGCAACATATTTTTCTTTTCTAAGGTCAAAAATTTAAAATGTAAAGTAGGTATGGGAAGTTTCTGTAGGCAGTTGATATGATAATAATACGATTGCCCATTGTGTATTATTGCGGTCGGTCGCGGTCTTGAACCCAATACGAATATAAATTTTTAAAGGTAAATACGAAAAAGGCACTGCCGTGAATCTTTTTACGACGCTATTGTATGGAAAAATGATATGCCCTCGTTATTGAAACGAATAGAAAACGTAAATTCTCACCCAGTCCGCTTATTTTATTTACCTGTGTGAAATAAAAATTTCCTCCTCTCTAAGAACGTAAAAATATACTAATGTTTGCTATCTAATAATAAAAGCACTTTTTGTTTTATATCTGTTGTCTGGTCTCTATAACACAAGCCTACACTTGAAATAATGAGACCAATCTAACGATACCTTAAGATTTAAAGTTTAGGTAAGGTCGGCTGCATTATTGCAGTCCCCGGTAGAGTTTAAAAATTACTATTTTTGACATGTTTTCATTCTAATATTTTTGTTTGATAAATTCACGAGTTGGACGACTTTAAACTTCAACTAAAGCAGGTGTCTAAAATCTTGCTTGTGTTGAAAATATTCTTATAACAGCCGTTTTGGAGCTCTACGGTGGGTCTGCAATTATGCAGCCGACCGTACCTTAAGGTTTGGAAGATATAAGGGATTAAAGAATCCTACTAATATTATAAATGTGAAAGTTTGTGTGTGTGTGTGTGTGTGTGTTACTAATTCACGCTAAAACTACTGGACCGATTGCGTTGAAACTCGGTATGTAGATAGCTGTATACCTAGATTAACATATAGGCTACTTTTTATTCCGATATTCCCACGGGATCGGGACTTACGGGACCAGACAGACAGGTCAAACAGACCAAAAAGACCCTTTACGCAAAAACTACCGGACCGATTGTGATGAAACTAAGAAACTAGATAGCTGGAGACTTGAATTAACACATAGGCTACTTTTTATCCCGATATCCCCACGGGATCTTTTTAAGAGTCCAGGTACACCCAGAATTCTTCTCTGACTCGGAACCGTCGCGGATGGAGTAGGTTAGGTTGGTTATTGTGAAAAACACTTGCGAGCAAAGCGAGCGCTTAGAGTTTTAGGAATTCGGAGAGACCCAGAATGCTTATTTGACACGAAACCGTCGCAGATAGAGTAGGTTAGGTTAGTTATTGTGCCTAAACACGTGCGAGCGAAGCGAGCGCTTAGAATTTTACGAATTCAAACAGACAGCGCTTTGATTTTTAGGAGTTCAGCCACACCCAGAATTCTTTTCTGACACGGAACTGGCGTGGATGGAGTTGGTTAAGATAGGCACCGTGATTAAATACGCGCGAGCGAAGCGAGCGCTTTGATTTTTAAGACTCCAGGCACACCCAGAATTCTTTTCTGACACGGAACCGTCGCGGATGGAGTAGGTTGGAATAAAGACAGACCCAGAATGCTTATTTGACACAGAACCGTCGCAGATGGAGTGGGTTTAGTTAGTTATTGTGACAATACACGTGCGAGCAAAGCGTGCGCTTAGATTTCTAGGAGTCCAGACAGACCCAGAATGCTTTTTTGACACGGAACCGTCGTAGATGGAGTAGGTTGGGATAGCTACTATGATCAAACACGTGCGAGCGAAGCGAGCGCTTTCTAACTCGCTCAAACTCCTAAAAATAAAAGCGCTCGCTTCGCTCGCACGTATTTGGTAGCAGTAACTATCCCAACCTACTCCATCCGCGACGGTTCCTTGTCAAATAAGTATTCTGGGTCTGTTTGAATACTTAAAAATCAAAGCGCTCGCTTCGCTCGCACGTGTTTCATCATAGTAGCTATCCCAACCTACTCCATCTACGACGGTTCCGTGTCAAAAAAGCATTCTGGATCTGTCTGGACTCCTAGAAATCTAAGCGCACGCTTTGCTCGCACGTGTATTGTCACAATAACTAACTAAACCCACTCCATCTGCGACGGTTCTGTGTCAAATAAGCATTCTGGGTCTGTCTTTATTCCAACCTACTCACAATATCTGTCCTAACATGCTCTATCCGGGATGGTTCCGTATCAGAAAAGTATTTTTAAACCCAGTTTTTATTATAATGGTCTCAAAAGAAGAAAACAAATTTTTAATTCAATCATATCTGTTTATTTATTACTTGACACAATTTCCAGATCTGGCTCTTCAAACACTCCAAACCATTTTTCAACCCTCCTCTTTACTTATACGTGTCGGTGCCCAAAAAAAAAACGCTGAACTTCGCTTACTCAAACTTCAGTTTCCTTAACTTCGCTCTCCGAAACTTCACTTTCCACGATTTTAATTTCTCAGGACATGGTTTTCCCAAGACCTCGCTTCCCCACGAGACCTCACGTTCCCTTGACGTGACGTAACAGCGTTTTCCATCGACACCGCTTTCCCTTAATACTGGCATTGCTAAACACAAAAACTACTATACGAATTGTGATGAAAGTAGGTATGACGGTATCTAGAGATCCTACAAATAAGCTACTTATTATTCCGATATTCCTACGAGACTCGGACTTGCGCGGGTGAAACCGCGGGGCGCAGCTAGTCCTACTAATATTATAAACGTGAAAGTTTGTGTGTGTGTGTGTTTGTTACTCCTTCAAGCAAAAACTACTGGACCCATTGCGATAAAACTCGGTATATAGGTAGCTGGAGACCTAGATTAACACATAGGCTACTTTTTATCCCAATATTCCCACGGGATCGGGACTTACGCGGGTGAAACCGCGGGGCGCAGCTAGTAGTCTATATATTTTATACCCGTGCGAAGCCGGAGCGGGCCGCTATATTTTTATATACAACGTTCACAGTTTTTCTGTAGTGTATTTAGTATCAGCATTGCACCCGTGCGAAGCCGGGGCGGGTCGCTAGTAAGTTTATAAGTAAATTAGCGACCCACTCCATCTTCGCACGGCTATATTATGCATGTATTATACATATAAACCTCTTGAATCACTCTATCTATTAAAAAAAAACTGCATCAAAATCCGTTGCGTAGTTTTATAGATACATAGGGACGGACAGCGGAAAGTGACTTTGTTTATACTATGTAATGATAACCGATTTTTCCATGGGATGGACACTAACCCGGGTGAAGCCGCTGGACGCAGCTAGTATTATATACATACAAAGTTATGTGTGAAAAACATGATTCTTTTTAAAATTAGTTGTTAAAATTAATTATTAAAAATGTATTGTTATAAATAAGGTTGAGATTTATCGTATGAGTTTCACGGAAAGCGTGTATTTTTAAGTTTTATTAAGTATCAGTAATCCTGAGACCCTTTGGCTTAACTGACTACACGACTGCGTAATGAAGATCCATCCCTGTGAGCCGCCCATCACTTTTTGGAACGGAGCGTTTTTGCTAAAGAGGGATTAGTGTACCCTCTTAGGGCTCAATTTTCCTGAGATGCTTTATCATTGGGGTTTCTGAATAACATGAGGTTAACGTGTAATCTTAGCTTTAACGGCCATTGTAGTGACTTAGTTCCTTATAGCTTGGTAATGAACCTATTTTTTATGAGCATCCCTCCCTATATGATTTCTTTTTACTGCCTTATCCCTATTGATTACCCTTTTTAAATGTTACTTCTTTTCTCTTTGAAAGTGAAATTCAAATATAGGTCGACTATGACTGTATATCAAATTGGGATGATGAATAGCTTTAATAATGATAAGAATGTCCCTATGAGATACGTTTTGTGTGCTCTTCTGACGTTTTAGCAAGTTTTCCTGTAACGTGACAAAAATGGAAAACTGAGTAATGTTTATAGCAAATCTTTTAATGTATGAAATATACTAAGTACGGCGAATTTAATTTCTAACGGTATTAACCCTTAAAATCGTTAAGTCAATTTACGAGCATTTGTTTTACAGTTAAATGAATGTAAGAAGCTTCTGGCTGGCCACGGTAAATCAACTTAACATTTTTAAAAGGTTTCTGTATTTGGGGGCCTCACATCAATGAAGTAATAAAACCTTTTCATTTATTTTGTCGACCCAGTTGGCACAATGGTCACCATGCCGGACTGCCAAACACAGGGTTGCGGGTTCGATTCCCGCCTCTGGATATTTGTCTCTGTGCTCTGGTTGACTCTATTTATTATAAGTATATATTTACAAAAGAAAAATATCTAAGTAGTTTATCCGTTGTCTAGCACCCTTAACATACGTATAGTTACTTAGCTTGGGGCTAGATGGCGATGTGTGGAATGTCCTGCAATAATTATTTATTTATTATTTATTCTTGATTAAACAAGGTCGATAGGTATTATTTAAGAAGACAATCAAGTACGTATATTACGTTCCAGTACCGGACCACACTACCTAGCATGTGCAAATACAAAGTTTGTATGAAAACGTCACAGAACTGACTCGACGACAGCAATTTCTGTAAACAAGTACACAATTGTGAGTTTGATTTTACTGGGACTATGTAGAGTTCACATAGTACACAACAAGAAGTGTACCGAACGTGACTCCAACGTAACAAAGGTACATTACGTCTCTAACATTTCTAATATAATACCAATGAGGTCTGTGCACCTATTTCTAAATAGGAACCTAATAATCGATTCGGGGCACGTTGTAACCCGGCTCTATAGCAGTTTTCAATCCGAACTCGAAACTAGAAGATTTGTCACGTACATTGCAACTTTTACAAAGGAACCGTATCATTTCCTCACCTTTTGAAGAAAATTGGTCAGTATTGGTTACAAATCAATAAGTGTCGGTAAAAAAATAATTTCTTTACATTGAAATATCAAAAGTTTTATTGGTTCACTGAAAATTTCAGAGTCCCAGCGATATATCTTGTGGTTAAATGACCAAGTACACGTAATATGATCAACGAGGCTTTCGATCACAATCCATCAAGCGTGCTCTGAACATGGCCAGCGCAATGCTCTAGGTTCTCGGCAATCCGACGAAAAGCTTGCCTTTTTTAAGTGCCAGGATTTTACATTACCTCGTGACAATGGGAGAAAACCTAACGGAAAAAATAAGAAGGTCAGAGTACCCTACTCCAGACAAAGGCGCTTTCACTGTAAGCCACTCAAGGTGACACTTTACCCGGATTAAAGTTATCGTAGTCTGCCAAACTGAATACAAATGCAGGCGCTCTTTCAGTTGCTCCCTTCTAGCTGCCTCGTTAAGATGATTAGCGCAACGCTGTTAAATACTTACTGTTCAACATCCTTCAACGATAAATTACTTTTTCTTATTTTAATTACCCATTTTATAAAGCGATACACAACATTACTTAATTCAGAGAATTTAAGATTAACAATGTTACGCTTAAAACACAACGAACACAAAACGAATTATTAACTTGGACAAACTGGGGAAACTTAATTATTAAAAGAGGAAGTCGTAAAATCCATTCTGAGTAAGAAAATGAAACGCACAAAAACGAATGCGGATGTCTCGTTGTCGGTGCGACGGTCGTGGTGGTGGGTCCCCCCGGGGAACAGCTCGCTTTTCAAACATTTCGCAAATTCACGTTCGGGGTTTTTAAAGTGACCGGATCATTTTCATACCTCCTATGTTACAGAGGAAACCTCTTTAGACCTGAAAACGTCAATGCCCTTTGTACAAAACGATCGTTAAACAACTGCGGAAGCCTCAGGCGAAATATTATAACGAACTCACTCATTCGATATTTCTTCATCGTCTGTCAAATAAACGAGCACAATAAATGTTTATTGTCCTCGAATTACTCAAGTGAGAAACTGTATAGGAGAAAAGAATAGAGCGGGGGAAAGGGACCACGACAAAAACGATCCTTCTTAGGACCACCAGCCGTGACGGTGCTTACATTAAGGTTATCGTCATCCGCCAAACTGAATACAAAGACTCACAGAGGAGAGCAGTACCGTGATTCATGTGACCGACTCCCCGTATTACCTTACTTCCCCTATCTCTTCAGGAAACAAGAATACTTACTCGTCGAGTTGTTCTTGTGAAAAAACACATTAACTGATATATAAGGTACGAGTAAGTACTTAGGGGAGACCTGGGACACAAATAACAAAAAAATATTTTTAGTTGTTCGAAACTGTTCAACATTTAAACTTAATTTTTCGACAAACGAAATTATTAACGACAATCAAATATAACGTCAACATTAATTTCATGTCTTAGAAGAACATCTTTTATGTAAAATAAATTCAATGCTTATCTCTTATTATGAATTCTGGACATCATCAATACATTAATATATTGACGATCCAAATACAGTGTTGCGGGTTCGATTCCCGCCTCAGACAAGTATTTATGCTTAGATATTTGTCTGTGGTTTGGTTGTTTCTATGTATTATGAGTATATATCCATAACACAAGTCTAGTTACTTAGCTTGGGACTAGATGGCGATGTGTGGAATATCCTGCAATATTTATTTATTTAAATCATTGGGTAGTAATCCAAAATAAACATTAACTACTCTGCTATGATTGATTAATGAGGACTAATCGGGTATTTAGTGATCTATTTCAACTTGTGATATCTACATCCACGGATCTCGTACTTACCTCACCGATTTGATAATATTGCCCCAGAGGTAAA
The DNA here is from genome assembly GCA_951213275.1 of Idaea straminata. NCBI lineage: Eukaryota > Metazoa > Arthropoda > Insecta > Lepidoptera > Geometridae > Idaea > Idaea straminata. The sequence continues at coordinate 8,389,944 of OX577857.1, read as the reverse complement.
TTCTTAGTATTCATAAATAACTAATGTATAGTATAAATGATGCAAATGGCGCCATTAAGCCCCGAGGTAAGGAACTTGGCTTGTGTTGCGATGGACAGACAATGGATAGCATACTTACACAAAAACACATAGACCAGATACATAAATTAGTATGTATACAAAAACTTGTTCGAAATGTAACAAAATAATCGTTAAAAGTTGTGTTAATTTGGCAATAATTAAGAAGATATATTTTATACCTTCTAAATAAACTTATTTTTTTAAACTTATTTTTTTCCATAGTAGCATATTTTATGATACTAGGGATAAAAATAAGTTTGAATATTTCATGCGTGATTGTAAAGTTAAAAGCTTTTGTTTCATGCCTAAAAATATTGTTCGGTATATAGCTCACTATCAGTAGGAACTGAGCTAAACCAACCAGCCTCAGTGTCAAAGCCATGGGCTAGAAGATCAATCTATGCATTGGAGTTGTTATGAGCATTAGAAAAAATCACATGTTAATACTTACCTCTGTTTACTGTAGCCCCCGTCTCCCCTACGTAGATTCATGTACGGAAGGGAAACGAAATACTTAAGATGGTTATATGTTCTTATCGTTTCTACCAACTATTTAGGGAATATTGGTAGTAAGGAGTAAATAAAATCGGTAACTTACTAGATCTATCTATAAACATAATATTCTAAGTCCTGACTGATTGCCATACTGATATTTAAACGGATAGTTCAAACTAATGGATGTATTGGGCTTAAATTTGGCAAACAGGTAGCTGTTATAACATAGGTGTTGAATATTGTCAAAGTCAACGTCAATCGCTACTGCGTCAGCTGTCAAATGGATATGACGTCATCTGTCACACATACTTAACTTTTGCCACGATTACGTCGAGAATCTCCTGCGCACATCATCATTGTAAAATACTAAAATCAAGAAATTAAATGTATAAACTACCAAGAGTTTTTTTAATTCAACAACCTTAGCTCGATACTAGACAATAGGCATCCACTAAAAAAGAGTTTTGGGAAAACGAATTTCTTATAAAATAACTAGATCAATCTTTCAAACACCTTAGGTATGGACCACCTTTTTGTGTTTGTTTTTTTTGTTGATATTGTAGTGTTGTCTACTGTATAAATAAATATGAAAAGAAGGAGTAGAAATTAAGTTAAGTTAAAAAAAAGAAGGAAATGTTTAAAACAAAAAAATAAACAGACTGAGAAAAAAAGAAAGAAAAATAAAAGAAATTGTTAGATTTTAGTTTTTTAGTTTCATGTATAGTTAGTTATAAGGTTATTTTAAAATAGGCTTAAGCGCTACATCAGCGACAGAAGCGGTATTTTTAAGTATCATATGTAAAAAAAACACCTTGAGGAATGTACGTTTAATTAGAGTGCATCGTTGAATGAATTTTACTTTTTTTTATTTTTGATTAAGCTCCTGTCTCGTAATGTGAAAAGAAAAAGCTTCAAAAGAACAACAATTACTAAGTCAATAAAATAAAGGTCTAGTCACAGTGTTACGACCGTAATATTGAGACTAATCCGAGGTCCACCGGGAGTATCTTATCAATTCGGCAACCCCTCGAAGGCTGATGTTGTAGGTATTGCTGGCACCCGATCCTAACATTGTAGTATTCACGATACAATAACATTTCAGTTTCACTTTGGCAATGTTCCAAGTTAGTTTTGTTGTAGGTATTTAATTTGATATTCGTTGTTTGGAATAAAGCATAGAAATACACGTTCGTAAATAAATATAATCTTTTATTTTTTTAAAGTGCATGGCTTGCACAAATATTTTTTATATGTAAAGAAATTTTATACTGACAGATGTCGCTAACGAAACTCAATTCGAAAAGAGGTTAATGCGATTCTTAAATTCAACTATGACGGTACTGAATGGCGTAATTGGTAAGCGCACTTGAACGGTATTCAAGGGATGCGAGTTCGAGTCTCGTCAGAAATGCAAATTTTATAGACTTTATTTTTAAATATTTTAAGATAACCTTATTTTTTTAATTAATAGATTGGATAGAATAGATTACCGTAGCCAGGCTACGGTAATGACGTATTCAAAAATCGAATTATTCAGTTTTAGTTTTTGTGAAATACGGACACGCAACTCTATTTTTTGTTTTTTCTGCTAGTAGGATATAGTCCTGAAGAACCGTTAAAATAAATCGCCTTGTGTATTATGCGACAAATTAAAAAACTCTTATTTTTGAAGTCTGTCAAAAATTAAAATAGTTATCGTTTTTTGATATTTTAGAAACACAATTTCATAAGTTTTGGTAGGCATTTGGATTTTTTTTAGAATAGGTACTATTCAGCTAAGGGTTTATAAACTTAACTTACAGGCCATTTATAAACTTAAGCTGTGAGTGCCTGCAAATAATTAAAACATAAATAATATTTCACAATTATTGAAGATATTGAGTGGCAGTAACAAAAAGCGTACCTAGTTTTGTTCTCGCTGTAATATATTTCGAGATGAAATTCGTTTCTCTCGCATTTCTCTGAGATTATGTAAATGTTATGGCAACACCTTGGAGGTAGGAATTGGCGAATCTAGGATTGCAATTTTACTCTAGGTGTAGTGTAAAGTTTACGAATAACTTTGTATGAATCCAGTCACCTATCATTTTACTTGGCTATATTATTATGTATGCCATGTAAAAGGACCACAATATTCAGAACAACAGAAAAAGATTCATCAAAATCGGTTGAACAAAATAAAAAAAATACGTGAACTACCATTAAAAAAAATATGTACAACCGAATTGAGAACCTACTCCTATTTTATTTATTATAATTTTATAACCTTATTTTTTATGTAATTTTCATTGACGTAACTGATTGATTATTAAGCACATTCGGATATATTGCACTTCTGTTTTAATTGATATTTTGTAAAATAATAGAATAGCAAAATGTTCATATGCCTATAAGGTGAATCGTGGAGGTGTCAACTTTATTGTATTCTGTTAAGATCTTTGTATTTAACCCATGATTATGAAATAAATGAATTATGAATTTTTGAAGTCGGTTAAAAATACCTTTAGGTTCAGGAAAAAACTCTTTAAATGCAAAAAAGATATCGTAATATTGTATTCTGTTTTAATAAGGTAAAACTTTGAACTAAGTACTTGGCTATATTTTGTATGCCAAGTAATATACATGTAACTACCAAAATATAAAAACAATATGTAAGGCAAAAAGAAGTAAAAGTATTTTTGGAGTTTTAAATTTATCCTTCTTCCTCATCTGTCTGAAAACACAACACAAACGAAATCGTAGGCAACAGCTAGTATATTTTATTACTGATAATCTCCACAAGTTTTGTTATAAGCAAACATATAATAAAGTCTCTCTCAATTATGAACAATATCATTTTTCTCCGTTACTCATCTATCCGTGTGTTCACCGCGTACAGAGATTGCAATAAATTTTCATATTGCAGGCGAACGCAATATTATGAGGTACGGTAAGTGCGTTATATATCATGTTTGTAGACACGCACCACTGCCTTGTTAATACAGTTATTAAGTACTATTCAGGAAAATATTGTGGTGTATTCAACAACGATATTGTAAAATATTGCAACGATAAAATGTTACCATTAATAATTTTGTTCGAATTTTGCTTCCAATTGCAGGAATCATTGAACTTTTTTGGTGATTTTTTTATAACTAGATGTGTCCCGCCTCTTTCCGCTGTGTTAGTTTCGATCCCGTAGGAATATTGGGATAAAAATAAGATTGATATAATAAGTAGGTACAGTCGCCTGCATAATTACAGACCCACCGTAGAGCTCCAAGACGGCTGTTATAAGAATGTTTTCAACACAAGCAAGATTCTAGACACCTGCTTTAGTTGGAGTTTAAGTCTTTTAACTCATGAATTTATCAAACAAAAATTATTAAAATGAAAACATTCCAATATTAGTAATTTTAGAACTCTACGGTGGGTATTATGCTGTCGACCGTACATGGGTTTTAGTTTAATGATTCCTGCAACTAGAAGCAAAATTCGAATAACATTATTAAGGTGAAAGGATACCGGCGCTCCGGTACCGAAAACAAAACATAGGGGCGTGGTCATGGCAGTTATAATTTTTGTGCAACAAAAATATTTGCTCTAGTGTCATTATCCAGGGAGAAAAAAGTCGACTACGTTTGTATGAAGAGAGCCCCCGGTATACTGTTGCAATATTTCATTACAGCGTTATCTAAGTGATCAAGCTATTTCCATAAATTAAAATTGGTTGAGCAGATCACACGGAAAGCACACTCTGCTCTGCACTGCATTGCTCGCTCGCAGCTTCACCCCGCTTCGAATATAATCAAATCTTCCCGTTTGATTTTGTTTTATTGTCATCCGAGATTTAAAACATTGAAATATTTTTTATTTTGTTTGACTTTATAAATATTTTGTAACTCAAAATAACATATAGCCTAGAGAGGGGTGTTGGCTCAGTTGTAGATACCTCGACTTTCATTCTGAAGGTCGTGGGTTCAAATCCCGACCTGCCGTGCACCGATGAATTTTTCTTAAGAAAAAATGATGTGCGCTAATTGATATTGCTCTTACGGTGAAGGAAAACATCGTGATGAAACCCGCAGATTAGTTGGCTCCAGAAGTATTGACAAATTCTCTTCTTTGGACATGGTCGACTTAGCTGAGAGGGTAGTAGGTGCTGGGACAAGCCTACTCCATCCTCACTCAAAAAAGGACCCAATTAAAAAGGGTCTAATTGCGGAAAACAGTAAGTAACACAAAGCCTATAATTAACTAGCATTCGTCGATAATGTAGCTTTCTATCAAAACAATGATCAAGATTTAGTTTTAGGTAATAGTTTCTGGGATGAGCGCGTTCAAACACACAAGAAGAGTTTATTTGTTAGAACACGTCTCAAAACTTTATTTTATAAGTATAGACAGATTTGGTTGCAATTCAGTATATTTGTATATGCTAATACTACATGTTTCTTTAAATTTGGAGTTAAATTTAGATGTTACTTAAATTACCAAACCACTTCAAAAACAAAATAATTATAGACTTTTAAATCAAAAATGTATTAAAATAAATAAATAAATATTGCAGGACATTACACATATCGTCACTCAAAATCAAACCAAACCAAACTCAAATTAAAAGTTTTATTTGACAATATACTTACACACAACAAAGTAAACTAAATTACTATTCGGAGAGATATAATAGTTTAAGCAATTTCAGTTTCAAGTTGTTTAATTAATATAGAAGGCTATAAATTTCCATATGTGAAGTGCCTGCCGTCTTGGAAACTATTATTATAGTATATTTTAGGGCCGGAAGCAATGTCAAGAGATAATTTGATAAGCGCTGTAAAGCCACTGGAACTAATATACCTAGTAGGTTTGTAGTGGAGCGATACGGAGGCATTTAATTTTATAAACCTACTAATAAAGTAGGTAAGTCACTATGGGGGTTTACTGTGATTTAACATGGTAACGCAAATTGATGGTAACTTTGACGTTGCAGGTACTGGCATGAATCCGACGAATTCTGCTTAGATTTGGTGTGTCTATCATCCGTCTGTTTTCAGTATTATATTTTAACAGATAATTAAACTGTTATTGTTATAAATAAATATTGCAGGACATTCAACGCAGCCCAAAGCTAAGTTACTAGACTTGTGTTGTGGGTACTAGACAACGGATATTCTACTTATATAATTGTCTTTTGTAAATATATAATAGAAAGAATAAACCAGACCACAGAAAAATATCTAAGCTTAAAACTTGTCTGAGGCAGGAATCGAACCCGCTACTCTGTGTTTGGCAGTCCGGTATGGTAACCATTGTGCTAATTGGGTCGTTAAAACATTTAATGGCTACTACATAGGCTAAAGGTGTACAGAAATATAACTGCACAAACTGTTTTTAAATTCCTTCAATACAAAAGAAATTCCAATATAACTGTAGCTAGTTCTTTCTTATAAATAACTGGCAGTTAGATTGAGTGAGAGACTGACATATTTCTCAGTTCTTCGAGGCGACTTCCGGAATATTGATCAGCTGAATCTCTCATACCGCAGCGCCAGATGCTCCACTCTAAATTACTTTCAAATAAATCTGCTCAACTTGTTACACGTTACTACATCATCTTAATATTCGTAGAAATAAAAAATAACTTTAATCTGTTTAACAAAGAGTTCTTTTTGCAACAAAGTTTTCGATTGATCGTACGTTCTAACGCAAACGTGATATGCTAGATACGAATGCAAAACACAATGAAAGGAATGACAATGAATGAATTCTCAATAATTGAGTTACTCCTGTAACCACATTCATATTCAGAGGGCTGGGGGTGTCATAAAATTATTAGAAACTTTGTTTACTGGTTAGTAAATTTGTTTGTGTATTTAAATAGACTATGTAACTTTCCTTAGTTGATATAATATGTTCAGATTCCTAATGTGAAGGTAGGTATTTTGCTAGTACTTATAACTGTTAAAATAATGTAAAAATTAACACTTAAATGTTCTTATTTTCACTCATAAAGCAAAACGCATCTACGTATATAAAATAGGTAAGTATATTATATATATATATATATAAAAATACTCATACAACAGCTACGAATCTGAAACTTCGCATGGGTTTCTTTTAGGACGTTGTAGGCGAGCACTAAGAAAGGATTATAAACATTTGGTTTTAAAGGGGTAATAAGGGCTGATAAAGCTTAATGTTCATAGTAACTATTATGCATACTGTGTGAAGTGTTAATCATTTATATTTCTTGTAAATTGTTAAATTAGTAGTTAAGAAGAGTGCCAGGAAGGTCGTGGAAACTGTTTGTCCGCCTTCTTGCGAGCGAACGCTCTTATGCACTTTGTGGCTCCTATTTATCTAAGTTGTTCTCGAGTACTACCGTGGGGCGCAGCAAGTATTTTCTAAGATGAGAATACCAAGAGTTTTCTTATAAAGTAGTTAAGTAGCGAAGTCTACAGAGCGGTCACAAGTTATGTTCAACTACCTTTACTTATTATACTTTCAGCGATTGTTTTTTGCTGCCCCACGGGTACAACCCATTCTAAGAATATACGAAGTTTAAAGTAGTCTTTGATCAAAAAAGAACTATCAGAATAAAATTTCACAAAGAATTTAACGTTGATAGTAGCAAAAGGAAATATTTTAAGATAGGTAGGTATTTAAAAATTTTAGTTGCTTTCATTGGTTTCAGTTTTTGATCCTGTAATCTGGTTGTCAATATTTATGGTATTTCCGACGAGACGTGGTCAAAAACTACCACGGAGTGGGTCCCGAACAGTAAGCGACCTCGCCGCAGCCCCTGAAGGAAATGATGGGACGAGTTGGACTCGCATCGTAGGGACTGGACCCAGCTGGCACTAGACAGGGAACAGTGGACCCTGCAGTGGGATTTGGGTTTTTTGTATTGACAAGTTATTTCCTCTGGACATGGTTGACTAAGGTAGGAGGCTAGCAGCTGCTGAGAAAATCCGGTTCCATCGTAAATTAGATTTTGGTTATACTAAGAACATGCTAAAAAAATGAATGGGTTAAAAATATAAATAAATAAATAATTTGAGACATTATTACTGATTACATTATTTAGTATGTACTTGAAATCTACATAATATTTTACGCTGTCACTTCTCACGTAAAGACGTGAGAAGTGACAGCGTTTCTTTTCACTATGTTTTGCATTGATAAGTTATTTTCTGATTTGACGACCCAGTTGGCACAATGGTCACCATGCTGGACTGCCAAACACAGGGTTGCGGGTTCGATTCCCGCCTTAGACAAGTATTTATGCTTAGATAGTTGTCTGTGGCCTGGTTGTTTCTATGTATTTTAAGTATATATTTACATAATAAAAATATATAAGTAGTATATCCGTTGTCTAGCACCCATAACACAAGTCTAGTTACTTACCTTGGGGTTAGATGGCGAGGTGTTGAATGTCCTGTAATATTTAATATTTTTCTTTGGACATGGTCGACTAGGCTGAAGGTGTAGTGCTGCGCAAGCCTGTTTCATCGTCACGCAAAAAAGACCTGACCAAAGAGTTCGTATAGAAAAAACAGCCTGAATGCACTAAATATATGTTCATAGGATTATCGTTGGCGTAAAAAAGAATATTTTGAAGTATCCATTCTAGAAACTCGATCGAACTTTACCGATATAGTAAAACACAAAGACTGGATATTGTAAAATTCCGATAACATTGGAACACACCGATGCCTATAGAAAAACCAGTAAATACCAAATTAGATTCTGGTTATACTGGGAGCATGCTAAATAAATTTTATTCCAACAAATACACATTCGATACCTTTCAGACAGTCACACCTGCTATACTTTACTGCCTAATGAATATTGAATGACAATAAGAAAAAAATAACAATAACAATAAACAAGAAAATATATTCGAAAATATCATATAGAAGAACAAATGAATAAAAACAACGAAGAATATTGAAAGGGGTGAACCTACCTAAAATAGCGCTTGAGTCTCCTTGGGAATGCGTATCCCAAACCGGAGGAATATAGGTTTCTTCCTCTTAGTAGGATCACCGCGTCGACCACATCTTCAGAGAGTAAGAAACATTAAGGGGGGTCCATACGCCAACGACCTTGGTACACAGCTTACTAAATAGTTACTTCCGGCAACGGTCGCCTTCGTTGTTGAAAATTGTTGATTGTTACGAATTTGTTTTGTTTTTCTCATGAGTGCTGAAATGGAATTGTAGGTGATATTTTTACCGATATTTTGGTGTGACTTTAAGTCAAAAATTTCCTATAGTTTAAAAGCTATCCTAAAATTAAGAATTAAAACTAGTCTGTCTTTGAAATGACAAGGAATTTTCGTCTCAAATTACCCCAAAATATCGGTAAAGATTTTACCTATAATTTCATCTCAGCACTTTTGAGAAAAACAAAATACAAATTACAATCAACAAAGTTAGTTGTAAGTGACAGGTATTTCTTACCACCATAAATAGCCTTAAGGTAGGGGTAAACACAAAAGATCCCAATGGGTCAAAGTGTTGTTGGCTATTTGTCAGCCCCCGATATATAAGATAACATATCTAAAGGCAGTAAATTAACATAATATGAGAACTCTCACACAGTTTAGTCGGCCGATAGTTCGAACTTGAAGGCATTCGTCGTTACTTATTTATCAACCGCTACTTACTTTATATCAGTCACTAAAAAGCTCTTACAGCTTCCATGTCTTGAAAAAGTTTTCTTTCTACTTTTGATTCAATAAAACTTTTGATAATGATAAAACTTTGATCAAAACATTGGATAAATAATCACTAAAACCTGTTCTTATGATAATATTTTTAGGTACTTAGGAATTGATTTTATTCACATGCTCAGAAACTTAAGATTAAGATGAAAGGCTTGCGCAATTTTAACTATTAAGTAGCAGCTCGTAGCATGCTACGAAATGTTATAGCAAATCGTAGCATGCCTCTTTTTTAACATTATTAGTATGGTTTTACAATCTGATTGATAAAATATAAAATTAATTATGGCATGCAAATATTTCTAGTTGATCGTAGCATATTCGTAATGTGGTAGCAAGCAAATATTGAAGCACCTCGTAGCTCGTAGTACGTTACGAAATGTAGTAGAATGCTACGAAATATTGTAGCATGCACATTTTGTAGCAATTTTATTTATTCATGCTACAAAGGGTTTTTAGCATGAATAAATACTTAATAAATTATAGTAACTCGTACGAAATGATGTTGGTTTCCTTTCTCATTCTTGGGTGATGACAGAATATCAGTGCTCAATCGTTAGAGTGAATCTACACACTGAGTCATGGCCCTTTTGTACTGCTGCAACACACATTTTGTTTATACTTTGGTTGGAGAGGAAATGTTGTGATAATTAGATTAAGTCCTTTTTGTATAGCAATATGTTTGTTTTGGAAAACAAATAAACCTATCTATCTAGCATTCAAATATTGATGTCGCTGTTGTTGTTGAATGTCGCAGAGCTTTGCAGTACAGTCAGTTTATTTATCTTAGTTGGTTACTTTTTATTTCGTTTTTTAGTTCATAACGGTTTGTTCAGTATCTCCCGTTGGACTCACTATTTCGGCTCCGCTCACTGGTAGAGTAGTTTTGCTCGTACTGGTGTGATTAGTGCAACTACAGTTGCCAAACTATTATTGGCAAACCGGTTTTTTAATTTTAAAAGCACAACAGTGGGAGTTCCATTGGGATTTTATCAAAATACTTGTAATTTTATTCAACTTTCGGTTCATTAAATCTATGTTTTAAGGATGTTCCGATAAATGATTAAACAAAATAAACAACTCAACATTATTAATTTGATTATTTCATTTTTATTTTAAAATGTCATAAAATGATATCAACATCTTAAAGTTAACATTGATAAATATTCAACAACCACAATCAAATAATTGTGTGTCGATCAAATTGTAGATTATGTACAATTATTATTTAATTTTATAAGTTATTTATGATTGTCGCAATTTATTGTCAGTTACAAGAAAAATGTTTTATTCTCATATACACTAAAATATACTAAGTACTTACGAATAAAAAGATTGTCCTAGATATCCCGTAATACACTAGATATATTATGTAAGTAGATATAATCGATACATTATGTTAAAAAAAATTAAAAAATTAGCTTCTTTCATTTTTATTGGCATCTGTAAAAACAAATTAAAATGAATCTTAGGTTTTTGCTGCCGAGGAAAAATCGTCGTCGTAGTGTTTTGTTTATTTATTTTTGTATCTTGAATAGATAATTGAATTTCATTAATTTTTCTAATCGAATACAAAACTGAATAGATACGTTACATTTTCTCCTTGACGCAAAAACCTTTTAGGCGAGGTTTGGCTTTAACGAAAGAAGTTTGGAAAAACGTGATTAAAAAAATTAAAATGTTGCTTGTTTAGAAAATATTACCTATATAATATACAACTGCTTATCAAAAATGAAATAAAAATTATTTAAGTCAATAATTTACATTAAATTAAGTACATAAGGATACTAACTTACATTAAAATAAACAACTAAATAATCTTTAACCGAAAACCTAAAAATAAATAAGATTTATTGCAAATAGGTAATAACTTAAACGAATGAATTAAAGTTACTGAATACATTGAGACGTAGAAACATTCTTACACTATTCATTCTTACAAAATATTTCTTCACTAAGCAACTGGGCTACACCCAGTAGATGCAACCACTTTGGCTACAGTAAATTCTTTGTTTATTTAAACTATACACTACGTTTTATTAATTACCTAATCTATAAATAAAATGAGCTGAATCCATAAATTTTTAATACTATCCGGAAGACATACATTTTATTATTATAGTTTTACGAAAATTTTACAGCCTAAAACAATTTTTCATAAATTTTAATAACGATATTTTTTATATTTACCATTTTGTTTTATTTACTATTGCTACTACAAAATCCAAAATACACAATCCACGATCACTGAGTGTTTTGTTTTCACTGGAGGTAATATCCACAAACAAAAAGTTTGCAGTAATTTTTGCGGTGCATTACCAAAATTAACCACATTTGATACGTACGCGCGAACATCTCGTCGGTTTGGTGTAAATTTTATTCAACACATCACCTCCATTGTAACTTATACCTCTGTATCCATAATATTATATTGTAACAAACATTAATGAATTCGTGATAATAATTTTCAATTAACTTTACATTGAGCTTTACATATATTTCAAAATCTATTTGTTACAGCTTTAATGAGAGTTTATAAAGGTAAATTAAATTAGTTTGTACAATTGTCTCGTACAAACAAAATTAATATACCTATGTTTCGACTTCGATTTTTACAATTTATTTAGGCGAAAAAACAGTATATTTAACTTTGTCTTTAACATAATAGCATAAGTATAGTAAACATTTCCCGATTTTTTTTAAAATATTTTTTAATGAAAAATAATCCTCATAGTAATTCAACCTTACTGAATTTACTACATATTATGTAGACGTTAACATTTTACGTAACTTCTCTCTTGGATTCTAAATATATTTTGGTCACTATCTTACATTTATTTGACTACATCATATACACTGTTATCATATTACGAAAATCAGCATACAAAATTCAATATTTTTTTTAAATAAAAATCAAATACTTCACATTGGTTAAAAATAATTATAAATGAAAAATAATTAATTATAAATAATTGAAAAGTAAGTCCGTTCATTCAAAAATGAGATTTTTTTTTACTTTAAAGAGACCAACAAAATAAATCTTAAAACGTATTAATAAAGTACTTTTACACTACACAAAGTATAGATTAGACCTGATATGACATCAATGATATTTCATTTTGTAAAAAAACTTGAAATAGACATGCTTTGTTGGTCTTATTTTATTAAAACATTAATTGTCTAGGTAACTACTTAAAATTCGCCGCTGATTTCGACTAAATCTTACAATATTATTAAAATACAGTATTGTCCTTTATATTATGTTAAATATAATAATACTTATTTTTATATAAATACGAAAAACTTACAATAAAAATAACCATGACCATATAAGGCAGTAATTTATGTTTAAAAAATGTTGGTATTTTTTAAATATTTTAGTACACAAATATGAATAAACAGCTACCTACTGAGATTACATTGTACAATTCTATTTTATTGTCATATTACATTACACGAAGGCTGAAACGATCAACAATAACTTCCACTAAATACATAAGTGTAACAACCTCAATATGTACGTAACTTACAAAAAATTCAACAGCCATTTTATCACTACAATATTTTTATCTTACATTGTAAATTGTTTGTCAAAAATCGATTTTCTGTTTCGTAATAAGATTTAACTGATGACCTTGAATATTAAAATTTACTGCCCATAGGTTTATGTTAGATATTTAATTTTTATCTTCTTCAATCTTTTTTTTAATGAATGTGTCTAATAAGCAGAAAAACACTCATTTACAATTTTGAAAATTAATGTCTATTGGTTCCATAAGCAATTAAAACTATTAAACTGGTTTTCGTTATTGGATACTTAACTCTTTTCTGGGATACTTTAAACCAAGTAAAACTTGAGTTATCAATCCAATGGGTGCGGCTAGTTATCATATTATTATCAAATTAAATAAATTCGTTAATTTAATTTTATATGTCATTGTTTGTTGTTTACTGTTTACTTGCTATATTTGTTTATTATCAAACAAGTCAATTATTGGGCAGAGTGTTTGTAAGGCAAATAATAAATATTTTTATTAAAATCAAAATTCTTAGACCGTCATTGATTTCTTAATACCATTATTTACAGCAAACAATTTCAATAAAGCGAGTTCCGCTAAAACTGGGTCAGCATTTCGTGGTCTGCTTTATTATAAACGGTGGACAGCCTCAGCAATCTCCAATGGATCGGTGCGGTCTGTTGCTCTGTGGCAATATATTGCATTACATTTTTTTAAATAATTTTATATGATTCGGAAAAATCAGTCAAAAATAAAAAAAATTATACCGTTGATTTCTTTTTACATAACAAACACTTTAACTAGTGCTAGAGTTGTTAAAACTGGGCTTACGCGGTCTGCCTTATTATAAACGGTGGACAGCTTCAGCAATCCCCAATAGATCGGTGTGGTCTGTTGCTCTGTGGCAATTATTGCATTACATTTTTTTAAATAATTTAATATGATTCGGAAAAATCAGTCAAAAATTAAAAAAATTATACCGTTGATTTCTTTTTACATAACAAACACTTTAACTAGTGCTAGAGTAGTTAAAACTGGGCTTACGCGGTCTGCCTTATTATAAACGGTGTATTGCCTCGGTGATCCAGTAGGCCTCGTGTTTTGTTGCTCCGTAGCAACCCGCGTTCTAGCACGATGCGTGTTATTCGTCGAATATACGTTCACATTAAAGAAGTTGAACGCGTTGTTCAGCTCCACTTGTCTTAGGTCCGCATCGAGGGAGTTCTGGTTGTTATGTGGTTTCTTGTTGTGACGTTTTGGTGGGCGAGTCGTGGTCGCGACGGTTGTCGGTCGAGGTGTCGTCGTGGTTGTGGTTGTAGTCGTCGTCGTTGTCGTGGTAGTACGTTGCGGCGTCTCTGTTGAAATGCAATTATTGTAATATTAGTTGATTTTAATTTAATAATAATCATCATCGTGTCGGCCACAGGATGACCACTGCTGAACATAGAAGTCCCTTAAAAAAGAATGCTTATCAATAAATATAAGCTTAGATTCGTGACTGACTAACTGAGATTTCAACGCACAGTTCAAACTAATAGACATATCGGGCCAGAATTTAGCACACAGACAGCTGTAATAACGCACGCATCTCATAAGTAAGGATTTTGGAAAATTTAAACCCAACGCGGACGAAGGCGCAGGCAAAGGCTAATAATGTAAAAAGCCTTACTCTGTTTGAATGCTACTTTGGAAGCTGTATCAAAATTTGTTAATGTTTGTGCCTAAACCGATCACTTGTTGAAAGACACCGGCAGCGATTTTCCATTGATCTATTCTTTTATATTTTGTTATTTATTTAGTGAACGCAAAACATTCAAAGCTTTTATAAAATGCGTAATGGGAACAACTCAAAATATCATTGTCATTGTTTATTATAACAATAACGCAGGTATGAAGCTTGAAAATGCTGACAGCCTGAAGATAAAGGCGACTTTTAATACAACTTATTGTTCTAAAATATATTTTCAGGCTCGTAATTTTATATTTCATGGCGATGCGAGCGTTTCATAAGATTTTTTCCTCTTGTTATTAACAACAATATAAGTAAAACAAAGATATTTTTTCTCCAATGGTAATAAAAAAATAAAGGTAAGTTTTTAAAGTTTTATATCATACAAGATTGAGAAAGTGCGTCTACCTAGTCATATTTGTGTACTATCTACGCTACGCGGTTTAACCCGCGTAAGTCCCGATCCCGTGGGAATATCGGGATAAAAAGTAGCCCATATGTTAATCTAGGTCTCTAGCTATCTACATAACGAATTTTATTGCAATCGGATTAGTAGTTTTTGCGTGAAAGAGTAACAAATATACATATACTACTATATACACACACTTATAACAAACATTCACACACACACACAAACTTTCACATTTATAATATTAGTAGGATTAGAAATAGATACTTAAAAAAATATCTAGAGTTATATTTTATGATTACCTTTTAATAAAACGATACCATCCGCTCGACCGTAACCATTAACAGCTGAACAGGAGTATTCCCCAAAGTCCTTCTTGGTCAATCTATTTATGGTTAAGTTCATACGTAGAGCATACTCGTTCAAGACCTCCTCGGAGATTACGTACTTGGAACTGTTCAGTAACTTGCCGGCTGTTGGAAACAATAGCTTTAATTAAACTAGGTGTTTTATTACTTGAATGAACAATTACAGCCAAATTATATTTAAATGTCTATGTCTATTTTAAATTATATTAATTGACAACCCAGTTGGTACAATGGTCACCATGCCGGACTGCCAAACACAGGGTTGCGGGTTCGATTCCCGCCTCAGACATGTATTTATGCTTAGATATTTGTCTGTGGTCTGGTTGTTTCTATGTATTATAAGTATATATTTACAAAATAAAAGTCTAGCACCCATAACACAAGTCTAGTTACTTAGCTTGGGGCTAGATGGCGATGTGTGGAATGTCCTGCAAAATTTATTTATTTATTTATGTGTCAGTCGGGCTCACGCACTGAGGTTTCTGTACACTTGTAGCTATTCATCAGAAAAACAATCAGAAAAACATATCGCATTACATAAGCTTCATCTAGCGGGTCTTGAAATCCAGAGATTCTAAGTCAAAAGTACCCACCTGCAAGTGACTTCAAATTTCCTCTTTGCCAGGTGTTAAGTGACTTAGGTGCAGCTTCCACGTAGCACTGCAGCGAGACATGCATGTCGACTGAACGTAGCACCACTGTACTGGTCACTCGCACAATCGGCTCAACTGTTTAAACAAATTCCAGATTATAGAAAACTAACTGCACCCAGCGGCAAGTCCCGATCCCGGAATGAACAGTAACCCAGGATAAAATGAATTCTCATACCAAGTTTCAACAAAAACGGTTCAGCATGAATTAATCTATACTTATATTTATAGGTCTCCTGGGCTACACACCATTTTGTATTACTCTTACTAACTGAGCTAAAGAACCTTATTTTACGTCAAGTCGAATTTTTCCATTGTTTGTTAAGCTCTCAAATCATAACCAATAACACATTTATCATTGAACATTTCTTTCACAATCTATACTTCGTGAATGATACTTAAATTCCATTAATATTTAGTGTTAAATATTAATGGAATTTAATTATCATTCAATATTTCATAGAGCAAAGACATTGAAGATTTTATAGTTACATCGTTTAAAGACTTACGATACTTACTATCTGTGTGTATAATAATATGACATAGTTATTATGCATGGCGTGTTTCTGTTGCTTAGTGACTTCAATCGGTACAAAAGAAATAAATTACGAAAATTATCTCAGATAAGTACATATAGTGTATTAACATTTTATAACTTGTAAGTAACTTTGTATAATAAAGACAAAATTGTCAATTTTACCTAATAACAATCACGTCCAATTACACATTTTTTTAAGAGTGTGGAACTAAAATGTTTTTATATATTTTGCAGTTAGTAAAATAAATAAAAAATAAAAATATATATTCACGACGAATTAAGAACTTCCTCCTTTTTTGAAGTCGGTTAAAAATACTTACAATGTACGGAGACCTCATAACGCCGACTCTTAGTAGGCGGGATCCCATTGGCAGCAATACATAAGTAGGTCCCCATCTCAGACCTTCGCAAATTCTTCAAAGACAGCGTTGAGCCAACATAACTGTCAACCACTAGACAAAAAGAAAGGTATTAATGTTTTATGAAAAACCATGAAAAACTATCAGACCGTACCAGCTCAGAAGGCACATAAATATGTATAGAAAAAATCGACGACAAAAGACTATGGTCAAGGCTCAGTGTTAAATATTTGGCCGGATATTAATCCTAAAATAATTCGATACAAGCCAAATTGTTAAATTATAAATAAAGTAGGGGAAATCATAAATTTTCATAAGGTTAATATCCTCAGACATCGAAACATATACAACAAACAATTAATAAGAAAATTCTGTTACATATTCATAATTAATAAATAATGAATGAACATTAAATCTCTCGACGATAGAGATCAACAAACTTTATTTTCATAGTCAACATTTTACCGATAAAATTTTATCGGAATGGATGGTTAAAGTTTAGAGAACAATGGATTTTTACGTATTTTGTAGAAATAAACCATTACTAGGTACAGTTGGAATACCAATTAGCTGAACCCCATGTGACTTAGAGCTCACTCGCACATTTGTAAGGTTGTAAATTAATGTTACCTGATTCTGTTTTTTTAAACAATATACTACGCAATACAATATACCATTTTTAAAAAAGAACAAATTAGTAAATAAAACTTGTCTAACAGATGTGCGAGTGAGCTCTGGGTTACGTGGGGTTCAGCTATTGGTATTCCGACTGTAGATACATTACATAGCGTTGGCAAAAAAACAATTTTAATTACTTAATTTGTCTATTCTCTAAATAGGAAAGTCTTTGGGAATCACTGTATTACGTGTTCGTATAATAAACACGAGGTAAATAGCGTAGTTTATTTGTACAACACTGAACGGAACATAGAACACGATATATACAAAGTAAAGTAATAGGTTAGTAGTCTGTAAGACTAGACTAGTTTAAATACTTATAGTGTCTTTCTTTCTTTCTTTCTTATTTAGTATACATAGCTAGATAAATTTCAATCTTAAATTATTATCTACTTCCATGAACTGAAGCAATAAACTTCAAGCTTAAACGCTCAAAGAATCCCTGTGAAGTAAAACCGTCACTCTCTTCGGAGTATTCAAGACTGCCCTAGTTCTGGATCGAGATGGATTCCGTAAACAATTTTCGTTTTAGGCGCGTAAATCCACCCGACTTCGGGATTCAATTGAGAGTGCTCTCTCTAGCATGCAAGTCAATAAATACCTAGGTACCCATTTGTATACATATATATAGTAAGTAAATCAGATGATTTACTTACTTGAAAAAGCAGTCAGAAAATATTGAACAGACCATATTCTTAAGTGGCATTACACAGCTATCGCAAGTTATTGAACGGGATTTCGGGAAACTCCATGAGACGGAAGAAATGTGCCGCTCGAGATAATAGTACTAATAACATTTGGTTTAATGCTGCATTTATAAATTATGGTATGTTATGTGCCTTGAAAGTAATGTAATGATCAGCCGTAGATATACATTTTGGTCTTATTTTCCGAAATGGTAAGCTGCAAATGCTCCTATGAAATTATATTATGTGAATTCATATAAGTTTTAAGAAAACTTAATAAAACAATTTGCCCTAGTAAACGAAACGGATTAGTTTTTGCCAGCGACTTCGTCCGCGCAGAAGTTGGAAATGGACCAAAGAATCACGTTGTCCCATACAAACTTTGCCCCCCTTTTTAACCCCCTATGGAATAGAATTTGGAAAATTCTTTCTTATCGGATGCCTACGTCATACAAATAACACACCTTCCAAGTTTCAGGTATCTACGATCAGCGGTTTAGGCTGTGCGTTGATCGGTCAGTCAGTCGTTCAGGATAAAGCATTTTATATGTATAGACTAGCTTTTGCCCGCGACTTCGTCCGCGTAAAAGTCGAAATTGGACCAATCACGTTGTCCCATACAAACTTTGCCTCCCTTTTTCATCCTCTAAGGGGTAGAATTTGGAAAATTATTTCTTATCGGATGCCTACATCGTACAAAGAACACACCATCCGATCAGCGGTTGTTGATCAGTCAGTCAGCCAGGCAGTCGTTCAGGTCAAAGCATTTTATATGTATAGATAGAAGATAGATTACGCGTCTATCAACTTAGTGATCTTATTAACTAGCCAAATCCCTATTAGGTCAATGCGTGCATCAATAACACATTCAGAGCTCATGCCAAAAGCCAAATTGGCTGTTGTCCTAACACGTCGAGCGCTGCTGCAAAATATTTTCATAATTCTAATCCCGTATTCATAGTTAGCTCAATTTGAGCTGATTTCGACGAAACAAAGTGTTCTCTATTTCCCATATTTCTTAGTAACAGTTAAATGAAGTAGGTACACAGCGCGAGCTATTCACCATTTAACGACTTTTGACAAATTAAATTTAAATGGAAATAATTTATTGCTTTATTATGGCACACGACCCCCCGTTCCTAAACTGTGAAAGGACATAAAATACTGGCAGTAGGTTACGTTCCGCGTATAATATGATGTAGGTACGTATATTTGAAACAGGTCTTGTAGGAAATTGTGTTTTATTAAAGGGTTGTAAAGTCGTTGGCGTTAGTCGCAGTAGGTTCACGTCGTCGCCGTTCACAACTTGTTACTTCTGATGTCGCACTCGGCACGACTCAGCAATTCACAGTCATTATTACGAACAGACTAATTGTTTTCCGATTTAATACTGGAGCCAAATAATTTTCTGCCACTAAACACATTTTAATTGACATTATTGTTCAATTATTAAGCGGCAACGGCGATTTGATTGCTCTATATTGGTAATTTATGTTTGTAAATCAACGTCTAAGTCTTTATTTCATTTACATGAGGTCACATTGGAACGTCTTAAAAATTAAATTAGGATGTGTGCCTTCGGAACGCGCCCGCCAATAAAAAGAAGGCACAAGAAAGTCATGAGGATTTTTTTTGTGATTATCCTCTCAAAGGGTTTGGACGACTAATGGTCTTTATTTAAAAATGACAAAGTAGAAAAATGGCGATATTTCAGACATAAACAAGTCAAAGTATAAAAATATCGATTAATATTGACGAAAGGTCAAGATGACAAATATTTTTAAAGATTTGTTTAAAATGGAGAAATTAAAATTATCACAGTCTTTCAATAAGTCTTACAATTATCAAATTAGTCTTTCAATCGATCCACACTAACATTAATGCTTTAAAACACGAAAAAAAATCGGTTGTTTATTCGTAGCCTTAAATTTAATAGCATTGTCCTGATATTATTTTCAGGAAATTAAATTAATTTACAAAAATTTGTAAAATAAAAAAAAGAAGTGGATCAATTAGGCAGTTTCACTTTTTATGAGTTGTCGCGCATTAATTTATAAATAGCTAAGTAGCTGTGCTGAGAACCCAAAACACGGCATTATTTATTTATCCAATTCGAACAATCACGTTCCTACATTTAAAAAAACATACTCCCTATTTCATACACCACTACCTACCCTATTTCCCCCTTTTCAAATTGAATTCTGTATTAGCTTTAATCATAAACCTATGTTTCAAATTATAAAGCTTTGGGTCTGCGTTGATTCTTAATCAGGACAATAAATGACATCCCTACTAATATTATAAATGTTATATAACCTTTGTATGTCTGTCTGTGACTTTAAAAAAAATGGTATTGAGACAGATAGGACATAGGAGAAGGGCATAAGTAATCCCGGACTTACGCGGGTAAAGCCGCAGGGCGCTAGTTATATTATACTAGCAGCGCTCCGCGTTTTCACCCGCTTATCTCTCTATCCCTAGGGTATATCAGAATAAAAAGTAGCCTATTTTATTCCCAATGAATTTATGTATCCTCATACTAAGTTTCATTAAAATAGGTTTAGTAGTTTCGAAGTAATCAAAAAAATAAAAAATATTTCCTCTTTATAATATTAGTATAGAGAGAATAGATTAGGTACCTAACCATTCACGTGTTACATTCAACCAAGTTTTGTTAATTTAATGTTCAACATAAATCTAACACCGTGTTACATTTATGTTAATCAGTTTACTCTATGTTAACTTCTTTGTATTAAAATACTCTGATATTTTTTAAGGTGATAAAACAATATTATTTGGTTTAGATCACATTGGGGCCATAGACATAAGTAGCTTTTTTTAAAGCTGAAGTAAAACATAGATAGTTAGAAACACAAATAGTTACAGTCTGAAATCTGTTCTTTAAATAAAAATCAATGATTACGTTAGAGAGAATAACTTTCGACTGGTACATTAACCTCTCCCGAGGAATGAAAGAAAATGAGGAAAATTAAAAAAGAAAACGCGAATAGCTATTCCGAAAGCAATTCTTACATATTAAGCGAAGCGTGTTTAACATGTCCAATTAATACAAAGGCAGAGCCGGTTCCACCACTCTGTTAACTATTAGAACCTCCCTCGGTTTACTGAGCTGAGGGCCGCCAGTCTTTTGTTTACGCTTAATGGCTTAAATAAAACGGGTCAAATTCGTAAAACACCCCACCGAAAAGGCTCTAAGTAAACCACCGGGGACTGACAATTTTGTACCTAATATATTTACATTAAGGTATGAATCAGAAAACCAGATTACATGCTAATAAAACGACAACAGTGTGTGTATGTGTTAAAATGAGTAGTCGTATAATTGCTTTTAACTGGTGTCTTCTCACCTAGTGTTTGGCAGAGCTATAAAGGGTATGTCATTATAACTATAAGAGATAACAACCTTTTGTGAGACCGCTTCCCAGTAAGCCGTTCGTTTAATTTCCTGGCCGAAATCCCTCCCTACAATATTTTGTTTTAAGGTGAAAGGGTACCTGCTCTCTCTCCATACAAACGTAGTCGACTGTTTCCTCCCTGGATAATGACACTAGCACAAATATGTTTGTTGTATAAAACCTATCACTGCCATGACTATGCCCCTATGTCTTGGTTTTTTTTTTTCATTTTATAATTATCGTAGAAATTAAGATATAAAAAACAAAATATAGGGTCATGACAGTTATAAGTTTTATGAAAAAATATATTTGCTATAGTGTCATTATCCAAGGAGAAATAGTTGACTAGGTTTGTATGGAGAGAGCGTCGGTTCCCTTTCCTCTTAACTTGTAATTGAGTTGTTAAAACATGGTTTTTCTGCGGAAATTAATTTTATACGGGTTTTCTTAATATTCACAATACAATAGGCAAATATTAAGATGTTCATTTATATGTTATGACGATTCGCAAGAGACGTGATACTTCAAACGAACTTGGTAACATAATATTCATAAACTCGCAGATCGTGCCGATTTTATTCCTTTATTATGCGAGATATCGTGTAAATTTGGTTATACCTATCGAATTTGAGGCTCGTTTTCCAATATCTTAGAGTAATATCTTAATAAATCCTATAAAACTCCAATGTTTTAACCGCGCGAACACCTGCGCTCGCTTCAGGCGGGCTTTGAATGCAAAATTAATCTTGTTTCTTTTTTACCACTTAGTCGGATCTCACTGATGCGAATAAAATTCAACGGCAAAATTGACGGTACATATTTTCTTTTTAATAGACAATAAGCAAAGCTATTATTCATACAACGACGGGTAGAGTAAGGTTTATTTTATTACTGTTTTAAACTGCTATGTTTTTTAATCTGAATTATATTTCTATAATTGGTACCAACTGCTTAATTAATTACGAAGAAGACACATTATAATATGCCATCAAACTATTAACCAGAATTTGTCGCGGACAAAAGACTAAAATCAGAAGAAATTCAATTTATCACTGTAACATAATTCCCATTACTTTGAATAATATTCGATGAAATTTTGACATGGTTTCATCAATCACTGTCCGTTTTCAAATGAAATGTAAACATGTTTACTGGGGTCACACATTATGACTTTACATTTCTCTTGTGTAAAATCACCCAATGACAGTCACTATATAGGTTTTTAGAATAACAATATATTTTTATCTACTTTAAACGCTCTAAGCCCGACCCAGTTGGCACAATGGTCACCATGCCGGACTGCCAAACACAGGGTTGCGGGTTCGATTTCCGCCTCAGACATGAAATGTAAACATGTGTACTGGGGTCACACATTATGATTTTACATTTCTCTTGTGTAAAATCACTCAATGACAGTCATTATATAGGTTTTTAGAAGAACAATATATTTTTATCTACTTTAAACGCTCTAAGCCCGACCCAGTTGGCACAATAGTCACCATGCCGGACTGCCAAACACAGGGTTGTGGATTTGATTCCCACCTCAGACATGTATTAATGCTTAGATATTTGTCTGTGGTCTGGTTGTTTCTATGTATTTTAAGTATATAATTACAAAAGAAAAGTATATAAGTATATCCGTTGTCTAGCACCCATAACACAAGTCTAGTTACTTAGCTTGGGGCTAGATGGCGATGTGTCAAATGTACTGCAATATTTATTTATTTATTTTAAGCCGTAGTACGTTTCCAGTAGAACTATACCTGCACAGCACATCACCGAATCAATGACGAAGATCAATAAAGAACCGAGCGGCGCGAATTTTTATAAAAAAATATTACTGGACAATCTTCACACCGCCATGTAGCCCCAAGCTAAGTAACTAGGCTTGTGTATTTGTAACATACTTAATATACATATAGAAACGTCCAGACCGGAAACAAATGTCTATACATAAATATGTGTTTGAGGTGGGAATCGAACCCGTAAACCTTCTGCGTCGAAAGCGGGTGTTTGCCCGACGCACCACAAAGATTATTGCAAAAAATATCGGACGTATACTAACTACCTCACTATTCTAATAATAAACTTATATTAAATGACGTACCCTAGCTAGTTTGATATTTATAATTTACTTATTTTTGAACAAAGTTTATTATTTTTTAAAACTTTTTAATTCAATTTTATTTTGGCTTTATGAAAGATAGATTTTTTGACAAAGAAACATTGAAATAATCTATACAAAAATAAACACCGTTATGTTTGGAACCAGTATTATTACATGGTTGGCTGGTCCAGCACATAACACTGTACTGTATTTAACTGACATTTATGCTGAAGTGCGTGCATGTACTAAATAAAAAAAAATATTTAGTACGGTGTACTTGTACTTGTATACGGGCTGTTCTCCGCAATTAGACTCTTTTTAATTGGGTTCATTTTGCGTGAGGATGAAGTAGGATTTCCCAGCACCTACTACCCTCGCAGCTTAGTCGACCATGTTCAGATGAGAGAACTCAATACTTCTTGAGCCAAGTAAGCCGCGGGTTTCATCACGATGTTTTCCTTCACCGTAAGAGCAATGTCAAGTAGCGCACATACATTTTTCTTAAGAAAAATACATTGGTGCACAGCCGGCCGGGATTCAAACCCACGACCTTGAGAATGAAAGTCGAGGTATCTACCACTAAGCCAACACAGCTCGGTTTTTTTTTGTCAAAAATGTCAATGACCACTGTCGTAGGCAAAGAGGTAATTGTAAGAAATTCTTCCTGGTTCGCGATCACACTTTACAAACTGTAATATGTAAAAATATCTATTACTTAATTTCGATTCTCTGCGGTATCTACCTGACTTAAATTCGAAAGGTTGTGGATTCGAGTTCATTCGCTAATGAACTCTCTTTTCATATTAGTTTTACCTTAACTAGAAATCTTATACAAGGTTATTGGTGATTATAAAAGAAAGAGACTGAGGGCTTCTTCTATGCACTTTAATAACTAACTATAAACTTTTGTTCTACGACTTCTGGAAATTCGAATATTTATTCAAATATTTTTGAGGTGTGTTAATTCGAAAATTTGCCGTTTTTTTAAACAGGTCAATAAATCTAAAACATAAACATAAATTATACGCGTCGACTTAAGAACCTCCTACGTTTATTCGTCGGTTAAAAATATATAATCTTAATCTTAAGTATAATATAGGTAACTATTATATTATACTTAAGATTCAGTATAATTTTAAGTTCGTGAGTTAACTACCTCTTCGTGAAAGTAAAAGCTTATCTTCAAAATGTTCTAATTTCCAAAAGTGATTGTTAAGATGCACAGAAATAGCCCTAAACTGCTTTCTGTTGACGCGAGCATATTCTCGCCAACCAAACCGGTACTCCGTACCTCCCTACAACGGTGGCTAGTGCGCGGCTCCCGCCCGCGTCCCGCTTCCTCACCGTAGCCTGCGCCCGCGCACTTCATTGATTCTACTACGAGCGACCTACCGTGCGTCTCGCTCATACAACCCTTTTTTAACTACATATTATTTAATCCAGTTCATGTATTTTGTCGGCTGAACTATTAAACCTTTAATATACAGTCCACTCTCTTCTTTACCACCTTCTCCACGCCGAGGCTTCAACACTTTCTTATATAATTACCAAATACCCTGTATAAAATATTTTATAAATGAAATACAATAGAGTAGGTACCTTTAACTTCTTTCCCGTTCTCATCTCTAAAGATAATATTCCGTCCGGCAGTTCTCTTCCAGGATATGATGGGCGGCGGCACACCAGTGGCAGAGCACCTCAGCTCCACGGAACCACCCTCGGGGGCGCTGGCTGCGGAGCCATCCTCGTCTTGTATATCCGGTGGTATTACCACAGAGAGGGTGCCCATCTGGCAAACGAATACACATTAAATTCGTCCGCGTAGAAGTCGAAAATGTTTCTAATAAGATAGGGGATAATCAGTTAGGGGATGAATTTCCATAAAATACGAAACATTTCCATCAATTCAAAAAAATTGACTAAGGAATCATGTTGTCCCATCCAAACTTTTGCCTTTTTCAAGGTAGAATTTCGGAAAATCCTTTCTTAGCGAATGCCTACGTCATACAATCTAGACACCCTCCAAGTTTTATATCTCAACGATCAGCAGTTTAGGCTGTGCGTCGATCCGTCAGTCAGTCATTCAGGACAAAGCATTTTATATGTATAGATAGATTAGAGGCACTTTAGACATTTCAACTTCAAGGGTCAGAATAATCACAGACCGTGTCCAGACCGTGTCCAGACCGTGTCCAGACCGTGTCCAGACCGTGTCCAGACCGTGTCCAGACCGTGTCCAGACCGTGTCCAGACCGTGTCCAGACCGTGTCCAGACCGTGTCCAGACCGTGTCCAGACCATGTCCAGTTACCAACCTCAACCCTGGACGTTTCCCTTGGGTGATGCTAAGGTGCTAAACGAATTTAAAATTTACCGATAGAAATATAATATGATCAAATAAATAAACTGGTGTTATGATTCGTAGCAACTTCTAATGTTTGAAGATTATTGTCATTGTCATATTATTGTCAGAATACCACTTATTTTAAAGGTAAAGAGCAAACGAATCTCAAAGATTTTCAATGTGTTGTAGGTTACCTCTAAGCTAGCTCTTTTGAAACTTCTAAACAAAAAGTCAAAATCAGAAATGGCAGAATTGGCCAATTAAAATGTAGCTTCAAAGCATAATTAGTATTTTAGAGGTTGGAAATGATACTCTTTAGAAATACCTACATGTGGAAATGTTACGTTTTAATCCCTGAATTCGAGAATCTAGCATTTATTTTGTTCCCACTTAAATTATGCTCAAACCTTGGTGGGCAGCCATTGAAATACCCTTAGGTACTAGATGGGCAGCGTCAATATGTTTACTGTAGTAGTCTCGTAGCCTTAACTGATTAAACTGTATCAGTTACGGCTACGGTAAAAGCAACGGGACGCCTACGGACACGGTCCAATATTCGAATTACTACTCGCCCACAATTGTCAGAGTTAATTAAACGTCAGCTATACTTTGTACCGTAAAAACTTAAGTAATGATAGTACATGCAATACAATGATATTAATCGGCTACATTACGAGCGTCGTCGAGCGTAGTGTAGACGAAGACTGTGCTCGTTGCACTACGCTCACCCTGTTACACAACGAACTCAAGCATTTATATTGTTCTGGCGGAAAATTTACGGAAAATCATCTTCGTTTTAATTTTACTTTGTACGTTTTAATATCGAATTCTTGTGAAAGTTTATCCAGTTGGGGTTTCTTCGCATTCCGCGAGATTCGATTGGAATCTCATAGTTTATATAGGTCGAATGTTCCTCATTGTAATAATGTAAAGGCCGAGCTCCGCGGATGTTCTATGAAAACAATTGTTTGCCAAATACAACTGAATATATGGTAAATTAAAATGTTACGAAATGCAACTATTTTTAGGTAATTACCAGCGTGAATTAGGCTGTAGGTCGAATGGAACGTGGACGAATTGATCCCGTTTGGGACAGGACGACAAAGTCTTCAAGTTATTTCTCAAATTAACCTTGTGATACTATTAGTATTGCCCATCCATACCTACAAAATGTCGGTTCAACCGAATAAAGCGATTATAACAAATGAATATAACAATTTTAAAAGAGACAAAAATGTTTAATATTTTTTCAGGCACGCCATAACACAAGCCTAGCTTGGGGCTATAGATGGTGCAGTGAGCATTTGTGCAATGTACTGCAAAAAATACGTTCTCTTTTATATTTTAAAGCCTTTGTTTTATCTATAAAAAGAAACAGAATACCAACTTTTTCTCTAATTTGGCTCCAATAGTGTTATTTTTATTTTTTTCTAAAGCAGTATGTTCATTAACAATTTTTTTTTGTTCGAAAATGAACAGAAGACTTACGACATTACCTTCTCGATTTTTAATATAACTAACACAAAGGCTAAAAGATATCATGCCATAATATCGAGTTTGTTGCTTTTCCAAAGGCTTTACCAAGGTTATTTTAAGCTGCTCTAGAAAAGTACCTTTGACGACATACGAGTTTTGTGGCTTAAGATCGACCTCTTTTAATGTTTTACAGAGATAAGAGTATCTTATACCCTGTGCTTTTTGTAGTTGTGATTTTAAAAAACCATTTATGTAATGGGTTTATTAAAAGTTTTAGAATGCATGGGAGATACGAATAACATTACCAATGTGGTCATTTTTATGTTTAGAATAAAAACTATGAAGGAGGCCTTTATAGTTTTTTTATTCTATATCAACATATCTTAATTTCTATAAATTAAAACAAATTTTAACTTAGCAACCGCACATCACTAAAAAGTGTGGCAGCGTGCTAATATCTTCTCAGATCATAATTAGGTAATTATTATATGTTCATAACATAACCAGATAAATAACCGTTAAACACAGCCTAAACCGCTGATGGTAGAGACCTGAAACTTGGAGGGTGTGTTCTTTGTATGACGTAGGCATCCGATAAGAAAGGATTTTCCAAAATTCTACCCCTAAGGGGGTATGTATGTATGTGGGCTTTTTTCCGCAACTAGACTATTTTTAATTGGGTCCCTTTTGCGTGAGGGGGTAAAAAGGAGAGGCAAAGTTTGTATGGGACAACGTGATTGCTTGGTTCAATCCTATTAGAACTATTTTCGACGTCTACGCGGACAAAGTCGCGGGCAAAAGCTAGTCTACTATAAAAATATACAATAACCCGAGAATGCGCCCGAGAACCGAAAAAACTTTAATAAAGTATTATATAAAGTTAACTTATCGCACCAATCCTACTATTATTATAAATGTGAAAGTTTGTGTGTGCGTGTGTGTTTGTGTGTGTGTGTTTGTTACTCCTTCACGCACTGGACCGATTACGATGAAACTCGGTATCTAGATAGCTGGATACCTGGATTAACACATAAGCTACTCTTTATCCCGATATTCCTTCGGGATCGGGACTTACGCGGGTGAAACCGCGGGGCGCAGCTAGTAGAAAATAACTCGAAGTTGTAAACTATTTTTTTCCACCGTACTTTATCGAAAAATAACAGACCTATCAGACTGTTACAAAATTCCATTCAATTCATAACACACCCTGAATATGAAATTATAATAATATAAAAAACGCGAAAGTAAAGCTAGTCACGTTTCAATTTTGTTCGTTTCGTTATAGATTGGAAGGTTTCTGTGTGTTGGGTAAGCATCAACAGGTAAGTTAGTAGTTTGTTTGGATGTGAGCTATGACATACGGTGCTCCCTATTTGATAGAACTATATTACCTAAATACAGGGCTATTGGTAACTATATTAGCAAGCCGTTGAGGGCTACTTTTGTGCACCTTAACAATCAACTTGTGTTCTACGACTTTTGAAAATTCATTATAAAAATATTACATACAAAGATAATAAATTAAATTCATCAATTAAAATAATACTGAACTCGACATAGGCCACATAATCAATCATAGCACGTATGGTAAAGCGCGTGCGGCATGTCACGCTCTCTCCCGCACCACGCGCTTTTTTAGACATAAAATGGCCAGACAATACTAGAATCACTAAATTTTTTGGGACATGTATTAGGTTCTGACAAAAGTCGTATAACAAAATTTGATATGTCTTCTTCTTCTCGTATAGTGGTGTTGCTCACCTATTGTTAGAGTTTTCAGATCGTCTTAAGGCCTCTAACTTGACCTAACGACTGTTACTAGAGGTAGCAACCGACAACGGCTTAACGTGCTTTCCGAAGCATGGAGGGGCTCACGAACACACATTTTTAACCGACTTCCAACAAAAGGAGGAGGTTCTCAATTCGTCTCGTATATATGTATACATTTTTTGCTTACTCGAAAACGCCTGGACCGATTTGGAAAATTATTTTTTGATTGTTACCACACTACTAATTGATAGTTAAGGTGCAAAGAAGTAGCCCTCAACGGCTTGCTAGTGTAGTTACCAATAACCCTGTATAACCGGTTGTAAGTATTATGATTAACTTCATAAAATCAAGTAATGAAATCATTAAAACAAGCAACTTTTGTTATATGACTTTTAAACTTTAATTTTTTTTAATAATTTCTTTAAGTTAATCTGGGTGTTTGGGAAAACGACGGAATTATATTTTGGGAGAATCAATTTTCTTAGAGGTGGGAATTGTATCTTCTAATTCCTAGGAATTTCCAAAAACTTTGAAACACGTCATTATACTTGGATATTTATATTTTAAGGGATGAAATGTGGGATTAGAATTTTATATGCGAGTAAGCATCAGTTTTTCAATAATAATTTTATTTACTGATCTTAAATAAATATTGACAAGTTTCAGGGTTTCATAGATATTTACACTTTATCTTCTCTTATATCTACAAAAATCAATGCCACTTTTCGTTGTAATTTTATAACTCAAGAACGGGCTCACCTATCCAAACCAAAGGTTGCTTTGTTCGGACTATTTAGTAGATGGTTTATGTGAAGTTTGCACAAAATCGGTCGAGCGGTTCTTCATTTAACACATTTTTTTTTAAATAAATGTTATATGTAAATTTATAATAAATAAATGACGGATCATTTTGTTAATGGGGATTTTGCTGTCAAATTTAAACTTTTTTCATTGTTGACAGTACAAGCATGTTGTTATGTCATTCATCAGTTTTTTTAGCAAGCCGTCGGGTTTTTTTTACTATTTCACTTTATATGTATGTAGCGAAGCAGGTACCGGGCCGCTAGTGCAGATATAATTTCGTATTTTGATACTCCCACAGTGTTGGGTCTTACGCGGGTGAAACCGCGGCGGTACACAGCTAATCGATTATATAACCAACTGGCCGACCGAGCGTCGTGGACGTGCCTTCACTTCAACCCCGATTTTACTAAACGTCCCTTTATTGACGAAAAGAAACTATTAAACCACTGTCCCAGTAAGTACTGTACCTAATTACAATTCAATATAAGGCTTGTTATTCTCAGACTGATCAATATCTTCTCCTATCATCACGTAACCGTAGGTATTAAAATCTCTTTACTAATGAGCAAACATATGCAAACATTTCAAATTTCCGAGAATTAGTACAAAATAGAACGTTCAACGATGAGTACAGCAAGTGAACATAAAAGGATTTCTAACATATTAGCCACATACGTTATGTCAAAAGATGTACGCTAACGAAATACGAGCTTGGCGAGTTATAACGTCTCGCCGCCGACCAGAGCTGTAACATACACTGACATTTGAAATATACAAAATAATACACAGGGTTATTGGTAATTATAATAGCAAGCCCATGAAGGCTTGTGTGCACCTTAACAAACAACTTTTATTCTACGACTTTTGGAAACTTGAAAAAAAAAAGATTTTGAAAAAATCTTATGTAAAAAAAAAAAGTTATGTAAATTTGAAAAACACCTGTTTTTTTAAAACAAAGGTCATTCAGACTAAGAACAGTAGATAAAACTTAAAAAATAAGTAAAATTTTCAGGTTAATGACCTCTCCGTGTATGGAACAGCAGATTTTTAGGTAACAAAACCTCAAAATTTTCAAAAAAATGTTCGAATTTCCAAAAGGCGTAGAACAAAAGTTGTTTGTTTAGGTGCACAGAAGTAGCCCTCAACGGCTTGCTAGTATATTTACCAAAAACCCTGTATACTTATATTAAAAGGATCTTTGTAGTAACAGCAATTACTTAAAGGTAAAATGTTCTTAACCCTCTATAACTATTACTCTTTTGTAAGTCATCTGGTCTGCTTGAGGGACGTCGCTTGGCCTCTTTTTATTGCCAATTTTTTCGCTATCTTGACATCAAAACGCCGGTTTCACACACAGCTGCATTTACGATACGTAATTTCGATCTCAATATAACTTACGATCGTAAATAGTCGGATACGGTTAAACAAATAAAATCGAAAAACATCAAAGCGAAAGTTTGTATATCGATATGTACATAGATTTGCTTGAAAGTACATATTGGATACCTACATCATATGCTTGGAAATTTCTAAACCTTGCAATATATTTAACCTTATAAAACACCAAATATATTCCTTAACTAACACCTGTAGCCTCCTCACACAACAAAAGAATGCTGAGTAATGCTTACCGATTTTTCGACTTAGAAATAAATAATTCACTTGTTGATTCTATTCTCTATTTTCTACTTTGATATTTTTTTTGTTCAAATTATTTGTTTTGTGACTTACTCCTGGGCAAAGGCTTCCCCCGTTTCTTACTATACCGATTTCTAGTCTTTATTGGAAACTAGTAGCGCTCTGCGGTTTTATCCGCATAGGTCCCGATCCCTCGAGGAAAAAGCAGCAGCCTATGGTACTCTCACAATGAATCAATATCCAGTAGTTTCGGAGCCTATTCGTTACAAACAAAAAGTATAGAAAATACGTCGAATGCATCCGTATCGTCACACCACAGTATTTTCATCCATTCATCTTGAACGAATCAGTTGGTCAGTCTATTTACTCATTTATCTGTCTACTGACCCACGTCGCAACCTTGTGTTAGGTACTAGCTAAAAGACAATAATAGCTAAAATACACTTAAAATAATTTTAATGACAATCTAGTAGTGAAATTTGCCGGCACACCCAGATTAGTAGAATCTACGGTCGGCTGCATGATTGCAGACCCACCGTAGAGCTCTAAAACGACTGTTATAAGAATGTTTTCAACAGAAGCAAGGTTCTAGAAACCTGCTTTAGTTGAAGTTTAAAGTCTTCTTACTTATAAATTTTTCAAACAAAATATATTAGAATGAAAACATCCCAATAATAGTTACTTTCGAACTCTACCGGGGACTGCAATTATGCAACCGACTGTACATTGTACAACAGTCTTTTTGTTTAGATTTACGATCCTTTGCAGGGGATCTTAACTAAGCCAACATTACCATTTTGCTTACAGGGAACATTAATTTAAGATTATATTCATGTTAGCTTATTGCTAATCTTGTGAATATCGTAAATCCCGAATAGGAAGTGAAGCTTCGCCACAATATAATTTGGACATGCTAGAAATTAGGCGGTCGATTCTAAACAGTAAGCTTGTTATGTAAATTATTAAATGGAAGTAAAATGATTATGTTAGAGGGCGCGGTTGGGGGCGGCGAGATGTCGTTTCGGAGGCCCGAGGTAGATTCCTGCGAGCATAGCAGTTGGAAATTCCTCTAGAGGCGTGCTAAGTGTTTGTAACGGTGGCCTTAGTTGCGACATCACGAGGCAACTATGTGTCGAAGAATGTGTTTATGGTGCCAAGAATGAGGCTCCTTAGTTGCGAAGGATTCTTGCCTCCGCTTCCAAACTGCCTGTCGAACTAACAACTCAATTTTGTGTCTATTTATATATACCTAACTATTTATATTATGTTTAATGAGATTTTGTTTTTCACATTTTTTCCTAGAATTCTAATTTCAAATTGTTACAAAGTTGTAAAAGATATAAGCTTTACGCCGCTGCGGTTTCACCCACGTAAGTTCATACCGGTATAAATAACTGATACTCTCATATAAAATTTTGAAAATACCTAAATCCAATTCCAGATTTTTATGTCTATATAAAACGGGTAGATACTCCGATAAACACTTTCTTCATTCGCTTCCTCAAAAATAAAAAAACGTTATAAAATGAATCTATGGGTAAATCTAGACTCAGTATAGGTTAAGCTGTGCGTGGATCCTTAATTAGGATAAATTATTTTATATTATACATAAGATAAGAAAATATTTCGATTCACTCAGTGAACCCGGCGTAATTCCACCACTGACCTTTACAAATACCAGAGAACCTTTTGCCTACCTGTTCAATTGCAAAGCTTTCGTTATGAAAATTCCTTAAATATTATTTCATAAGATAACGGAATGATTTATTTATTAATTTAGAACTGAGTGAATTCCTCAAGCCCAATTGTTGGAACTTCATACATAATTTAAATGAGCAAGAGTTAAATAAAACCCACACTCAAAATCGTTTTCAAAAGAACTATGCATACCGACAATCTTCATAAAATGAATTTAACGCTGTAAACATTTCACAAACGGGACTAATCCGGTCCATAAAAGTAATCCGCACATAAAGTTACGCGACGATGGACAACGTAAGGGTAAGGATTTTCACACAAAGATTTCGAAGTAATTAAGATAAAATATCCAGCTGTTTTTTATATATATAACTGGAGGCTCGGTAGCTGCTCACTCGTTTTTCAACGTTCATATGCCGAGTTAATCCTGGAGTATGCAATAAAGCTGCTAAAGTATTTGTGTTCCAAGCGAAATTACCCATATTGAAAATACCCTTCGGCGCTAACAGCAGGCTGAAGGCTTATTTATACCGTGCATTATGTAGACTTACTCCGTTGTACGCATGTAAAGTATACGAATAAGTATCTACCCTCCCGCTATAGTCACTAGACCCTTTCACAATCGTTAATACTTTAATTTTAAATACTTCGACAGACTTACAAATTGTTCCCTTATTGATTTGCAATTATAAGATTGCTTTGTATAAGTAATGGAAAATATTCGCTAATAAAATTTAAATTAAGACTTAGTATGATTTGAATTTTGGATTTTGGAGAGTCGGAAAATTATAATCGTGAATTTCGTAAAATAAATATGAAATGTTTAACGACCTTCTTGACTGTATCGAAATATGATCTGGAGGCAAAAAAAAGGGTTAGGATTACAAAAAACGTGGTCGTTCATCAACGCCTCTGTCAACAAGGCTCGCCATCAATGCCGCAAAAACAATTAGTAGGTCAATATTTATTTGATTACCCGCCATCGAAGCTGAATGATGACCATATCGTTGTTTAATAGATATCGAAAACAAATCATTAACACATATCCCCCGAATATTCCTATAATACTGTATTATGTACTATTTTCTTACGAAAAATTGATGAACGATTGACATTGATCTCGGTGAAGGAAAACAATGTGACAAAACCCGCAGTTTAATTGACTCCAGGCGTATTGACGAATTCTTTCCTCTATAGACGGTTGACTAAGCTGATAAGGTGTTGTGCAAGCCTACTCCAACCTCATGCAAAAAGGACACAACTATCTTTGGTTGGGTACTTTTTGCATGCAACTAGACCTTGGACTTTTTGCATGCAACTAGACCTTGGACTTGTTGCGGCCCGCAAACAAATCAATTAAGTACGTACCTACAAAGTTTTTAAGGTTTGAATTACAGATAATATAAACATAAATATTTTCAATGTTAAAACACAAAAACCGGCCAAGTGTGTGTCGTTGAGCCACGCGCGGTATAGGGTTCCGGAGTTACCCGTAACAATATATGGACTTATAAGGATGCTATTTCTTAGGCACTTCGAACATTTAAGGGTTTTTTGTTGACTACGGTACCCTAAAAACGAAAATAAACCTTTGATTTGTTAAATGAAACTTACAAAGTTGCCCTTTTTGCGAGACCTCGTTAGGGCATCATCGATTTGGAAGCGGACCGCATCAGAAAAGGAATTCTGTGGTTTTATTGGCTTTATTTACATCAAGTCTTAGGTAACACTTTTTTCGTAAGATATTTTACTAGGAAAAATTCCAAGCATTTATTCAGGCCCCACAAACAAGTTTTTTTATTCCTTCATATAATTATATTTCATGTGTAGGTATACTTAATTGTTCAATCAACCAAGAAGTTCCTGTTTGTTATATAAATAGTAAGCCCCAGCCCTTTTTATCGAGTTCCTAAACAAATAAAAGATTTACTTCCTTTTTGTTCATTTTATGTGTTACTCTTTTTGATACCATCCAATTTTCAACACTTATTTTTTGATAAATCATACTAAAAGATAAAAATAAAGTCATTATAGTAGGTAGTTACATTAATACGTTAGCCAATATCACAATAAGTAGGTAATCATTGAATTTATATTTGGATATACAAGCTGATTTCCACAACGAGACGTCTTTAATTGGGCTCTTCTGTGGATGGAGTAGGCTTGCTCAGCACTTATACTACCTACTACCCTATCAGCTTAGTCGACCCTGTCCAGCGGAAAGAGCCCGTCAATACATAGAGCTAACTAAGCCGCGGGTTTAATCACGATGATTTCATTCATCGTAGACCAATGTTAGATAGCGCATATTATTTTTCCATAAAAAAATCCATTGGTGCATGACCGGCCGGGATTCGAACCCACGACTTTCAGAATGAAAGTCGAATTATCTACCACTAGGCCAACACCGCTCCAGAGCAATCTGTAATTGGATGTCCAATTATGGAGTGGAATTTGTGATGGGATTTTGTATTATAACAAAATAAGTATTTATAGAAGATTTTTTTTCTTTTGCCATTTTTGAATACTTTTATAGTAGCAGCTCGTTAGCATTATGGAATTGCTCCTCCCCTCCCTCACCAATCCTGTAACTCCCAGATTCCTCATCAAGCCGAATCGACACTGGTCAAGTTCCCGAAATCAAACCAAAATCATGAACCCTGCCCCCTATTGCCTTAGTTAAATAGACTTGCTTATTTATCTCTAACTAGCTGCGCCCCGCGGTTTCACCCGCGTAAGTCCCGATCCCGTAGGAATTGATAGGGTTTTCCCGGAAATTCGATTTTTTTCTCGCCTTTTAAACCTTCCCTAGACCTCTACGAACATTTCAAGACTAAGATAAGATAAATCCGTTCAGCCGTTCTCGAGTTTTAGTGAGACTAACGAACAGCAATTCATTTTTATATATAAGAAAGATTATCCCCATGATTTAAAAAATGTACAACTTAAAGCAGCCTGATTACAGACTAATTCATTGAAAACAAAGAACACGAATTTAGATGAACTAGGCAAGGTGCATATTTGCACAATCCTAAACAATGAGCAATGCTAAACAAAGTCATGTTAGCAAGAGTGAATTAATTCTAAAATTATGCAAGAGCATCGTGTTAAGGCATTTGTCGGGCGTGTTGTAATGTAAACAGCGTCAGTTGGTTTGGAAACTCGATTGTCGCATGAAGATGTCGCGGTGACATTCCTCTGGCACCACCTCAGCACCCCCTTTGGCAAGCACGCGCATTCCGAGCACGACTTGACAAAATTCCGCACGGAGTTCGTAGTCGAGCTAAAACGTCCTCTGTCCTCAATCCACTTTATTTTAACAATTACGATGCATATTTCCCATTGATATTTCTACTAGACCGACCGGTCATAGCATGCATGGCATCTAGTATGTAGAGTTATTTTTAACCCCCGACGCAAAAACGACGGAGTTTTATAAGTTTTACATGTCTCTCTCTGTGTGTGTCTGTGGCATCGTAGCTCCCCAACGGATGAACTGATTTTAATTTAGTTTTTTTTTGCTTTTTGCACTAATCGATAGTGTTACTGCCAGCGATCGAAACAGAGATAATATGATAGATCAAATAACTCATCTAACCACAGATCAAAACAAATATTATAATTTTGATTGTATGTTTGTTGCCTATGTTAATAATTATTAGGCTCTGAAACAATAGATTTTGGTATGAGGAAACGTTGAATCCTTGGGAGTAGCCTGATATTTGTATGAGATTCGGACTTACGAAGATGAAGTCGCGAAGTGCCGCTAGTTTTGCAGTGTTTTTTAATAAAATAACAACAATAATGACGTATAGCAACCAAAGTCACCGACATCTCTCAGGATCAGTAAGCTGAAGTGGCAATGGGCAGGTCATATAGCGCGTAGAACTCACAACTGCTGGGGAGTACAGGTTCTCGAGAAGCGGCAGTGATGCAACGTGAAACGGAGTGTTGGGAGACCAGCTGCCCGGTGGACCGACGACATTTTAGTGGTTGCGGGTAGTCGGTGGATGGAGGCGGCTCGGGACCGCTGTTTGTGGCGTCATATGGGGGAGGCCTATGTCCAGCAGCAGTGGACGTGTATGGTTTGATATGATGATGATGAATCACGTATAGTAAGATATAAATGGAGTTAAATAAAAAATATATATGAATAATAGGGTATAGTAAGATAAAAAGATATAAATTGTGAGCCAGTCCAGTCGTACCTGATTCGTACCCGTAATCCGATCTGGAAGTAGGTTTTCTCTATGTCTGATAAAATGAAAATTGGAAACAAGAGATTCGATATAATCTATCCTGAATGGTTGGCACGTGACATCGACTACAGGTTCCGATGCAAGCTGGCGATACGGATCGATTGCATAAATTTTAATACTCATAGCCGCGGTTTCCACGCCTCAACCCGACACACCCTAGCCGAGGAGAGAAACTGTAATTACTGACCGCCCGTTGATAAGCACTGAAGCTATAATTAAATGGAAATATAGTGCAAATGATCCGTTATGGCTATTGAATTGTGTAAACGTTACGTGATATATTGCTATCAAACGACAGTGTGATTTCGCGCGGTATCGAGCCTACGATCGCGTTTCGGATAATTGATATTTCGTTTGTTCACGATAATTGGAGATTTTTGTTGGGTCATGATTATTTTAAGTCTAGGTATAATAAATTACAAAGTATTAAATTACTACACGATCGTTTTTGTATCCGTAGTGATATATAATGTGTGTCAGCGAAGGGGTTTAAATACGAAAGGGGGTTGTTTTGGACGTCTAGGCGAACAACTTTTGCTCTACGACTCTTGAAAATTCTAACATTCCGTTCGAAGTTTTTGTATGAAACAGCAGATTTTCAAGTAAAAATTTCCCCCTAAAAAGAACAACCCCCTTTTGCATTAAAACCCCTTTGCTAAAACAAATTATATATCTAAGAAGAATAATATATTAAAGACATAGAAACTTACATTAAAGCAGATAATCAATGACAGGTCTATCTTCTATCTATATATATGAAATTCAAAGTCCTGACTGACTGATAAATCAACGCACAACTGCTAATAGACGGATCGGGCAAAAATTTGGCACAGATACAGCGGCGGACTAAGCCCGTCAGAAGCCCGGGGCGGCAACAAAGCTGAATTGGATGAGGCTCCCAGCTTTAAATTTTTTACAGTTTTACAAGCTTTTTATTCAGTTCATATTTGTATGTAGCTATAATTAAGTGTTTACTTCGATAAAATCTAGCAACTGAAATGTAAAGTCGACTTAAATTATTGAGGCTAAATAAACATACAGTACCTATAATATGGAATGTATTTGGGTGAGGAAAATAAAATACGAATCGATCGAGAAAAAAAGTGAATTATTAGCACTTAATTCATTTTTTAAAGTCTTGTTTAGGATTTGATCAGGGGAACGCCCCCCCCTAAAACCGGAGGCCCGGGGCCAGCCGGCCCCCTTAGTCCGCTACTGCACAAATAGCTGATTTGATGTAGGCATCCGCTATGAACGGATTTAAGACGCGAATTCATCTATTCTTCTGAGTCTATGTAATTAGGTTACTTTAATACTATATAATTACCTGGCTCATCATAGGATCTGTATTTATTTGGCACATATAGGTGCCAGAGTCTTTCGGCTCCACATTACTGATGTAAAGCTTCCATGTATTGTGACCGTTGTGTGTCACTGACAAACGAGGATTTAGCGTCACCATGTGGGTATGAATTGCCAGTATTGTTTTTGTGTCTGACTTTATCCAGGCGACCTGAAATACAATATACAATTTTAATGGTCGAAAACATCGTTTTATATCGTCTTGCTTTTATTTGTAATCCCAGATTTAAAGCTTCAGATGCATTACTAATATGTTTTAAACCAAAACGAGGTTTAAGGATAGTCCGAGATGTGGATTTAAACCTTAGATTTAGACTCGTGAACTATAGTCTAAACACTACCCCTATATAATCTATAGGGATAGTGTTTAGACTATAGTTCCCTATATAATCTATAGGGATTACTTTACTTTGTGTTTATCGTGTTCTGTTTCTTTCTGTGTTGTACAAATAAAGTTATCTATCTATCTAACCCTATAAATATGCACATCCTAAAAATGTGAGTATTGAACAGTGGTATTGAAAGGTTTTCAATAGTTAGGTAAATAAGCACTTGGAATATAATTTTGAAGATTTTCACGTAATTGATGGCAATGATTCCACAAGGTTTTTATAGGTACTTACTTTATATCCACCAAGACGATTTACAATGCATGTGAAATGCACATCCCTTCCTTGTGCTATTGTCAAGTTATCCAACGGTGAGAGGAATTCGGGTTCCTGTTCGTTGTATCCCGACCCTTGTAGCTGACCTGTCAAGAGTAACACATATTATATACACATTTCCTTGAACTTTTCAAGCCATCTCATGTGTATTCTTCATACAAATTATTACATCCAATTACGTCATGTCGCAATGCGCATACCTACATCCTACAGATATAGGTACAAATACGGTGAAACTCGTATTATTTTGACGACCAAGTTGTCTGCCAAACACAGGGTTGCGGGTTCGATTCCCGCCTCAGTCAACTATTTATGGTTAGATATTTGTCTGTGGTCTGGTTGTTTCTATCTATTATAAGTATAAATGTGAAATTTTATGTTTGTGTGTGTGTGTGTATGTATTTTTGTTACACCTTCGCTCAAAAACTACTGGACAGATTGCGATGAAACTCGGTATGCAGATAGCTAGATTACATACACATATGATACTTTTTATCTCGATATTCCCACGGGAACGGGACCTACGCGGGTGAAACCGCGGGGCGCAGCTAGTAAGTAGTATATATTTACAAAATAAAAGTATTGATGTAGTATATCCGTTGTCTAGCATCCATAACACAAGTCTAGTTACTTAGTTTGGGGCTAGATGGCGATATGTAGAATTTATTACAATATTTATTTATTTTATTATATTTAAGACTGATGTTCGACAATAGCCATCTTATTACAAAGTCCTAGTTAAACCCTGTACTAAGTAGTCTAGGTTTATTACGATAGTTCTTTGTTGTACTTTTATTGTTAGGGTTACTGTTGCTATTGTGATTGGTCTGAATGTTTAGTAACAGTGATATAGTTATATTTTTTCACTATTTATTAAACATTCAAACCAATTAAGCAAGAGAGTCTATCGGCACTAATTAGGCCATTCTCCGAATTTCGACATATTAGGTATCTTACATCGAGCAGTTTTAAGGTTCCTGGTTATCGATAAACATCTGTCAAAATCTATTTTTATCTTTTCAGTAACCGACATTAAAAAAGAACTTGATTTTTGTATTGCTGCCTCCTTTTTATGACGATGTTTCAATTTAGAGAAATTTTCCCCACTCTCAAAGCGCAATGATTTGTCTTATTTTTGTTAATTTTTTATACCTAATCATTAAATAAATTGTAGAAGAAATACATTTTTGACCTATTTTCTATCATTACCAACATAAGTATTTCATAAATGATTGTTATAACTCGAAACAACCGAATTATGTTGATCATTGCGAAGATCTTCGTCAGATCTTCACCATGACCATCCTTGAGTACCCTTTCCAAGAAAAAATAATTATATAAATCGGTTTATCTACAAAGAAGTTATACCCGATCAGCTACAAAAAAGATGTATGAGTAGAGTCAAATTGAGAAACTACTGCTTTTTAAAAATCGGTTCCAAAAAAAAAAACAAGCAATCGATCTATTGAAATTTTATAATCAAATTAACCAACCGATAGGATTGCTCTGTTACAAACAAAGTAAACAGTAGAATCAGCTTTATTTTCTACTGTTGCCAAATACAATCAGAAGGAATACAGGTTGAATTGGCCTTTTAAATTGGTTTAAATTGGGTCAAGCTTGTACAAACAGAAGTGAGGTAAATTGCTGATGTTCTTCAATTCCATCGATTGATCTATGTATTTTTAATAAATAGTCTGTGCTGAGACTGCAGTTGTTTTGTATGCAACGAACAATCTATTTGCAAATAAGTAGTTACGAGGAAAGTTATATAGATAGACTAGCTGCGCCCCGCGGTTTCACCCGCGTAAGTCCCGATCCCGTAGGAATTTACTCTAGAAAACGTTTGTATGGGAAATAGAAAAGGGCTGTTTTTAGGGTTTTCCCGGAAATTATTCGATTTTTTCTCGCCTTTTAAACCTTCCCTAGACCTCCACGAACATTTCAAGACTAAGATAATATAAATCCGTTCAGCCGTTCTCGAGTTTTAGTGAGACTAACGAACAGCAATTGATTTTTATATATATAGACAAGCTGTTGCCCGCGACTTTGTACGCGTTGTAGAAAAGGGCTGTTTTTAGGGTTTTCCCGGAAATTTTTTCTCGCCTTTTAAACCTTCCCTAGACCTCCACGAACATTTCAAGACTAAGATAAGATAAATCCGTTCAGCCGTTGTCGAGTTTTAGTGAGACTAACGAACAGCAATTCATTTTTATATATATAGATAGATATTTTCTTTGTGCGTTCATAAAGTTAAGATTTACTTTGAAATATCTCGTTTGTTAAAAGTTTTCCCTCTGGTATCGTAAAAACAATAGCACAGTTTCATAATTTTAAAGATAGATAGATATTTTATTGAACCATAAACTTCAGACATAATAAAAAAAAACAAATGGTTGTTTGTAAAGTCGGTTTACGGACGATAATTTTACGTCATAACGTCATAAGAAAACGATGAAAAATTTAGATTTTTTTGTTATTTTTTTCATTTTTTTCCTCTTCTAAGTTTTCTAATCTATTTTTTTTTTTTCTATACTCGTCACCATAACACAAGCCCAGGTGACCGACATTATTATCAAACACTCTAATGTTACCATGACGTATGACGTCACACATCGGAAACGGAACGCGTCATGTTACCGGAACATGACACTTTTGTGTGATCACGTCAAAAGCATGTACATAAAATATACACTAAAATAGGAAACTTGCGCGAACATCCATAAAAAAAGAAATACATACAACCGACTTAAGAACCTCCTCCTTTTTTTGAAATCGGTTAAAAATAGGGAAAGATCCAAGGGTTGTTTATGTACGTACGTAATAACATTCCTAATTAACTCTTTAAATGTATTAAATTCTAGGATTCACAGTTAAGAGAAGCAGGTTTTAATAACATTGAATCTTCATTGGTTATGCAAATGAAAGCTGAAACTATTGGACTTGATTCATAGGAAAATTCTGAATTTTAATTAGCCACTCACGCGCAATAAATCGCCAATTTATTTGCAAACGTACTTTTTAGGGTTCCTTATTCAAAAAGGAACCCATAAAGCTTTGCCATGTCCATCCCACAGAGCATTATGAGACCCGATTTCAATTTATGTTGTAGTTTTCATATTCAGAATCCTACAATCTAGATCATTTTAGGCCGATTAGTGCGCCAGAAGTATAAAGTAAAATCTCTGACATTAAAATTTAAAAGATGAAGTTGTTTTGACGTTATTAGCCGTTAAACCGTATAGGGTGGCTTCTGTGAGATTGTCCTTAATTTAAATAAATAAATATATTATAATACTAGCTGCGCCCCGCGGCTTCACTCGCGTAATACTTTCAGCGCCACTTTCCAAATTTTTTCTTTCATAAGAACCTTGTCCTTACAATAACAAATACAACAAAAAAAAATTAGCGAAATCGGTCCAGCCGTTTAGGCGTGATGCGCTTACCAACACATTTTGCGATTCATTTTTATATTATAGATAAGAAGAAGATATGTATAGATTACAGCACATTTTAAACGGGTAATCTATACTTAAATTATATTTCAATCTATACCACAAAGTTAATATTATTTAATCAGTTTGACACTTTGACAGGTGGTTAATCAATCATGTCTATGATTTTAAACGTATTTTTGAAATTCAACCTAAGTCAATTATATGTTCGTACCAAACATATAGTCAACTTCTATCTTCGCATAGAGAGCATCAGAGAGCATTTATTTTTATATCAACATTGAATAAAGAAAATTTATAAATTTAATAATACATATCGAAATGATGTTATTTTATTCTATTTTTTATAGTTTTTTTTTCTAATAATTATGGCTTCGCACGGCTTGTGCACTTAGCCAGTGTTAAGTTATATTTTGCATCAAATTATGACCCGATTTTTCATAAATCGGGCCTAAAGTGTTTTAAAAAAGTCAAAGTCGTCATAGTCCGTCAAGTCAGGGGCTATAGTAAAGCGGTGGCAAGTTTACCATAACCTTAATAGGAGATTTAGAGGCAACGAGAAAACTTCATGTTTGACACTGATTTTTACTTTCACTACACTTGTGCACTTTCACAGAACTAAATTGAATAACATTCCACCAGAATAATACAATTCAACTCGGGTTACAACTAAGTTTCATGAAAATAAAACTGCAGCACGACATGTTGTTAACTCGTTCCCGCCAAAACTCCCTTACTTACCTTATAGTTTTATTTGTAACTTTGATTTGACAAGTAATTAGATTGCACACCTTAGAAGGTAAATTGTAAGTGGACCTAAACATTATACTTAAATTTATAAGAACTTTTGTACCTACAATTATGCAATAAAATATATTTTTATCACAGTTGCTCATAAAGTGGATCTTATTCAACGGCTTTTAGGCTGATAATCCAACATATTATGCACGCGTGCGTTTTACATTGCCAACTAGTGCTATAAAGTTATCCCGATAAGTTAAATACTTATCTTACTGATAATTACATGTTAGGTAGATAAAACATTCTTAATTTATCTGGGTTATACTGTTTTGATGTATAAAAATGTTCTGCCGTGGGGTCGCGGCGTAAGAATATCGTCCCCTCCAACTCAACCCGTGGATGTCGTAAAAGCCGACTAAGGGATTCTACCAGAGGAAGGGCAGCAGCTTCCTTCTGAGTATTTAATACCTAACTGCGATCACCAATCCGCCTGCCAAGCGTGGTGGTTATGGCAAACCCCCCCCCCCTACATGACGGATGTAAACAGAGAACGGCCCCCAGTCCCCGGCAGCTCCGCTATTCCTGGTCACGGTAGCGGCCATGGTAACGGCGGGGCAGGGGGTGCTAAGAATCTCCGGAAGAGATCGAGCTACCAAACTAAATACCGACGACCCTTGCACCTGGTAACATACAAAGCGCGAACTTTGAGGACCGACGAGATGATAATAGAGCTGGAAGAAGCGGTGGACAAGTTGCAGTGGGATATC
This sequence comes from Idaea straminata, assembly GCA_951213275.1. Taxonomy (NCBI): domain Eukaryota; kingdom Metazoa; phylum Arthropoda; class Insecta; order Lepidoptera; family Geometridae; genus Idaea; species Idaea straminata. Next base: position 8,345,246 of record OX577857.1, on the reverse strand, counting down.
ATAGGGTTATCAGAAGTCCGAAGAGAGGGAGAGGACACGATCACCCTTAATTCCGGCAACTTGTTCTACCACCGGGAGGGCGACCAGCTGTCCCAACATGGTATCGGGTTTCTCGTCCACAAGTCTCTCGTCAACAACATTGTTAAGATCGAGAGCGTTTCGAGCAGGGTGGCGTACCTTATACTCAGAATCACCAACCGGTATTCGCTGAAGGTCATACAGGTATACGCGCCACACTCGAAACGCCCCGACGATGAAGTGGAGGTCATGTACGACGATATTGCACGTGTCATGCATGCCTCAAAAACACACTACACGGTTGTGATGGGGGACTTCAATGCGCGGCTCGGCAAGAAGAGCGGTGACGAACTGAGAGTGGGCCAGTTTGGATTTGGACAGCGAGACCAAAGGGGCCAGCGATTAGCCGACTTCATGGAAAAAGAGGGACTCTTCGCGATGAACTCTTTTTTCGAGAAGCGGTCGTCCAGGAAATGGACGTGGCTGAGCCCACGCGGTTTTAAGCATGAGATAGACTTTATCATGACGAACCACAAGCACATATTCAATGACGTCTCTGTGATCAACAGGGTGAAAACCGGCAGCGATCATCGCTTAGTAAGAGCGTCATTGAATATCAATGTTAAGCTAGAACGGTCTCGTCTGGTAAGGTCTACGGTACGCCCAAATCCTGTCCAAATACAAAATCCCGAAAGCTTTCAGTTGGAGCTACAAAACCGCTTTGAATGCCTCGCGGAATGCGTAACAGTTGACGAGTTGAACAATGGGCTGGTGGAAACTGTCCAAGCGGTCGGATCGGAGTTCTTTAAGACCCGCCGCAGAAATAAAACACAGAGACTCTCGGATCACACTCTGCAGTTAATGGCAGAGAGAAGTGAAATGAGGCTGCAGTCTTTGGCAGATATGTCAAGATACGGTGTGCTCAACAGACAGATCTCGAAGTCCATCCGATGCGATTTGCGCTCCTACAGTACTAACTGTATTGTGAGCGCAATAGAGCGGAACAAGCGCTCGAAAGTGTTCGCGAGAGATCTGTCTTTTGGACAAAACCAGTTGATAAGGCTGAAGACCGATAGCGGCAGCATCATATCCTCCAAGCCTGAGATCCTGAGAGAGCTTGAAAAGTTTTATGGACAGCTGTACATCTCGTTGCAATGCCCTGCAAACAACACGGCGGGCGATGCAAGAGCCCGTTTAACCCGATACTATACCGAAGATATCCCGGACGTCAGCCTGTACGAGATAAGGACGGCTCTCAAACAGCTCAAAAACAATAAGGCACCGGGGGATGACGGAATAACGACAGAACTTCTGAAGGCGAGTGGAGCACCGGTACTTAAAGTCCTTCAGAGGCTGTTCAACTCCGTCATTCTCGAGGGACAAACGCCAGAGGCGTGGAACAGGAGCGTGGTGGTACTGTTCCATAAGAAGGGTGACAAAGCCCTTCTAAAGAACTATAGGCCCATCTCACTGTTGAGCCACGTCTATAAGCTGTTTTCGAGAGTTATCACCAACCGTCTTTCTCGAAGGTTTGACGACTTCCAGCCTCCCGAACAAGCCGGGTTCCGAAAAGGCTTTAGTACCGTAGACCACATTCATACACTCCGGCAGATTATACAGAAGACAGAGGAGTATAATCGGCCGTTATGTCTTGCGTTTGTGGACTACGAGAAAGCCTTTGATACAGTCGAAACCTGGGCAGTGCTACAGTCCCTCCAGCGGTGCCAAATCGACTACCGGTATATCCAAGTGCTGAAGTGTTTGTATAGCAACGCCACTAGGTCTATCCGGCTTCAGAACCAGAGCACAAATCCGATCCCATTGCAAAAAGGGGTGAGACAGAGAGACGTTATCTCTCCGAAACTGTTCACCTCTGCATTGGAAGATATATTTAAGCTCTTGGACTGGGACGGATATGGCATCAATATCAATGGCGATTACATCACTCACCTTCGGTTTGCCGACGATATAGTCATCGTGGCAGAATCGCTGGAGGACCTCAGCAGGATGCTGAGAGACCTCAACACCGTCTCCGGACAGGTGGGTCTTAAAATGAACATGGGTAAGACAAAGATCATGTCGAACGCCCATGTCGTACCCATACCTGTTCACATCGGAGACGATATCGATGTTATCGAAGTTGTTGATCACTATATCTACCTAGGCCAAATGGTCCAACTAGGTAAATCCAACTTCGATAAAGAGGTCAGCCGACGAATCCAACTCGGTTGGGCAGCGTTCGGGAAGCTTCGCAATATCGTCACAAATACCACAGAGCCTCAAGACGAAGGTTTTCAACCAATGTGTGTTACCAGTGATGACATACGGATCCGAGACGTGGTCGCTGACTATAGGCCTCGTTCAAAAGCTCAGAGTCGCTCAGCGGGCTATGGAGAGAGCTATGCTCGGAGTTTCTCTACGTGATAGAATCCGAAATACGGAAATCCGTAGAAGAACCAAAGTCACCGACATAGCCCTCAGGATTAGTAAGCTGAAGTGGCAATGGGCAGGTCATATAGCTCGCAGAACTGACAACCGATGGGGAGTAAAGGTTCTCGAGTGGCGGCCGCGATGCAACGCGAAACGGAGTGTTGGGAGACCAGCTGCCCGGTGGACCGACGACATTGTAGCGGTCGTGGGTAGTCGGTGGATGGAGGCGGCTCAGGACCGCTGTTTGTGGCGTCGTATGGGGGAGGCCTATGTCCAGCAGTGGACGTGCATGGGCTGACATGATGATGTATAAAAAAGGTAACCGACTCTATGCAAAGATCAATTTACCACACTTATATCGTAATGTACTATTGTATCTTTGTATTGGGTTATTATATTATACGGAACCCAACGCTGCGCGTGGCCTAACGTACTACACTTGGTTGATTTTGTAACGTGAATAGTGCATTATTGTGCTTAAATGCATTAGGTAGGTACAAAAGAACGTCACACCTACTTTGTAGGAGTGAAAATATTATTACTCTAGCTGCGCCCCGCGGTTTCACCCGCGTAAGTCCCGATCCCGTGGGAATATCAAGATAAAAAGTAGCTTATATGTTAATTCAGGCCTCTAACTATCTACATACCGAATTTTATTGCAATCGGTTTAGTAGTTTTAGCGTGAAGGAGTAACAAACATCACACACACTCAAACTTTCACATTTATAATATTAGTAGGATTACTGTAGTTAAATTGGCCTAGAAAAGTGTACCGCAGTCAAATATTACTTGTTTCTATAGATCTCCGACAACGGAAGGTTTTGTCGCAATTACCACGTTTGCAGGCTATTTGCTTAGCGATTTGCAGTATTTAACCGAGTTCAAAAAAGGGGGAGGATCACAATTCGTCGGAATCAGGTATATTTTTGGTTTAAGTAGGTTTTTGTTCTAGGGATGATTTCAAGCGATATTTATTGTACAGCAGTAGCAGGTCATGGACCTATCAAGTGAAATGATTTTATTAATTTAACAACGCTGTCAAGTTCTCAACTCTACTTCAGCAATATATTTACCTATTACCTAATGTTTTATCTTCAGGAAGGTATGAGACATTAATCAATGTACAGTCGGCTGCATAATTGCAGCCCTCGGTAGAGTTCGAAAATGGTTATGGAATGTTTGCATTCTAATAATTTTTTGTTTGATAAATACATGAGTTAGAATACTTTAAACTTCAACTAAAGCAGGTGCCTAGAATCTAGAAGCTTGTGTTGACAACATTCTTATAACAGCCGTTTTGGAGCTCTACGGTGGGTCTGAAATTTTGGAGTCAACCGTACATATAATGTTTTGATTTAGGTACATGTGAGTATATATACCATTTTGGTACCACGATGACATGCGATTCGACATCCGGTTGATTAAGAGCATGGATCGAACATAGATTCCTTATAAAAAGGGTTACACTAAATGCCCAAACCCCGGGACATCAGAACGATTAATGGTAGGTAGGGATTTTGGAACGTCGAATATTTGCATTCAATTCGACTAATGTCACATTCGATTTATTTTGACGGGAACCCGATGAACATTTGCTTCTCGTATCGTGGGTTAAATAAATAGCTGAACGAAAAAGCTTTTTCTCCTAAAGTTTAAAACTATTTCACACGCATTTTAATAACGTAATACGTCAGTAAATTATAGGTAGGTAGGTGTATACTCGACTTCTACCTACTCACCTCAATTTTTTCGACTATTTTTTCTAGGACATTACACACATCACCATCTAGCCCCAAGCTAAGTAACTAGACTTGTGTTATGGGTGCTAAACAACGGATATACTACTTATATACTTTTCTTTTGTAAATATATACTTATATAAAGAGAAGACATAGAACAAGAAACACAAAAATTAGAAAAAAAAACTAAAGTTATTGATGCTCTACATCACTGTAAAAAATTAAAATGGAACTGGGCAGGGCACGTAGCCAGAATGACAAACAAAAAGTGGACGAAAAATACAACGATTTGGAGAGGACAGCTAGGGAAAAGGAATAGAGGTAGACCGGCAGAGAGATGGGAAGACGAAATAAAAAAAATAGCGGGGAAAGATTGGATAACTAAAGCACAGAATAGAGACAATTGGAAAGCCATGGAGGAGGCCTTTACTCAAAAAGAGATCCTTGAATAGCGGACAATTTAATTTTCACAGTAGATATAGTTTTTTTTTCAATACTCTAATAGTAATAGTAAGTTTAGTATGATGCATGTTTTATAAGTAATTTTAATATTCAAAGGATAAATAAAAGGCTATATATATACTTATAATACATAGAAACAACCAGACCACGGACAAATACCTTAGCAAAAATACTTGTCTAAGGCGGGAATCGAACCCGCAACCCTGTGTTTGGCAGCCCGGCATGGTGACCATTGTACCAACTTGGTCGTCATAACGTAAATCGTCAGTAAATTATTAGGTAAATGGTGGTAGTAGCGCGACTTCTACCTACTCACCTCAATTTTTTCGACTGATTTAAGTTTAATTCTGGAAATGACTATAACTCATGCCTCCAAAAATATGGTCTTATGCCTCCACAGAGAAATAATATTATTTATTTAATATTTTATTTAAGTCTGAAAGTATCGTAATCATAGTGACTTTACGTGCTGATTTCAATTTATAATTTATTTATCAGATAGTACAATCCATTTGTTAGTAAAGTCTTACAGCTATGTTATCATAAAATAATGTCCAAAAGTATTTACTAAATTAATTAAATTCATATTTTCTATCAAATTTGTGATCTTTGGTGGTATCCGTATTCACACACATATGCATTCTATTTACTTTAACATGTTCAGAAAATAATCACAAAATATTATTGCGTTGAAATCGTAAACCAAACTCTACAGGCTGAAATAATTCTGTGATCAAATGATTTTTCTGTTAAAACGTATTTAAATTGCAATCAAATTCATTGAACAATTTAAATTTCATTGAACATCACCGAATTACTCACAGATCGTTTGATTATTATTCTTTAACAACCACATAATTAGGTACTCATTAGTACTCAATTTGACTAAATAATATCAGTATGGCAGTTATTAGGATTATTATAAGTATGTATGTTTAGAAAACTTAATAAACACAATATAGGTCAAACATTAAGAGGAAAGATTATATAAGAGTATATCCGTTGTCTAGCACCCTTAAATACAAGTCTAGTTACTTAGCTTGGGGCTAGATGGCGATGTGTGGACTATCCTGCAATATTTATTTATTTATTTGGTTTAAATTTTGAAAATAAAAAGAAAAAATCTTGTTTTCTTGTTTGTAACGAAACTACTGGGCTGATGAAACTTGGTATGAGGAAACATTAATTCATTGGAAGTGTCATAAGCTACTTTTTATTCCGATATTCCCACGGGATCGGGAGTTACGCGAGTGAAACCGTGGAACGCTGCTAGTTGTTAATAAATTCCCTCTTATCTTGAAATACATAAATCATTTAGAAATGAGCACACGATTCTGCATTATAATAGATCTCCTATCTTGTAAACTTCAAATCTCTTCAGCGCGCTAAGTTTCTGGCTGAAACTTCAGTGCGACAGTTACACACAACTAACTAAATACAGATACCTACGTGACTCGAAAGTAAATTTCTTTGCACCTTGCAAAGTCGAACGACTTAACTTCGAATGGATTATAAAATAGATGACATACTTTGCCGCTTTCGTTTATAAGTTTTGCTGTTGAAAATTTTGAATGGAACCATTTAAATATTTCGAAGGTATATTATGCAATATTTGATCAAATATTCTATGATATGATAAAAAGTAAATATGTAAATAAAGGTAATTTAGGTTAACGGTCAATCAAAACGCTGAAACTGAAGAGAAATAAACTATTCACTTACAACTACCAAAAATGCTAAGTCCGTTCCTTTCCATTCAAATGTCGCCTGGAAGAAAGCACCTTTATTTATTTATTGAACAGATTCAATAAATAAATAAAAGTGCTTTCGTCGTGACAGTAAAGGCGAATACAGATATTCGCCTTTACTGTCACGACGAACGCAGGCCTGCGTCTCAGCTGACTGTGTCAAATGAAAATAAATGGATCCCCATCCGAGACAAGACAAAAACCAAAATGTTAAAATAAATTAGGTACAAAGGGCGGCTTGCATAAGATTGTTCTTAAACAAATTTAGCTAAATTCTAGCTAAATGCATTTAACGGGTAATCTTTACATATAAAATGCATTTTCCTGAACGACTGACTGACTGACGAGTCAACGCACAGTTTAAACCGCTGGTCGTAGAGACCTGAAACTTGGAGGGTGTGTTCTTTGTAGCTTAAATAGAAATCTATTTAAATAATATTACGGTTTATATTATTTAATCAGTTTGACGGTCTTAAATCAATTTATTTTTAAAGTTAACCAAGTCAAATATTTATGGAAAATGTTAAAATAAACCGGTTTAACAAATTAAATTTGAGCATAGGCGGTACCATAATAGAGTTACTGTGAATTCTACTTCTTCGTATATTTATTTGTAATGGTTTATTTGTAATTTAACGGTCTACTAGAGTTTTTAGGGTACACATAGTGAGCGTTAATTAGAATAGAAGCTGTATATTTGTTCACTCGTTACCCCTTATAACTCTCTTGTCAGTATAAAGAACCACAAGAAATCCTATATAACGCCGCAGACCAGCATTAACACCACTTTTTCTCTCTTAAACTGCCATTAAAGTGCTACTAATCAACTACGTGTACCTTTATCGAACTTAAAGCTGAATAATTTGTGCCCAAATCGGTCGAATAAGGGCTGTATAGCGTGCTATACTGCTCTTATAGAACCTAATATTAATGCTTAGAGATCACCTGTGAAAAAAAGGTCTGCCATTAAAGAAAACAAAATGCTACTTGGATATCGCAATAAGATTATACATTTACCGAACATATATGCTTGACAAAAACTCTGTCGGCCAATGCAATGACCTCGCACGACTCGATTTTCTTCTATCTATACGAAATATCTACTAGCTTTTGCCCGATACTTCGTCCGCATTGGGTTTAAAATTTTCAATATTATTTCTTAGCAAATGCCTATACACTTAACATCTACTATCTGTATGCAAAATATAGCCTTATTCGTCCATTATTGGTTTGAACTGTGTGTTAATATACCAGTCAGTCAAACAGGAATTTTATATTTATAAATATTAGTTTTTGCCCGCGACTTCGTCCGCGTAAGAGTCGAAATGGTTCTATAGGATTGGACCAAGGAATCACGTTGTGCCATACAAACTTTGCCCCTCTTTATTACCCCCTTAGGGGTAGAATTTCAGAAAATCCTTTCTTATTGGATGCCTACGTCTTACAAAGAACGCACCCTCAAAGTTTCAGGTCTCTACGATCAGCGGTTTGCGTTGATCCGTCAGTCAGTCATTCAGGACAAAGCATTTTATATGTATAGATTAGAAACTAGTTGCGGGCCCGTAGAAATTTTCTGCGCATATTTCTTATTTTTTTTTCATTTATCTCCTTACAATAACAAACAGAACAAAAAAAGAATTAGCTAAATCGGTTCAGCTGTTCTCGATATTTACGCTTAGCAACACATTCACCGATTCATTTTTATTTTATAGATAGGTATAAGAGTAGGTAGGTAAAGTCGGCAACAATTGCACACTCACCGCGTAGTTCTAAAATCACTTTTAATGAACTGATCTCACTCTAATAATGTTTATCTAATAAATTCATGAGTTGAAGGACTTTCAACTTCAACTCGAGTAGGATCTCAGAATTTTCCTTGAGTTGAGAACATTCAATTAATAACAGTTTTGGAGCTCTACAATGAGTCTGCACTTCTGTCGCAAAAACCCTTAATATTATAAATCCGAAAGTTTGTTTATTTATTTGTTTGTTTGTATGTTCCCCTCTTCACGGTCAAATCGGTCCGATTTAGATAGATAGATAAACACTTTGTTTGTAAGTACAACACACAAAACATTAAAAAATATTAAAATGGACGAGAAAGCTTATTAAATTGTACAAACAGGCGACCTTATCGCTTAAACCGATTTCTTCCAGGCAACCTTAGGATAAAGAAGGTCTGTTTAGCTTAACTGGTAGGTCGTGTGGGGTAAGAAACACATATTAATAAATACCTACTTAAAATAGATTTCGATGAAATCAGCAAAGTAATAGTTTAGAGAATAGAGAAAGACATGGGATACTATTGATCTCAAAATTCCCGCGGGATCGGGCATTACGCGAGTGAAACTACGGGTCGCAGCTAGTTCATAAATAAACCTATCTAGCAAACAATACATGTGTTATTCTACATCTATCTATAGTTAGTTATAATTAAGTAGGTGACGCCAGACATACAGACCTGGAATTGACGTCCCCTATCTGCAGGCTTTCAATTAGAGAAGTGTTTAGATAACATCTCGAACTATTGGTATTGTTACAATAATATGTACATTTGAGACTAAATTATTTGCAAGAACGTACGTAACGTAGGTTGAAATATGTCTAAATGTCTACAGAGATTTACAGTAAAAACATTTTAAAAGAAAAAATGCGTCTTCAAGAGCGATAATTGAAATCTATTAGACCCAATTTTTTATTTATAAATAACTCTTTAAAAAAAGGAGTAGGTTTTCAGTTCGACGAGTCTGTTTTAGGTTTTTTTAATAGAGGTACGGGCAACGAAGCAGGCAGCTAGCAGTTTATTTGTCTGTATTCTTCTGCAAAAAGTATAAAGTTAAATAACTTAGTTATATCTCGAAATTTCCACGGTAGGTATCGGAACTTATGGGGCACAGGTAGTTTAAAATAAATCGGAGCGAGTGACCGAAAATTAAAAAAAATACAGCAGTTTTCGAGATAAAACTTTTTTTAATTAATTTAAATAGTTTTTTTTTAATTTGAAAAAAAAATAATAATTATATATGCAGTTCTAATAATCACGGTCTTCTCACACTTAGGGTATTTTGCCACCTTAGGTCAACCATCATCATCCGAGCGATGATCCCGGTTGCATCCCTCTCGGGAGCCCGGGGTCCGCTTTCCTGCTTTTACGCCTCCACTTCGCACGATCTTCAGCATCCTGGTTTGTAAGGCCATTTGCACGCATATCACCCTTTACGACGTCAAGCCAGCACTTCTTGGGTCTACCCGAGAAGTGCTTAGGTCAACCCACTGACAATAATCTACACTGCACCAAAAAAAAAACAAACTATAAAATCAAATCTTTTAAAAGCAACTGTATATAGATAGTTGGAAAACAGGTTCACCACAGGTTCGATCCTAGATTCTCTTGCAGTATTTTACGATGGTTAAAGCCTTTACTGGTGGTTACGGCTAGCAAACTCTTGGGAATGCTACATCCTTTGTGCAGACACTGATCTCGCTCGTACATAATAGATTAACGAAGTGGCACGTTCTCCGATACATTTAATGAACAATGTAGAATTTAGTGCAAACATTTTTGTCATGATGTCTATAAGTTAAATTGTATTACGTATTAGTAGAACCTTACTTTATTTATAACTAGCAGCTCTCCGCGGTATCACCCGCGTAACTCCTGATCTCGCGGGATTTTCGGAATCAAAAGTATCCTACGAGTATGTCGTTCTCCATTCTCTAAACTACTAGGTCCAGTCGTTTGACTGTACCGGAGGGAACAAACAAACAAACAAATAAAAAAATGACTAATTTTAGCTTCGGTTATCCAAAGGGTTGGCTCCTAGCTCGGATAGCGGATCATCCAACGCAGTCAGCCTTTTGGGCACACTTCCTAGTGCCTATTTATAGACTTTTAATTTTTATTTAATACTAGTTGAAAGTAGACCAAGGAATCACGTTGTCCCATACAAACTTTGCCCCCCTTTTTCACCCCTTCAAGAGTAAAATTTTGATAAATCCATTCTTATCGGATGTCTACGTCATACAAAGAACACACTCTCCAAGTTTCAGGTCTCTACGATCAGCGTTGATCCGTCAGTCAGTCAGTCATTCAGGACAAACCATTTTATATGTATAGATAAGTAGACAGGTTATTTTATTAGTTATTTAGCTTTTTATTAATATAGAAGAATATTTAATACCAATAAATAAATACTCAGACTTTTGGATATTATATAAGAATAAACTGATAATATTATTAATATTAAGAATTTACAATATGTTTCATGTCGAGTGCACTGTATCCGATTACGTATTCCAATTATTCAGTATTTCACGCTCATCGACATCTATAATTACATTCTGATAGGAATTACGTTAAATTCACCGCACGTACGATCACTAATTTCCATACAATTAATCCAATGATTAGCCGTAATCCGTTGTGGGTTTAACTCGTATCATTTGTACCCACACAAATATTTTTGTTTATTTAAAAAGCAGTTCCGTTTCCATCGAAAATTCACATTTAACTGGCGCAGAGGTGAGTTGAAAGCTTTTAACAATTAAAAGACTACGTTACCTATAGGTATAAAGCGTTTTCAATTAAACTTAGAATCCGGCAGGGTTTAGTGTAGAGTGTATAGAGTGGTATAGATACTCGGAACGTGAGATTATCTGTACGGTACAATCAACAGTCAAAAGTCTCCGCCACCGTGACGCTAACAATCCTGTGCAGCACTATCTGAACACTATAAAAACGTAACCTGTGGATCGAACCCACGTTGGTTGGTGTAGCGGGTGGCTGCATATACCACTTGGTCAACTAAAGACATAGATAAGATAAGATCATTTATTATTCGCCGGAATACATAGGATAAAGGTCTTACAAAACATATTAGAACATGTATTCGGTCCGCAAGCAGACGTGCAAATGTTAAAAATAATATAAATTACATAATGTCATTTATCAAATTACTAAATAATAATGTCAAAAGATAGAAATTCTATTGTATTTTCCTATTACTAAATGATTTGAATTCGTTTAGCAACAATCTACCGAATCACATAATCCTGTCATTCTCAGTTGCTACTGATAATTTTAGGGCTCCGAAGTCCAATAGTTTTAGTTTCACCGTGTTCTTTAAAATAGTTTAATAGTTAGTGAGTAATAAACGAGTAACAATTAATCTAAAAAAGAGTCTCTTCGTAAACGCTTACATATTGTGACGGATAACTACGGAACCCTACATTGCACGTGGCCCGACTCGTACTTGGCCTTTTTTTAATGCAAGTAGAAGCTGTGCGAGTATTTCCGGAATTTAAACCTATGTATTAAATCAAATCTAGTTTCATCATTATTATTTTTTATTAAAACGGGTCATGTTCGCCTTTTGGATAATATTTTAAGAATGTTTTGGTGGAGTTGCATCTGCTATAATCGTGAATACAAAATTAGTTTCAATAAAATTTTGCATTAGACTAATAGAAATAATGAATTTAAGTGTGTGATATTAAAGAGTTTTGTTTCATACTTTTCAAAGGGGTTGTTCCGTAGTCGGGGTTAAATTTTTAAACTTTTTCCTTCCTGAATAATGCTTCCAGAACAATAATTTTTTTTTGTTGCATAAAACACCCATGTCAATTTTTATAAAAAATAATTACTAAAGGAAATATGATAAAAACCTAAAAAAAAGTTAATGAAAGTGACACGTTTGCAGCAAACCTTAGTTGTAAGTATAAATAAATAATAAATAGATATCTCAGGACATTCTACATATCGCCATCTAGCCCCAAGTTACTAGACTTGTGTTATGGGTGTTAGACAACGGATATACTTTTCTTTTGAAAATATATACTTATAATACATAGAAACGACCGGACCACAGACAAATATCTAAGCATAAATATTTATCTGAGGCGGGAATCGAACCCGCAACCCTGTGTTTGGCAGGCGGCGGCAAGTATAAAGAGGAATGATTGCTATAGGAAGGAAATAAGATAAGAGAAATACATCTGTATGGAGAAAGCGCTTCAGGATACCCTCCTACCACTACACTACGGTAATAATTTGAGACTAACTCACTCTACCATGTTAGGAATTTATCAGAAATTCAAATTAAAATTAACAACCGACACACTTCTCATTTCAAAGTATGAATCCTGTGCATACTTTACCTAATAAACTTTTCATATAAATGAATATTTAGTGAAATATTTTTGATGTTATGAACTTAGTTGTAAAATAGATTCATAACAATGTTACAACTCTATTTATCAATGGCATCCACTGGGAAATGTATTAGAGTTCTCTCATTAGTTTATTTAGCGGACGGAAGAGAAAATTAATGTTCAAAGAGATGCAGTGAAAGGTACCAAGAGATGTCCGAAAGGATATTAAGCTTTTCATCAGTCCAGTCATTAGGGGCGGAACTTGTTTAGTTAGCTATTCGCTGCTGTCCAATAGTTTCAGCTCTTTGAGCCTTATTTGTTTACTTCATGGTTTAAATTTTGCATTTAAATAAACATACGCTCAACAAACACTGTCTCTCATTGAATTCAACCTATTTAAACGAGAAATGTTGCACAGTATTTAAATTTCAAATTAAGTAAGTACCTATTTAATATATTGTTGGTTAATTTTAAACCTACCTACTGAAGTCTTTGTTAGGTAGTAAACTAATAAATACTTGTAATAAGAAAGGTTCTCACCTGCGACGATAGTGAGAAGGGCGAACGTTGACATCAAAGGAAGTCCACCAGTTTCCATCTGGACAGCTCTCGGATGTCTTGACAATTCCATGCTCATAATTATTCAACAAACCCATTAAAACATGTAAATATTAAAGAACAATTTACACATTTCATCGTAATATAGTTCAAAATCACATTTCAAAATTAAGTTTCGTACAATTATAAATTATTTCATATCAAATAGTTTCCAATAATTATTGTCTTCGTAATGTTTATTGTCATATTATTTCAGCCGGTTTTCAAGTGAGTGAATCTGAAACAAAGATACTATATTAATGGATGCTGTTAGTTTAGTTACGGTGTAAACATAGAATCGTCGTAAGTTTAATTAAAATCATGTCCCGCCCGCGCCGCTAGCCGACTTTTAGCAAACAGTGAGTCACGAGTGAACCGCAGACTACTCTGGTTACACTTCAGCATCTATTTACGTATGATATGACAAGAGTTTTGACCCCATGAAATAAACACTAAACGAGACGTGAACTGGAAGTACTCGGCGTTTTGCATATTCTCATAATCCAATATTTTCATTGCTTTGTAAAATATGCTAGCAGCAGAAGATACAAATATTAGAAATGAAATTTCAGTGTAATTTTTGATTAAAATTCGTTTTATTAGGTAATTATTATAAAGTCAAACGAACGTAAAGCGGATTTTCGTTATTTGTGAATAAACCGTTAGTATATTTATCCCTTTAAATTATCTCTAACTGATTCCCTGGGGCCCAGGCCCTAGAGCTCGGACAGCTCGATTTTGCAGTATCGATGGCATCAATATTGGCAGCAAACCTCAAATGCAAGATGCCATACGACATAATTATGATACTGTGGAAATAGCTAAAAATAGACCAGGGGAGGCGGGCAGTGTCAAACAGTGTATTTTCTAAAAAAAATACGGCATAAGCTGCAAAAGTAAGTATTGGACAATGATGTCACATGCTTGCCATTTTCGGCCTGGTTTATAAGTTTCTTTTTAATACATATATACAAATAAAACTAAAATACCAAAAAAACAACATAAAAATTAAGATAGATAGATAGATAAACACTTTATTGCACCATAAAAACAGAACGCAAAATGATTACATACAACAAAAACAAAAATAATTTCTAACTTATAACTACTTATATGCTAAAAGAAAATTGATATTAAGTAGCTTCCATACAGCTTTTAGTTTTAAGATACTAACTTAATTATTATTTTAGCCGATTTTGTCACACTGCAGAGCAAAGGGGAGGCAGTGGACAGTTTTGGTCTGCAGAGGGACAAAATTCCTTCTTTCGGTTCCCTTCTGTCTGGGGCCGGAACATTGCTAAGTATCTATGTGAGTTCCAAATAAATTACTATGTGTTAAGTGCCTAGACAGGTGTAATAATATGCTGCAGTACTGACTATAACTACAAAAATAATATTGTGTCGCTATGTAGCTCACACAGTACGAACACATGGTAGTTTTTTATTAGAGCTGTTTCCGAGGCGTGGCGTGCACAAACTGAGATAAAACAGGAATGATTGCCGCTCTGTCGCGATATTGTTTCAAGTGTTTTGTTCCATTCTACTGGCTTCTCGTCGCTTTTTATTCATCCACACTAAAACGGCGAACTTCGGGGTTTTTAAACCAGTGAGCTGACTAACCGTTTCTTTTCGATGGATTTCGTAATAAGGCTTTGATTTACAATTTACATAAATCAACGAAGTTTACTGAACAAAAATTACTGTGTTGGCTTTGATTGTTTTATTTTTATGGTAAACTGGTAGATACTTATCTATACAATATAAGATACATACACACTGATTCGATGCAAATTAAAAAAAGCTTCCTATATTGCAAAAGTTATTTCTTTAAACGTTGACTTATTGACGAGCGCACGAAATGAATTTTAAAAGCTTTTACTCACACTTCCAATTTTCAGCTTCAAAGGATGTAAAATCTGTCATGTGCCAAGTAAACCATTTTTTTATTCTACTGCACAATATTTAAGACTATAGATTTTAGTATGCGTCTTAAAAACACAAAGCTGGAAATTACAAAGTGTGGGAAAAAAGACAGTAAAAATGCTATGTAGATACCTACCCACCAATAGATATCATTCGTGAACAGAAAAATAATGGCATCTCAACAGGGACCATTCGGCTCCATCAATTGAAACATGGTATTGGCGGCAGGCGCGGTTAGATGCGGTACCGTCTTTGCTAAACGAACGAGCGTATCGTAGCGACAATAAACAATACAAACAACCCTGGCCTGTGTTTGACACCAGCCCGTTCGTTCGGAGTGGATTAGAACGTTCTACCTACAGAGAGTTCGGGAGCATTTAGAGAACGTAATAGCCTTTCGCCGTGACCTGTTTTAGCTGCGACAAATAGAGATTTAGTGAATCGCCGCCGAGAGATTTCAAAGAGACTTCGCAGTAATAAAATTGATTGGTGTTTACTTTGCTACTGCTTTACAAAGAAAGTCACATTTTTGGGATTTAATATTGGTGAGGCTTATAACGTCTCGTCGTCATCCGACTGTCAATCGATCCTAGCTTCGCGTTTGCAGACCCGACAAAGTTTCCAACAATTTAATCCCGCTCGAAATATTCACGAAAAAAAATGTCATCGCTAAAAACCGAAGTGAATGGTTGTAACGGCGTAGGACTATTATCTATTCTGTGGTAGCGGTGCCTCATGCCGGTCGTTATAGGACGACCGACAACGTGATTATATGTATTGAGTAAATATAAAATGAAGGACGCGGACATCGTAGTGACAACAGAGGCCTCCCTGATATAACAGAGCATAATTAGGCCCGGAATTCGATAGGCTTAATCGTATGAAACCCATGTTTGGTGTGAGTCGCCTTTAACCCTTGATATCGCAAAGACAGAGCCCATTCACAGCATTCCGCTGCTTAATAATTTTACATCCGTCCACAAAGACGCGACGTTCTGTTATCTCACGAGTGGCACGCTGCCGCCCGACGCCGATACGAGTTCTAACCAGCCCCTTCCTCCTGCTTCTATTGTCGTGTTTACATTGTCTATGCTCATTCCTGAATTCCGAAAGGCAAAGCTATAATCGCTTTCGTAACACTCTCTAAATTAGCCAGTTAGATATGAAATTATTGGAATACATTTATTTTACGAGTACATTATTTACCTAACTAAATGTATGAATTAGAATGATGCAAATATTTAAAATTATTAAACGTCTGTCTGAATACCTAATAATATCCCTTGAAAGTATGAAAAGACATAATACCAAAAAAATAAGTCGCAAGGAACCATTGAGACTACCTTTATTACTTAGAAGCTTGTTGTTGAACAAGTAAGGATGCAATTTTACCTCCCTACTATTCGTTATTATAGTAATTTATCAGTGACATTTGTTCCTCTTGTTTACTGTTCTTCAGTTGAGGAACAAAACGTTTCTTAACGATCAATTTTCGTTAGAACTCGCAGACCATGTTCAACCTTTAGACCCCCCAGTTTCTTAATTCGCAATTAAAAAGTTAAATTGTCCGGTTAATTGCTGCCATTGTGGTGGACGACGTCTACTTATTATTCTGAATTGCTCTCGGAAAATTTGATGAAAAATGTGCTGAGAACCAGTCGCAAAATCATAATAAGTAATTAGCTTATCTGTCCGCGCCACGGCATCCAGTTTGTAATATGGAAGGCTGCCGAGCGGGAGCGAAACACGTCTTACGTTATACTACGCATTCACGTTTATTTAATTAAACGATGCATAGAACTAGCTTTTAAAAATTAGAGCATCCCAATTTGTGACAATTCATTTACCTTAATATTCTTCATACCTACCTCCGCTGTGAAACGCGACGCGACTCTATGCGACCCTCTATGCGACCAATAATTTGTGCGACGACGTCTTTCCTAAGTGATTGATACCCATCAATGACGTATCAAACCACTTACAAGTAAATTTTGCTTAAAAAAAATTAAGCTTTAAATTGAGCTGTTCATTTCATGTTGGTAAATAGTTATAATGTGTATCTTGCTTTGATTAATTTTTTAATAAGTTTTATTATAATATTATGTGAGACGCGACGCGACTCTATGCGACCCATCAGTGAGTGATACCCATCAATGAAGTATCAAACTAGTTACAAGTAAATTTTGCTGAAAAAAATGCATGCGACCCTCTATGCGACCAATAATTTATGTGACGTCTTTCCTAAATGAGTGGTACCCATCAATGAAGTATCAAAATACTTAAGAGTAAATTTTGCTGAAAAAAAAATTCAAGAGCGTGCTGGCGGCAGCTGTTTGTAAATAGTTATAATGTGTATCTATGACCTTGCTTATTATTATGCTTTGATTAATTTTTAATTAATATCATAATAGGGTAACAAAGCATGACCCTTTATGTCACTATCGAAACTAGGACGAAGCTTAAAAAGTTGTAGATTAATTATATTCATTGTGACCAAAAACTTTGCTCGTTACCGGCGATTCTCTTAAAATTCGGGTTTAATTAAGTAGCAAATCCCTTTACAAACTTTTACAAAAGAAATATTTATCGATCTGTCACGGACACGCTTTTCAATTAATTTTACACAATAGAAAAAGTTAAGAGGTAGAGTAGAGGTACGACAATTTACGCGATCAATTAATATTATTTTACGAAGCATTTTTAAAATAATAAAGTTTTTAAGTTAGTTAAGCACTACGTTTTATCTAAAATAATTTGTAAACGAATTTACCTATTATAGTTATTTTTATAACCTATAGCTTTTGACCGCGACTTCGTCCGCTTAGAAGTCGAAAATGGACAACAACATACAAACATACAAACTTTCCCCCCCTTAGGAGTAGTATTTCTGAAAATCCTTTGTCATCTGATGCCTACGTCATACAAAGAACACACCCTCCAAGTTTCATGTTTCTACGATCAGCGGTTTTGGCTGTGCGTTGATCCGTCAGTCAGTCAGGACAAAGCATTTTATATGTATACATAGAGAAAAACAAGCGTTGTTTTTCCATAGACAAAAAAAATAAAAGAAAAAAAATATATTATAAAATAGATGTAGTTCGATTCTTAGACTTAACGAATATACACAAAAAATTTCATACAAATCGGTTCAGCCGTTTAGGTGGAGATTGGCAACTAACACCGCGACACGAGAATTTTATATACGTAGAGATAAGTACCTAGGTATCTATATATACCTAGGTATATAAGCAACTACCCCACGCAATGCACTTAGGTAGGTAACGATATTTTCTTTTGAACTTAGATTTTAGGTCAACACATTATTAAGCGTTGTATTTTCAAACTTTAGATCCGATTATTTGCTCCCGGCTTCTTCGACGGTACTTACAAAATAGGTACTCCATAATGATTAAAACTTTACATACTGTCAACACTGCACGCATATACTTACTTATTTAGGGGATCTTTAAGTGAAGTGAAAATCTTGGTAGTTATATTACGTAAACAAAGATTTAAATGGAAATGGTGTTATTGGGAGATGTAAAAATCTCATCTCCGAATGGAGCTGGTGTGGTATCGATTTAAGCATCGTTCTAGAGCAGCGTTTCCCAAAGTGGGCGATAACGCAGGCTGCAGGCCCAAACGTAAGAGACACAAAAAATGGGTTCGTTGTGTACTCTACTGCGCTCAGGTTTCAAGTTAACTCTTGCGGATTGTAGTAAACGTCTCGTTTAGTATTAATGTTTAATTTCCGCTAATATAGCTCACAATAGTTAATTTAATTTTATGTAATAGTGGTTTTTAAGTAGCTGAAAAAATGGGGGTTCTAAAAAATATTTTTCATTACTCATACTCCGAAAGTAGGTCTGAAGATGCCTGAAGAGCGTGTAGAAAGAAAAACTTTCAGCCCTAAGGACAATCGCTTTCACTGATAGCTGTCATGTCAAATTATGGCTTCGCGCGACTTGTGCAATGTGCTTGTAGCCAGTATCAGTATTATTACGCATTAGAAACTTCAAAAACCTTACCTCCTTGCTTTGGTTTTCACCAAAGAATAACAATTATGGCTTCACACGGCTCATGCATACTGCCAGAGGTAGTATGGAGTATCTCATTTACTCTCGTTATTATGAAGAATTTTATGTATTATTCGTAATGAAAAGTCCCTCGAACTATTAGCGAGGGACTCAATGAGTGACTTTCACACCTTGGGTAACAATGTACTATTTATTTCAAAGTAGATAAAATAAGTTTGGGAATAGCTGTTCTAGAGGAACGTATCGTCGAAATTGGTTTGAGAGTCTGGCCGTCAGTCGAGCTAGTGTTCGTCAAATATTAAAACATCACTTGAAATAGTTGCGAGTTAGAACACTATAACATATTTTGTAACTTATACCCGGTCGAGTGGTGGAATAAATGGAAAATTTCAATAAAAATGAACCCGATTAATGTTCGAATTTTAATAAAAATGTAAAACCAAGAGAAATAGGTAATAGACAATAACAAATGTTGTAATGGAGAATTAAAATGATTTTTAAATATTTGTTCCGATGAGTTCATAGTTATTCACCGTAATGGTCTATTTTCATTTTTGAATCTACCTCCTTAGTATCTGGTCAGTATAAAGAAAAGCAAAGTAGAAGCACAGTAGAAGATTGCGTTCGGATTTTTTTTATAATTCCAAGATTTCAAATCTAGAAAGATTATAAAATTATAAATTACGTCATGTTTTAAGAAATGTTGTTTTAAAAAATAAAATATACTCTCTAATCAGATATTGTAGATTACTATATAAGAATTGCTAATTGATTACCAAAATCGAGAATTATCAAAATCGGTCTAGTGATTTCAAAGATTTAGTGGCTTCAAATATCGAAACATTCAAACTTGAAATCTTTTGTAATATTATTATTGGACAATAATGATAAATACTTGATTTCAGAAATAATAAAGTAATTTCACTTATTTTGTGTTAAATAAATCTAAGAACTTACTTGCTCTCTAATTTGGAATGATCACTGGAAATGTCGTAGAAATTGTTATTAAATTAATAACATCATCTGTTAATAGCCTTCTACAAAACTTATTGGATAAAGGGTTAGTACCTACGATATCGATTACAGATTGAAACTTTGGTACTATACCCTTGTTGCTATTAAATATTTTTATATAAGGCAAGTATACAAACACAAAAAAAAATTTTTGCTTAAAAACCAGTGTACATAGGCGTTCTTAAAATAAGGTATAGCATCCACAGATTACCCATTGCGAGCATGAGATTTAAGAAAAAGTTATTTTACCTAACTTTCTAAATACTATCTACAAATGTACATGAATTAGTAGTTAGGTAGTCGACTGTTTTTTCCCTAGATTGACGTATAATGCAAATTATGAATAAATATATGAATATTACACCAGAGCAAATATTTTTGTTGAATATAACTTATAACTGCCATGACCCTATGCCCCTATGTTTTTTAAATCCTAATTTCTATGATAATTAGAAAATGAAAAAAACTAAAACATAGGGGCATAGTCATGGCAGCTATAGGTTTTATGGCAGAAAAATATTTGTTCAAGTGGGAGGAAACAGTCGACTACGTTTGTATGGAGAGAACGCCGGTGTAGTTTTCCCTACTTTTACGAAATATTTAGTTTTTAATTAAGGTGGCAGATATTTTTACCCTCAGGTACCTTATTACAGTAATAGAGTGTTATGTAATGCTCTGCTACAAAACCGTTTCAGTAAAACGAACGAAAACATCAAGCCCGTCGTAAATAAATTAAAATAACTAAAGTGTTTGCATTTATTTGGATCCCGTGGTGGCATAGCGCAAATTCCCCAGTCTCTGTTCTATGTTCATGCTCTACAACGCACAGGGACGTCAAGGGTGTCACTGATTTCCTCCGAGACAGGCCCAATGAGATTTCCTAAATTTTCCTCCGAGTTATTTATGACTTTTGCCGTTAAATTCTTTGGGTTGAGTCATATTTCCTTTTTAAACATTCCTCAGTTAATTCGCTATTACCATTTGAATTTTAAAACAGTAAAACGGCATTGAACTTTTTAACTACTGACACAAAATGATAGGCGTCGTAACTTCTTTTGATTGTAGTATAGAAAATCTTAACTTGAATACTTACATTTACTTTTTAATGTTATTACCAGTGAGTATACTTTCATTTGAAGTAGAAATTCTATCCAATTTCGCAAACAGGCTTAAACTTTCAAATAAAAATATAGTTCAGCAACGAAACTGTTAGAGAAATAATGAGTTAATTTGAGTGGGGTTAGCGGAGAATTTGTGGAATTCCCAAAAGGGATCAAGTACTCAACCGTTTACTAGGTAGGATCTAAGACAAATTCCTTTGCTTAATATATATGTGTATATACTAAATACCACTTTCAACGACGCAAGATTTACTCACGATTTAATACTTCAAAAGAAATTCCATAAAACGATGAGAATTTAAACGGTGGGGAAATTGATAATTAGCTAGAAACTAGAACTGTTGGACCTGTTCTCAAAGAAGAAGAAGAAGAAGAAAAATACCTCTGAAAAACAATGATGATGTCTGATTACCACAATATTGTTCTATAGACAACCCAGTTGGCACAATAGTCAGCTTGCCGGACTGCCAAACAGAGGGTCGCGGGCTTGATTCTTGCCTCAGACAAGTATTTATGCTTAGATATTTGTCTGGTGTCTGGTTGTTTCTATGTATTGGAACGAAGTTCTTTATGGCGCGTAGCGAAAGAGGGCTAGACGGAAAAAAATAATACCAAAACTTGTAACGACACTTTTAGATTTAAAACAATTCCTTCACTAAATATTCGAAAGAAACTTCGTTCCATCCGGGTGTACCTTGACACCTCTTAAGTTTTTATAAGTATATATTTACAAAAGAATAAGTATATAAGTAGTATATCCGTTGTCTAGCACCCATAACACAAGTCTTGTTACTTAGCTTTGGGCTAGATGGCGAGGTGTGAAATGTCCTGTACTATTTATTTATTTCATTATTTATTATTTTAAGTACTTTTTAAAATATTATGATAATAATCGCTTTATGATCGACTCATTCTACGAGTAGGTACTTATCCTATTGGATTAGTTGACGTTTACTTATCTTGAAAAGGTCTTAGTTTTTCAAATATAAAATCAATAAAAGTGGTATGTAGGTATATATTTTTCTTTATTTACGGCTGTGAGGCCCGCGCCGTTCCGTCTTCTTTTTTGAAATATCATTCAACCACTTTTTTTTCTTCTCAGTCAGAATTTTAGTATATACATAGGATGTTTGTACATGTTTTAAGTTATCAGTAGGTGATACTACAACGTCATCTCCAACTTTTGGTTACATTTAAAATTTATTTTTATCACAGTTGCTCATAAAGTGGATCTTATTCAACGGCTTTTAGGCTCATAATCCAACATATTATGCACGGGTGCGTTTTACATTACCAACCTCGTGCTATAAAGTTATCCCGATAAGTTAAATACGCATCTTACTGCTAATTACATGTTAGGTAGGTGAAACATTCTTAATTTATCTGGGTTATACTGTTTTGATGTATAAAAAAGGTAGGTACTAAAGAGTTTTTTAGCTAGCAAAAATGGTTGTCTCTAAAGTCGGTTTACGAACGAAAATTTTACGTGATAATGACTAAGAAAACGATTAAAAATTAAGTTATGTTTATTTTTTGTTTTTTTTTCTGTACTTAAATATTATAGAATAGAATATAATTTATTCGAACAAACACACGATAAAGTATAGATACAAATAAGAAACAGTAAGAGATAGTTACAAATAAAAGAAATTACAAAAAACAGACAACAAAAATAAAAAGTATCTGAGAAGTGAATTATATTGTTTTTCCGTACCATTGTATTTTGTTCTTAACCCCCGACGCAAAAACAAATAGAAAAAACCCTAAAAAATATTGTATGTCAGTATATAGCTATGTATATATAGCTATAGAGTAGGCTGTGTATGTAGCGTAAAAAATGTAAACATAGACTTATCACAAATATTTTGTTAATTATTATTTTGTTTTCTTTTCAAGTCTTTTCTTTTATTCGCAACTGTGATAAAAAACGTCGTACGATATACTTGTGAAATTGATCTTTGCATCTTGGCTTCTTAACACACTCGCTGCCGCTCGCGCGTCATAAACCGCCTCTATGCAAAGATCAATTTACCACACTTATATCGTAATGTACAATTTATGGTTATTAAGATGACCTTTCCAGAAAATAGAGCTATCCAATGGTGAAAATCAAATTTCAATCGGTTCATAGTTTATTCATCATTTGATAATCTAAATTAAAATTCGTGTTCTGCTCATGCTGCGTGACCACTCGACTTAATTTTAGGTCCTTGTTTCGTTTTTACCCGACTCCAAGGAAAGGGTTATGTTTTTCGCGTTTTTGTTTGTATGTTTGTAATCCTACTAATATTATAAATGTGAAAGTTTGTGTGTGTGTGTGTGTGTGTGTGTGTGTTTGTTACTCCTTCAAGCTAATACCACTGGACCGATTGTATTCATTATTCCCACAAATCTTCCAAACTACTCGAAGATTTCTTTATTTAAGGTATCGTTAGATTTGTCTCATTAGTCCAAGTGTTCTTATTACCTATAGATCAAGCCTACTCCATTTAGTTCATATCCCAGGCACTACAGTCCACTCCTCAACAGAATGGATCAAAGATGCAATATAAATGATTTACATCTGTCTCGATTACATGTAAAAATCAATACTACTATAGTACATTTAGAAGTACCAATAGATGAGTGAGTACCTTTGCGAATGAATAAAATTCTTGCCCAAGATGTCAATACTAAAGTACCTGATAAGATTCAACAAATTTTTAATCAAATATTTTCTAAGGTCAGCAACGTTTTCGATATTTCATCAAGAACATTTGGCTTACTGGTTGGTCCCTATTCCCTGACAATATCTATGGCTACGACATCCTTTCCTTATACAGGTTCGATTTATATAGATCCTTATACATTTAGAGGCTCTGTGTTATTGGGTTCGCGAGGGTATCGGCCAGCTCTGCCTTTATTATCTGTTAGCACTGTATTTGTTCTCCGACACAACGGACTAAATTATTGTTCTTTCGTTTGTCGAAATCTTCTTTTTTTATTTTCATTCTCAATCTCGTCTGCTGGTTTTTTTTAACTTCGTCCCCTTTAATCAGGTTTGTTTTCCATTATTTTTATTGCTATCTAAAAACAAAGAGTTGCCTCTTTGATTGAAGGTCTGGATGTTTGGATGTGTGTAATGCATGGCTAATCCTCGGAATTTATCTACCATTTTGATTATATTTTCACAGATAGCAGTGCCCTTCTTCCATGTCCATCATCAGACCCTAGAAATCAGCTGTTCTTTAGTATTTGTTCGAGTCTTCAGCGTTTAGACGCTCAAAGAAGATAGTTCTATCTTAGAATTTCTATAGCCTCCTTCTAGCTCTATCAGTATATAGTGTGAGTTTTTCCGTAAAGCAAACGCTACTAACACGTTTGCGTAAACTTGGAAATTATATGGAAAGTTGGAGCTTAGTATTTCGCTCGCTGTCGGCGCCTTTAAACTTTTCATACAATTAACTTACACAAACGTAGTAGCATTTCTTATACCTACAAAAAGTACTACACCTTAGAACCTATGGGTTCAGACCTACCTAGATACCTACAACATCAAAACGACGTAACGCAACTACGACTGGGCATTTATCTCTGCTCTACGCTAAGTTCTACGTAGGCAAAACTCCACTAATTTGTATGAAAACCTATATCAACTACATCCAGCGAATCGACGACAAAAGAAGATCTATAAGATGTGCTATAAGGAGCAGAAAAATGACGGTCCAGACACGTTTCTAGCAAAATACGGTAAAGTGTACGAAGATGCAATGGTATATAAAGTTTTCTACTTTCAAAGACATAAATTTATTAAAACCGTACATAAATCAAATCAACCGATTCACAATCAAGTCTGCTAGGTTCAGCTATACCGCAGCAATCGGAAATTGTGTTGCGTTTTATCGAAATGTTACGAACGTTCACCGACTCGTCGATACCAATGTTTGCATCTGTGCTCACCACAAACGTTACTCCCCATTATGTACATACAAAACCTATGTACAATCAGGCAACAAATACAAATACAAATTATTTATTGATAACAGTTACAGGTCGAAGTACAGATTGAGGCGGATTATGTTAGAAACGATAAAAGTCAATTGAGATATTATTGATTGATAAGCTATGGCCCGCGACTTCGTCCGCGAAGAAGTCGAAAATTTAAAGTAGATTGGACCAAGGAATCACGTTGTCCCATACAAACTTTGCCCCCCTTTTTCACCCCGTTAGGAGTAAAATTTCGGAAAATCCTTTCTTATCGAATGCCAACTTCATACAAAGAACACACCCTCAACGTTTCAGGTCTCTACGATCAGCGGTTAAGGGTTTTAAATCCGTCAGTCAGTCAGGCAAAGAATTTTATATGTATACATTGTGTTAAAAATAAAAAATTTAATAATATCAATATTCCATAATTGATTGATGTAAAATATAAAATTTAGATAAAAGTCTTTAAAATAGCTTATTGGCTTTAAAATAGGTAAATTTAAACTCTTTTAGAGTGTAAAAACTAACCTCTATTAGCCAAGTCTTAAGTTTGTTCTTAAAGTTAAGGATAGAAGCTGCGGTAATGTCTACAAAACCGTGATAAGACCTGTCGTCATGTATGGATCGGAATGATGAAGAAGAAAGATTAGAGAAGATTGCATGTAGCGGAAATGAGAATGTTGAGATGAGCTTGCTTCGGTTGAAAACATTCTTATAATGTCAACTTTAAAACTCTAATGTGGGTCGCCCGTCACTTTTTTACCGACTGTACCTACTGATAATTCTGATAAATATCATAACTACTTGTACTTGTACTTGAACGGACTGTTTTCCGCAATTAGACCTTTTTTAATTGGGTCCTTTTTGCGTGAGGATGGAGTAGGCTTGCCCAGCACCTACTACCCTCTCAGCCTAGTCGACCATGTCCAGAGGAGAGAACTTGTCAATACTTCTGGAGCCAACTAAGCCATGGGTTTCATCACGATGTTTTCCTTCACCGTAAGAGCAATGTCAATTAGCGCACATAATTTTTTCTTAAGAAAAATACATTGGTACAGGGCCGGCCGGGATTCGAACCCACGACCTTCAGAATGAAAGTCGAGGTATCTACCACTAAGCCAACACCGTGACAATCATAAATACTTATGTAATGCCATGGTGACATCACAGAAAATGATTTTCTTTTGTAAAGAACTGCGAGTGAGTGTGAAAAAAACTATAGAAAATAATCTATATGTATAGAAAAACTATCGAGAGGTCGTTCATATTTAAGAGATTTAAAAAAGCGTTCCAAATTTAATTCCCTCCGGCGGGATTTAAACCCATGACCCCCGCTAAACCGTCGGGTTGCTAATCCACTGAGCTACCTGGATCACACGCCACCGGGTTGAAATTATGCGAACTCTACTGCGTCTGCGTTTCTTATGGCCCCTCTACATGATGGCCCAGCACTGGACCAGCGGGATGACCAAGCGATGGTTAAAACGCAACTACACGATGGCCACGTTCAGCCATCGTTGCCTCCTTTAAAGTGCGACCGAAAACCGACACCAGTCGCCATCCCACGAACCATAAGCCATCCGACACTACTACGCCCTCTACATGCTGGCCATATTAGTGGGCCAGCATGATGGCCCATCGTGTAGAGTGGCCATTATACGACTACTTAATTTTTTAAGTCGTCCTTAATCAGGATCATCTCTTGAGGCAAAATTGAACTGTACTCTAGAAATTATTTTTCCGGGTCTTAATCTCGTACTTCTTATTTTTATTTATCTTACCTCGACGTTCGACTATGTTACAATAGTCTGAAACTGGAGCAATAGTGAGCGTTGTCAGCTAGTGCTGATAGTTGAGGGTAATATCCGAGGGTAAGTCGATAAATACGACTTAAAAACTGTTTTGTTTTGTTACTATATATGAATACAAATCGTGTGAGTCCAAAAATCCTCATTAGAAATCAATAATATTGTATTGACGAGGTAAAACCTTTCTTATTTATCAAATGTTAATATAGAAGTGAAACGGGCGTCGACTCGACCTCAGAATAAAGAAAAACCTTTATTCTTAGAACTCGACATTCGTTTCTTCGACATTTCATCTTCTCGTGAAACATTGACAGACGTATTGTGTTGTGTGAAATGTGAATTTGTTATTGTGTTCCAAGAACAATGGGGCAGAATAGGGCAGAATCAAAGACTTTCAATATACAGGGTTATTGGTAATTATATTATTTAAGGTCAGATTTGCCTAGTTAAGGTTACCTAGGTAATAGGTAAGGTTACCTAGGTAAGGTCAGATTTGCCTAGGTAAGGTTACCTAGGTAAGGTCAGATTTGCCTATACAAGTATACGGATCTGACCCTACCTAGGTTTTGGCGTTGTTATTAGTTGACCAAGATAAACTTTAATCTTGACCTGTCCAACTCCAACTCTAATAGCTTCACGTTGGCTGACCTCATGTCAGCTAATAACATCGCCAAAGACCTAGGAAAAGTCAGATTTGCCCATTCCAGTGTGCGGATCTGACCCTACCTAGGTCTTTAGCGTTTTAAATACCTGACGTAGATTAGCCTTTACCTTAAACTGTCCCTTCAGCTTTAGAGCTGAAGGGACAGCTTTAGCTGTATGTTGGCTGACCTAATGTCAGCTAATAACAACGCCAAACACCTAGGTAAGGTCAGATCTGCCTATTCCAGTGTGCGGATCTGACCTTACGCCAAAGACAAAGGTAAGTCCATAGAATTTGACGTTCGTACCTCACAGTAAGTCAGATCTAACCACTCCAATATGCGGATCTGACCCTACGTAATAAATTTCCTAATCGATACGAAGAAGGTGAAGTGCTAAAATCGCTCAATCTAGTGTGACGTTTGTGTTTTGGGCAGAGATGTCACTTTGCGCAGGAAAAAAGTTTTTGTATAAAAAAATAATGTCATCTCTATTAACTGTAATTTCAATCTCTCTACGCAGAATTTCCATAATATTATGAGGATTATTACACAGCTAATGGTCGGTCTCTGTCAGACTGCAAGGAAATGAGCGAGATGCGAGATACTGCACAATTAACAAATTTTAAGCCATTTAACATTTTTTGAATAATGTACACATTAATCTCAAATAATGGAACAGTATTTCGGTATATGAGTACTACATAAATATTCCTGTTTGTTCCCTTTTTGGGGACGGGATTCTGTGACGGACAGGAATTATCCGAAAACGAAGTTGGCGCATGTATTTAATTCTTGTAGCTATAGCGATAATAAGACCTGCACTTACTAACCCACTCAAATTAACCATCCTGTATAGGTATACAGGGTGGTTAATTTGACTGGGTTAGTAGTGGGAATAATATATTATTTACGATATACCTAGGTAGGTATATCGTAAATAATATATTATTTAAACTAACCTATTATTTAAATTAACCACCCTGTATAGGTATACAGGGTGGTTATTTTGTTTGGTACATGAAAGTAAATCGTATAATACTCGCGTTTCTTTTTGTAACCTTAACTTGGCAAAGTTATTGAAGTTTATTAAGGTGATTTGCAACCATAGAGATAAAAATCATAGAGATTAAAGTTATTTTTATTTCTGTAGAATAACTTGGCAAAAAGTGATAAAGAACGTAGAGGCATGGAGAGGAAGATGAAGACCTTGGAAAAGATGGATGGATTGCATGAGAGAGGTGAATGTGAATGATGAGATGACGACTAATAGAAGTGAATGGAAGAAGAAGATGTACAAATAAATTGGGTCAATGGTAGGCAGAAGAAGATGAAGTAAAACTTGGTAAAGAGTATAGACGTAGAAGGATGGAGAGGAAGAGAACGACCTAGCAATAGATGGACTGCGTGAGACAAGATATGAGAGAGATGGTTGTAAACGCTCATGTCGCTGAAAGCCGGAATAGATGGCGCAACATTGTACGAGAGAAGTTAATTCCCTGATGGGTCACGACCCCCAGCATTGGGGAATCGACGCAAGGAGGAGGAGGAGGTTGTAAACGATGAGATGATGACTAATATAAGTGAATGGAAGAAGAAGATGTAGGTACTGCGCTGACGCCAAATAAATTGGGTCAAGGGCAGGTAGCAAAAGATGAAGTAGTACTTGGTGAAGAGTATGAACGTAGAGGGATGGAGAGGAAGATAACAACCTAGAAATAGATGGACTGCGTCAGTATAGTTATGAGAGAGATGTATGTAAACGATGAGATGATGGCAAATAGAAGTTAATGGAAGAAGAAGATAAACTAAATTACCCTAAATAAACTAGGATAAGGACAGGCAGAAGAAGAAGAAGAATAACATGATAAAGAATGATGAGTATGAACGTAGATGAATGAAGAGGAAGCGGGCGACCTAAAAAAAGATGGATGGACTTTGTGAGACAGACATCAGAGAGATGATGTGATCGATGAGATGATGACTAATAGAAGTGAATGGAAGAAGAAGACATACTGCGCCGACACCAAATATATTGGAACAAGGGCAGGCAGAAGAAGAATATTGGTAAAGTACCTACAGTGCCTGTAAATGCATAACATGTTCTATCTATGATGTAGTATAATATGTAAGTATGTTGTGGTGTCCCATCCCTACTATTGGGGCAACGACCTCTGGTTATAATATTGTAAGTAAATACATAATAGTATACATTAATCCAACAACAATGCCTAACGATACTCTGTTTACTTTAATATCTCTATTAATCTGTATTTTATCACAACGTCTACTTAAACGCCGAAGAGTAAAGTCTTTAAGTACGCAGATGAACGCTTTATTCTCTTAAAAAATAACGCTAAAAATAACTATAAATTAATTTTAACAAAAAAGAGCACAACAGATAATTATTTTTCACATAACTCTTCATTTTTAATGGCTAATCGAATAAATAAATAAAATCTTAATTATAATAAGAAAGTCAAACTACGATACATTTTGTTGTATAAGGTTACAAAGAAAAATAAACTGCAAACTAAAATAAAAACAAAACAAAGAAAAATAAACAGACTATAGCTATAAAATTATTAAAACAAAATTTTATAACATTAATTGTTTATTAACATAATTAAATTTATAAAGTGAGGTTAAATCAAAAAAACTTTAAGAAATCACAAAATGACAAAAAATAAACACGGGCATTCCATAAAATGAAAGGAATTTGTATTAAATAATCTTAAAACACCTATAATATTAAATAAACAAAGCACAAAATAAACAAGAGACATGCTCAATTGCTCACCTTCTGGGCATGGGCCACCAGCAGCCGCGGAATTATTAGCAACACGAGGGGGCGCGAGGGAGACGACAAAATGCTCAACTTTTACAGAAGGCTGTGGGAGTAGCGTGCGCGACGCGATCCGCGGGTACCGGCGATTCATTTAGAGACAGCATGGAGGCTGCGAGTAGAGGCCGCCCCGCGCACACCGCGCTACCCCCGCCCGCCCTGCGCCTTTGGCACCGCGCATGTGCCCACCCGTCCTCCAATCCTGGCCCTGTTGCTTCTGACACTCGCGCAACGTCAAAACGTAAACGTTATGAATACGGTTAATCTTCTGACAATCGCGATCATCTACGTTTAGATTAGGGACAACTTTTGCGAGACGAGACGCATTGTTTGCGTTGGGGTTCAACTTGGCTGCACGAGACGTCTCGTCTTCGAGACGCTTTTGTTTAAAATTTTAATGAAATTGAGTAAGGAATTTAATAACACTGTTTTGATTACTATTAATAACTTGTACTTGAAATTCTAAAGGTGTAGTTAGAAAAAAATAGTAATAGGGTCCCGTTTTTACCCTTTAGGTAAGGAATCCTAAAAACAGATTAAATAAATAAATATAAATATTGCAGGACATTCCACACATCGCCATCTAGCCCCAAGCTAAGTAACTAGACTTGTGTTATGGGTGTTAGACAACGGATATACTACTTATATACTTTTCTTTTGTAAATATATACATATAATACATAGAAACAATCAGACCACAGACAAATATCTAAGCATAAATACATGTCTGAGGCGGGAATCGAACCCGCAACCCTGTGTTTGGCAGTCCGGCATGGTGACCATTGTGCCAACTGGGTCGTCAATTTAAAGTTGTATAGTGTAATTTAGTAAGACTTTTAATATTATTCGTTTTTTCTGTATTCAGAATGAACAGATGATACTTGATCTGTGCCATCCACCCCGTTAAACGACGGGGTCGGCACTACAGGGGTCGATGAAACAATTTTTCCCAACTGTCCCGTTAACGGGGCGGTACGACCGGGGTGGATAGGATGCAGTCGCAATTAACACGATCCCAATAAATACAATTCATTAAATTTAACAAAGTCACTTAATCGGGGTTACTTAAAAAACATAAAATTCGCTTAGTCCGTAACTCTTACCCGCTGAACCGACGTCAGGGACTTACAAGCTAAATCTAAATCCCTTAAATACGTTACCCACATATTTATGGCAGGGCTATTAGCATCAGTTAAGCCTATGACCTGACGTAACGACTAATTTTAAAAACATTCTGTTGGAATTGATGAAAAAAATTGTCACAAGAACACGAACAGACCATTAATTCTAAACGAAGAATATTATCGTTTTTTAAAGGTATAATGGCTTTTCTCTTGAAAATCTGTCAAAAAATTGCGGAATCAAAGAACTCTATCTCTAACGTACTTCTACTAATACTTACTGGGCTGTTAAGGCGAAAGGGTACCTACCAGCGCTCTCTCCATACAAACGTAGTCGACTGTCCTCCCTGGATTATGACTAGCACACATATTTTTGTTGCATAACACCTATAACTGCAATGACTATGCCCCTATGTTTTGTTTTTTTTGCATGGTCATGGCAGTTATAGGTTTTATGCAACAAAAATATTTGTGCTAGTGTCATTATCCAGGGAGGAAACAGTCGACTACGTTTGTATGGAGAGAGCGCCGGTACCTTTTAGGTACCTATAGAATAAGTACGAAAATAAATCGTAGCACGTCGAGTGGATAAGTCGATTTGCAAGATTTAAAAGAGTACATCATATTTTTCCACTGAAAATATGTTACCTCATGTAGCTAAGATGTTTTAACTTGCTGCCGACGATGTTGAGGACTACTTCTGTGCACCTAAACAAACAACATTTGATTTTTATACACCAAATAGGGACTATAGACCTCAGTATCTGAAATGAATTTCAACTTGCTAGTTCCACCCGTTCCTGTGAAAATCGGTGGTGACACCCCGACAGACGAACAAGAAACCAATTTTATAAGGGTTCATTTTTTACCATTTAAGGGGAGGAACCCTAAAAATAATTTACGAATGAATACCCTTGAGCATTCCAAAAACGTCTTTGAGATATTTAAGAAATAAACAAAAACGTGTTCTTACATTTAAAAGTAAGATACCACAAAACAAAACAAATCAAAAGAATTCCTGGTTTCATTCGTAGTCACTTCGTACTACACAAAGCCAAAAATTAAACATTATTGGTAAATGAAGTGTAGACAAGAAACCATCTAAGATCTATGATTTCTCTAAATTTAAAACTAATTCTAATAATATGATATTAAATTATTAAACAATAATAAAATATAGGTAAGCAGTTTAAGGGGTTAAACGAATGTTATTGTATAGTTTCGATGGTTCGGTTGAAACAAAAACAAATGATGATAAAGAAACAAACAAAAATTTTAGCGGGTTAGAGGGTAAAGTCTAGATGAACATACATACCCGCGTACCTACATTAAAATACTATTTTATACCTATACTAGCTTTTGCCCGCGACTTCGTCCGCGTAGAAGTCGAAAGAATATTTATGAAAATTTTTAAGTGGATTGGACGAATCAGGTTATCCCATACAAACTTTGCCCCCCTTTTTCACCCTCTTAGGGGTAGAATTTAGGAAAATCCTTTCTTATCGGATGCCTATGTCATACAAAGAACACACTCTCCAAGTTTCAGGTCTCTACGATCAGCGGTTTAGACTGTGCGTTGATCCGTCAGTCAGTCAGGACAAAGCATTTTATAAGTATAGATGTCAAAGACCGCATACATACATAGACATACATACGGACCGAAAATATAACCATTCCTTTCGACTTCGCCACAGTCGGGTAAAAAGTCACATCTTGGAATATTTTTCTTGGTATCGGCAAATGGCTAGTAAAGTCGTCTGGATATGCCATTTTCGTAACGGACCATTCAACTAAAAGTGCTCGTACTTTCCATAAAGATGTTCGATAAAACCCACTATATACAATACAGGAAATACGAAACCGGAAATCGTAAACGTAAATTCATTCCTAAGCGAGTGAATGCTTTAACGTGAAACAGTGTAGGCCTTCGCATATTCAGGCTGAGCTTCACCGACTTCATCTAGATACAAAGCTTTCGCTACACACACTCTCACTGAACCATTTCAAATCTACGCCCGCGCGCGGTAATTTGTACTTTAGCTCCTAGAATTGAATCTCTGGTTAAGCACTAAACCCCTTTAGATAAATTAATTTAGTTTCCTGATTACACCACTTGCTTTGATGACGTCTTAATTCAGGATTTGTTTTACACGACGTTGGTTGTGTAATTTCCCCAATCGTGCCCTAATAATCCCACAATATTCTTCTTTGTTCACCGTACAAAAACTTGAGGAGTTCGAAAATTTGCTGATAATATTTTGTTCGAGACTATGAAAGAGGACATTGAAAAGGGACCAATAAAATATGCAGATTTGACTGTGGCCGTATTTTTCTCCGTGTAATCTGCATTATTCAGGCTTTGTCACGAACTTGGACAGTTTAACAGCGTTTATCTCTCGCCTTGCAAATTGAGCCACGACTTTAAGACAAACGGGAGTCACTTTCATTATCATAATGGACCTCGGCCGATTCTTTGTCGGTGATCCGAGGATTGATGCCGGCTGACATTTTACTACGGATGAATTTCGAGGGATTGCCTTCATTGCCTCATCCTCATTACTCATTCACATTATGTGCGGCTTCTTTTTAACTTTGTGACGATATTGATGAGCCAGTAAAAGAGTGTTATTCGAATAGCAAAAATCATACTATAGCCTGTTGCAAAAAAAATGGAAGATTAGAAATGTATTCGATGTACCTAAGCAGTAATTTATCCATGAACAAAGTTCCTGCTCTAACGGCAAGGAGAACGAGTGTCCACTAGACCAAAACTAATCGCTGATAGAGTGGTACGCGCTTGCCAACGATTGGACTATTGATTCGCAACTAAGCTTTCAATATACAAAATAATGGCGTTTTGGTCTCTATATCAACATTATCAAATCCCTACTAACAAACTGTTTATTTTCATATTTATAAATATATGTTCCTTTTCTTAAATTACACAAATAGGGAAATAAATAAATAAATATTGCAGTCCTGCAATATTTATTCCACACATCGCCATCTAGCCCCAAGTTAAGTAACTAGACTTGTGTTATGGGTGCTAGACAACGGATATACTACTTAAATACTTTTCTTTTGTAAATATATACTTATAATACATAGAAACAAACAGACCACAGAAAAATATCTAAGCATAAATACTTGTCTGAGGCGGGAATCGAACCCGCAACCCTGTGTTTGGTAGTCCGGCATGGTGACCATTGTACCAACTGGGTCGTCAAATAACTATGAAAGTTTGTCATTAATAACTATGACAAGGTAATCTTTAAGACCGATCTTAGAAAACCTAAAAGTAGATCTACTTATTAGTTGTTAAAATCAAATTAGGATACGTACTTATTTTAACTTTTGGCGGTTTAAAAAAAATATGTGCATTATATCAACAATGAGATAGAATCTCAATAAATGGAATAGGTACAGTCGGCTGCATAATTGCAGCCCCCGGTAGAATTCAAAAATTACTATTACTGGCATGTTTCCATTCCAATAATTTTTGTTTGATAAATTCATGAGTTAGAAGACTTTAAACTTCAACTAAAGCAGGTACCTAGAATCTTGCTTGTGTTGAAAACATTCTTATAACAGCCATTTTGGAGCTCTACGATGGGTCTGCAATTATGCAGCCGACCGTACCTAAATACCTAGTGTGAAGCCAAACACAAGCACGAATACAATTCGTCATAGTGCTATGCAATATTGGTGTAGTCGGTCAAGCATCAGCCTTCCATTGCTCTAATCGTTGATGGAGCGAGCAGGCAGCGGGACGAATTTCAGGCGATTTATGACGTCTGCGGCTTCCCATCGAATGTAGCAAAGCTGTTCTGTTACCCACATTTACTGTGCATTCCGAACGTATCGTAACTTGCCTTACAAACCCGCCACAGATTATATTCCAATGGCACAATAATCAAAACTGATATCGCTACAATTTCGATTGAATTCGATTAAGCACATTCAGTTCTAACCCAGATTAAAAAATGACTTTGTATGTCGAACCCTTTTAAAAAGCAATAAATGTACCTTAACACAATGATTGTAACATTCCCTTCACAATATCGAATCGCCGCGTCGTCGAGAGAAGCGGTAAAGTGACTGAAAAAACTTTGAATCTCGGATTTGTAACAAAAAATGTGACAAGTCATCAAATCTACATATTTTATTAGACTTCTCCCTCGCAAACTTCGACCCGGACTGTTCCCTTCTGTTAGCTCGAAATGTTCCCTTCTAGTGATGTCCATGTACGATCTAACAAAGAATTATACAATTGGAACGAAGTTCCTTATCGCGCGTTGCGAAAGGGGCTAGACGAAAAAAATTAAGACCAAAAGTTGTAACGACACTTTTTGCTATAGTTGTAAGCCGTGCGGCGTGAGTGTGTTTCTATCTCTCTCTCTCTCTCTCTCTCTCTCTCTCTCTCCCTCCCTCTCTCTCTCTCATAGTTTCATTATAGGCAGCATTTTTTTTCTCCTTAATTAATGTTTTTTGCCGCCTTTTTGTCCACAACTTGTGTTTAATGCTCACTTCTGCAATACATTTTAGTAAAATCTCAGAGAACACTGGTTTTCTTTTTATGTTGCGTTATTTGAGTTTCAGACCTCTACTTACGCATGTTTATTCAGCTCATCACTACATAGTATAAAACAAAGTCGCTTTCCGCTGTATGTCCCTATGTATGCTTAGATCTTTAAAACTAACGAAACAGATTTTGACGCCGTTTTTTAAAAAGAAAGAATGATTCAAGACAAAGGTTTATATGTATAAAACATGCATAATATAGCCGTGCGTAACCGGGAGCGTGTCGCTAGTTTTTTAATAAGTCAAAGACAACAATAATTTAAAAAAAACATATCGATAGTATTATAAGCAATTGGACAGCCTAGTTACAGGACTTTCAAATAGGTATCAATGAGAAAATGGGAACGAACACGGAGCGGCCGCGGGCAGGATTGGGCGGGTGTCTCTACTCTAACTCTGTGGCGACACTTCATAAAGAACACTTTTATCCTTTTAGATTCATGACTAGCTTTTACCCGTGGCTTTATGCTTTTAGAAGTCGTTTTGTACAAATTATTTTAAAACAAAACATCTTCAGTAATTACTGACCAAAATAGCATTTCTGAAACATAAATTTGTGAGAGAGTATGTAATCTTAGTCGCTCTTCTAATGTAGGTAAAATTGATAGAAATAATAATTAATTTAATAGTAATAATAATAAATAATCTACTATTATATTAATACCTTCGGTTTCTTTTATTAAGTACTAGTTACGTGCCACGGTTTCACACGCGTAAGTCTTCTTCCCGTGGGAATATCAAATTAAAGTAGCCTTCCTTGATAAATGGAATATCCAACACAAAACGATTTTTTCAATTCAAACCTTAGTAAGATTAGCGCGTTCAAACAAACAAACAAACTCTTCAGCTTTTTAATATTGGTATAGATTATTGAACTATTAATAAACCAGTAAAAATATATTCTTCTTAGTTCTATTCCAATCATGTTGGATTGCAATGTTGTTCAATACTGAATATAATCAGGACTGAACTTTTTCCTATTCGGTTCCAAAGATAAACTTGTTAAACCACAAAGCTTTTCGTTCGAAAAAGTTCAAAAGAAAATATCTTAAAAGCAAGTCATTTGAACGATCGAGTGGTGGAACTGTGAGCGATATACTGTGAGAATTAAAGACTTGCTATATATTATTCAAATCCATTCTGGAGCGCGGGTCTTTTTACTGTGAAGTGGCGGTTGCGTGGTACATCGCTCCGCACTTCGGGACGTGACCGACCGCTCGCCGCGCCCGCTCGGAATCACATCGCAACGTTACATACTGCCTGGATACGACACTTTAATCTTGCTTTTATTATAGAAAAATAAAATATTAGCTACTCGTACCATTTCAGTTACTGCAATTTATGGCCGATTCGAAGTCGCAGCCCGCCGTCCGCCCGCTTATGTGTGGGTTAGGTTTTGATTATCGAGTCGTTGGAGGTTATACTCGTAGATACCTAAAATGCTTTGTCCTAAATGACTGACTGACTGACTGACGGATCAACGCACAGCCTAAGCCGCTGATCGTAGACACCTGAAACTTGGAGGGTGTGTTCTTTGTGTGACGTAGGTATTCGATAAGAAAGGATTTCCCGTTTTACTCCTAAGGGAAAAAGGGGGCAAAGTTTGTATGGGACAACGTGATTCCTAGGTCTATTTTCGACTTTCATGTGGACGAAATCGCGGGCAAAAACTAGTAGTTTATATTAGATTGATGTTTGGATCGATTATGCTATGTAACAAGAAAGTATACTTTGTCTAGGTTTCAATATATACTACGACTAAAAAATGATAAAATATGAACTCTGTATCAACTAATTATTACGGTAATAAACTATTTATTTAATTCTCAAAGTAAAATTATTGTCAAATCGAAATAGTTACGAAAAAAACAACATTTCAAGTAAACGTTAAATTATTTCGTGAGATAATTCAAGAGATGTCTCAAAGTCAAATGAACTTTTTGCAGAAATGTCGTGTCTTGCAGGTTTTATAATAAGTGATGTTATAGTGGCAGAAACATTTTCTTTTAGAGCTCTTTCCAAAGTCTTTAGATCGGAAATGAAATGTTTTATTCTAGCCAGTGAAAATGTCACGAACGGCTCGAGGCCGAATTACTTGCTTGAATTTTTTTTAAGGTCGGTTCGTTGAATATAATGGTCATTCGATACACACTGGAACCAAGACGAAACAAAGCGTGAAAAATAGAATTTCATTGGAGTTTGTTCTGAAGCCATTTTTATTAATAAAATTTTAAAAAATCTATACAAAGGGGCTTCGCTATGTTATTTAATATAACCCATATTTAAAGTTTGTTAAATTAATTACCACTAACAAGGGTCTTTCTCAATGACACCCACCCATTTTTGAAAACTATGTGATAATTATTTTTTATTAAAATTATCAAATATATTTTATTTTTAATGAGCACAGCTGCCTACCTTTTAAGTGAAGAGGAATTTTAAAATCTAATATAATATAGAACTGAAATTAAAATTACACATTAAAAACCTGTCAAGTGCGAGTCGGACTAGCGTAACAAAGGTTCCGTAGTCATGCATTTGGAAAAAAAACCATATTATTTTGGAATGTATGTGTCGCGGACGACTAAGTGTCGGGCGATCGGCAGGCTTTGTTTTGATTTTAATTTGTAGTATGTACCTAGTATATTTCAAAGCCGGTTGCCCGATAGTAGCTTTCTATAGATAGATGTATAGGTAGGTAAAGTTATAAAGTCGATTTGTTTGTAAACATTGGGTCTCCGGCTAAGGTACTATGTTGCTTGACCGTAAAGAGAGCACCCTTGCTTATTTTGTTATTTTCCTTGTTTTAATCTGGGAAATGTTAGTAAATACTGGTACTTCCTACCTATTTAGGGTTCAAGGAACACATAATATTTTATGTTTGTTGGTAAATAGTAAATTCATGTAAATTATGCGTATTAGCTTATATGTGCTAGCGCAGTAAGATGATGTAAATAACGAGTTTTGTGTTTTGTTTAAGGGCTTAGAGATGCTAGTTTGTCATGTAAACAATGTTTTAGTATGTCTAGGAATGGTCTAATGACCTGACGTTTTGTTTGTTTACATTCTGTAGTTAAGTACCTAAAGTTTTGTGGAAAATTACCAAGTTCGTTAATGTTTTGAAATGTTGTATGAGAAAGGGATATCTCCTGTCTCGCTCGGAGGTTGTGTAGACAAAGACGGCAGTACGATGAGCGAGACAGATGATTTTGGCGGCACGCCGTCGGTTGTTTAGAAATAGGCACTTCCTGCTACATAGTATAATGTAAGCGTTTGATATGTACGATAACCTGTAAAATTTTGTAAGAAGTTGCTTTTATTTTCATTTTTTGTCGATCTACGGAATAAACGCTCTACTATTGTTATACATTAAGAAGAAAGAAATACAGTCCATTTGTTACGAGGAAAGTGGTGTTTTAATTCAACATCGAAGTAGAAACCCCCATAGTATGGTTGGTGCCTCGTTGGTGCCATGTAAATTATTATTTTCCACTGAATTGTATGGAGCGCCAATACCATACTATTCAATGGTCAACATACTAGAACTACGTGTCACATAGCTTTGACCATTTCTGCCGTGTACATTTCGTCAACGGACGCGTGCTGCCGAACGCCGTCAACGATCGCCGTTGTTAACCTTGTAACCGCTCATTGACAACCAAAAAATTACTCCTGTTGTTGCCGCCCACTTTCGCACAAAACGCGCTACGTCAACTCGCTCTGCTTCTACTATTTGTCCCGATATTTCCACAGGATTGTTATCAACGCGGGTAAAACCACGGGACGCAGTTTCAACTCGATATATCAACCCTTTCCAAAGAAAACAAAAAAAGTAATTAAAATCGGTTCATCCGTTCGGGAGCTACGATGTCACAAACAGACACACACACAGACGCGTCAAACTTATAACACCACGTCGTTTTTGCGTCGGGGGTTAAACAAGGGTCTTGACATACAGACGACAACGGTACAAACCTACGAGTGATATTAAAAGAATTCCGTTTTTTCATCTTGAGACACGGAACCCTAAAAGATGTCACGAAAGTATTCAAATATCATCAAATATTTGCTGAGTCGACAGAATATCAAAGGGTGTAAGTACTTACCTATAGAAGTAACAGTGTTCTATAAAAAACACCTGCGGTCTCATAAAAACTCAGATATTACGTAAAATTGCCTCGCACTTCATTATTTGGTAAGTACGGTACCTACACCAACACAAAGTGTATGAGAATTTATTGAATATTTATTGGAGAGAATTGTTATTGTTCCTATTGATAAGGAAAACATAGATTTACAAATCTTACTTATTGTAATTTTAATCTCTCTAAAGGAAAATGTTATCCACACCAATATAAATAAAGAGGATTGTACTAAGGAAACTACTGAACTGATTTTGTTGATACTTGGTAGTTACGAGTAGGTACATTGATTAATTGAGAGTAATTTTAAATTAAAATAAACAGTGAATAACAAAAATCCTGTAATCTCTTTTGGGGTTTCTTTAAATTAAGTACTAAAATATATCTACAAAGATATATTTTAGCATGATAATCACATATTTATTTTAATACAATACGAGTAAGGTACGATACATTTTCATTTTAAACTACCATGGTCTCGTGAAAATTATGCTTGAAACAACATCAAAAAAAAACATGGTAAATATTCCGTTATAAATGAAATGACCATGGACATTGGAAACATCGATTTCAAATGGTATGTATTTAGAAAATCTGATGAGTTTTAGGGCTCCATTGGGACTAAGTCATAAGAAATATGAGAACTAGTTTCTCCGATTACAAACTTTATTGAAATTTAGCAATAGTCAACTTATATTTCGATGTTGTTTCAAACATCAAACGAAAAACATGGTAAATGTCCCATTATAAATAACTTGAATAGCGAAAATGACCATGGCACAATTCCCATGGTCCCTATGGAACTCGTTTTTATATGGTATGTATTTAGAAAATCTGATGAGTTTTAGGGCTCAATTGGGACTAAATCATAATAAATATGAGAACTAGTTTCTGCGATTACAAACTTTATTGAAATTTAGCAATAGTCAGCTTATATTTCGATGTTGTTTCAAACACCAAACAAAAAACATGGCAAATATCTTGTTATACATAACTTTAATAGCGAAAATGACCATGGGACTATTCCCATGTTCCCTATGGAACTCG
The DNA here is from genome assembly GCA_951213275.1 of Idaea straminata. NCBI lineage: Eukaryota > Metazoa > Arthropoda > Insecta > Lepidoptera > Geometridae > Idaea > Idaea straminata. The sequence continues at coordinate 8,303,856 of OX577857.1, read as the reverse complement.
TTTTTAAATAGTATGAATTTAGAAAATCTGATGAGTTTTAAGGCTCAATTGGGACTAAATCATAATAAATACGAGAACTAGTTTCTGCCATTACAAACTTTATTGATATTTAGCAATAGTCAGCTTATATTTCGATATTGTTTCAAACACCAAACAAAAACATGGCAAATATCTTGTTATACATAACTTTAATAGCGAAAATGACCATGGGACTATTCCCATGGTCCCTATGGAACTCGTTTTTAAATGGTATGTATTTAGAAAATCTGATGAGTTTTAGGGCTCAATTGGGACTAAATCATAATAAATACGAGAACTAGTTTCTGCCATTACAAACTTTATTGATATTTAGCAATAGTCAGCTTATATTTCGATATTGTTTCAAACACCAAACAAAAACATGGCAAATATCTCTTTATAAATAACTTTAATAGCAAAACTGACCATGGGACTATTCCCATGGTCCCTATGGAACTCGTTTTTAAATGGTATGTATTTAGAAAATCTGATGAGTTTTAGGGCTCAATTGGGACTAAATCATAATAAATACGAGAACTAGTTTCTGCCATTACAAACTTTATTGATATTTAGCAATAGTCAGCTTATATTTCGATATTGTTTCAAACACCAAACAAAAACATGGCAAATATCTCGCTATAAATAACTTTAATAGCCAAAATGACCATGGAATTTGGGAACTAGTTTTTAAATGGTATGTATTTAGAAAATCTGATGAATTTAAGGGCTCAATTGGAACTAAATCATAATAAATATGAGAACCAGTTTCTGCGATTACAAACTTTATTGATATTTAGCAGTAGCCAACCGTCTTGTTTGAGTGGTAGCATCGACATTAGAGAAGTCTGGTGAGTCTGTCTACCTTCTCCGGCGGTAAACAAGCTCGGCAAGTTTCCCCGCGAAGTTCACAACTCGTACCTCATTGCGGGAACTAAGATGAACCCACTAGTAAGTTTCAGTACGTTTATTACCGCAATGGATGTTTGATGAATATTTGATACGACTACAATTTCGTGGACACTTTGACTGACAATAATTGTAGGGATCTCTCACTGACATTTAATTATCAACTATACCGAAAGTTCTCAGCATTCATTATTTGGATTCATTAACACTGCTTCGGGATAGGTTTCTGAATTCCATTGAACTGTAGATGAATGCAGTCTGTTGGAAATCTAACTGAAAAGTTAGATGGGAAAGGTTTTTTGCTTGTTTGGACGAGAGAGTTCGCTGTTGAAGGCTTCTGGTTTGTTGGTTTAATTTTGCCGCTGTTGGTTTATTGATAGAAATGCACAGTGCTTTGAACACTTTGAAATTGACAGTTGCTCACTATTGTCACAATTTTAAAATACACATCAAATTGACATTTTGGCATCTCTTAAAATAAATGAAAGTAGAGCTGGAAGTCTTGGCGGGAACGAGTTAACAACATGTCGTGCTGCAGTTTTATTTTCATGAAACTTATTTGTAACCCGAGTTAAATTGTATAATTCTGCTGGAATGTTATTCAATTTAGTTCTGTGAAAGTGCACAAGTGTAGTGAAAGTAAAAATCAGTGTCAAACATGAAGTTTTCTCGTTGCCTCCAAATCTCCTATTAAGGTTATGGTAAACTTGCCACCGCTTTACTATAGCCCCTGACTTGACGGACTATGACGACTTTGACTTTTTTGAAACGCTTTAGGCCCGATTATTGGGTCATAGTTTGATGCAAAATATAACTTGACACTGGCTAAATGCACGGGCGAAGCCATAATTAATAATAAAAAAATAAAAAAAGTAGAGCTGTCAGGCTACGTTTTTGCATTTGATTCTATTCTGAGTGTTTAATCAACTTCAAAAAAGAGGAGGTTCTCAATCAATATATGTTTTTTTATGTTTTATACCTACTAACAATGTACTGTTGTCTGAAATTAATCGCTTCATTAGTGATTGATAACTATTTTTCTTTAAAATAAAACTTCAAAACAACCGAGCAAAGTCAATAATAAATAAATAGGCACTAAGGCAGCCTTCAATATTGAAAAGCATTAACTTCTTTAAAACGGTCGAATAAACAATGGTCCGTTTTAATGTCGTGGCTTTCTCGTAGAGTGCTGTACGCATTTCTGTCGGGCACAAATCCTGGGCACTCGGTGACACTCGACAGTGATCTGACAGGTAGAGAGGAGCCATTAACGCGCCTTTGCGGCGAGGAGCTCTACACCGGTGTCTCGCTGCCACCCGCCAACCCCTCGGCCTCGCTCTCTTTAAATGGACAGTTCTATCTAATGCTCTCAATGTCAACTGATGAACATATATTTTTTTATACATATAATATAATTGGAACGAAGTTCCTATCGCGCATTTCGAAAGGGGGCTAGACGGAAAAAATTAAGACCAAAAGTTGTAACGACACTTGATTTTATTACAATTCCTTCACTAATTAATCGAAAGGAACTTCGTTCCATCCGGCAGTCCCTTGACAGCTCTCAAGTTTTTAATTTCATTTATTTGCATTCATATGGTAGGTATGGTTTTCAACTCAAGCGAGATTCTAAGGCCTTGCTTGAATTCAAGCTTAAAGTTTTTCAACTCATAAAATTATTAGAATAAAAACATTCCAATAATCTATACTAATACCATAAAGCTGAAGAGTTTGTTTGTTTGATCGCGATAATCTCAGGAACTACTGGTTCGAATTGGCAAAATATTTTTGTGTTGGATAGCCCATTTATCGAGGATGGCTATAGGCAACTTTTTATCCCGATATTCTCACGGGATCGGCAGTTATGCAGGTGAAACCGCGAAGGGCTGCTAATTCGTATATATGTATTAAAGGAAAACTTTTAAAACAGGCTGAAAATGGCAAGCATGTGACATCATTGTAGTAAGTAGTAATATAATTTTAGAACTCTACGGTGAGTCTGTAATCCTGACTCCAACCAGTAGATGTTACAATAGGCATACAGGTGCGCATATAAGCCCTGCCAGGCATTATTAACGTAACATACAAATAATTTTATTGTCCCAACCTACGATACACGAATATTGATGCGTCTACTACGCATACAACAGAAGGCGCAGCTACTACCACAGAGAGTGAATGGTCGAATATTGATACAACAGAGAGCAGGAAATTGAAACAAACATTGAAATCCTTCGCGTTACATAGAACGCTATTTAACAAACAAAACAAAACGTGACACGCATTTGAAAAGAGGTTTCTTTCGACGGACAGACGGACAGACGAACAGACGGACAGACGGACAGACGGACAGACGGACAGACGGACAGACGGACAGACGGACAGACGGACAGACGGACAGACGGACAGACGGACAGACGGACAGACGGACAGACGGACAGACGGACAGACGGACAGACGGACAGACGGACAGACGGACAGACGGACAGACGGACAGACGGACAGACGGACAGACGGACAGACGGACAGACGGACAGACGGACAGACGGACAGACGGACAGACGGACAGACGGACAGACGGACAGACGGACAGACGGACAGACGGACAGACGGACAGACGGACAGACGGACAGACGGACAGACGGATAGGAATCATGTAGGAATCATGACACACGCATTATACAGATATGTGAGAGATTAGTTTATCTTATGGTTTTTCGTTTCACATTTTTTTCGCAACGCTTACTGGTTTAGATCGGATTTTTTAAAGAATAGGTCCCGTCGGAAAACCCGCGATAAGGAACTTCGTTCCAAAATTGTAGCAACTATTTACGTGGTGATGTGGTGGTGATGACTGACATTAGCATTACGTAATAATTGTAACCATTTTGATATGTATTGTACTTACATATAAGATGTTCCTATTTCTCCATCAAGAAAGACACTTTTGATGTCTGGTAATAATAATATTGGATGTAAAAGTATGTCGAAATATTAAAGTTACGAGTAGTTAAGTGTCACTCTCGCCTTACTCTGTCTGTTGTATCTACTACATGTATAAGAACTAGTTTTTGCCCGCGACTTCGTCCGCGTAGAAGTCGAAAATGGTTCTGAAAATAAGATTAGACCAATGAATCACATTGTTCCGTACAAACTTTGCTCCTCTTAGGGGTAAAATTTCGGAAAATCCTTTCTTATCGGATGCCTACGTCATACAAAGAACACACCGTCCAAGTTTCAGGTCTCTACGATCAGCGGTTTAGGCTGTGCGTTGATCCGTCAGTCAGTCATTCAGGACAAAGCATTTCATATGTATAGAAGATAGGTACTCGTATTGGTATCAGTTAGGTAGGTAGGGAGATGCGTTGTTGCACCGCAAAACTTCGAGAATAATATAACAAAGCGGCACAACCACAATAGGTACCATTTATAGGTACAGCAACTGCCACGCACGTTCGGATCCTCAACACTGCGGTCAAGCAATTCTATACCTTATTGACATGGTAATAATGAAAACGCGTTCTCATTCAAAAGTTTTACCCAGCAAAGTGAACGTGGTTCACTCCGTGCTCGTACACGCGACACTCCCAAGAGATAAGAACACATCATATAAGAGGCACCCCACCGAAACTTTGCCTTAATTTCTGTATTTTCCATTTAGTATTCGCAATTGCATGGAACTCAGCATTTCTTTATTCATTTCATTTAAAGCTATCTGTTTTGCAACAAGGGACATTCGTACACTTGTTTTTAACCGACTACGGCGAAGCCAAAAGGGAGGGTTATTGTGTTTGAGACAACTCAATATATGTTCATCTGTTCCCCCCTATGTATGTATGTATGCATACGGGCTTTTTTCCGCAACTAGACTCTTTTTAATTGGGTCCTTTTTGCGTGAGGATGGAGTAGGCTTGCCCAGCACCTACTACCCTCTCAGCTTAGTCGACCATGTCCAGAGGAGAGAACTTGTCAATACTTCTGGAGCCAACTAAGCCGCGGGTTTCATCACTGTTCCCACCTAACTTCAAAACTACTTACTATAATTCAACAAATGAGGTATCATAAGAAGCGTTTTAATGGACCGCTAGTTATAGGCTATGTGACGTCACTATAAATAAAATGTGGCGCCCTCTACAGGACATAAAGACATTAATTAAAAAATAAAAGCAATTAAAATGTATCGTGTGGTATCAAATGAAAGGGCTTAATAAACACATTTAAAAAAAAAATATATTGCACTCAAAAATATACATATATATTGCTCAAGTGATCGTGTGGGTTAAGCAACTTGCGCTATCGCTCACCTCCAACTTCTTTTATTAGAGTATTTTTTTTGGTTCTGTATTACTTGCACTTACAGTTTTTGCATAAGCTTAATAGAATCAAACATGTACTATATATTATTAAGAACTAGCTGCGCCCCGCGGTTTGGCCCGCGTAAGTCCCGATCCCGTGAAAATATCGGAATAAAAAGTAGCCTATGTATTAATCCAGGTCTCCAAGTATATAGATACCGAGTTTCATTGCAATCGGTCGAGTAGTTTTTGCGTGAAGGACACACACACATACTTTCACATTTATAATATTAGTAGAATTAACCAATTCAAATGTTTCGAGTTTAACTGTAGTAAATATAATAATATAAACAAGTATCAAACTTTTGTTATGTATTTGTTTCAGAAATTACTTGTTTTAGCTTCGGGTGACCGCTAAGGACTGACAGCGGATAAGCAAAATAAGCATCGCCATTCAACGAGGTGAAGCAGAAGTGCCCAAAACCCTGCTCGTATTTGGACTTTAATTTTTTATTAAACGTAAGTAGGTATTTAGATAGGTTATTCAATTATTTTAATTTTTTATTGTTATTAATAATATTAAGGAATTTAACAATGAAGTATTTGACGACCCAGTTGGCACAATGGTCACCATGCCGGACTGCCAAACACAGGGTTGCAGGTCGATCCCTGCCTCAGACAAGCATTTATGCATAGATATTTGTCTGTGGTCTGGTTGTTTCCATATATATTTACAAAAGAAAAGTATATAAGTAGTATATCCATAGTCTAGCACCCATAGGCTAGATGGTAATGTGTGGAATGTCCTGCAATATTAATTTATTTATTTATTCAAATTTATTAAAGTTATCAAAAAAATTCATAATCGTATCTTGCCAGCACTTGACAAATAATAATGAAATCTCCAAGTAAGTACCTACTCGGCTAACGAGTTTTTTGTGTATTTTAAACCAAATGTGTTTAAATACAACGAGAAACGAAACACAATATATCTATACATATAATAAATCTGTAGACATCAAAAAATCTGTAATTGTAAGATATCCAGAAAAAAAATACACAGGTCGCCTTAAAATCGTTAGCTGAACACGATAGGGTAGTTTTTAGAATTTTTGTCTGTTTGTCTGTTTGTCTGTCTGTTTGTTTGTTTGAACCAGGTAATCTCATAAACTACAGAACAGATTTAAACAAGGTCCACACGAATATGTTTAGAATATATCAGAATAACATTTAGGCTATTTTTTAATTTAACTTTAATACAATAATTAAGATATTTGATTAAAAAACATTTAAAAAATGTGAAATCGAAATATTTTTCCGTGGTAAAACGTAATCGAACGTCAGAAGGGAACAGTACCCTTACCACGGGTTTTTACGTATTCAATTAAACATACTATATTGAGTATTTACTATGAAACTTCCTAAAAATCAACTTACTAGGTCCACCCGTCTCTGACAATATCGGTAGTGACACACCGACAGACAAACGGACAAAAGAGTGATCGAAAAAGGGTTTCTTTTTTTCGAGTTCTTCAAAAAGTCATGGTAGGAGTGCAGTACATGCCTCCGTTCAAGATGACAGCTGACATAAAACCAAATAGTTTGCATTTAATACTACCTACGTGAAACTGAAAATGAGGTTAATACAAAGAGGTACTACTACATAATATTACCGATCTCCTTTACCGAAGACCTCCGATGTTACACTTCTATCGCGCTTTTCTCCTGCTATAGTTTGAATTATGAGTTCAAGTAGCGGAAACCTTAGATAGTAAAAACAAAAAAGAATTATCCAAATCGCTCCAAGAGTTTACGAGTAATCAGCGATCATACATAAAAAAATATATATTTACGTGACGAATTGAGAACGTCCACCTTTTTTGATGTCGCTTAAAAAATATACAGGTAATAGTCGTTTGTAAAAATCATTTTTTTTTCCAAAATTACGTAGCCCTGCCAGCTACCTAATAAAAAACTGGTTATTTTTGTCAAGAATTCAGAAAATGGGATTCATAGGACATTTTGTGCTAATAGAAATTGGACTTAGTTTTAGCTTATCATATTGTTGTTTATTATGTTTTATTTGTGAAAATTAACAAAAATAGTACATTGTTACTCATTGAGAAAGTCACTCATTGAGTCCCTCGAAGTATAAGCGCCCTCGCTACGCTCGGGCGCCAAACTCCGTCTCGGGACTCAATGAGTGACTTTCACACCTTGGGCAAACAAAACAAACCCGAGATAAACACTGTGCTTTGCATTACGAATAAACATAAAATTCTTCCTAATAACGAGAGTGAATGAGAGACTCCATACTACCTGATCCTCTTACAAGGTTGGGACCTTATGTAGATTTTTTGCTTTTGCTATTTGTTTTCAACATGTTTTCAATACTCAAATACGTCGGTACTATCCGAAGAGATTTTTATTAATTAGTTTATCCAACACTGAGTGATGACGCGAAGTCCGTAGATTTAAATTACAGTTTTTGTAACATGGTTTGTCTAGAAAATGTAATTTACACAAAATACATAATCATAAATGAAAAACCAGATTAAACTTAACACAAAAACATAATAAAATAACAAAAGATAATACTAATTAAAATCATTCAAAATGCAAGCATTTCCCGCCAGTATTTTTTACTCAAGAAACGACACTGACCGCACGGTCACATAAAGCCACATCTGCAACATCTTGACAGGGCGCCGCAGCATGGTCATACGTCGCTTTGACCATTTTCATCTTTACATTTATTTTATTAAATAAGATATCTTGAACTAAATATATCTACCTGAATTCGATTACTAAGAAAAAACCTATTATGTACTAAACTCTGGCAGTATGGATGAGCCGTGCGAAGCCATAATTGTTATTCTTCGGTGTTACCTAAATCAAGGAGGTTAGGTTTTTGAAGTCCCTAATGCGTAATGATACTGATACTGGCTACAAACACATTGCACAAGCCGCGCGAAGCCATAATTTAACATGACAGCTGTCAGTGAAAGCGATTTTCCCTAGGGCCGAAAGTTTTTCTTCCTACACGCTCTTCAGGCATCTTTAGATCTACTTTCGTAGTATGAGTAAGCCTAGAATAAGAATTGCCTTTGCCAAATCAATTAATAATATAGTTTAAAAACAATGTAACCACCTATTTTGTTTTTATAACTTACACCGAATGATAAATTGTATCTATGCAGAAAAATGCTAGGTATTCTAAATAACCCAAAACCACATCGCGATCGAAGTCGCGGGCAACAGCTAGTCTATACATATAATAAATCTGTAGACATCAAAAAATCTGTAATTGTAAGATATCCAGAAAAAAAATACACAGGTCGTCTTTAAATCGTTAGCTGAACACGATAGGGTGGTTTTTAGAATTTTTGTCTGTTTGTCTGTTTGTTTGTTTGTTTGAACCAGGTAATCTCATAAACTACAGAACAGATTTCGACAAGGTCCACACAAATATGTTCAGGAAATATCAGATTAACATTTAGGGTATGTTTCAATTTGAGTTTAATACAATAATTAAGATATTTGATAAAAAAAACATTTAAAAAATGTGAAATCGAAACATTTTTCCGTGGTAAAACGTAATCGAACGTCAGAAGGGACAGTACCCTTACCACGGGTTTTTTACGTATTCGATTAAACATAATATATTGAGTATTTACTATGAAACTTCCTAAAAATCAACTTACTAGGTCCACCCGTCTCTGAGAATATCGGTAGTGACACACTGACAGACAAACGGACAAGAGAGTGATCGAAAAAGTGTTTTTTTTTTTCGAGTTCTTCAAAAAGTCATGGTAGGGCTGCAGTACATGCCTCCGCTCAAGATGACAGCTGTCATAAAACCAAATAGTTTGCATTTAATACTACCTACGTGAAACTGAAAATGAGGTTAGTACAAAGAGGTACTACTACATAATATTACCGATCTCCTTTACCGAAGACCTCCGATGGTACACTTCTATCGCGCTTTTCTCCTGCTATAGTTTGAATTATGAGTTCAAGTAGCGGAAACCTTAAATAGTAAAAACAAAAAAAGAATTTTCCAAATCGCTCCAAGAGTTTACGAGTAATCAGCGAGCATACATAAAAAAATAAATATATACGTGACGAATTGAGAACCTCCTCCTTTTTTGATGTCGGTTAAAAAATATACAGGTAGTTATTTGTAAAAATCATTTTTTTCCCAAAATTACGTAGGCCTGCCAGCTACCTAATAAAAAACTGGGTATTTTGGTCAAGAATTTAGAAAATTGGAAAAGGGGTCCCAACATTCAGTATGGTAGCGTGGTTATATGTTATGTTATGTTTTTTGACCCGATGAATAAATTATGCCCAACGCTTTATAGGTTTTGTTTGATGGCATTATTTGTCATTTTCGATAGGTATGGGACTCAAAGTGAACCGCAAACTTTTGAAAAATTATAGGTTTTCATTTTTCTTTAAATATTCCATTTCCGAAACGTCTCGCTTTAGAAGTTGAATGTCCTTTTGTAGTTTGGCATAAAGGTTTTGGAATAATCGGTTTTGACATAAAAACCTAAACTAGGCATAACATAATTTTACACAATTATTTTTGGCATAAAGTCACCGCGCACTCTTAGAAAATCAAGGAACATCACGTTTCTTCAAAAACCCTGTATCGAAAACGCTTTAGGGGGTTGGTGTTTTTATTATTTGTTTTTTTTTCGATGCCCTCTATCGATAGGTATGAGTCTCAAAGAGCACCGGGCACTTTTGTGAAATCATAGGACATCACGTTCCTTCAAATACCCCGTTTCCGAGATGTTTTAGATGTTTGGTGTGAAAGCATTTTTTGTTCAACGTAATGCCTGCTATCGATATGTAAGGATCTCAATGTGCATCGCGTTATTTTAAGTATTAGTATTTGTTCTGTCCAATTGCCTTTCTTTTTAATCATTAATATTATTATTTGATAATAAAAACAATGTAAAATATTGTTTGCACCAAAATAGATTATTATTTGCATGATGTTGGTGTTATAAATACTATAATAACCTCTTATATTATTAATTGAAGAATATGAATCGAGACACAAAGGTAGTTGATAATTATTTTTTCTTTAATTTACAAAAATCTAAAGATAACTAGGAAGACAAAGTATGTTGAAAGTTTTGTGCGTATAGAAATTGGACATAGTTTCAGCTTATCATATTGTTGTGTATTATGTTTTATTTGTGAAAAATTAACAAAAATAGTACATTGTTACCCAAGGTGTGAAAGTCACTCATTGAGTCCCGAGCGTAGCGAGGGCGCTAATACTTCGAGGGACTAAATGAGTGACTTTCACACCTTGGGTAAACAAAACAAACCCGAGGTAAACACTGTGCTTTTCATTACGAATAAACATAAAATTCTTTCTAATAACGAGAGTGAATGAGAGACTCCATACTACCTGATCCTCTTACAAGGTTGGGACCAAAGAGGTTATACATTATGTAGATTTTTTGCTTTTGCTATTTGTTTTCAACATGTTTTCAATACTCAAATACGTCGGTACTTACCGAAGTGATTTTTATTAATTAGTTTATCCAACACTGAGTAATGACGCGAAGTCTGTAGATTTAAATTACAGTTTTTGTAACACGGTTTGTCTAGAAAATGTTATTTGCACAAAATACACAATCATAAATGAAAAACCAGATTAAACTTAACACAAAAACATAATAAAATAACAAAAGATAATACTAATTAAAATCATTCAAAATGCAAGCATTTCCTGCCAGTATTTTTTTACTCAAGGAACAACACTGACCGCACGGTCGCATAAAGCCACATCTGCAACATCTTGACAGGGCGCCGGCAGAGGCGCAGCATGGTCATACGTCGCTTTGACCATTTTCACCTTTACATTTATTTTATTAAATAAGATATCTTGAACTAAATATATCTACCTGAATTCGATTACTAAGAAAAAACCTATTATGTACTCTCTGTCAGTACTCTGGCAGTATGGATGAGCCGTGCGAAGCCATAATTTGACATGACAGCTGTCAGTGAAAGCGATTTTCCCTAGGGCTGAAAGTTTTTCTTTCTACACGCTCTTCAGGCATCTTTAGACCTACTTTCGGAGTATGAGTAAGTAAATTGCCTTAACCAAATCAATTAAAAATATAGTTTAAAAACAATGTAACTACCTATTTTGTTTTATAACTTACACCGAATGATAAATTGTATCTATGCCGAAAAATGCTAGGTATTCTATATAACCCAAAACCACATCGCAAACGAAGTCGCGGGCAACAGCTAGTATTAGATAATACGAAAGAGCCTATTGGTGTACACTGCGAAGTTTAACCGCGGGCGCCCGACGCGAATAAGTATTACTTCCTAACGCATATACAGAATGTTTGCCGACGGAGATTGCAATATTATGTACCAATCTCCAGGCTTTCCAACATCAGTTAAATCTCCGTGAGTTCCTTGTTACTAGAAATATTACCCTATTGTAGCAAATCCATTTGAAAACGCAAACTTAAATATAAGCAGATTTACGTTCAATATGCCTTAACTCTGATCTTTTTATGTAAATATCAGCGCTCTGCGGTTTCGCGTAGCTCCCGATCTCGTAATAATATCGGGATAAAAAGTAGCCTATGTTACTCCCAATTAATCAATGTGTCCTCATACCAAAGTTCATCAAAATCGGTCAAATCAAATCATTTATATATATCTATAAAAATCAATGCCACTTTTCGTTGTAATTTTATAACTCAAGAACGGGCTCACCTATCCAATCCAAACTAAATCTTTAAGCTTTGTTCGGACTATTTAGTAGATGGTTTATTTGAAGTTTGCACAAAATCGGTCGAGCGGTTCTTCATTTTTCACATTTTTTGTAACAAAGGAGTTCAATAAAAGGCGGATCATTTTGTTAATGGGGTATAGAAATATATTCTTGTATATGGCAAAACCAAGTTAGCCGGGACAGCTAGTTGTTTATAAATCTAAGAGAATTAAATAACAAGTTGATAGTTCTCTAGACCTCGCCTTAATAAGCACACAAACAATTTCTTATTATAGAGTGTACATTATGGTCAAAAAATAAAATAAATCTTAAAGGAAGGTACATTGAAAATCGTTGTCTGTAGTTTGTCTATAGATGTTGACTTCAGTCCAGTAGTTTCGGAGCTCATTCGTTACAAATATCTTTCCTCTTTATTATATTTTAGATGTAGATGTAGAAAACAGATTTTGTTAACCTTAATTTTATTAATAAAATTAAATGAACACCACAACATGAAGGACGAAAGGTTAAAAGGCCGAAGCACCGTAATCTAGGAAATAGATAATTATAATATACGAGTACCTACCCAATATATTCGGTCTCGTTAAATATACGGCCAGTATAATCCTAATGATTAAATCAAATCGAACGTCCGGAATTGTTTGGTTCACTATAAAGCTTTGGTTTCAAATTGAAAAACTCATTAGTGAGAGTAGAAGTTAAGTAGAAACATTAAAGTGCTGAGTGTATTTTATGCATATTAAAATTTAACTTTGACTAAGCTTAGAGCAGTTTGAAGCCATTTTTGAAAGCAGCTACTGTGGGATCTAGCGACTGTTGCTTTAGGATAAACTTCGTTTAGTTAAAAGCAGGCTTTTGTGGTACGGTTTAAGTGAATGGCGAAAGTCAACCTCTCCGCCACTCTTTTCTTAATTATATTATGCCAATGAACAAACATTTAACGTAATAAGGAGATTTTACGTAAAACCTTTATTATCTTAAAAGTTATTTTAGTCTAAATCCTTGTGGTAAGGTAGAAACGAACGAGAAAATTTGTGTAAGAAAGTGAAGTGATGCTAAAAATGAGCGTGTTCGATCGCTGTTGGTTTTTGTAAGGGAGTAAGCACATTGATAAATCGTCATCCTCATCACACACGACATAAACAGTACAGGGCATGAGCTACGGTACGCGACGCGACATGACAAACGGTCGCGTTCCATAGCGGTAGTGAAGATTTAGTGGCGCGCTATGTTGCGATAACTACCCTCTGTTTACACTACATTTAACTTGTGCCAAGTACTGCTTTGATGGTAGGATCAGGAACCGAGTGCGAAGTCGACTTGCGACTTCTTCGAATGTAGAATATTAGTCATGGTTGGATTACTTAATACGATTCGGTATGCTGGTTACATTGCTTGGAACGTTTTCCCAAGTCGCATATTCAGTGTTAACTTTTAAGAAAGTTGGAAAATGTTTGCGTACATTTTATTATTGTGAGGACCTACCTACTTCAGTGTCGCAATGCCGCTGGCTCTACATTTCGCTGTAAATGTGTAGCACGTGACACTTATTAATTTTAAAGCTCTGACATTACAGTTCAATTTTATCGCCGTTTTCATCCAGGCACGATAACCGATTTCGAACACATTAAACCAGAAGTTTAATTTATGAGGGCTAGTGCTGGGGGGTTTTTCCAGACAACCACTCAGCGGGTCTTATCTATCTATACATATAAATTTCTTTGTCCTGAATGACTGACTGACAGACTGACGGATCAACGCACAGCCTAAACCGCTGATCGTAGAGACTTGAAACTTGGAGGTTTCTTCTTTGTACGACGTAGGCATCCGATGAGAAAGGATTTTTCGAAATTCTACCCCTAAGGGGGTAAAAAAGGGTGGGGAAGTTTGTATGGGACAACATGATTCCTTGGTCCATTTTCGACTTTTACGCGGACGAAGTCGCGGGCAAAAGCTAGTCTATACATATAAAATGCTTTGTCCTGAATGACTGATTGACGGATCAACGCACAGCCTAAACCGCTGATCGTAAAAACCTGAAACTTGGAGGGTGTATTCTTTGTGTGACGTAGGCATCCGATAAGAAAGGATTTTGACGGCCCAGTTGGCACAATGGTCACCATGCCGGACTGCCAAACACAGGATTGCGGGTTCGATTCCCGCCTCAGACAAGTATTTATGCTTGGATATTTGTCTGGGGTCTGGTTGTTTCTATGTATTATAAGTATATATTTACAAAAGAAAAGTATATAAGTAGTATATCCGTTGTCTAGCACCCATAACACAAGTCTAGTTACTTAGCTTGGGGCTAGATGGTGATGTGTGGAATGTCCTGCAATATTTATTATTTATTATTATTTACTATTTATTTATTTCCTGCAATTCTATTCCTAGAGTGGGTGAAAAAGGGGGGCAAAGTTTGTATGGGACGACGCGATTCTTTGGCCTATTTTCAACTTCTACGTGGACGAAATCGCGGGCAAAGCTAGAGTTTTATATTTTACTCTGTCTCAGGAAAATATTTTCATAAAAAAGTACCTATCTATATTTGATGGTTAAAATGTAAACAAGTGCTGACATACATAGTCTATTAGTAGCTTATTTGCTATTGCTGAAATTGTGTTTGGCGCACGACATCATCGACATACAGAATCCTAGTTTATGCATATAACGCACTTCAACGAGTCTGCCTATGAAGAGATAAGGGCCCTTTCACAAAATTCGAACTCTCGAAGAGTCAAGTGTTCGCCCATAACTGCGATCATCTAAAATGTTATAATTCATTAAAATATGTTGAGTATTTTTTGTATCATATCCTGAAATAGGAAAAATTGGAGTTTTTCATAGTTATGTTGTTTAAAAAGTTGAATAAAAACAAAACAGATTTTCTTCGCCGTCGAGTAAAAAGAAACAATTCTAAACTTTGCTCTTCAGATAGTTTTACGCAAGACTACTTTCGAAAAATTGGAAATAGTAAAAAATACATTCCGTATTAATATATATTTTTAAAATTTAAAGCATATTTATCAAAAAAGGTTTTTTTTATGTATTAACATTTTTTTTAATATTAAGTAACAAATATAATGTAAGGCTCAATTTAAGTAAATTGGCTTGCTTTCTATGAGAGAAAGAGAGAGAGAGACAGACAGAGAAACACGCGCACGCCACACGGCTTACAACTATAGCAAAAAGTGTCGTTACAACTTTTGGTCTTATTTTTTTCCGTCTAGCCCCCTTTCGCAACGCGCCATAAGAAACTTCGTTCCAAAAATATGAATCTAATTTATTAATTTGATTATTGTGAGAGAGATCATCAAAAATTCAATTCTCGCTGATTTCTCGTCGTTTTTTGTAGCTTACAAAGCTTTGACCATTCTGACCCGTGGTTTGTACAAACAAACCATGGATGCAATAAGGTCGCAATTTCGGACGGACGCTCGCTGGACAAATTTGCCAACCGGAATGATAAGTCTCAACTATGGTGCAACGGTTCGCTGTCAATATCAACATACTACGTTTTATTACCCACGTGCACCTATTCCCCCTTATTCCAAAGCGAGTTTTAAGGATAGTCCGAGATATGGATTAAACCTTAGTTTTAGACACAGATGCTCGTGAACTAGTCTAAACACCATGCCCATAGATTATATAGGGATTTAGACTATAGTTCCCTATATAATCATTATGGATAGTGTTTAGACTATAGTTCACGAGTAAATCTGTATTTAAATCTAAGGTTAAAATCCATATCTCGGACTATCCTTAAACCTCGTTTTGGAATAAGGGGGATTGAGTTTAGTTGTATCATTTCCGTCTGAGTGTACGAGCAGCGTGCTTTACCACTGACGTTTGACTAATTTGTGATCTTTTCACCAGAATATTGCAGCTCAAACATGGACCCCCTTATTCCAAAACGAGGTTTAAGGATAGTCCGATATGTTGATTTAAACCTTAGATTTAGACACAGATTTACTCGTGAAATAAAGTCTCAACACTATCCTTGTAGATTATCTAGGGCACTATAGTCTAAACACTATAGATTAAATAGATAGATAGATAAACACTTTATTTGTACAACACACAAAACATTGAAAATGACAAAAAAGACGAGAAAGCTTATTAACTACGAAATTGTACAAACTGGTGACCTTAGAGAAATAGGGATAGTGTTTAGACTAAAGTTCACGAGTAAATCTGTGTCTAAATTTAAGGTTTAAATCAACATCTTGGACTATCCTTAAACCTCGTTTTGGAATAAGGGGGGGAATGCTTACCACTTCGTTTTACATAGACTAAAACATGTATTATTGCCAGAGATTTACTCTACCTAGTCTAGATAACATTCAAGCACAATATCTATTTCGTGGACATATCAGTTTCAAACAAGTATTTATGCTTAGATATTTGTGTGTGGTCTGGTTGTTTCTATGTATTATAAGTATATATTTACAAAAGAAAAAGTATATAAGTAGTATATCCGATGTCTAGCACCCATAACACAAGTCTAGTTACTTTGGACGATGTGTCTTGCAATATTTATTTATTACGATACCTATTTCGTGGACATATCAGTTTAAAAACTGGTGTCTATCGTTGTTCAAAGTTTTCCATGACAGATGCCTACGCGACTGTAAGATACTCTCGCTGCTCATAGATACCGCGTCGTTTCTGAAATAAATCGTTTATAATCAAGTGTCGTGATGTCATCAACAACTGTCTGCGGGCCGACATGTAATTTCCCGGGCGTCAATTATCAAGGAGGGAGTTCGCGGTCGAGGGCCTACTGTCAAGACACTTTGATAACACCTTATTATAAACCCGTCAACGTAACGCTATGCAGTTTACAAATTCAATGGAAATTATACTTTTTATCACAGTTGCTCATAAAGTGGATCTTATTCAACGGCTTTTACGCTCATATTCCAACATATTATGCACGCGTGCGTTTTACATTTGCCAACTAGTGCTATAAAGTTATCCCGATAAGTTAAATTCGTATCTTACTGCTAATTACATGTTAGGTAGGTGAAACATTCTTAATTTATCTGGGTTATACTGTTTTGATGTTTAAATAAGGTAGGTACTAAAGAGTTCAAAAATATTGCCTTAAAAAAATGTTAACATAGGCTTATCACAAATATTTTGTTAATTATTATTTTGTTTTCTTTTCAAGTCTTTTCTTTTATTCGCATCTGTGATAAAAAATGTCGTACGATATACGTGTGGAATTGATCTTTGCATCTTGGTTTCTTTAACACACTCGCTGCCGCTCGCGCGTCGTAAACCGCCTCTATGCAAAGATCAATTTACCACACTTATATCGTAATGTACTATTAAAATGTAATGTATTTTTTATCATAGTTGCTCATAAAGTGGATCTTATTGAACCGCTTTTAGGCTCATAATCCAACGTATTACGCACGCGTGCGTTTTACTTTACCATAATGCACAAGTGCTGTAAAGTTATCCAGATAATAATATGTTAAATTCGTATCACGTATTTTACTGCAAATTACATGTTATGAAACATTCTGGGTATACTGTTTTGATATATAAAAAAGGTAGTACCAACAAAGAGTTTTAAAACCAGCAAAAACAGGTCAAATTATAAAAAGACTTGAAGTAAATAATATAATATAAAATGGACCATGACTATTAAAAAAAATTGATTACCGACTACACCACAAATATTTTGTTAACTATCTATTATTTTAACAAGGCTTGTCTTTTACTCGCAACTATGATAAAAAGCGTCGTACGATATATGTGTGGATTATTGATCATTGCATCTCTGCAATTTACCACACTTGTATCATAATGAATTATTAATTCAGGCTTCAGTTTGTAAAAAAGGTTATAAAATGTTGAACCTACATGTATATCTTATACTGTGGCGGTAACTTTCTCGGTTAACTACCGGATAATCAATTAACCGTTGACCGGCTGCATCCGGGTGCAACGGAACTATGATGAGACGCCGGATAAATGGACCGGAAATCTGGCTCTTGCTCCAACCCACACACAGATGCTTTGAGTTTATAATTTGCTAGGAATTATGAGTTTAGGGGAACTTCTCGTAGGTTTATTCTAGTACTTATGCTATACTTATGTTAGTTATGCTATGCTATATGCTATGTTATGTTATGCTACTTATGCTATACTTATGTTAGTTATGCTATGCTATATGCTATGTTATGCTATGCTACTAATGCTATACTTATGTTAGTTATGCTATGCTATATGCTATGTTATGCTATGCTACTTATGCTATACTTATGTTAGTTATGCTATGCTATATGCTATGTTATGCTATGCTACTTATGCTATACTTATGTTAGTTATGCTATGCTATATGCTATGTTATGCTATGCTACTTATGCTATACTTATGTTAGTTATGTTATGATAGTTCAGAAAATAGATAGATAGATAGATATATCTTTATTTGGCCAACAACAAAACTAAAAATTAGACACAATTTATTTTTTAATATGACTAAAAATAACAGACTTAATTAAATAATATAAGCTATGTTATTTACAACACAGTAACAGTGTCGCCGCCAAATAGGCTCCTGCTCAGCTATGTGTTGCATAAATGCAACGCTGATTTTCAGCAGAGACCCTGCGATTGGAGAGAGTAAGACGATGCTGTAATTTGGTTATAGTAGGCAGGAAACACTGACACTAACTTTATAAATAAACTAGCAGCGCTCCGCGGTTTCACCCCCGTAACTCCTGATATCGGGATAAAAATTAGCCTATAGCCTTCCTCGATAAATGGACTATCCAACACAAAAAGATTTTTTCAATTCGAACCAGTAGTTCCTGAGATTAGCGCGTTCAAACAAACAAACAAACTCTTCAGCTTATAATAAGTATAGATATATATTCTAAATTGTCTTAATAACCATAAATAAAATAGAACTTTAGCTTCGAAATTTCAAAAGATTTATGGTTGAACAAAGATAGGTAAGTTAGTTTTAGTATATTTAACCGCAATCCATAGAACTAGCTGTCCCATGAGCCCTTGACGGAGAGAGGCGATAGTAACGCCCGAGACATGACACCAACAAATCTGTTAGCCCTTATCTTTCAATCCGTGCCCGAAGTAAGTTAACCCGAATGATTTCCGAGTCATTAACCCACTCGTGCCCGTCCTAAGCAAGACAGACTACCTACATCTGACTTGGATCCGTATCGTGTGAACCCACTCGCACCGGCTTACAGATTAACTGTTCGAGATCCCTATGTAACACTGTATCAGAGTTATCAACCGCTACCGCGAAGAAATCGTGCTATCTCCAAACAACCGAGGCTTAACCGACTCCAATCATACTAAACAAACCTCACTAATCGTATTTCTATCCTCTATCTGGATCTGCGGAGTTTCGTGAACGCAGGGATTATGGTGTATCCAGACAAGACGGAGATGGTCTCGTTACCTCAAACGACTCCAGCTAATATGGCGTTTTAAGATTAGGTAAGTTGTCTGTAGTTCTACGCTTTGGAGCGACATTGATTTGCCCATTAGGTACAATGTTCTGATAATATCTAAAGCTACGCTTATACTTCTAAATCCCTTTTTAATTGTGGTTTAGTTAAGAGCACTCAAGTAAGGTCGACAAAGCTTTACTTACATTTTACGATAGATAGAATTTTGTTAGCAATGTTGAGTAATTCATTTATATTACCCACTAGCTGCGCCCCGCGGTTTCACCCGCGTAAGTTCCGATCCCGTGGGAATATCGGAATAAAAAGTAGCCTATGTGTTAATCCAGGTCTCCAGCTATCTAGATACCGAGTTTCATCGCAATCGGTAAAGTAGATTTTGCGTGAAGGAGTAACAAACACACACACACACACACACGCACGCACTAACTTTCACATTTATAACATTAGTAGGAAAGGATAGGAAGTAGGATAAGTAGGAAGTAGGATTATATAATATGTGTTCAGATAAAGAAAACGATTAGGTGCGATCGGAGTTTTTAAAATTACTATTATTGGAATGTTTTTAAGCTATTGCATAGCTTTTATAGCGGGGTTTGATCGCGGCGATCGAATCAAGAAATTCAGTAATGAAAACAAAACCTAACACCCCCCACTCCGCCTACCATGTAGCTCGGTCGAGCGTTCGCTTAACGGGTACGTATATAGTACGACTGTACGAAGCTCGCACGATGCAATAGCTTTACAGCGGCAGTCCCCGAGTGCCACACGTTTTTTTTTGGTTCGTTTTAATGTTTGAAACGAATAGACTGCTGAACCGATTTTGATAAGATGTATCATCATGTAATAAACGTATCATCAATAACATACGCTTATTACATAGACATTTTATCCTGATATTCCCACAGGATCGGGAGTTACGCTGGTGAAACCGCGGAACGCTGCTAGTGTTATTTATGTGCTAATTACATTTCCAGAAGGCCAATTCTCGTAAATTACATTGTTTGAATTACATTGCAATATCATGTCGATTGCAAAAAAATATTTTGTGCTAGTTTGAGGGTTTTTTACCCGACTACGGCGAAGCCAAAAGGGAGGGTTATATGTTTGACCTGTATGTATGTATGTATGTTCATCTGTCCCCACCTAACTTCAAAACTTCTTACTATAATTCAACAAATGAGGTATCGTTAGAAGCATCTCACTGGTCCGCTGGTTATAGGCTATAAGACGTCACAATAAATTAAATGAGGCGCCCTCTAGAGGACATAGAATCGTGAATTATTTGTGATCGAAATGCAATCGAATTGTTATTGAAATGTAATTTAAACAATGTTAATTACGAGAATAGGCCTTCTGAGTTACACGACATATTTGTAAACATCATTAGGTACTCGTAGGTTATCTACATATATCACGTTAACTAATGTACAGAACCTATTTATTTTACGCGAATGTTATCAGTGCACCGCTGCAGCTGAGCGCATTCCTTCGAAGTAATTAATTGTGCTGCCACCACTCTCCATTCATTATGTCATCTTGATAGCAAACACAGAGTCTGTACAATTACTTCATATAGGTATGCAAAATGAAGTCCGTTTAGAGGAAAGGTAACCGGCTCTCGACTTTCATTCTGAAGGTCGTTGGTTCGAATCCCACCAATGTATTTTTCTTAAGAAAAAATTATGTGCGCTAATTGACATATTGCTCTTACGGTGAAGGAAAACATCGTGATGAAACCCGCGGCTTAGTTGGCTCCAGAAGTATTGACAAGTTCTCTCCTCTGGACATGGTCGACTAAGCTGAGAGGGTAGTAGGTGCTGGGCAAGCCTACTCCATCCTCACGCAAAAAGGACCCAATTAAAAAGGGTCCAATGGCGGAAAACAGCCTGTATACAAGTACAAGGTAACCGGCTCTCTCTCCATACAAACGTAACGTTTCCGCCCTGGATAATGACACTAGCACAAATATTTTTGTTGCAAAAAACCTATAACTGCAATGACTATGCCCTTATAACTGCCCTGACTATGCCCCTATAACTGCCATGACTATGTCCCTTTGTCTTGGTTTTATTCATATTCTAATTATCATAAAAAGTGAGAGTTCAAAAAATACAAAATAAATATAAAAAATAAGAGATAGGGGCATGGTCATGGCAGTTATAAGTTATATGCTACAAAAATATTTTTTCTAGTGTCATTATCCAGGGAGGAAACAGTCGACTACGTTTGTATAGAGAGAGAGCTAGTACCCATTCCTCATAAATATAAATAAATTAACATCTAAACTTGTCTATACTAATATTATAAAGCTGAAGAGTTTATTTGTTTGTTTGGTTGAACGCGCTGATCTCAGGAATTAAATTAAATTCGTAGTGTTGGATTTATCGAGTCTACTTTTTATTTTAATATTCCTTCGGAATCGGAATTACTTAGGTAATGTTAATGTTCAAAAAGTAGGTAATCCTAGGAATCTTATAAAGGGTATTGAAAACGTATTTTCATAGGTACTTAGGCTTTACCAGTTAGGAAAATATATTAATTTATCACGTTGATAGTCCTTTGACGTCAATTTTGAGTTTTAAGCTCATATAGATACTTTTAGCTTTTCTGCGAGCTTTAAGATTTCATGAAACATTTTTATTTATTAAAGTTTATTATTTCAGATGATGTTGAAAAATGTGTCTGTAAATTAATTATCATGAGCTATCTTTCGTCAAAAATAAACCGTCTTATGCTTAGTCAGAGCTGTGCCTGTGCTTTACAAAAAAGACGATTTTTCAAAATGCTTCAAACTGCGCGGCGAATAATTTATACGTATACTGGGCTATCGGTAATAATACTAGCAAGCCATTGAGGGCTACTTCTGTGCACCTTAACAAAACAACTTTTGTTCTACGACTTTTGGGAAATTAGAAAAAAAATTGGAGGTTATGTAAATTCGAATCATTCAGACTAAGAAACTAAAAGTAAAGTAAATAGAACAGCTGATTTTCAGGTAAACCCTCAAAATAAAATAAAAAATCGTATTTCCAATAGTCGTAGAACAAAAGTTGTTTGTTTACGTACACAGAAGTAGTCCTCAACGGCTTGCTAGTATAATTACCAATAACTCTGTCTATTTACTATTGTTCCTGCAATCAATAGCACCTAAATATAAAAAAAATGATGCCGTTTAGTGGGCTAGCTAACTATCTGTGAACAAGTGACCTATCAGTAAAGCAAAGTGTGTCAAACAATGCTAGGTAGGAGCTCTCTCGTCTCCCCCAGTCAGTTGTAAAAGTTCGTCTCGAAACTCGAACCGCGGATCAAACTTTCCTCGCGAGCAACTCACTAGACATGAAACTTGACTCCAATGATAAGATTAAAATATTGCGTCAGCTTCACAAACTCTGCGATATTATTCGCTAAGTTAGTGTAGTCGTTACAATTATAATGTTAACACCGTTCTCAACTCCGACCATATCGTAGCAAGGTTAATGCTTATTAGACCTATGTAACTCGCGCGTGTTCTTTACGATAAATTTCTAAAGACATACTGAACTTTATCGTTCGTATGAAGACGTATACTTTGCGTTTTACGCTCTTTGAATTCTTATCAGCTTCTTAAGTTATTGCAGCTGAGTTCGTTAGACAAAATACCTACTTACTTATTTGGAAACAGATGTGACGTCGAGGGTGTATCTAGCTTATTCTCACTCATGAGGAAAACCATATTTTTAACGGCTATTCGAGAATTGATTCATTTGAGAAAAATAGCGGTGAGTTAATCAAATTTTTAGATAAACATCTAATACTAATCTATAATTAAATAATACTAAATTATAGAGGAAAGTTTTTTTTGTTTTTTTTGAAGCTCTGAACCTACTGGTACGATTTTGATGAAACTTGGTATGAGGATACATAGATTCAGGGTACTTTTTATCCCGATATTCTCACGGGATCGGGAGTTACGCGGGTGAAACCGTGGAGCGCCAATAAAACTAGCCTTGTCGTATTGCTTATCGAAGAGCTTTAGATTATGAGTAATAGCTTAAATTTTTCGTATGCTTGTTCGTGGAGCAACATTTGTTTGTTTTCAAAAAGTGAGGAGGTGACGGATTTCAACACAAACAGTGGCAATGGCAAAGTAGTAGGTAGGGGTGGCTCGCTCGACACGACCGCGGCCCGGGCACGGCGCGCGGGTGCCCCGGGGCATTCATCTAATGAGCATCCTGCCTCTCACAATGTACCTACTAAGATGATATTCCGCGGTGCCCCGACGACGACGACTATTATATATTCCGCCTAGAGCCGCAGGCGCGTCGTGCAAGCCTTTTCAAATAACTATGTTCCGCTATATCTACGGATGCTTAAACCAACCTCTAATTCTAAACGCAACCGTTCTCAAATATGAAAAAGAAAATAAAGAATATAACTTACAAAAGAATTCCTTTAAGCTTCATTTGCCTGTTAAAATATGAATAATATTTCGGACTCGTCAAAAGCATCCTAATATTCAAAAGCATATTTGAATAATGCCGTATATGTGTGAGAGGCCTGGGAATTGACCGAAAGCACGCCAAAACTAAATAAAAAGGTGGTTCTGTACAAAATATAATCCCAATACACTGAATAGCACCAGTTGTTTTGGCCACGTCCAATGTAGAGAAAACGACCAGGTCGTAAAAACTGCCCTGAACCTAAACCCCGCCCAAGAGGGAGAGGACCTCCAAAGGCTACGTGGCAGTCCAATATTATGAAGAATCTGAGAACCTTCAACTTAGAAGTAGAGACAACCCAGGACAGAGCGACCTGGCGCAAAGTGATAAGGAGACCCAACCTCCAAAGGAAAAGGGAAGGAAGAAGAAGAAGACACTGAATAGCACCCAGAATTTCACTGCAATCCATTATCCGAAAGTAGGTATTTAATTGACTTTTACTTAAGGCACAACCCTATAATTCTAGTTCGTACCTGTCAAAATCGATACGAACAATGCAATTTTCTATTCGGTCGACGTTCTTGACTAGGTACAAGTCAAAGCAACTTTTCTGTTCGTTGAGTTGCGAGAAAGCTCGCTCGTGTCTATGATAATGCTTTCTATTATTTGACTAGGTGTTTCCCACGGTTTAAAACGTGTAAGTTTGGATACAGTGAGATTTAAGAAATATGTAGGTAAAAAGTCGATTTTATCTATATCTTCCTGTGAATCTATTTACTTCAATTTCAACTTTAGTAATGGCCTCGCTACTGGCTGGATTTGCCAATGTCGTGTGTTGGAGAATAACACCGGAGTAGACAATTTGGTGCATATGACCGGTAAAACTAGATCTCAGAGCTTTAGGTAGGGTTTTTGGTAACTACTGTATTGCCTAAAATATTATGGTACGTAACTACCTACTAAAATGTATATAGACTTGCTTTTGCCCGCGACTTCGTCCACGTAGAATTCGAAAATAGACCAAGTAATTACGTTGTCCCATACAAAGTTTGCCCCCCTTTTTCACCCCTTAAGGGGTAGACTTTCTGAAAATCCTTTCTTATCGGATGCCTAAGTCATACAAAGAACGCACTCTCCAACTTTCAGATCTCTACGATCAACGGTTTAGGCTGTACGTTGATCCGTCAGTCAGTCATTCAGGACAAAGCATTTTATATGTATAGAGATTTTCATCTAACAATAGAAGTTTGATAACGTGTGCCTCGTTATTCATTTTCACCAATTTATACCCAATAAAAGCAAATGAACAAAAACCATATGATAAACGCTCTCGTATGTTCACGGATTTAGCTTTATGTTAGGCCAATACCAAGCCGGTATGTTTTGAATTTATTGAACCAATATTCAAGAGCAGTCAGTTACTACATCATAAATGATCAGCCTAGAAACACCAGTAAAGTGTTAATGGAAAACCCACAAGAGCATAAACAGTGTATTAAGGGATTTTCGAAATTATTTAGTTAACTTTGAAAATCCAATAATAGAGTTAGGTACAACAACACCATCTGTTTTTTAATCAATGTTATGGTTTCCATTCAGGCTAGACAAAGTTTTAAGCGAAGTAATAGACGAAGTTTAGTAAATAAAAAGCTTTTTCTCGACTTTGTCCCAAGTGTCAACCGAAGTTCAACAATTTGAAAAAAAAAGTGTGGCACTCGGGGACTGCCGCGGTAAAGCAATTGCATCGTGCGAGCTTCGTACAGTCGTACCATATACGCGAACGCTCGGCCGAGCTACATGGCAGGGAGTGTTAGGCTTTATTTTCATTACGGAATTTCTTGATTCGATCGCCGCGCTCAAAGCCCGCGATAAAAGCTATGCAATAGTTTAAAAAGAGCAAGAACTTAAATATGATCTGTTTTATTTTGAGGAATTTAGAAAGTTTCTAAAGACCTTTTTACCTTGAGGTAACCACCTTTTTGAGAAAGATTAACGCATATAGAAAGACACCTCATGTTTTAATTATTATTCAACTAACGGTTGATTGTGGCGACGAGTGGGTGGCAGCCTGGAGGTAAACAGATAGCTCACAGCTTTCACGGCCGAGTGGCGCTAGACGCGACTCCATGAAGTAATCCGCACTTCAAGTGTCATTAGCGGAGCCGGCATCCGCCAGCCAGCACACTCCAGGCTGCCTGAGCTGGGATTGTCGCATTTTTAATGTAACGCTTCATCCACCATTCGTAGGTACTTAGCTTAAATAATTAGCTACAAAGCATGTCATTCAGGGACCACATTTATCAATTTATCTTGTTAAACGATCATTAGTTTCACCCGCGGAGTCCTGTGGGAATATCGGAATAAAAATGTAAAAAAAAAACTTAATACGAGAAAATAAATATCAAGCATACATTTTCACTCATAAGGTACACCTAATTTACGCATGATTTTATTTTCATTTGATCAGTTCCTTTCTTGTAACATTTATTTGCTCTTCATTCAAGCGTTTTTGTAAATGTTGAAAAGGTTTTACTATACCTTACCAATTGCTGAAGCCAATAACCTATTTATACCTATTTAGATGGTAGGTAGATAAGTACTGAGGTACTTATGTTCAACATCTGAATTCTGCCTGTACTTAGGCGATAAGCAGATCGGTTTCATCCCCTGACTGAAGAGGTATTATCCTCAAGGGCCATCACCACAGAAACCTAAGTACCTTTATTGTGCTCTGGTGTTCAAACACCCTAAGAACGTGTCGACGTCTTTTTGTGCAACAAGGCTTTGTAGTTCTATATTACTTATTCTTGATTCATGACATTTCATTGGCTATTTAATGTTAAAAATTCACCCTTAGTTTTCATCCACGTTGAGCACTCAACATTTTCTATAGATGATGACCGTAACGGTTCGTTTTGCAATGGGTAATTTTAGTAAAAGCTGCCTTTTGTCTCTGCTCTGAATCTTCCCGAATATCTCTCTGAACAGCCAATGAAGACAAAAAGCCACACTTGATATTGATGGCACGGCTATTGTCACAACAAAATACATTGTAAAAAATATATATGTAAAGTAAAGTGCCCTTATTCTGAAGGGATTTCTGAAATTAGCACCATGGTAGATTCTCGTACGTAGTTGACGGCACGCGATGTCCACACTAAGAATAAGTTTGTAGTGTAGGAGCAGAGATAAGACAAACCCTCAATTAGTAAGGTAACAGTAAGTTTATTATAAGTAAGTACAGTGAAATAGTTAGGGGTTCTCTGTCTCGGTGTGCAGTAAGTGCTCTACTCATCGTAATTAAGTAAACAGCTAAATATATAATAAATCATACGCGGCTTCGGTGACGTCAGTAGGTTGACGACTTCGCGAGTTTAGTATGTTAGGTATTGTACGATGCAGATCGTACAACCATATTTGAGATATTATTAAGCAAAATGCATTTAAAATGAATTAATAGAGTTTTGTACTAGGTGCCCATGAGGTACACTACATTTTACAAAATATTAACTCTTATTTATTTATTTAATAAATTCAGTACACAAGAAACATATCCTACTAATATTATAAATGTGAAAGTTTACTAGCTGCGCCCCGCGGTTTTACCCGCGTTAGTCCCGATCCCGTGGGAATATCGAGATAAAAAGTAGCCTATGCATTACTCTAGGTCTCAAGCTATCTAGATACCGAGTTTCATTGCAATCAGTCTAGTAGTTTTTGCATTAAGGAGTAACAAACATACACACCTACTAAGGTAAGTCTAACCCTGTGAAGAGTTTTCTGTCGACAGACCTATAGGGAAAGGAAATAATATAGCGGAATTGTTTGGGTTGAAACAGTACTCGGATATTATTTATAATCTATACTAATATTATAAAGCTGAAGAGTTTGTTTGTTTAATTGTTTGAACGCGCTAATCTCAGGAACTACTGGTTCGAATTGAATAATGATTTTTGTGTTAGATAGTCCATTTATCGAGGAAGGCTTATAGGCTACTTTTTACCTATGGTATTCCCATGAGAACGGGACTTACGCGTGTGAAATTGTGGAGCGCAGATAGTGTGTAAAAAACATTAAATGCAAGTAATAATTCATGTTCATTTTCCTAACTATGTTAGCGTAAAAATATAGCATAGCAGGAAAATAATTAAAGAATCTCTTTTACAAGATATCTCTCGACATTCTATGGTGTGATTAGGATCTCAATTATTTTTGACATGACAACTTCGAGCTTGGCCCCATAAATTATACCTACACCCCCGAAATGGGGCCCCATGGGGTGGCTTTTCAGTG
Source organism: Idaea straminata (assembly GCA_951213275.1). NCBI lineage: Eukaryota > Metazoa > Arthropoda > Insecta > Lepidoptera > Geometridae > Idaea > Idaea straminata. The sequence continues at coordinate 8,275,689 of OX577857.1, read as the reverse complement.
ACCCTTTTCTGAAGAGAATATAGAGTAGGTATTCCATAGTCCTAAGTTCATAAGATCAAGAGGGGACTTTAGTCTTGTATAAATAAGCACGAAAAGAGGTCTACGAATGATTACTATTGGCAAGTTTCAAATTTTTAAAGATTAATTGTAAAAGTTGCGAATTTTTCATACACTTTTTACACAATTTTTTTTTAATAACCGTCTCAGTCTAAGTATTTATGCTATTTGCTATTTGTCTGTAGTCTGGTTGTTTCTATGTATTATAAGTATATATTTACAAAAGAAACGTATATAAGTAGTTTATCCGTTTTCTAGCACCCATAACTCAAGTGTAGTTACTTAGCTTGGGGCTAGATGGGGATGTGTGGAATGTCCTGCGATATTTATTTATTTATTTAAGTTTGTACCTGCCAAATTGCAACTTATCAATATCTTCAAAATCTTAATAATCAGGTAAAATAAATTAGGTACCATGTACGGTCGGCTGCATAATTGCAGACCCACCGTAGAGCTCCAAAATGGCTGCTATAAGAATATTTTCAACACAAGCAAGATACTAAGCACCTGCTTTATAGTTGAAGTTTAAAGTCTTCTAAATCATCAATTTATCAAACAAAAATTATTAGAATGAAAACATTTTAATAATAGTAATTTTAGAACTCTACCGAGGGTACATAAGTAGTATTGTTTAATTTGTCAAAGCCATAACTACCCACTACCCAGCTAGCGTTTGCTTCGATGGAAATTTTATCAGAAAACGTTAGATGTGTTTTTATGAAGTGCAGAAAACTTTGTAGCTAACTTCAGAAACCTGCACCCCGCGGTTTTACCCGCGCTAGTGTCTCTTTTAAAGTGATATTGATTTCCTACAGACACAGAATACATAAAAGTTACAATGAACTACAAACTTTAACAACCCTTAAGGTGAAAGGGTACCGGCGCTCTCTCCATACAAACATAGTCGACTGTTTCCTCCCTGGATAATGACACTAGCACAAATATTTTTGTTGCATAAAACCTATAACTCTCATGTCTTGGCTTTTTTTTTCATTTTCTAATTATCATAGAAATTAGGATTTTAAAAACAAGAAACCAAAACATAGGGGCATTGTCATGTCAGTTATAAGTTTTATGCAACAAAAATATTTGCTCTATTGTCATTATCCAGGGAGAAAACAGTAGACTACGTTTGTGTGGAGAGAGCGCGCGGTACCCTCATGTGAGTACCTATATTAAGTTTTGTTATATCTAATCACTTTAAATGAAGCAATTTAAATTCTAAAGATATTTCACATAGATCTAACATAAAATCACGTACCTACCTACCACACTAATCATAATGGACCCATGATAATGTTATACGGATTTATAAAAAAGGGTTCACAAGAATAATTTTTAGGAAGGACGTAGATCTAATTTATTTAACGATTGTCATCTGAGCTATTGAAGATCGAATCTTAAAATATTTGTTATATTATGTTAGTCAACATGGCTTAATTGAGGTCCATTCAGTTGAGTTATTGGTAAACGGCAGCCAAAGGCGGGTTTTCGATTGTCGACTGCCGCTCTCTGCCGCTCTGTGCCGCTTGATTGAACTCTTTTTTGTACCTACTTATTCTCAAAGTAAGTACCTACTTTGAGAATAAGTAGGTACCTATCTAACATGTAGAAGTTTATTGGAAGTAATTTAAGCAAATTTAAATTTAATTAAATTAAACTTTTAGTAAGTAATTTTAATTAAATTTAGTTACCTACACTATTATTATTCCTATAGCAGCGCTCCACGGTGTCACCCGCTTAACCTGTGAGAATATTGGGATAAAAATTTGCTTAGATTACTCCCAATGAATCAATGTATTTCATCAGAATCGGTCCAGTAGTTTCAGAGCCTAATCGTTACAAACTAAAAAATCCTTAATTTTTAATGCCTTTTTATAGAGATAGAAGAAGATAAAGTAAGTAATGGCTAAGTATAGATTAATAATAATAGATAGAAGATGAAATAGTACTAGCTGAGCCCCGCGCCGCGGTGTCAACCGCGTAAGTCCCGATCCCGTGGAAATATCGGGATAAAAAGCCTATATGTTAATCCAGGTCTCAAGCTATCTAGATACCGAGTTTCATCGCAATCGGTCTAGTAGTTTTAGCGTGAAGGAGTAACAAACATACACACACACACGCACACAAACTTTCACATTTAAAATATCAGTAGGAAGTAGGATAGACGATATAGATTATATGAATCAAACCGGGGATAATAAAGATTAAAATGCAGTGCTATCTTTTACCGTCAAATCCAGTTTTCAGATGTATATCAGGAACCAAAATAAACATCTATATAGACTGTCCGTTCTCGTCCTCCGCTTCGATATCGCACGGCCCGGTTGGTTATTTATTTCAGAGAGCTAAATGGCAACACAGACTAGGTACTATTTTTAATCTAAACAATCAGTTGGTAAGCATGGAAAAAATCCCTAAGAGAAAAGGGTACTATGTTTTGTTTTTTATGTTTACTGTTTTTAAAATCTTAATTTCTATGATAATTAGAAAATGAAAAAATCCAAGACATAGGAACATAGTCATGGCAGACTACGTTTGTATGGAGAGAGCGCCGGTACCCTTTCACCTTAATTAGCTCCATGGAAATCTTTATCAGCGCATAATTGAAATCAAACATCACGAGGTAAGTTAGACTACCCCCTTTTTAGACGAAATTGCAGTTTAGACCAACTGCATTTATGACGACATTAGTTTTAGACCATCCGCTGCTTAGACGAGTTGCTACCTTAGACTCCTGAGTTTGCGACGATTCGATACTAACTTCAGTTCGTTGTACCTTTGATACCTACCTTATCTTATGACCAGTTTCAAAGAAAATTCTAATAAAAACATAAGTTTAGCGAGGTTCAGGGCTATTAAATCTATTCTGTGGTTCAGGCAATAACTTGGCATCGTCGTCGGCGGCGTGGCGTTCTCAACTCAGATGATTCACAATGGGGCCAATCAACTGGCAACTTCCAAGATCTCTCCAAGCACGTCTTCACACTTCCGACTTGCGGATACTTCCTAACTTAGATCCGCAGAAAAATTCTCAATCAATCCGCGAATCATGGCAATCTTAATGATATCTGCGGGTAACGTAGCTTTCGTAATTTATTCAATTCTATCCGTGAAAGTTACCAAGTTTCATGATTTAGTTACCAAGTTCCTTGTAGGATACCTATCTGAGTTACATTTACATCTCTTGTTATGGGAAATCAATCAGGTTTAATCACATTCATTCCTGTATATATTTTACACTAGCAGTGCTCCACGGTTTCATTTGCGTAAATCCCGATCCCGTGGGAATCTCGGGTTGCCTTTGTTAAGTCAATGAATCAATGTTTCCTCATACTAAATTTCATCAAAATCGGTTCATTAGTTTCGGAGCCTATTCAATGAAAACGAAATCTTTCCTTATTATAATATTCGTATCCTACTTCTCCATATAATAAAACTAGCTGCGCCCCGCAGTTTCACCCGCGTAAGTCCCGATCCCGTGGGATTATTGGGATAAAAAGTAGCCTATGTGTTAATCCAGGCCTAAACGGCTGAACCGATCTGTATGGTTTTTTTTTTGTGTATATTCGTTAGGTCTAAGAATCGAACAACATCGATTTGTTTCCTTTTTTTTTATTAATGACTTAGCAACGTTTGCCAATACAGCTAGTCCTACTAATATTATAAACTAGCAGTGCTCCGCGGTTTCACCCGCTTAACTCCCGATCCCGTGGGAATATCGGGATAAAAGTAGCCTATAGCCTTCCTCGATAAATGGACTATCTAACACAAAAATAATTTCTAAATTCGAACCAGTAGTTCCTCAGATTAGCGCGTTCAAACAAACAAACAAACTCTTCAGCTTTATAATATAAGTATAGATGTGAAATTCAAGTTTGTGTGTATGTATGTTTGTAAGTCCTTCACGCAAAAACTACTGGACCGATTGCGATGAAAATGTAGATAGCCGGGATTAACACAGGCTACTTTTTATCCCGATATACCCACGGGAAACTTACGCGGGTGAATCCTCGGGGCGCAGCTATAAGAAGACGTGGTAGAAGTATAGATAATCAATGGTTTTAAGGTCGCTGTACAAGTAACGGGATAAAACATCGGACGTGACGGGCCGTGACGTGCATGCTCATAAAGTGTTCGTGTACTTTAAACATACGTTACGTGATCTTTCCCGTGCCGGACGGAATGTGACAATTTATTGATAGCGTTTCATTTAAAAATCACGTTCCGTCCGGCACGGGAAAAATCCCGTCACGTATGGAACAACCTTTAATCCTAACACCAAATTAGCAGTGCAGGGTAGATACTTATGTACTTACTTACATACTTATCTATACATATAAAATGCTTTGTCCTGAACTACTGACTGACTGACTGACGGATCAACGCACAGCCTAAACCGCTGATCGTAGAGACCTAAAACTTGGAGGGTGAAAAAGGGGGGCAAAATTTGTATGGGACAATGTGATTCTTTGTGGGTATAAGCTAGTGTATGTATAAAATAAACAACTAATGAAAATGAATCGCCAAACTTATACCTACCTATTCTAGAGATCGCCCAGACACGGTTCGGGGGATTCATAACCGTATTAAACCGAGACGCTGACCATCAACTATATCGAATAACGGCTAGATAGATACACATGCTGGGAAATGGATCCGATAGCCAAATAAACTAGTAAACCAAGAGTAAACCGCATCGATTACCTGTCAATGGCAGCCTCCAGTCAAGTGACCGCGCCGCCCGTCGCCGTTGGGCTGGACCCGATATGTATCTGTATCTAACATAGCTGCGAACCGCGGTCTCACCCGCGTAACTCCTGATCCCGTGGGAATTTCGGGATAAAAAGTAGCCTATATCCTTCCTCGATAAATAGACTATCGAATATAAAAATATTTTTTTAATTCGAACCAGCAGTTCCTGAGATAAGCGCGTTCAAACCAGCAAACGAACAAACTCTTCAGCTTTATATTATTATACTAGCAGCGCTCCGCGGTCTCACCCCCGTAACTCCTGATCCCGTGGGAATTTCGGGATAAAAGTAGCCTATAGCCTTCCTCAATAAATGGACTATTCAACACAAATTTTTTTTTTAATTCAAACCAGTAGGTCCTGAGATTAGCGCGTTCAAACAAACAAACAATCTTTTCATCTACTAGCAGTGCTCCGCGGTTTCACCCGCGTAAATCTCGATCCCGTGGGAATATCAAAATAAAAAGTAGCCTATAGCCTTCCTCGATAAATGGACTATCCAATACAAAAATATGTAAAAAAAAAGATTTTAATACATAGTATAGATTTATATTTAAATCCGGTCAGACGACCCAGTTGGCACAATGGTCACCATGCCGGACTGCTAAACACAGGGTTGCGGGTTCGATTCCCGCCTCAGACCAGTATTTATACTTAGATATTTGTTTGTGGTCTGGTTGTTTCTATGTATTATAAGTATATATTTACAAAATAAAAGTATTTAAGTAACCCGTTGTCTAGCACCCATAACACAAGTCTAGCTACTTAGCTTAGGGCTAGATGGCGATGTGTGGAATGTCGTGTAATATTTATTTATTATTATATCTAAATAGATACCTACTATAGGGAACCCTGTCTAAAATAATGGGATTTCCACACGTTCTGATGAATCTGTAACTGAAACCAATCAATCATGTTGCTAGATACGTATTTTATTCATATAGGTAGACTATCGTTTGCCGATCAGAGTTCGTATAGTGCGAGTTTTTACGTATAGCAAACGTTACTGTCACGTTTGCGTAAACGAGAAAATCGTATGGAAAATTAAAGCTTCGCATTACGTCCGCTAGGGGCGCTTTTCAAATTTTCATACAATATTCCCGTTCACGCAAAAGTAGTAGTAGCGTTTGCTATACGAAAAACTCGCACTACGACTATTCCGACGTCTGACGACTAAAATCCCCGTAGTGCGAGTTTTTTCATATAGCAAAGACTACTAGTGTTACTACGTTAGCGTGAACAAAAAAATGTAAGTACGAAAAGTTAAAAAGCGCCCGTAGCGAACGTAATGCAAAGCTTTAACTTTTTATAGAATAACATTTGCGTAAACGCAAACTCGTAGGTACTATGGGCTCTGACGGTCTTCTTAAAAAAATACCTAGGCACGTTACAAAGTTGCACACCTTTTTTTTTAAAGGATAAACCTCAATAGTGCCTTATTCTAATAACTAAATAAAACATACGTTTTGTTTAAAAATAGGAGCAATCTAAACGAGCATTTTTAATTTACAAAAAGGATTGTAGAAAACGTTTTAATTTTTAGGTTTTTCTAAAATTAACGCATAATAAGTGTATCATGGATATTAATAAGCAAACTCTTATATACAGGGTTATTGGTAATTATACTAGCAAGTTTCGAATTTCCAAAAGTCGTGGAACAAAAGTTGTTCGTTATTGTGCACAGAATTTGCCCTCAACGGCTTGCTAATATAATTACCAATAACCCTGTTTATAAAAAATTTCATGTCGCGGTGTTGGTTTGCCAAACTCCACCTAAACCGCTAAACCGATTTGTATAATATTTTTTTTGTGTTTAAATGTTAGGTCTGAAAATCGAACATAATAAGTAGGTAATATACGTACCTATTTTATTTTTCCTTTAATTTTTATTTTTTTCTAAACCTTTAATATTTACTAACTGAATAGGTAGTCTATAGATGGGTACTTTTATAATAACCAGTTGGTCCAGGGAACAGCTAAACTCGTTGGTATACCTACACTATACGCTCATGTTTGACGATATCGTTATTTATGTCGTTGGATCTAACCCGGGCCGGTTACGTAGTTATAATAGAGTGTAGTGGACAAACCCTTTAGTTTGTTAACCATATTTATATGCAGACTAGCTTTTGCCCGCAACTTCGTCCGCGTAAGAGTCGAAAATGAGCTAAGGAATAACATTGTCCCATACAAACTTTGCCCCCCTTTTTCACCCCCTTATGGGTAGAATTTCGGAAAATCCTTTCTTATCGGGTGCCTACGTCATACAAAAAATACACCTTCCAAGTTTCAGGTCTCTACGATCAGCGGTTTAGGCTGTGCGTTGATCCGTCAGTCAGTCATTCAGGACAAAGAATTTAAATGTATAGATTTTATATGTATAGATTATGTATTAAATAAAAGACATGTTCGTTAAATATAGGTAAGTTGTTTTATATACATAGCTATAATATCCTTAATATGAGTTAGACTTATATTTAAAAATAGATGTACGAACAAAAACCTATTAGTTTTTGACTAGAGAGTATCGAAGGTATTTTACGTACAAAATCTATTACAAATAAAAGAATTGGCAGCAGGTGAAAATCATTTGAAAAATTTAGGAACTCAGTTACGAAGTTTTCTTCAGTACTTCAGTTTCAGGTCTCTACGTTTAGGCTGTGCGTTGATCCGTCAGTCAGTCTGTCAGTCTGTCAGTCAGTCGTTCAGGACAAAGCATTTTATATGTATAGAAGATAGATTACTTACCTATTTATTTAGGTAGAATATAATTGAGATAGGTACTTACTCCACTTACCCAATTACGTTTCGCAAGTCAGTCACCGCCCCCTTAGATAGCCGAAGCATGACCGCGCGCTTTTAATTTTCTGGTGTCACGGGCAACAGCGATAAAGCCGTCCCCTTTTTATTTCTTCACAACTAAAGAAAAGTAGGTACCTATGCGATTAATGGTTTTCTTAGTACAAAAGACGAAAGTTTCATCATAATACAGCGAAGTTTTGTGTATACCTATAGGCTTGTTTAATAACAAATCTACTTGGTTGATCCTACTTTTACTTAGGTAGGGATCTCTTAATGAACAGGTAATTATACTAGCAAGCCGTTGAGGGCTACTTCTGTGCACCTAAACAAACTACTTTTGTTCTACGACTTTTGGAAATTCAAAAAATTTTATTGAAAATTTCAAGGTTAGCTTTACCTGAAAATCAGCTGTTACATACACGGAGAGGTCATTAATCTAAAAAAAAAATTATTTTAAGTTTAATATACTGTCCTTAATCTGCATAACCTTTTTTTTTTAAATCAGGTGTTTTTCGAATTTACATAACCACAAATTTTTTGTATTTTTTTTTCGAATTTCCAAAAGTCGTAGCACAAAAGTTGTTTGTTAAGGTGCACAGAAGTAGTCCTCAACGGCTTGCTATTATTAATTAATTAATTAATGTCATTTATTTCAGAATATGTATACAATTCCATTTGTTAGTAGTAACTTAGAACTAGTGTTAGTAGCAATTATATTATTAATTAAATTAAATTTGATTTCCTTAATTATTTATCAATTATTACTTATGTCAATCATACACCAAAGTGTGTTTGGTGATGATAATGTCACGAAAGTGTCTCCAGATGGGTGACTCAAGCCTGACAGCCACAGTTTTCAGAATGCTGTTCTGACCGCCGCGCAGCCTTCTGCACAGGGAGGCTGTTTTTTTGCGAATGACTGCGTGAAAGCCATCCGTGTGCGCCAACGCAAACATTCCTGAAGCGCTACAGAAGCGAGGCAGACCTAACATTCTACCATTAGACCAGCATTCTAAAAGCATTATTATATTGGACACGAAGGGCGCTAAGAGACTGCTTAGAGTAGTTGACCCACAGATTGGCCGTATAGAAGCTCTGACAGTAAGCTTTAAAAAGTGAAATTTTGGTCTGGTCAGAGCAACGTGCAAATCTACGAGTCAACATATTACTCCTCACAGCCAACGCCCTTCGTTCCCTTTCAATGTCTGCATTGTCTTTAAGGTCCTCGGCAATGAGATGCCCAAGATATTTAAATAGGTTAGTCCTTTTGATTGAGAGTCCGTTCAAAATTACCTTCGGATTCTCCACGGGACACCTGCCGGCGGCCTTAAAGACAATGTACTCACATTTATTCACATTATAAATAAGGCCGTGCGCTTTAGCGTAAGACTCACACACCACCAACAATTTATTTAGAGCCTCAACCGTCGGGCTCAGCAGCACCATGTCATCAGCGTAACTAATGTTATTTACGCTGACACCATCCATCCTGCAGCCGACATTCATGCTGCTGAGCTCGACAATCAAGTCGTTTATATACAAGTTGAAAAGTCTGGGGGACGCTAGACCTCCCTGCCTGACTCCGCACTCCAACTTGTATGGTTCCGACAGTGAGTTAGCCCATTTCACAAAGTTAACCTGATTGCCATACCAATACCGCAGGACCCTGACCAGATTCTCCGGTACACCCCTGTCTCCCAACTTTCTCCACAGAATTTCGTATGATACAAGGTCAAATGCCTTGGAGAGGTCGAGAAAACAGGCGTACACCGGAGTCCTCCGGTCGGTATAATATTGGACAGTGTGCTTGAGGCAAAGGATCAGGAAAGGTATTATGATTACCAATATCCCTGTATAAGATAGTCATAGGCTTAGGTGCTGTGTGCCTAAGTAGGTAATCATCTACCTAGGCGAGCAAACACTCGCCTGCAACACAAAAGGTTGCGGGTTCGATTCTCGCCTCGTAAGTACAAATATTTATGTACCATATTAATTTATTTCTGTACCATTTAGGTACTCTACTATCCATACCTAGACCTACCTACTAACCGCGCTACTAACATTATGAAAACGATGACTGAAGCGACTAAATCTTCCCAAATAATGAACCGATTTTGATAATACTTATACCTACTTACCGTAAATCTGATTTGAAAATGGAATTTAAGATTGTGTCCTATTCGATTCTTTTCTCGACTTAATTTAAAAATATCGTGTTTTGTAACATATTTAAAATACCTTACTACTGTAGCCCATGTTACTTCTACTTAGATAATTGCCCTGTGAACACGTGGTCCAACTGCAAGGTCCGACCGATCAGACGACGCGAACTTTTTTTTACTTTTGGTTCGATTAATCGGACAAAGATTAAACACAAATGTGTGTAGCTTTCTATCAATGAAATAACCATCAGTTTGTTCAGTAGTTCCGAAAATTACCAACAGCAGACATCTAAACTTCCTGTAGATTTACAGGAAGTTTTTATATTGCAGGACATTCCATATATCGCCATCTAGGCCCAAGCTAACTAGACTTTTGTTATGGGTGCTAGGCAACGGATATACTACTTATATACTTTTCTTTTGTAAATATATACTTATAATGCATAGAAACAACCAGACCAAAGACAAATATCTAAGCATAAATATATGTCTAAAACGGGAATCGAACCCGCAACCCTGTGTTTGGCAGTCCAACTGGGCATGGTGACCATTGTGCCAACTGGGTCGTCGAGATGTAGATTATTGATATAAATTGGAAGTAGCCTAGAGTAACAGGCTAATTTTTTTCCCGATATTCTCACGTGATGGGACGTATTAAATAAAAGACATGTTCGTTAAATATAGGTAGGTTGTTTTATATACATAGCTATAATATCCTTAATATGAGTTAGACTTATATTTAAAAATAGATATACGAACAAAAATCCATTAGTTTTTGACTAGAGAGTATCGAAGGTATTTTACGTACAAAATCTATCTATTACAAATAAAAGAATTGGCAGCAAGTGAAAATCATTTGAAAAATGTAGGAACTCAGTTACGAAGTTTTCTTCAGTACTAAGGGTAGGTACGTTACGTACATTATTTTGGTGAAAAATTCATTTCATAAACGTTATTTCTTGATAGTTTATCAAAGCAATCATCGTGATTGTGTTGATGGTTCACAGCGTAGATCATTGAGTCAATAGTTTCAACTGTTGCCGGACATCTGTTTAGCGAAAAATATTGTACACATCGCCACGAAGTTTTCCCATGGGTTGTAGAATGCTTCGTGTATACAAAGTTCATGTGTACTAATTGTTTGTGGCCTTTTCTACTGTAAATATACTTGTAACGGACGGGTAACTGACTGTTTTCACTGCATTCGTTCACCACTAATGAGAGAGCACCTGAAATATGAAAAAAAAAAACATTATTTACCCTGACTATGGCGAAGCCAAAAGGGGGGTTATGTTTTTGATCGAACTAGATACTTATACCTACACTAGCGGCCCGGTACGTGCTTCGTATAAAGTGAAATAATTTGACAACAAAATCCAAATTAACAAAATGATCCGCCATTTATTAAAATCATTTGATAAATGAAGAACCGCTCGACCGATTTTGTGCAAACTTCACATAAACCATCTACTAAATAGTCCGAACAAAGCTTAAAAATTTGGTTTGGATAGGTGAGCCCGTTCTTGAGTTAATTACAAAGAAAAGTGGCATTGATTTTTATAGATATAAATTAACATTCTAATTAAGAAAAAGAATAATGTACGTATGAAAATATTTATTCATTTAAGCTACTTAATTTCATTTCATTTATAAAAATACATGGATACAAAAATATACTATTGTCGCCCTATAACTAAACACACATAAAAAACATCACACGATTTTTGCATTTTTGCGTGGATCTATACAATAAAAACACACAAGAAATCAAATAAGGGTTCCGTTTTTACCTTTTGAGGTACGAAACCCTAAAAACTCAGGAATGTTAATCTCTTCGGGTTGACTTACTACTTATTATTATGTAAATAATGTACTAATCCTATAAAGTAGCTCTTAAAGAGATCATTAAAACTTTTGCAGTCAATTTGGAATTATTCAATTTTGAAATCTTAATACAAAACTAGACTAGAATATGAGCAATAAAGTAGTCTAACTTTATGGCAGAGGAGAGATGGCACATCCTATGATCTTTATATAATTCTTTATTATAAGTAATTATTAGGTAGAACAGCAAATGATGGCCCCCGGCATTGACAAAATGTCTACAGCCGATTCGTCATACTTTACCCCCGTTTAATATTTTGCCCATCCCGAAAAACATGCCTTTAAATTAGAAAATTAGGCAATGTATTGCACCGGAACCAAAATGATTAAAATTTAATGGATTAGATTATCCAATTTTTTAATTTAGACCTACGCAAAGTTAGATGTGTGTGGGTTTTATGTGCGCGACAGTACTTAGACTACTAAGGACGTGCGGGAGCTAGAAGAGCGCGGCTAGAGACGTGTGTGTGGAACAGAAAGCGATAATGTGTGCAATTCACCCTCCCTTCACTCCTGTCCCTCCGCCATACAGACCTAAAAATCGAGTTCTGCGCATACCCCTTCCACTTTCCGCCGGGGGCCATCATTCGCTGTTCGACCCATACATTGGCACATGAGAGCATTTACTTTGCTATCACAGTTAAATTACCTAACTATCATTGTGCTTCAAATTCTTTATTACTTTTCTGGTATCTTATTCGCCATATAAATCTTCAATCTTAATTTATGTTGGTCCCGAATTAATAACTCGATTTTCATAGAATCTATGATTCATTCTTTTTCATAATAAAAATTCCGAAGTAACAGGCTCTATATAAGTAGTACTTGCGCTTAAAACTAATATAGAAGGTATAAATGTTTATAAAAAATATATCTATCCCTTAGAGGTGATTAAAATAAGTAGTTAAAAAATGGTTGTCTGTAAAGTCGGTTTACAGACGATAATTTTCGTGAAAACATTGATGGTAACCATAGCAACGATAATACGTTGCTATGGTTACTTGTCAATAACGTTGCTATGGCTACTACTTGTAAATAACGCATGACGTCACACTTTTTTGTGAGTGCAGGTGTTCATCGATTTATGAGACCTTAACACGTCAAAAATTATGTGGCATAATAATATTCCCCTTGCAATTGAGATACTTTAAGTATGTCATTGAAATGTATTTGGAAGCAAGGTGACTTGCAGAAGGGTAGTTGACAGGCACTACACATAAACCTAGTGTCCCTTCGCTTCCCTATTTTCCAACAGAGCCTACACGAGCGCTGGGGATACTTCTTTTTTCCATCTTCCTTTTGTGGTATAGTTACAAGACGATGCTCTAACGTCTTCCTGGGGTATTCCTCAATATTAGTCCCTGCTGTGTTACCAACATTCCCGTTAACTAAGTTTTTGAGGTCGATGAACAATGAGCTCAAACATGAAGTACCTGAAACCACGATGGGCATTTTCAATACCATCCAAGAATAATACAATAATTTTAAGATATGTTGAAAATGCCATCGTGTTTTCAAAGTGAGAAGGCATCGCAAAAGAAAAAGGAAACCAATGAAAACTAATCTGATTGCATTTTCAACACAATCTCTAATATTAATTAAAAACAAAAAGAAATTAGCAGTTTTATAGAAAGCTTTAAGTAATAAATGGGTCACTAAAGAATATCAAATGATGTGCAAAGACGAATAAGTGATTAGGTTCAAATCGCACCCAACTTTAAGCCTAGGTAGTATTTTAGTCTGGTCGTGAATAATTTAGTAGCTAAAATACTCGCTAATACTGCCCAAAAATCGTTCGCACTTTGCTCGAGTACAATTTACAAGTGAGTGGTATTTTGTAAAATGAACAGCCTACCAAACAATGCAACGATGAGTTGAGTGAACTCAACTAATTCGCCAAACCAGAGGGCATGGACGCGTGGTGGGAGGCAGGTACTACTCACCCAATATAAATAAAATAAAACATATCATCTAATTAGCTAAATTTTTGGTGTTAAGACACTTTTAGCTACCAAATCACTCACTAATAGACTAAAATACTAGCTTAGTGCATACTAGACAAAACTAAATATTAAATGTTTGCTTACTGTCTTGAGGAGAATGGTAATCCAAAGGAACCATGAGATCTTTCCTCCCATCCTTACTGGTTTCATAAGTTTTATGAGAGTTGCATATGGCTGGATCAGTTACAATAATATCATCATCACATTCAGTTTTCAGTTCAATCATATTGTGTGTTGGAGTCGGTGACTGTTCTTTGCTTGTTTCATTTAAATCTTTAGCACTATTTCTATTATGAGTATTATAAGTAGTTGTGATATCCACTGGGTCTTCATACATATTTTTAATTGATTCATGATTTGTTGTATTATTGGCGTAGACAGGTTTATCTTTTATTTTAGGTCTCTTTTCTGGATTCATTAAGTCTGAGAAGTAGGTTTTTTGTAGGAATTCTTCTGATTTTCTCTTTAAATTGCTTAGCTGTTTTAGTTTTTCGATAAAATGTTTTTGTTTAAGTAGTTGAAGCTCATGATTTTGTGTGTCATCATGTATAGTATCGTAGGTGTCTGAGGTGCAGGACTCTGGTTCTGGAGATACGTTTTGAGGTTCACTTGCTTGTTTTGGCAGTTCTTGTTCCCTCTCATTTTCATCTTCAGTCTGAAAGAGAAGTGTAATTATTAAATGTACCCAAATATTGTTAAGAGGAAATGTTTTTTGTTTGTAACGAATAGGCTCTAAAACTAATAGACTTGGTCCATTAGCATAGTTGTTATTAATTTCAGGATTATGTAGCGCCATCTCACCCTAAGTTAAACTAGGCTTTTGTTATGGTAGCCAGACAATGAATAGAATACTTATATACTTTTTTATTAAATTAATACATATATACATACAGAAACACCCAAAGCACAACAAATAGGTATTTATCTGTACACAAATATTGGTTTGATAGCTGGAATCAAACCCACAATAGAGGTTGTCAAATATAAATAAAATAAATATTGTAGAACATTTTTTTCACATAGCGCCATCTTGCCCCAAGCTAAGGAACTAGGTTGTGTTATGGGTGCTAGATATTTTTTTTGTAAATATATACTGAATATACATATCGACACTCAGACCAGAAACAAATATCTATAGCATAAATCTTTGTTTCAGGTGGGAATCGAACCCACAACCTTATAAATAGGTAGTTACTTAATTAAAAAAATACCTCTTTATTTGTCAATCCTTTAATCTGCAAGACCTCAGCCGTTCCTATAAAACTAGTCAGATCCTCCCGTTTCACACTAACTTCTCCATGGTACATGAATTGCAGCAAATCTCTCATCGCTTTTACTGTCACATCTCTTAAGACAACTGTAAAACAAAGTTTAAAAGTCATTTATCCAGCTGAAATTTAAAACAGGTTGACAAGTCTATCTGTATATATAAAAATCTTGTGTCACAATGTATGTTGCCAATAAACTCCAAAACTACTGAACCAATTTCAATCAAATTTTACATGTACCCGTATTTTGGTCTAACTTACTGGATAGGATAGTTATCATCTCAATTATTCAATGTCGTGAATGTAAACGAATAAAATGTATCAATTAATGGTTTCTTAAGCAAGTGTTTATTTACTGTTTAGTTTTATGAAGTTCTCATAGATGGCGGTGTACGTTGATTCATCGATAAAATTCTTCAATATTGTTTGACATCTAGGTTGCAAATACACCCAATAGATGGCGCTGTGTTCGGGACTTACGCGGGTGGAATCGCGGGGCGCAGCTAGTACTATTATATGTCTTCTTTTACAAATTACTTAACTGATTTTGATGAAACTTACACAGCTACTTATGTAAATGATGCATTAAGAGAATAGCACTAAGACTCTTTCTGCTCAAACATGGTGAGCATCTAGACATGGAATAGAAGATTTGAACTCCCCATTGTACCTCAATTTGTCTCCAACTCCATCAAAACTTAATTCCAATCCTAATTGGAATTTTTTCTATTTTTTATACAAACGTTCTATGCTCACATAATAATTACACACCATATATTTCAAAATTTGTGCTAGGGTTCAATTGGTACTATAGAAACTGTAGTAAACACCTTAATTAATTATGCAACAGTAAAAGTCTTGTGATTTGTGTGCTTTTTTTTTCAATCAGAATCAAATAGGTTCCTATCAGAATCAATAATCCTTAACCCACGCATGGGGAACCACAGCCAACAGCTAATTACTAATAGCCTGTGGTTCCGGTCATTATTGTACTTAACAATACTCAGCAAATTATTTAATGTGATTTTATAGGCCTATGTCAAGGTATTAAAGAGGATGTCACTGGCCGTTAGATATAAATGAAGGTAAACATAGATAGCACAAATTACATAAGTACATAAAATATGTAACTAATGTTAGTTTCCCTATAGCATAACAAAGTCAATCGCTAGGTGCAAAACGCAAAACACAGAGAACTTTAGTACTATGTAGCCCCAAATGCAGTGGAAATGTGAGTTCTGCTCTTGCATTTTAAGTCTAGGTGCCTAGGTGCACATCTGTGTGAGCAGAACAGCAAATTTCCTATTTTCGAGGCCTTCTCTAGGTAAGGTTTGCAGAAACATATTTACTCACTAATTGGATGCTGACACGGGTTCATTTGGAACATTTTCTTGAAATAAGGCGAGCATATTGACAATATAACTTTGTGCGCTTGCAGTAAATGTCCTTCTACGGCGATCGTAACGTCAACAAACTCGCCGTTCCCAAGTAAACCGGCGAATCCCTTTGTTAGGTTCCCATGAAAGTTGTTCCAGGACAATGAGAATTGTTGGTCCATCATGAATACCTACACAGTTGCATCTGTAACCACACGAATAATTTTAAAATAATTTACAACAACAGTGTGTCACTATGGTTTAATATTTTCTTACATTAAACGGCCGTAATATTTATTTATTTCAAAGTTAAAAATATTTTTACGATCAGTTTGATTTCCACTTGCTTGATTTGATTACTTTTGACAGCAAATGTCATGTCACACACGCACGCCGCGCGTCTCGTCGAATGATCAAGCGAACACAGAGAAATTGGCATACACTTAGCCTAAACAAAAAAAAAAGCAAACTCCATGTTTTGAGGTCCATGGAACCCAGGCCAATCGATAGAAGGCATTATAACGAACAAATAATGCCTTCACACTAACCCGCTATAGCGTCTCGGAAACGGGATAAACAAAGAATGTTCGATGTGAAGACAATTATTATTGGAACGAAGTTCCTTATCGCGCGTGCGAAAGGGGGCTAGACGGAAAAAATTAAGACCAAAAGTTGTAACGACACTTTTTGATTTTATTACCATTTGATGCACTAATAAATTAATCGAAAGGAACTTCGTTCCATCCGGGTGTCCTCCTCTCAAGTTTTTTTTATTCACTTTAATGCCCTCTATCGATTGGCATGTGTCTCGAAATGCACCGCACAAAAATCACTATGTCAAGCTCCCATAACAAATGTCCGGACCCCTTTCTTTCGCTTGCTTTAGATCTTCTGTACTCTGTGGTTGAGTTTGGTTTTTTTCTGTTGGCGTTGCGTTTTGTGTTGGTTATTATTTTCACTCTTTCAAATAGAGGTAAATTTTTTTTATACTTTACTTTAGAAACGTAGTAGGTATTTTAAATCCTCCTTGCTTTAGAAGCTTACTTTACATTCAGGAGCCAGGGTTCAACCATATCTTCATCTAACCAGAACTCTTACGTAGTATTTTAAATCCTCTTTGCCAGAAATTGTCATTGAACCAAACACATGGGTTTCACAACATAGAGGACATTTAAGCGATTTGATGCGAGAACAGGCTTTGAGAAAATACCGGCTGCAGATTTGATTTATTAAGCCGAAAGGTGAGATATAATTATTGTTCAGTTAGGCCCCATATTTCCCGTACCTAAACGGCATGCTAAGTCTTAGACACCTTCACCGATCATAATATACATATAGCATCAAATTGTCTTCATTCGTGTTATTCTCCCACATGGCAAGTCCATGGCTTTATAGCTTGTAGAGAAGCCATAAAGTTGAAGTTCTATACTTCTACAAGACACAAAATTCTCTACCTAACCTTTTTACGGCAGCCCATGGTTAAACAAAGAAAGTCTATCCTGTGGGAACATTGGAATAAAAAGTAACTTACTCCCAAGGATTTAATGTATGCTCGTAAGAAACTATATTAAAACCAGTCCAGTAATGGAGCCTATTCTATACAAACAAATATTTTCTCTTTATAATATCAAGTATAGATTACTAAATAAATCTCATACTCGCAATGGCCAAAATAAAGAGGCTAAGTATGGAAACAGCCCTAAACTAAGTATAGATTAAACGTCACACAGCAACAACACAGGCTCCTGTTTTTCCTGATATTGGATAAAAAGAAACCTATTGGGGATTACGGAGGTGATGCAAGTTGGCCAATACTTTTGTATGGCATGAGATTTTAACTTTGTTGGACTACGTGTCAGGGTGGGGGTGAAAACTATGTCATACTTACTGCATTCAAAATGATGAATAAAAGGCGAAAATGAAAAAAACCACCATACTAAATTTTGTTTTCATTGTGAATCAGTAAAAGATTCGAGTCTCCGGTGAAAACTGTTGAGGCACAATCGTTTACTGATTGATTATGTCAACTGTTATAATTAAGTATGATCATGGTTATTTTATGAACACAGAACGGATATCTGAGATCATACAAACAAAATTTTATGAAAGAAATCCTAGTATTTTATATTAAAAAAACATTTTTAACTTATTTCAGGTAAGTACCTATAATATCGCCAAGGGGAGAACACAAGAGGCAAAAGCTGGTAGGACGCCAACAGCCCGACACTGACCTGAGCATCGCCGACGATCACCGACGAAAGAACATCACACAGAACCAAGCAGACGAGCTACTCATTAGCATGTACGACAGCCTACTGAAAGAGTGCATGCAACCATACGAGAAAACCGGCGTCGAAGGCCCCGCCTGTACTGGTAAGCCAATCTACACGGATGGGCACCTGAATCTGATGATGGAGAACAGGGCGACGGTGGACTGGTTCAAGCGCTTCGTGGAGGCAACACCCGCGAGTGTCAAACTGGTGGTCAAACATCTCAAGGAGGGTCCTGTGCGGGATCCTTAACGGTAACAACTGGCGGGAGAGTACTGAACATTTAGGCAGAATGCTCGACTACCAGAATCGTTGGAACAAACTCAAATATGGCTTCTCACAGCGATTGACAAGCAGCAGATGGTGGGTGACGGTGTCTTGAGGATCTCTTCTCGGTGATCCTGGAGAAGGGTTCCAGGCTCTCATGCCTGGCCGGGGTGGTCTGCATACCGAACCACCTCTGCACTTAACAAACAGCCCGCAAATGACTTGTTAAATGTTGTTTAATTTTGATTGTGCACAGTTGCAATTATAAACATTATAATATTTATTTCGTAGTTTCAATAAAAAATAAGTATTGTCGTGTTGTAATTGCTTGTTTAATTTTATTTACCTACTATACATAACTCTATAATAATAATATAATAATTATTTCTTTAAAACCAAATTGAGTTTAGATAGGTAAGCTTAAAAATAGGACAATATGTGTAGGTAGGTATAATCGGGCCAGCGAAACTTGGCCGCCGGTGGAAATTGGTGGGGATGGACCCATGTTTAAGATTTCGTCACAAATAAGTTTCATTATTGAACTAGAAACACCCCGGATTGCACCCGTGTGTACCTAGGTAGGTACCAAAAAAAGTATGCCTGTGTCACTTCTAAGTGTATCCTCATAGATAAACGCTTTATTGCTCCATAGAAACAAAAGACAAAATTAATTCTAGCAATGAGTAAGTAAGTACTTACATAATATTTAATAAAATAAAACTTCTAAATTAAAGAATATGGCACAATGGGCGGCGTTATTGCTCATTCTTTTCATCCAAAGGTTGCCTGGAAGAGATGGATAGGTTGTTCATAAGTTCATAACGTGATAGGAATACAAGGAGGAGAATAATAAATATTAAAAAGTCAATTCATAACATACCTACAATAAAAATTAAAACATACCTAGGTAGGTACACAATAAATATATCATACAATGAAACAATAGGACAACTATATAAAATTTGATCGACGAGCTTCAGCGGGAGCAGAGCAAGGTAGTGCTTGTACACAATGGCCATAAAATCAGGCAAAGATTTCGATTTCCGGATAAAAGCAGGCAGAGTATTCCACAATTGTATTTGTACATGTACAGTACATACACCGCCAGCGGTAAAGGAGTACAAAGTTTTATCCTAAATCGGTCCAGTAGTTTCAGAGCTTATTTATTAGAAACAAAAAATATTTCTTTATAATATTACCTAGTCATTTTTAGACGTTTTATGTATGGTATGTATGAAGGCCGTAGCCGTCGTCGTCCGATAAATAACGCTTACCTACCCTACAGTGCTAACTAGCGTTCGTGAGCATACTAATGCCTAAAAGGCGTATGGAACGATGATACCGCGACTGACTGGAGCAAGTAACATAGGGTCATTGATTGTTATTAGGGAATCGCGGCGACATCGACATCCGGCCACGAACAATTGAACTTTCACAACCCTTCTCGTTCGTTGATATCTGTTCCGAGGTTTGTTCATTGCGTCGGGCTACAGGTCATCGAATAGCAACAATGTTTCCTATCATAATGCAAAAGTAATACATCAATCTTAAAATACGATAGCATAGCAACAGTCGGCAAGCTCCCGATGTACTGTAGTCAAATGAGTAAAATGTAGGTGTAGTTGCGCATATTATGTAATTCGAATGATACTTTTAGTTTTCACAGAAAAGTACCTAGAGTGCTCGCTGATGCAGAATTTTCTGTAGCTTGTGTTTTTGTTACAGACCTACTTACGCAAATAGTAATCGATTACTAAACCGGGTGTGGAGAGCTGGAGACCTGGATTAACACTAAGACTACCTACTTAATTATCTTGAATGCTATATAGGTTGCCTGGAAGAGATCGCTTTGAGCGTTAAGGCCGCCTTTTGTAACACTTAAGACTTGTTTTTTTAATATTTTATGTCATTTAAAAATGGTGTTGGCAATAAAGAATTTGCCTATCTATACCCATTACGCCGGTAAAACAGCAGATCGCTGTGCTGCTAGTAATTTTGCTATTTAGCCATTTGGCTAGCCTATAGATAGATACTTATCACCTATTTCGCGAAAGCTCACTATGTAGTGAGTGAGGCATTGTTGGAATTGGTCCTTTGTTGAATTAGGCATTTTGTAAATTGGTCCTTTCTAGACTCAGTGGCCATTGCGGGTGAGTAAGTATAATCTTTGCTTTCAGCTAAACCACAGAATTTATAATTATGTACAAGTACTAAACTAAAAACCATAGAAATAGCATGTATAAAGGCACTTATTAATTTCTAAGCTAAAACTAACGACATCTTCGGCGCGTCGCGCTTCGGGCGAACAACCCGCCTGCCACGATGGTTGTGGGTTCAATTCCCGCCTTAAACAAATATTTATATATACTTACGCAAATATTAGTTTTTGGTCTGGATGTTTCTGTATATATTTTACTAAATAAAAGTACCTATATAGGTAAGTATTCTATCCGTTATCTAGCACCCATAACACAAGCCTAGTTGCTTAGTTTGGGGCTAGATGGTGCTGTGTGAATTGTCCCACAATATTTATTTATTTATAAAGATCAAAAAATAAAACTAATCAAAAAAAGATTTTTGGCCATGTCCTTAAAATAAAACATACCAGAAATGCCCTTTATTTCTCTTATTTAGGTCTTCGTTTGAGTAGGTAAATTATGAACAGTTGGTTGAATTTAATATTTTATTTACTTCTATTAATTAACTATTTGCTGTTGTAACAATACTTTCAGAAAACCAAAACCTTTTTATAAAACAGTAAATCTATTAATCACAATATGTACAATATGTATTTAATGTACATGTTTTGTTCACATTTTCACTTTATTATTCCAAGTAACAGCCTTGAGTTTAGGAATGTGTATAACTTAAATTATGATGTTTACTTATTTAGCGATGTTACATTCAGTCTTCACCTCAACTGTTGAATTTTATGAACAAATTAAAATAGATAACAACCTAAATTAGTAAATGTTGTCAGCACAAAACCTATTTAAAAAAATTTGCTAAGAATTGCCAACTAGGTCCTTATTTACTAAGAAAATACATATATATATATAAAAACATAAATAATACAATGAAACAATATATTTCTACTACAACTTGACATTGTGTTGACACATTGGTTAACCTTATTCTGACTTTATTGACTGATTTTATTTAATATAACTTGATGATACACCAAATTCTGCTTAAGATTCTTTTTTTTTGTGAAAATTTATGCAGTTAGAGACTAAAACGTAATGTAATTTTCGAATCAAGATACATTTTTAAACAAGTAGACACTGAAACCTTAATTAGACTTGATATATTCTAAATTCAAAATAATGCTCATCATATAGTCTAAATTGATGGCATTTCCTATAGGACACTCACATTTTTGGAAAGTAGGTTCAGTTTGGCAGTTCAAAAATTATGTTTTAGATTCTCCGACTACATGATTACTATCAGAGTTATTTTGCAATTTTTTTTACTATTTACCTGCACAAAGTTTAGTGTATCATCTTAAGTGTTAAACACATAACAAAAATAGGTGCAAAATCTACGTATAATAATATAAATTACAGCTCATCATGTGATAAGTGTTGCGGCACTGGATTTGATTCATCACAAGCTGCTGGAGTAATCAACTCTATCTTATATTCACAGCGGTAAGGCTCAGTGACAGATAAAAGTTTTGTCTCCAATCCACAACTAATTTCTACAAGTGTTGATCTCTGGGGTCCATTCCAACATGACATTCCATTTGTATATTTCATAGCGGAATACTTATTATCTCCTCCTGCCCATTCGCCCCAGTTTCCTAGACCTACTTCTGCTCCACCATTCTTTGATTTCTGTGTCACTTTTTGGAAGACACAAAGTCTGTAAACGTATTCTTTGTCTTCGAATTCGAAACACTGGCCATCTAGAGTTGCAAATTCTTGTTGCACCCCATAATCTTTTTCTAAATTCTCTTGAATGTTTCTGATATTTGATTCTATTTCACGAACTATTCTTTCTGCTTCTACATAATGTTTCCTAGCTTCTGTGGCCTCATCAATTAGCCTTTTCGTTTCTTCATCGTATCTGTTTACAATATCATCAGCTGTGGTTTCATCTCCATCATCATGATGGTCTACATCAGCATTGTCTTCTTCTTCATTGGCAGTGTAGTCAGCATCTAAGTCTCCATTGTCACCTGGAGCTTCAGATTCTGGTTCAGTTTCTTGATTCTCACCTTCCGGTCGGAACATTCCTTGTTCCATCATCATGAATGGTTTCAGTAAAGGCCAAACCGCAGACACAAAGGTTTCCTTATCAGCACTATCCTTTTCTCCAAAGAAATATTGTATTTCTTCCTCATCTACTTCTCCATCCTTATTTTTATCAAAGATATTGACAACTTTGATCTCATCTTTGCTTATTATTCCATCACTGTTGGAATCAAATCTGGAGAAGTGTTCTGATGCATCTTTTATATCTTTTTCTTTTTCTTCTTGTTCTTTTTTCTGTTTTTCTTGTTCCTCCGCTTCTCTGTACACTTTGAGAGCGTCATTTTCTTTCGCCTCTGCATCAGCCTTATAAGATTCTTTCTCCATTTTAATTGCCTCAGCTTCAACTTTGTCTTTTTCTAACTGTGCAAGTTGTTCGGCCATCTCACCTCGTTTCTTGTTACCTTGTTCTATAAGCTCATGCCTGAGGTGACTTCCAGCTTTGTAAAGTTCGGCTATCCTTTGTGCTTCGGCCCGCGCCTCTTTTCCCAGTTCGTCGCATATGTTGGAGCATGTGTTTTGTGATGCGTACTCGTCGGTTCCATCACAACAGTCGCAAATACCGTCGTTGACTCTCGAGGACGGGATGTTAAGCGGTCGGTGGCCGGCATTCGTACAGTGAAACACTCCGTTCAGGCAAGCCGATGTACCCGGCTCGTCGCTACCATCGAAACAGTCACAGTAATCGTCGTTTACGTAACTGAATGGTAGCGTTACAGTACCATCAAAACATGTAAAATCTTTAGTCGGCGAATACAGTGATGCTTTCGAAAGAGACACACCGCGAGGTCTCGGAATATCCGACTGAGCACAAATTATGAAAGAACATAGTAAAACAAACACTGATTTTACGTGATTGCACCACTTGTCCATTATGATTTCTTCTAAAGTTATACTATTTATATTCTAGGGCCGGTTTTCGTAAAATTACGATAATATCGAGGAGATAGCCAGCGCGTAAGTAAATATATAGTGGAAAAAACGTCAAACGTGTAGTGTTGCCAGCTCTACTTAAAAGCAAATGTGCTAATATTGATCACTAAAAATGAAAAAAAAAACATGCCGGCAAAAATATGCTACCCAACCTAAAGTACTATTTCTATAGTAAATAAAAGTTTTATTTAGCAAAATCAACAATAGTTATTATACAGGTTCTTTAATCGACTGTATTTTTTTGTATCAGCAAAATCAACTTTCCACGAAAAGTGACTACCTACTTTTAAAAGAAAAGCATAGTATTACAGTTTCTTGGTATCTTATTTTGTGTTCAAAAAGGCATTTTATTCTAATTGGTATCCGACCCGTGAAGCGGTATTCAGACAGAAGTCACTCCGTCACTTTTGGAAGGCACACCACACATCTTGCACACATATTATACGTACTCATTTATTGCTTTTGTTTTTTCGCGTGTGGTTAGGACACATTGTAAGATGACTCCGTAAAAACATTGAAAACTTTGTTTACATTTTGGTTTTGGCTATTATAACTAAGTTTAAGGTCTCTGCCCACTACACCGTACTAGATACTATGACCGTAATAGTACAGTGTTAGGCACGAAAAGCAACACGATACGCTCTACTATGCCAACTGAAACGGATCGACAGCGTTCTGTGCCCGTATACATCCGTTTGATGATTTGGAATGTTAGGTACGCAACGCGTTTACAACGGCCATCATACGCAGTTACATACAACTTTGGCACCGTCTCGTCGCGTGCCATGCACGGAACGTATCGGCACCGGCGTAATATTCTCACCGGCAATAAATTGTTAACGCGCTGTGCCTGACTCGCGACGTTGTTGGTCGGTGACAGAACGGTCGAGTGAGTATCAGCATCTCATAGGTACTTTTCATTAGAACCAAAAAAATTTTTTGGTTGTATGGTTTTTTTTTGGTTGTATGTTATTTTTTTTTTTTTTTTGGTTGTATGGTAGGTATGGTACGGTGTAGTGGGCAGAATCCTTTAAACGATATTTAATTGAAAGCTACACACAAATCGTTTATTTAATACCTTAGTTTAGTTTTACGGGGCTGTTTTCGCACTTGGTACCCTTCGACCATTTAGCTATAGTATCTTACAATTTATAGTATGTCAAAATTATACGCTAGGACAATGACTGTGAAAATATGCCGAATTTAGTCTTACATATGTGGGAAACTGGCAACACTGCTAACGTGTTAGAAAATGACATGACAGTTTGGTCGTAGGATTATTTATTATCTATTTTGTGGTTTGGAGTATGGCTACAAGTTTCGATTTGCTTGTTTGTAGCTCTAATGTACGTACATGGTCCAGTATAGTTACTATTACTTATTACCTAAATATTAAATATTACATATAATTTATAGCTATTCTACAACAAAATGTTCATACCAAAGAGAATATAAATACTCACACGAAAGAATTTGGCAACACTAATATCCGTGACTTTATCCAATAGGAAACGAACATTTCTACCCCTATTTTGCGTTCCATTATTGTTGTACCAATCGGCACCGAGCTTTTTTTTTTTTTTTTTTTTCTGTGTCCAGTCAGCTCTGTGACCGAACTATTGGCCCCGGATTTACGGATTTGCCAGTTTCAAGTTCTGTTGTAGTTCTTGTTTCTTTGTCCAGTCAGCTCTGTGACCGAACTCTTGGTCCTTTATTTCTCTTCGTATTCGTTTTCAAAGCTTGGGTGTTTCTTTGGTATGATGTTTGTGAATAATTTAGGACCAATTTGTTAATATAAAAATTAGGGAAGCATATTATTTACAAGTAGATATTTACCGCGGAATTTGGAAAATGGAAAGGATCAGGAAAGCAGACGGGTAGGTATGAATTATAAAAAAATATTATAAACAAATAAATAATTATTATATAAGTAAGTACATATGAAACATAAAATATACAACAGTCAAAGTTTAATGTTATTTTCATTAATAAAAGTAGATAGCATTTTATAT
This sequence comes from Idaea straminata, assembly GCA_951213275.1. Lineage (NCBI taxonomy): Eukaryota > Metazoa > Arthropoda > Insecta > Lepidoptera > Geometridae > Idaea > Idaea straminata. The sequence continues at coordinate 8,249,649 of OX577857.1, read as the reverse complement.
ACAGATAGATCTTTAGACGTCAACAAGCAGGGAATATTTGTTGGGAACTCAACACCTAAGGAAGCTAAATCATCATGGAATTTATTTGCATTGTTAAGTTGGCATTGAAAAAATATGTGATTGATGTCAGCTTCTTCACAACCACAAGCACAAGAGGCATCCTCTGAAATACCAATCCTGGCCAGATGAGCAGGACTGCAAACATGGCCAAGGCGCGCCCTAATCAAGATTGAGGTGGCTTTTTTATCAAGTATGATGGAATAAAACCATGGTTTTTTGCTGGTTTTCGATTGGATATTATGATAGTATTTACCCTTTTTTTTCGCACTGTCTGCCCAAGCTTTATCCCAGGATTCCTGTAGATATAGTTTGGGCTGACTCATTAGGTCATGAGGGTAGTTATTATAATGATCCACATCTCCTACATTTACAGCATCTTTAGCTAATTCGTCTGCTTTGAGATTACCTTTAATGCCTGTGTGGCCGGGAACCCATGCAAACTCGACCACAAGCCCTCTCGTCACACACTGGTGCAACTTGTCTTTGATTTTATAAACTACTGGGAAGTGATTTTTAGTTTTGAATGGAAATCTTTGGAGAGCTGCCAAGCAGCTTTTCGAGTCGGTGAATATAACGGTGTTTGGTAGTTTCATCAACAGAATATATTCTATAGACTTTAGTACGCCTACACACTCTCCTGTGAACACAGAGGATTGGGGAGGTAATTTAGTTTTTTGCACTATATTAAATTGTTGGTGATAAACGCCCACACCAACGCATCCATCAATAGAAAGTTTAGATGCATCACAAAAAATAAAATGCCAATTTGCCCATCTGGAGTTTGCAGAGACCTTAAATACTTCTTGAGCACAAATACTCTTTTTATCAACATCCACACTGGCATGCACAACTGGAGACAAAATCAGGGCTTCATAGGAGATGGTAAAAACCGGGAGGCAAGAGGAAAGATGAGTAGGTGCCTCTATGGACAAAAACTTTTGCATACTCTTAACTAGACAAGGTAATTGCTTATGAGCCCAATAACTGAGGTGGATCTCTTTTAATAAGTCATTAATTTTTGATATAATTGGGTGGTTGGAAAATTGTAAAGTACGGTATAAAAACCTGTCACAAAGATATTGACGTCTCAGAGTTAATGGTGGGTCAGAGCATTCAACTTGTAAGGCATTAATAGGGCTGGATTTCATTGCTCCAGTGACCACCCTCAAGGCCTTTGACTGGATACCATCCAACTTCCCCAAAGCCGCCTGACTACAAGGCTCCAACAAGAAAGTTCCGTAGTCCAGAACACTTCTAATTAGAGCATTATAGATCAGCTTTAAGGAATATGGATGAGCACCCCACCAAACACCCGAAAGACATCTCAGTAAGTTAATAGTACGCTCACATTTGCCACTGATATATTCAATATGAGGGATCCCAGTTAGTTTTTGATCTAAAATGACACCTAGAAACTTGGCTTGTGCATCTACCGGTAATGGCATACTATTGTATTTAACGGTTATCGGAGGTGGTAGCCTTTTTCTAGTAAAAAGGACCACGGTACACTTAGGTACCGAAAGTTCTAATCCATTGGAATCCATCCAGACCTTTAGATGACATAATGCATTAGTCAAATCTTCACATGCATCATTTATATGTTTGTTAGATGTGTACAAAACTATATCATCAGCATATTGTAAAATATTAGCAGTACCCTGGAGAGACGCCTCTAAATCACTCGTATAAATATTATACAGTAAAGGACTTAATACTGAGCCTTGTGGTAAACCCTTCCATAAAACTCGAGATGATGATCCTATTTTAATTAATCTTCCCGATAAGATGTTAATGATAAAATTGACAAGTAAAATAGGAACCTGTAAGGCCATTAATTTATTTTTTAAGATGGGTAAAATAACGTTATCGTAGGCTGATTTGATATCTAAAAATGAAGCAGTTAACGAATTATTCCGTGACATCGCAATTCGTATATCAGTGATGAGTACCCCGATGTTATCAATAGTGCCTTTACCCTTGCGAAACCCATACTGAGATTTAGAAAGAAGCTTATTATGTTCAATATACCATTCTAATCGATTTTTTACTAAGTGTTCCGCTATTTTTGCTATTACAGAGGACAATGCAATAGGACGGTAAGATGTAATGTCCGAGGGGTCTTTATTCGGTTTCAAAATTGGCAACACTAATTGAGATTTCCACGATTTTGGAACGTTACCTGTCAACATGACATTATTAACCAATTGTAAATAATATTTTAGGCTATTGTCGCTAAGTTTGGAAAAGAAAATGTATGGAATGTTATCCTCTCCAGGAGCTGAATCCCGAAGATTAGACAATACTCCTTTAAGTTCTTCAAAGGAGAACGGGGCATTGAGACCGGATACGTTTGTGTCAGGTGGTAAATTACGTGGGTGTATAAGTTCCTCTTCAGGGACAAAAGGTGGTGCCAAACGGTCAAGAAATTCTGGACTACGGGATGGTGGAATCGTGGAGAAACTGGAGTCTGATATAGCACATCTGTATCTCTTAAGATTATTCCATACTACACTGGATGGTGTATTAGGAGAAATACTTGAGCAAAAACTTCGCCAGCCTAAGACACGTTTTTCTTTATATAATTTTTTTGTGCTATTCATGACTTCCATTAAATGTTCAAAATTATCATTAGTCATTTCCTGGTTATATTTCTTCTCTGCCTCTTTCCTAGCCTTAGCTGCCTGGGTACATTCAGAATCCCACCAGGGGGGTGACCGAATGCCTCGAGAATGATTTTTCACTGGAAAAACTGAGTCTGCTGAACCTATTATTAGTTTAACTAAGGAATTAGAACAGGTTTCCTCATTTGAACCATCAATAGATGGTAGATTATTTAAGTTTTTGTCAACATTCTCAGTGAACATGTTCCAATTACTAGTGTCTGAATATTTATACTTTCTAGTGCTTTTAAATGTATTGTTTAATGATTCCTGACTGATTGTAGGTAAACTGATGATAATTGGGTAGTGATCACTGCCATGAGTTGAAGATAGTCTGTGCCAGGATAATTTGGATGCTAAGTTTGGAGTGGAAATAGCCAAATCTATAACACTTTTGCCTTCAGTAGGACTTGTCCGTCGAGTGGCTACACCAGTGTTAAGTATGCAAAGATTTTGCTCGTCCAAAATATCTAAGAGTAGCCTACCATATGAATAAGTTCGGGAACTACCCCAAGCAACATGCTGTGCATTGAAGTCACCAACAATAAGAAACGGTTTAGAAATCACTAATAGAATATTATGTAGTTCTTGAAAAATAGAAGCAGAAGGATCAGGTATATAAATGGATAGTATACATATATTATTTACAATAATAGCTATCAAAGAAAAAGTATCACTGTGGGAAGGAAGAGGAAATGGAGTGTAAGAGATAGAATTGTGAATGAGTAGGGCGTTTCCAGCATACCTATCTTGTCTGTCGACACGGAGACAAGAGTACCCATTCACTTTGAATGTGGAACCTGGTTCAAGCCAGGTCTCACATAAAGCAATAAATGCTGGATTATGTTTATTTATTAAATAAGTTAGCTCATTTCTTTTATTGCGTACACTGTGACAGTTCCACTGTAGAATGCTGTTCATTGGATTTTGATCCATGATTAGCAAAGGAGTTAGTTATAGATTCAATTATTGTGGCAGCGTGGTCCGGTTTTATAAGATTGGATTGACAGAGAGAGTTGATAAGATTAGTTATAATTTGAATAACATTAAGAGGATCACTTTCATTGTTGCTTGATGACTTCAAAGCACAGCCATTAGCGGGTGCAGGCATATCATAATCCCTAATTAGTGCCTGGTGTGCAGCATGATTATATTGATGAGTATAAGAGGGTTTGTAAGAAGATCTGGGTTTTAATGTTACTGTTTTTTTATAGGAAGTAGAAGGACTAAGAACTGTACGGTTAGCATTGGAAATAATATTGTGTTCATATCTAGGGACTGCCTTAGCGTTGAGAACATCTACATAAGACCTATGGACAGGTGGATGTAATTTAGTGGCCTCTAAATACGATATACAGCTATTTGCCATTGTTTGTTTAATAGCTTTTTGTCTAGACAATTCTGGACAAGATTTGCTTGTTGCGAAATGCAGACCAGAGCAAAGGCAACAAGATGCACTTTCCTCTTCAGTTCTGCAATTTAGCCCATCATGATCTTGGCCACATTTATAACAGCGAGGCTTAGACCTGCACTGTGTTTTAGTATGGCCGAACCGGCAGCAGCTGTAACATTGTATTATTGGGAAGGTGTACAGTTCAACAGGTATAGCATTGTAGCAAATGTAAATTCTCTTTGGTAAAGCTTGTCCATCAAATGTCAACACAACAGACTGAGAAGGCTTCCATGTAGGAGTATTATCAACAATAACTTTGTAATTTAACCGTCTAGCTTTCAGTATCTTACCACAACCTATAGGCAAATTGACATTTTCCAAAATTTCATCTATTGACCAATCCGATGGTATACCTTTCACTATTCCTATACGAGTAACATTAAAAGATGGTATGAAGGCTTTGAATTTATGTTCGGTTAAGAAAGGGTGTTTTAAAAAGTTATTAGCATCAGTATGAGTCGAGAAAGAGAGGGACATTCGGTTGCGTCCAACTCTTTTTATGCTACCATTAATAATATTATTAAAATTGTATTTTTTAACAAACCTCCCAAATGCCATGGGATGCAATGTATAGCCATCATTATTATCTACAACTTTTTGAACATGGACTATATAAGGACTGCTGTCTGATGGTTCATACTCTGTGCGGCCAACAAAAATAGGGTGTGGTTGAGGCTGATCGACTGTCATAGGGGCAGATGTGGATGTGGTTGCGACCGGGGAGACAACAACGCCTGCTTGAGCAGGAGCTGCTATCATTGACTGTTCATGATTGTTAGCATTCTTACCTGATTTTTCTTGAATAGTATCACTATCAGAGTTGCAATTGCAAATAAATTCATGCTTAGCTTCCAAATCTTTGGCTTTACAGAATTTTCGTTTGCGTTTGTTACAAGTTTTGCAATTTTTTTTATGCGGTTTAGCGCGTTTAAGCGATTTGGTGGTGGATTCTGAGACAGCCAACATGCCCCGCCTGAAGTACGATGATCCATCAGATTCCATCCCGGATTCATTCGTGGATGAAACCGTGACATTATATGCTACTGCGGGAGGACTATGGCCAGAGCCAGGGTCCTCCACTTTGCCACCGCCGCCGGGGTCCGGCGGCCTCATCGTATTTACAACTATATATACTTAAAAAAAACTTACCTACTCGTCGATATATACAAACTACACTAAAAATATATACAAAATAAACCTTCCTGACCACTTTTAACTCGATTAATTAATTTTAAAAATTTTAGCTTTGAAGATCCCGCCTTTTCGCTCCGAATGCTTCCCGCCTTTTTTCGATTTCTCCACCGAGCTTTGTATTACAGAGTAAATTATAATTTAAGGCGACTACAGACCTTCAGTTTTAGCTGTGCAGTTTAAACTGTATTGACTACACACGTTCAGTTTTTGACGTGATAACGTCTAATAAATTGATGGAACACCTGCATTCACTTAAAAGTGTTTGTCAAAATATCGTGTGAAGTCATGCGTCCTGTTACCGATGTGTGACGTCATGCGCCATAGTAACATTAAGAAATGGAGTATTTAATAAAAATAATATCGCTCATCTGGGCTTGTGTTATGGTGACAAGTGACGAATAGAAAACTTATATAAAGGAAAAATAAGAAAAAAACTACATTTATAGATATACATGTATAATCTCAATTTCCGTTTTCTTATGACGTTATCATGTAAAATTATCGTCCGTATGCCGACTTTAAGGCGCTCTTCCAGTACCGTCTGTAGGTATTCACATTACCTTAGCCCCCGCTCTCAAAAACGAAGCGTGCTGCGTGCTAACTGTTATATTTGATCGATATGCAAAACATTTTAGCATTATTATCCACAAATATAGTTCCTAGAGGTCAAAACCTATCATTTGATTCATTTTTAGAAACAAACGTTAACTATTTTTAAATAAAACTCGATAAACGATCTAATAATTCTCTGTTTTCTAACATTTTTTTTATCGAACGAAGTTGTTCATATCATGTTTTCAACCACAATAAACAAAAATATGCGCTATTAAACTACAATATCCATTTATATCCAAATAACAAAAAAAGAGTATTTGATTACTTAGAGTTGCTTAAAACAAGGGCGATTTTGGTAGCTTTATTAGCACCTGCCCTTAAAGACAACCATTTGTTTTTTAGTTGATTTCTGTTTTTGCTTGAAGTTGGACTATTGTGCATTTAAAAAAAAAGAAGACAAAGACCGAAAATAATGTGGTGTAAACGTTGGTTGTTACAAAAAAAACAGTTTACATAAACATTATGTTACTGGATGAGCTTAAAATTACTCCAAAAGACCTAAATGACTTATAAAATGATTGGAAAAACTGACAACTGCACAGTTTTTTTGCTACTCACCATCAATTTTAACTGCACAGCTTTATCTAATGATATATCGATTAGATTGTCCGATAAACTGTACAGTTTTTAGTTTTGCCTAAGTACGGTTTAACTGAACAGTCCGACTGTACAGTTAAAACTGCACAGTAAAAAACTGATGGTCTGTAGCCGCCTTTTACTTATTATATTCTGTGGAAATTGATTTTTTTATTGAATTTAATAAAAAAAATGACTGTGTATGTGTAGCGATTTGTTTGTTTTTGTAAAGCTCGAATTTGTTGTTTGTAATTCTACAATTCAACGATTTTCCTCATCTTTTGATTTATTGATATTCGTTGACTAACTTCTAACTTACCATTTATTTACCAATTCCAATTCCTCACAAACAAACATAACCTCCAAAAATGGAAACAATTTTGGAGCAGCAACGCAGTTATCATGAAGAAAGGGAGCGGACTATGGATGCTATGGTCAAGGAGATACTTCATAAGAAAACTGGGGTAAGTTTCCTAGATATATCGTATAATCAGAATAATCACCCACCCAAGCCAAGGTTGGACTGTGCTGTGTGGTAACTAACTAACTAAATAACTAACTTGATATTGTTATTATTTCATTTGCAGCACCGTGAAACGATCAATGGAGATCATCGTTTGAAAAATTTACATGATGTAAGTACCTAACCAAAACCATATTGTAATACATTTATTACGCCGCTACAGCAGCGGCGCGCTGGATGTGAGACATACTTGATTGTGACATACATACTTGAGAGACATAGGTACATACCTACTGTTATATGGGTACATGCCTAAATTAAATATATTTTATTTTTATTTTATTATAGTATTCATACTTAATGTACCTTTGGATTGTGATCCAATTACGGCTGATCAGTCTGACAGATAAGACGATATTGAAAAATGAAAAAAAATATATTTTTATTTACAGCACAAACACAATTTACATAAAAGTATATGTTATACATGTATCCTATATTTATTTTGACAACCTCAGTGGCAAACATCTGCCTGTGATGCAAAAGGTTGCTGGTTCTATTTAGAGATATTTGATCCTTGTTTGGGTGTTTCCATATGTATATTATGTAGTATGTGTTAGCAAGAGAAAATTGTACAGGGTGAATTTTTTACATGGGCCTTCAGGGCCATATCATAAACTGCTGAATGCCGGATTTTGACAAAAACTAAAACTTTATCATTAGATTTTCAAACCTGTTGATTTTGCAAAAAAATAATCACCTATATTTTTATACCAATCGATAGTATTGCTAATAGATATCAATTCTTAACAAATTTAGTATGGTAAGTTAAAGGATATAGCAAATTTTTTGTATTCAAATCAAATTTTAAAAAATCTGTTTTCAGCGTTATATTGAATCTACAATAAGACTAAAGGAACTGTATGAGGACAAGGATGGATTGAGAAAGGAAGAGATAGCTGCATTGTCTGGCCCTAATGAGTTCTCTGAATTTTATGCTCGACTCAAACAGATCAAGGAATTTCATAGGAAACACCCTAATGAGGTAATGATTTTTTTTGTAACTTTTAATGCTAAATCTTATTTGTATTGTCTCATTGCTGGGCAATGGTCTCCTTGAAGTTCTTCCGAGCAGCTGTGGAGTATGATTATGATTTTTTACTTGATTGTGAAGAAGGCATGTAAAACCTTACCGTACCAATTTTCCAATTTGTCAAAGGGTATTGTGGTCAAGAATCATACGCTTCCACACAATAAATACCTTTCATATTAGTAGGTTTGTATAAAAATAATACTCATTCTTTTTTTTTAATTATACATGGAGGACATTTCGATAATAGGATGTTTTGCTACTTGATCATTTTGATCTTGTGTCATTTTAATTATAGGATATTGTGCTACTAGGTCATTTTGATTTGTCGTTTTAATATTAAAGACATTTTGCTTTTAGATATGTAAGGAAAAAATGATTCTGAAATCGCGATATCTGTTTCATCAACAAATAAATGTATGAAGAAGTGGAAAATTATCTTGAACTTCACACATTTATATGCAATGAATAATGCAATTTTTCACGACAAACCAACATTGTAATTTATCTTTTCAGATAACCGTTCCAATGTCAGTAGAATTCGAAGAACTGGCCAATTTGAGAGAAAATCCAGCAGAGGACTACACAAGTATTTCATTGTTTTTAACATTTATTATTGACTATATGAAATTAGTACTTCATCTGCTAATAATGTCTAAAAGTTTGACCTTTTGTCTGTGCAAAGTATATATTTTACCGGTGAAAGTACAAAAATCTTCATGGATTAAACCAAAAAAAATATGTTGATAGCATTTGTGCAACAATTCAAATTAATGAAGAAAAGTTCATTTGTTTAATGCTTTACTGTGGCATTTGGCCAGTCCTTGTTAATTGTGTCTTTTTCTTTTGTAACTACATATGTTTGTCTTGTGTTTTATCTAAAATAAACTAATAAAAATTTCCTCTTAGGGATGATTCTCATTAAACCGTGCTGTACCCGGGGCGTGCCGTACACGTGGCCCGGACGACGGCCGTCTATCAGCCGCCGGGGGAACGGGGCCGATCGCGCTGTGTAATATAAACGTGTAGAACGGACAGGCTCCGCTCCGGACTCAGCCCGACCGGGACTAATAAGAATCATCCCTAAGAGGAAAGGGTACTGGGCGCTCTCTTCATACAAACGTAGTCGACTTTTTCCTACCTGGATACAATGACACTAGAGCAAATATTTTTGTTGCATAAAACTTATAACTGACATGACCAAGTTTTGTTTTTTTGTTTTTAAAATCTTAATTTTTATGATAATTAGAAAATGAAAAGAAAACCAAGAATATTTGTGCTACTGCATCCAGGAAGGAAACAGTCGATTACGTTTGTATGGAGAGAGCGCCGGTACCCTTTCACCCTAAGGCAAGGAACAGCTAAATAAGTACATTTTAAAATATTTCAGCTCCAGTTGAGTTCACAGATGAAGAAGGCTACGGAAAGTATCTTGATTTACACAAATGCTACGAAAAATACATAAATCTGAAAGGTATAGAGAAAATAGACTACATAACATACCTGAGTATATTCGATCATCTATTCGACATACCTAGAGAACGTAAGAACAATGAATACAGGAACTACATAAGGGCGTTGTTGACGTATTTTAAGGATTTCGTTAGTCGCGTCAAACCTTTGCTGGATCAAGCGCAGGAGATGGCCGGGGCACATCAGGAGTTTATCAAGCAATGGGAGGCGGGAACTTTTCCTGGGTGGCCGGTAAATATATAAATATTGTGAGACAATTCAGACAGCGCCATCTAGCCCCAAGTTAAGTAATTAGGCTTATGTGGGTGCCAGATAATGGATAGAATACTTATATACTTTTCTTTTGTAAATATATACTTAATACTCCCAATGAATCAATGTATCCTCATGCCAAGTTTCATCAAAATTGGTCCAGTAGTTTCGGAGCAAACACACAAACAATCAAATCTTTCTTCTTTATAATATTAGTATAGATACATACATACAGAAACATCCACTCCAGAAACAAATATCTGTACATCAATATTTTTTTAAGGCGGGAATCGAACCCGCAACCTTCTGTGTCGCAGGTTCGTCCGACTCGCCACAGATGTCAAATATTATAATCTTGTAGCTTTTACCCGCTAATTCGTTCGCGAAGTAGTATCCAATATCCTTTCTTAATGGATGCCAACGTCATAACAGCTATTTGTATGTCAAATTTTAACCCAATTCGTTCATTGGTTTGAGCTGTACATTGATATATTAGTCAGGACTTTGAATTTTACGTAATTTAGAAAGGTTTTAATTAACCCCCGACGCAAAAATAATATGGCAGGACATTCCACACATCGCCATCTAGCCCCAAGCTAAGTAACTAGACCTGTATTATGGGTGCTAGACAACGGATATTCTACTTGTATACTTTTCTTTTGTAAATATATACTTAAAATACATAGAAACAACCAGACAACAGGCAAATATATAAGCATAAATACTTGTCTGAGGTGGGAATTGAACCCGCAACCCTGTGTTTGGCAGTCCAGCATAGTGACCTTTGTGCCAACTGGGTCGTCAGTTGATGTTTAAATATTATTTTAAAACTGAGAAAAATAAACATAAGGTGAAAGGGTACCGGCGCTCTCTCCATACAAACGTAGTCAACTGTTTCCTCGCTGGATAATGACACTAGCAGAAATATTTTTTGTTGCATAAAACCTATAACTGCCACTGTAACTGACTATGCCCCTATGTCTTGGTTTTTTTCATTTTCTAATTATGATAGAAATTAAGATTTTAAAAACAAAAACTAAAAAAACGTGTTCATGGCAGTTATAAGTTTTATGCAACAAAAATATTTGCTCTATTGTCATTATCCAGGGAGGAAACAGTCGACTACGTTTGTATGGAGAGAGCGCCCGGTATCCTTTCCTCTTAAAGTTATTAGAACGCCTTATTCTATGTGACTCATTTTTAAACGTTTAATAATTTATTTTATTTAAACTTTTTATCATAATTTAGAAAGAAACTGGCGGTGCCCTGACAAATGTTGGTGCACATTTGGATCTGTCAGCGTTTTCATCATGGGAAGAATTGGCTTCTCTCGGTCTGGACAGGTTGAAGTCAGCTCTCATGGCTCTCGGGTTGAAATGTGGTGGTACATTGGAAGAACGTGCTCAAAGGTAATTGAAACTTTAAATTAAACTTTGTTTATAATATTAGTAGGATAGAATTAAACTAGCTGATGCCCGCGACTTCGTGCGCGTGGTAGTTTTGTTTTAGTACCTTCCTCTTGAATCACTCTATCTATTAGAAAAAAACCGCATCAAATTTTTTGCTTCCATATATCTTCTCGGGCTTTAAATGGAGGAGAAACCATGGATGGGGTTGTAAACGAAAGCCTTCTTATCAATCAATATGAAAAAAACTAAAAAAGCCTCACCATCTTAATCAATATTATAAGAAGATTTTGTTTTTTGTTTGTTTTTATATTTGTAACGAATAGACTCCAAAACCAATGAACCGATTCTGACGAAACTTGGTTCATACCAAGTTTCGTTTCTATCCATGAGGATACATTGATTCATTGGAAGTAACATAGGCTACTTTTTATCCCGAAATTCCTACGGGATTGGGAATTACGCGGGTGAAACCGCGGAGCGCTGCTATTTTATAAATAAATGAATCTATGTGCATTGAACAATATCAGTTAATCTATACTAATATTATAAAGCTGAAGAGTTTGATTGTTTGAACGCGCTAATTTTAGGAACTACTGGTTCGAATTGAAAAAATATTTTTGTGTTGGATAGTCCCTTTGTCGGGGAATTCTATAGGCTATTTTATATTTCGATATTCCCACGGAATCGGGAGTTACGCGGGTGAAACCGCGGAGCGCTGCTAGTTAATCATATAAATATTTTCAGATTATTCAGTACAAAAGGACAGACAGCTTTGGACAAGTCCCTCGTTGCCAAAAAAGGTGGAAACAAAGCGAAAGCGTCCACTCAACAGAAAAACAAAGACATTGGTGCTATCGAAGCTCAGGTCTACAGGTGATTAATTTAAATATAATCTAACTAAAAGATATTTCCCACCTTTACTTTGTAATCCACGCTTTTAGAATGTAATTTTCTAACAACAAAATTTTTGGTTTGGGAATTATTAAAAAAAAAAAAACAGATGTAGATAACAAAATATTTAAAAAATAATATGTGTTTATTTGTAAGAAATAACTTTGTAATCTACGCTTCTAGAATATAATTTTCCTACTGCTAAATTCTTGGCTTGAAAATTATTCCAATAACAGTGTAGATAACAAAATATTCTGTTTTTTATCCAACTTCAAAAATTTAAAAATTTCAACTGTCTAGCTATTACGGTTCATGAGATCAGCTTAGTGGCAGACAGACGGACAGTGGAGTCTTAGTAAAAGGGTCCCGTTTTTACCCTTTGGGTACGAAACCCAAAGTAATATGGCAGGCTTTTATTTCGTCATCACCTTGTTGACTGTTCTTGATATACAGGCAGAAGTAGGGAAGTCGGGGTTCGATAACCCATAGCGAAATAAATACGTATGATATATTTCAGATTTGCAAGCATTGTAAGCAGTGCCCGCGCTTCGACCATAGAGAACGTGACGCGTCGAGCGGCGCGCGCTGCCGGCGAACGACGGGACGACTCCGGCGATGAGAGCGACGCGTCTGCCGCACCAGACGTCGATTCGGACGACGATGAAGTACCGTACAACCCTAAGAATTTACCGTTGGGGTGGGATGGCAAGGTATCTACCATCATACTTACTGAATAGTCAAAGTACTATATTATATATAGCTGTTGCCCGCGACTTCGTACGTGAGGTAGTTTTGTTTTATATACTAAAACCTTCCTCTTGAATCACTCTATCTACAAAAAAAAAAACCGCAACAAAAATCAGCCAGATTCAATTCAACACTTGTCAAAAAGGCATATAACTTGTACGACTTTGTTTTATACTATATAGTGACTAGCATCACCTCGCGGTTTCAACTGCGTAAGTCCCGATCTCTTGGGAATATCGGGATAAAAAGTAGCTTATGTGACTCCCAATGAATCAATGTATCCTCATACCAAGTTTCATCAAAATCGTTACAAACAAAAAATCTATTCTATGTAAAATATGAAGTGTAGATGACACATTTTTATATTTCCAGCCGATACCATATTGGCTCTACAAGTTGCATGGATTGAACATCAGCTACACGTGCGAGATCTGCGGTAACTACACGTATAAGGGTCCTAAAGCGTTCCAACGTCACTTCGCTGAGTGGCGTCACGCGCACGGTATGCGTTGTCTCGGCATACCGAACACGGCGCATTTTGCCAACGTCACGCAGATTGAAGACGCACTCGCCTGTAAGTACCAGTATTATTTTCTAACTGGTGCTATTATTACAAAAAACCTTTATTTAAAAGATTTTATTTAACTTGCAACCTGTGTATGTTTATTCGGTTGGAATCTTGCTATTTAATTTTGATCCGCTTCCCGGTTACCAATTGTTTAGGTCACTGTTTTACGGTGTTTCAATGTCTTTGCCCGCTAAATTTGAAAAATATATAGGTAAAAACAACCAATTAATATAGTTTAAAAATAGCCCAATTAGAAATTGAAATGTTACAATACATTGTAAACTGCGCCTGTAATACATAATTTCCCATGAAGTCTGCATTAGACTTTTAACACTATCCAAAACTTAATTAACAGTGTAATTAACAATAATTGACAGTTAATCAACCGTTAATTCTTACATGACACTTATTTAAATATGGGATAGTTTCAAAGCCTAATAATGTTTAAGTACTTAGTTGAGAAAATATTTTCTAAAGTGCGTTTCAAAAATAAAAACTTTTAAAAAAATGACGAGACGTTACTTCGACACCACCTTAAAGTGGTGACTATGAATTACTGTAAAAATTGCATGGTACTAATGAATTATTTAATGGGGAATACTAGATCGTTTATTTAAAATAGTGCTGAATCGCTGGTCCTCATTCTCTTGACCACCTTAACCTTAGGTCAAGGGAATGCGGGCCAGAGAAATTATAATTGCATAAAAATGCTAAATATAATTATATTTGAACGGATATATTCGCGTTTTTTATTTTTGTTTTAAACCTGACGTTTCGTTTTTTTATTAATTTTAAGTAGACGATAGTTTGACAGCATTTCACATAATATTTTTTGTAAGACGAATATCATCTCACTGAGATGATATTCGTCTCTGATCTCAGTCTGCCTGTGACTTTGGGATCTGCAATGTTCCCGTAACGTCATTTTTAAAACAAAAATAAAAATATATATCCGTTCAAATATAATTATGAGTTCAAGGCGCGAAAACCTTAGAAAATACCATGCTAAGTATACTTTAATTAAAACATCTTTTCAAAATTAATTTCTACTTATCATTGACATCTTTTAGTGATATTTTTGTCTAATTATGGGCATGTTTAGTGACCTATAATTATACTTATTTTCCGTTTCTTTCAGTATGGGAAAAAATTAAACATCAAAAGGAAAGCGAGAGGTTTGTTGCTGAAAATGACGAGGAGTTCGAGGATTCGCAAGGGAATGTCGTGAACAGGAAGACTTACGAAGATTTAAAGAGACAAGGGCTTCTCTAAACTAATCACAATGATTTCTGTATAATTAAGTGCATATTATGAAACTATACCTATATTAATCTGCGTTTTATTTAATAATATCTAATAAGGTTAAATATTATTTAATTTCTAATATGAGAATATTTAGCCAAAAGTGTTGTCCTATGATATTTCAAAGTGCGCAGTCCATTTCGAGACCTATGCTAATCGATAGAAGGCATTACGGCGAACAATGCCAAGTGCCAATACATCGAGCCTGCGTTCCATGTTTCAACAAAGATCTCGAGTCCGCATAGCGTTTCCGGGATGTTTCAGGGACGCGCTCGATTACACCGCGCAACAAACTGCTAAGCTGCGATACTAAATGTCCGGACCCTTTTGACATGAGCCTTGCCGTTATGACAGATGACAGTCATGAATGAGATAGAAAAATTAAACAGCGCTCAGTGATCAGTGATATCAATTTCGGACTTTTGGTGCTAATTAGGCATATTGTGCGTCAGTTTAGCACCTTAATTTCTCATCTAGCACTTAGCACTTTTTGAAGTATCGCCGGTCTGTCGCCTTGAAAAAGTGTTATTGAAAAAGTAAGGCAAACAGCTTTACTCAAGCTTTACTTTCCGTAATAAAGAGTAAAAACACTTTTTTGACAGTAATTTGGAGGCTTTTACGTAAACCTAGTTGGCAACACTATGTATTTGTTGTTGCCGAAATCCAAATCCATGTGAATTTAACGTGGATCCTAATTTTTGCATATATAACTTGTTTTTAGTGCTATGGTGTGTAATTGAATAAGTACAAAGCGGTAGTTAGATCATCTTGTAAAGTGCTCAATATGCCTGAAACGCAAGGCAGTCGCATATTCATCGGAGCAAGAGTTTTAGGTTATGTTAGTACACATGTCCCGTTTGTGGCTCGATTTATAAAACGACGAGGCGAAACATTGCTTTGTACGTCGGTGGGAAAGTGGATTCACACGTACGGAAGTAAAAATCTTCGATTACTGTCGATTAGTGGCGAACATCCTGGTCCAATAACATGCATGAGTGGGGACAATTACCATGTCTACGCAGCTAGTGAGAACGATATTTACGCCTGGAGACGAGGATGTGAACTAAAACATGTCTACAAAGGACACAATGCATCCATACACTTCATGTTACCTTTTGGTATCCACTTGATATCTATAGACGAAGCCAATATTTTAAAGGTCTTCGACATAAAGGAAGAAACTCAATTTTTAGAGCTAGCCTTTGATAAACAAACTTTTAAAATAACAGCAATGTGCCATCCTCCGACTTATTTGAACAAAATTTTACTTGGAAGTAAGCAGGGTCAGCTGCAGTTATGGAATTTGAGGACTTCAAAGTTGGTGTACACTTTCAATGGATGGAAGTCTGGTGTGGTGATTCTGGAGCCCGCTCCAGCTGTAGATGTTGTTGCTATAGCTTTATACAATGGGAAAATTATTCTCCATAACTTGAAATTTGACGAAACAATTGTGGAGTTCATTCACGACTGTGGTAGAGTCTCAGCATTATCGTTCAGACTTGACGGAGTCCCATTAATGGTGACTGGGAGTGTCAACGGCCACATTGTTCTATGGGACTTGGAGGAAAGGCGGGCCATATCTCGGGTAAAGTCAGCTCACACTAGTAAGATTGCAGGAATGCAGTGCTTGATGTCTGAACCCGTGATGGTTACTAACGCTGAAGACAATTCTTTGAAATTTTGGATCTTTGATATGTCTGATGGTGGAGCAAGATTACTGCGGAAAAGGTAATTGATTACCTAACCTAATTTATATTTAGTATTGACATCTGTGGTGTGTTGGATGCCAATGCAGATTGTAGGTTTTTTGTTTCAGTTCTGAGTGTTTCTGAGTATATGTTTAATGAGTATTATGAACACTAGAAATACTAATTCTATAATACTAGCAACTTCCTAAAAAACTAACTCATAAAATAATCAGTTTAGGCTGCACGTTATCATTCAGTCAGTAAAATTTGCATTTTATTAAGTTCTATCTTTAGCCTTTACCTTTGCATTAATGTATGGTTTAAATTTTCTAAAATCCTATTATTAGTAGATGGTTATATTGTAACACCTAAATGTATGCTTGGTATGATGATCTGGATGCATTCGATGAAGACTTGCCCAATATAGTCCAGGACCGACAGGCTTGGAAACTGACCTTTGCCCTGCAGTGGGACAATACAGATTAATTAAAAAAAAACTATGCTAAATTATAGTCAGATCTGTTAAAGCAATGACTTTAAGTTTTGCGTTGATATATCAATTTATGAGACTATATAATTATAGATGACCAGCATCACCTCGCGGATCCCATATAAATATTGGGATAAAAGGTACCCTACAACACTCCCAATGAATGAATGTAGGTATCTTCATAGTTCATACCAAGTTTCATCAAAATTGGCCTAGTAGTTTCAGAGCCTATTTAATGCGAACAAACAATCAAATTCTCTTTATAATATTAGATTAAGAAGAGCTTGCTCTGGGATTGGTACATAAACAAGTAAAACTGATAAACCATCTTGTTTCAGAGAAGGCTTTGCACAACCACCAAACCTAGTACATTACTGTGAACCTAATGGTACCGATATACTGGCAGCTGGAAGAGACAGTACCTTGCACATCATCAACACTATATCTGAAACATTTAACAAAAACCTTGGGAAAGCTTCCAGAGATAGAAAGAGATCAAAGAGAAAGGGTAAGAGAACATCTATTACTCATAGTTATCAAAACTGGTACTATAATGGCCTACAGTTAAGAGTGGACTTCTTGGATCCTGGAAGATGCAGGTCATAGGTTCCCAGCCTTTCATGGACTTTCGGTCTGTCTGTCTGTCGCCAGGCTGTATCGCATGAACCATGATAGCTACACAGATAAAATTTTCACAGATTATGTATTTCTGTTGCGGTTATAACAACAAATTTAAAAAAAAATACATACAACCAAATTGAGAACCTCCTCCTATTTTCGAAGGCGGTTAAAAAACGGAACTTGGCCGGTTTTTTAAAGATGTTGTATTTCTGTTGCCACTATAACAACAAATATTAAAAAACTGTGTGCTGAGTCGAACTCTGTACCAATTTATTGTACAGAGTTCGACTCGCACTTGGCCGGTTTTTACGAATTAAGCTATTTAAGCAAAGCAATTTAGAAATGTTTCCATACATGCCTAGTGCTGGCTTAAAATACTAAAATCATATATAGAATTTAATGTTTGGTTTCAGCAAAAACGACAAAAGACATATTAATACTTCCCCCTATAGTTGGTCTTAGCTCTTGTATGGCGAAAGACAAACGATGGGACAGTATAGCAGCACTACACAGAGACAAGACTCTTGTGACAACTTGGTCGTTTAACAGAATGTGTATGGGTGAACATAAATTAGTGCCAGCGGGAATGGATCGGGAAGTCATTGCTACGTGCCTTACTGTAACACATTGTGGGAATTTTGTTGTTATTGGTAAGAATATAAATATTTCAGGACATTCCACACATCGCCATCTAGCCCCAAGCGAAGTAACTAGACTTGTGTTATGAGTGCTAGACAATGGATATACTACTTAAATACTTTTATTTGGAAATATATACTTATAATACATAGAAACAACCAGACCACAGATAAATATCTAAGCATAAATACTTGTCTGAGACGGGAATCGAACCCGCAACCCTGTGCGTTATGAAAAATGATGAGAGTGAAATTTTAAGATGCGCGCGCATCTGTAACACAAAAGTCACTGTTGCAGCTGCATAACCCAAAAGTAAAACGGGTCGAAGCTGCGAGAGGGAAATTTTAAAGTAACAGGTTGAAGCTGCCTGCAAAATAAATATCAGACGGACGGACAAACAGACGGACGTAAAACTTCTACTCGTAGAAATATAACTACTCACGCGCGTACAAAAGTACACGCCCCCATTATTTGAAACTACCATCACCTCGTGGTTTCACCCGTGTAAGTCCCGATCCCGTGGGAATATCGGGAAAAAATGTATCCTATGCCACTCCCAATTAATCAATGTATCTTCACACCAAGTTTCATTAAAATCGGTCCAGTACTTTCGTAGCCTATTCAATGCAAACAAACAATCAAATCTTCCCTCTTTATAATATTACTAGTTATTATAAATATCACCTCGCGGATTCAACCGCGTATGTCCCGATCCCGTGGGAATATCGGGATAAAAATTAGCCTCTGTCATTCCCAATGAATGTATCTTCAACTTCATATCAAGTTTCATTAAAATCGGTCCAGCAGTTTCGGAGCTTATGCAATGCAAACCTTTCCTCTTTATAATTTTAATACATATACATTATAGGTATAAATAGTATAGATAATTTTATGTTTATTTAACCAGGTTATAGTAATGGACAAGTCCACAAATTTAACATGCAATCAGGATTGCATAGAGGAGAGTATTGTGTGCCCAATAAGGGAGGTCATAAAGGTCCAGTCAGAGGGGTGGAGACCGACCTTCTTAACCATAGAGTGATCACGGCTGGAGCTGATTCAAAGTTAAAGTTTTGGAGGTTTAAAATTGGTAAGCATATAATATTTATTCAAAGGTGTCATGCAGTGCATTACATCACTTTGAAGCTTAAGTAAAAATTAAGTAGGAGTCCATTTGAATTAGCAATATTTTGCGCACCCGCACACTTAGACTTAAGCTTTGTTTTTATTTAATGTTATTTAAAATTGGTCTTTACAATAAAGAATTTATCCATCTATCTATCTGTTAACATTAAGCAGATAAAGTACCTAAGTACCCCGCGTATGAACGATGAATGTGTCGCTATTTATGTGGTTCACCCAAGCACGGATCTATTGATCTATATGGGTGGCAACTGTCATAAACACCTTAGCAGTTACTATAATACGTAGGTTTGGCTCTAATTAAGCGGTGTGTATTATGTTCTATATTGTATGTGAAATAATAAATAAATAAATAAAATAAATTTGAAAAGCAGAAAAGTAATATTAATTGAATTCATGGACCACAATTATAGGATAAAAACTAGCTCGAAGCTAAGCAAATAGGACTTCTGTTATGGGTGCCAGAGCGATGTTGGCTTAGTGGTAGATACCTCGACTTACATTCTGAAGGTCGTGGGTGCAAATCCCGGCAGGCCGTGCACCATTGATTTTTTCTTAAAAAAAAAAAATATTTGCGTAATTGACATTCCTCTTACGGTGAAGAAAAATATCGTGATGTAACCCGCGGCTTAGTTGGCTCCAGAAGTATTGACAAGTTCTCTCCTCTGGACATGGTCGCCTAAGCTGAGAGGGTAGTAGGTGCTGGGCAACCCTACCCTATCCTCACGCAATAAGGACCCAATTAAAAAGGGTATAATTGCGGAAAACAGCCCGTATACAAGTACAAGATGGGTGCCAAATAATGAATAGAATTATACTTTTCTTTTGTAAATAAATATATACATAAATACCCGGACTTGAAACAAATGTACATAAATATTTTTTTGCGGTGGGAATCGAACCCGCAACCTTCTGGGCCGTAGCGCCACAGATGTCGTCAAAATAATCCCTATCATTTTTTATAGGTATGTGTTTTATTCAACTGACCTATTTTTCTTTAAGGTAACACACCATACCATGTATTAAAATTAGAAGAATCAGTTTCAATGACAAAGTGTCATAGAGAAAGTGCCTTACTAGCGATTGCCCATGAAGATTTCACTATTACTCTAATAGATATTGATTCAATAGCTACAGTCAGAAGATTTGAAGGACATACGGCTAACATTACTGGAATTGAATTTGATGTACAGGCCAGGTAAAGTGTTTTTTTCTAACCACAATGTGTCCCACTGCTGGGGTCTCCCCTATATTCCTTCATTGTTCGTGGTTCTGAGCCACTTCCGCTCAAGCTGGCTCGAGAGCTGTCGAGGTCGTCTCGTCAACGCTTTCGTGGGCGACCTCGATGTTGCCAAACACCCGGAGGTGACTAGTTTTGCTGCTGTTCTAGCTCATTTGTCCCAATTCTGCAATCGATTCGCCATTAGACTGCTTCGCCGACACGATTCATTAATTTCCATTTTCCCAGCAGAATCTTTCACCTACGCACATTTCGCCGACAGAACCTTTCACCTATGTCACTTTCGAAGACAAGACACAATGTTTCACCTAAACAACGATAAACCTACAACTCTTTTAACTACAGATCTTTCTACCTACGGAGAATTCGCCATTAATTTTAGGGCAAGTGATGTTACAAATACACTTTTTGTGCAGAAAATACAGCTTAATGTGTCTTTAATAAAAGATCAGGGCTGGCTACTGGCCTTAGCCCCCGGGATCGGGACTACGCGGGTGAAACCGTTGGATGCAGCTAGTTATTATAATATATCTATCTACTACATATACATAAATAGTCCTTAAGCCGAAGTGGTAAGACCAGAGATAAGAGTGTTTTGTAAAGTGGGTTTTTAACACATTTATTATATTTTTAGGTGGTTGATAAGTGCTTCAATGGACTGTACTATTTGTACATGGGATATACCCAGCTCACAATTAGTGGATATATATTCTGTAAGTAGATAAATACTTTTAAAACTCTACATTGATTGACTAGAGCGGTAGTGACCTAGTCTACACTAATCTTATTACATTCAAAAATATTAAAATTGAAAACCAAATAAATAAAAATTGAATTACACAAATAAAAATTGAATTTCACAAATAAAAATAAAAACACACATACACATCACCTTATTCATTATATTATTCCATATCTTATTATTATAAAGAGGAAAGTTTTTGTTTGTTTTTAACGAATAGGCTTCGAAACTACTGGACCGATTTTGATAAAACTTGGTATAAGGATAATTGATTCATTGGAAATAACATAGGCTACTTTTTAACCCGAGATCGGGAGATTCGCGGCTGAAACCGCGGAGCGCTGCTAGTGGTAGATACTTCGGCTTTCATTCCGAAGGTCAGTGTTTCGGTTCGGTCCCGGACCCAAAGCGTTCCTGAGAAAAAGGGGGAGTGATAGACAGACGGACAACCGATTGATCCGATAATCCCTCTTGAGATACGGAAACCTAAAAATACAAAACTTTCATGCAGTGTGCTTTCAAAGCAAGAACGATGTTATCGGCTGTTCGTGCGACAATTCAAATTATTAAAGAACAAGCGCGAATCGGACTCGTGCAATAAGGGTTCCGTACCATATTGTATGGGTTATACTTATTTTTTTTTCTATTTTTATATTTGTTATTATAGCGGTAACAGAAATACATAATATGTGAAATTTTCTGTCTAGCTCGGAGATACATATTTGTATCTCTAGCTATTTCACAATGTTTGTAATATTGACCTTTGTGAACGTGATCACATGAAAAAAAAACCCCATGAGTTTCTGTGCCTTCTTCTCATTGGTGGGCGCGTTCCGAAGGCACACATCCTAACTTAGTTTTTAAGATGTATCCATGTGGTCTATGTACAATTGTATTAAGCATCCAAAGGAATATTTTTTTTGACTTTTGACAGCCTGGTGACAGACAGACGGACGGACTATGAAATCTTAGTAATATGGTCCTGTTTTTACCCTTTAGGGACGGAAACAAAAAAAAATGTTTCTATGTTTTCTTTTTATAATATTTTTTAAAGCCGCAACTTTATACTCGTAAGAGGGTCAAGAAAATACCCAATGAATTTGTTCATAGGTGGAAGAACCCTGCACTTCTCTTTCAATGTCGCCGACGGGTAACTTCTTAGCGACAACACACGTCGGCGAAATCGGTGTCTTCCTCTGGGCCAACAAACTACTCTATGAAAAGATATTCCTGAAGCCGATCGACAAGAGTACATTTAACGTGCCTAAAATAGGTAAGTTTGGTGATGGTTATACAAATACACATTTATTAGCTTTATTAGTTTATACCATTGACTAATAATTACCAAGTATAGACAAAAACCGCTCAAACAAAATACACATTTATTAGCTTAATTAGATTACCATTGACTAATAATTATCAGGTATAAACAGACACCGCCCAAACAAAATGCGGACGTGCACTTTAGTAGCGCAATCTGCTAAAATTGTTACAAATCTAATTAATTCTGCATTCTTTTGAAAAATGAGTCACACAGATGGCGTTGCTATAAAGACTAAGATAAATTTAAGCTATTTTTTATATAAATTCATTTATTTATTACATGACAAAACATTAATTAAGTATACAAAATCACTAAAATACCCAATGCCAAATAATAATTAATAGTAAATAATAATAGTTTTTCAATAATTAAAACCGTTTTCTCAGTTTGAAATTCATATTTTGAGTAGGATAATTATTATAAACTCAACAGTTTCAATAATTTTAAATTACGTAAAGTAAAATATTAAATAGCGGTGGCGCCATCTAGATAAAAGGGGAGTAAACTGTATAAATTTCGGCAGCAGCATTTAGAAATAAGGGTTTTTTTCAAGTAACGCTTTTTTACTAAAGTTATTTCAAACGCAACTTTTTTTCCTATGTTATTTCTTATTTTGTAGAGCTCAATATGTCGATGTTTTTCAGCGTTTTCACGAGACTGAAAATAACTAGTAGTGAAAATAACCATGTTAGTTTAAATTCCTTGACGCCTTTTTGTTCATTAGTAGAAGATTACATGTAATTGTTAGTCAATGATAAGTCGTGGGTGTTGCAAAAGTGGTATTATTATCGTTTTATATCCGTGAAACTTTAATGTCTAATTTCGGAATTTGTTCGTTTTTTGTCGTGTGTTTTGTGATCGCTTTTATTGTTAACTAGCTGTTGCTCGCGACTTCGTACGCGTGGTAGTTTTGTTTGTTGAAAACAGCATGGTAATAGGTGCACTAGTTTTTGAATTTATAGCAAACAGACAGACAGACGCGGCAGAGGACTTTGTTTTATAATGTGTTGTGATTATAATTAATTTTATTTAAGTTTTCAAATGCGCAGTGTTGTGTGTAAATGAAGTTTCCTTTATCTTATCTTACAGCCATCACTTTTAATCGCCGAATGGAAAACAAAATAATACATCTTTTTTAAAAATATTTTTGCTTAAAAGTCAATTATTTTCCTTTCACATTATTTTGAACGAATTCCCTATTTAGAACATCAATTAGATTAGATCTAGGTAAGAATTGAAACAATTTTTCAGATTTACCGACAACATTACCAGAGAAGCCTAGCATTGAAGATATTGGAACAATTGACTTAGGTGACGGAACCGAATATAAGTCACCGGAACAAATAAACGAGGAACTAATTACTTTATCCAACCAACCAGCCTCAAGGTGGCTTAATTTGCTAAACTTGGATATAGTTAAAAAGAGGAATAAACCCAGGACACCATTCACAGTGCCTAAATCGGCTCCTTTCTTCCTACCCACAATACCAAGCATTGATTTAGAATTTGACATAGATAATGAAAAAGAAAAAGAAACAAAACTATTAATACCAGAATCGTTGATAACGCTAACACCTTTCGCGAAGAAACTAAATAAATGTGAAGACAATGAAAGTTTTGATAATTGTATTGAAAAGTTAAAGTGTTTAGCTCCATCTGCGATTGAAGTGGAAGTATCGAGCATGTCTCCAGACGTAGGAGGTTCCTTTGAAGTCATGAAGCAGTTCCTACTTCTAATAGAAGTTATGCTGAAGAGCAATAGAGATTTTGAACTAGCCCAGTCTTATCTAAGTTTGTTTCTCAAAACGCACACGAAGCTTATAGCCGAGAATGAAGAGTTGACAGATACTTTAAAATCGGTTGAAGAAACAGCGACAGAAGCTTGGTCTAAATTACAAAATCATTTGCTATACAATATATGTGTTGTAAAAGCTTTAAAAGATATGTTTTAAATAAATCGTACTTTTACAAAGGTAGAATTTTATTTTATTAAGCTTTCATCAAGATTTAATTATTTTTGTATAAAATATATATTTTTATTAGCTTTTGCCCGCGACTTCGTTCGCGCAGGAGTCGAAAATAGTTCTAATAGTACTTATTCTTTTTTTTACTTAAAATTGGATTGAGTTTCAAACACGTGTCAAAATAAAATGTACTTATTCCATTTAAATCAAAAGCACTAAGGAATTTGAGTCGAAAGAAATCCCCCCAAAAATAACTTTCTACGATGAAGAAATGAATTTCAATAAAATACGAAACACGTGTTCCATCAGTTCTGATAAAGAATGTTTATTTCAATTTCAATTCATTTATTTCAGATAATCAAATCCATACATTACAATAATTTAAAATAAATAATCGTAAATACAAAATGAACAAATTAAAATTTATGCAAAATTTGAAGTAGATTGGACCAAGAAATGACATTGTCCCATACAAACATTGCCCCCCCCCCCTATTCACCCCCATATGGGTAGTATTTCGGAAAATCCTTTCTCATCGAATGTCTACGTCATACAAAGAACACACCCTCCAAGTTGCAGGTCTCTACAATCAGCGGCTTAGCGGCTACAAAGCATTTTATATGTATTGAATAGATAGATTAGCGTTCTAATTAATAAGGTTTAGGTACTTCTATAAATCGACAAACTTACTTAAACTGTTTTAAAATTTTTTATCTCTTTCTTAAAATACCTACCTACTTAATATCATCTTTCGAAAGTATATAGAAAATATATATTAGTTTGTACTTACTATTTTTAGAGAAATGTCACAAAGGAATAAGCTTAACGCAGAATTATCTAACCTAAAGAAAAACAGTAACGTTGTAGGTACAATCGACGCTCAAATGTCCACCGGCACCGTAACGTTTACAATCCTGTGCAGCACTATTTGAACATTATAACAACGTAAACTAGGGATCGAACCCACGTTGGTGTAGCGGGTGGCGGTTTATACCACTCGGCTACTAAAGACATAGCTAAATGTTGAAAATAAAAATCACACTGAGTTCTTTAATTTAAGTATTTATGTTTGTGTGTAACGTCTATTAGAAGAAGGTCGTTAGTCAAATACTGGTTAAGGTGAAAGGGTACCGGCGCTCTCTCCATACAAACGTAGTCAACTGTTTCCTCCCTGGATAATGAATGACACTAGTGCAAATATTTTTGTTGCATGAAACCTATAACTGCCATGACTATGCCTTGGCTTTCATTTTCTAATTATCATAGAAATGAAGATCTAAAAAACAAAACAAAAAAACAAAACATGCAACAAAAATGTTTGCTCTAGTGTCAATATTCAGGGAGGAAACAGTCGACTACGTTTGTATGGAGAGAGCGCCCGGTACCCTTTCCTCTTAATACTAACATTGTAGCGCACTGATACTGCAGGAAATTTCACACATCACCATCTAGCCCCAAGCTAAGTAACTAGACTTGTGTTATGGGTGCTAGATAACGGATATACTACTTATATACTTTTCTTTTGTAAATATATACTTACAATACAAAGAAACAACCAGATCACAGACAAATATCTAAGCATAAATACATGTCTGAGGCGGGAATCGAACCCGCAACCCTGTGTTTGGCAGTCCGGCATGGAAACCATTGTGCCAACTGGGTCGTCAAATATATATATATATGTGTGATAGTGTACTTATGACGCGTACTGTACCTACTTAAGTACCTACTCGGTCGAACAAGGAGCAACTCAACAATAGAACATAATAGATGATTCCTCTCCTTATTCTGAGCGTTCAAGTCGAACCGTATAATATCTGTAGCGATATATTCAGAAAATAAATTGCAATAACATAAAAGATTATACTCGTTCTCCTCGCTTAGTTTGAAAAACTATAGAGAAATGCTTGGTCAACATTTGTACGAGTTATAGAGTGAAGTTAATTCTTTGATAGATTCTTATCTTCTATATATATAAAAGAAAGTCGTGTTAGTTACACCACTTATAACTCAAGAACGGCAGAACAGATTTGGGTGAAAATTGGTAGGGAGGTAGCTTAGAGCCAGGAGACGGACATAAGATACTTTTTATCCCAATATGCCCACGGGATCGGGACTTACGCGGGTGAAACCGCGGGACGCAGCTAGTTATTATTAAAATAAAACCGGCCAAGTGTTAATTTGTTTTTATTTTCATTATTTTTACCCGACTGCCAGGAAAGGGTTAAGGCCCTGTGCTAATAAAGCTACCAAAATCGACCTTTGTTTTAAGCAACTCTAAGTAATCAAATACTCTTTTTTTGTTATTTGGATATAAATGGATATTGTAGTTTAAAAACCATATTTTTGTTTATTGTGGTTGAAAACATGATATGACCAACTTCGTTTAATAAAAAAATGTTGTTAGAAAACAGAGAATTATTAGATCGTTTATCGGGTTTTATTCAAAAATAGCTAACGTTTGTTTCTAAAAATGAATCAAATGATAGGTTTTGACCTCTAGGAACTATATTTGTGGATAATAATGCTAAAATGTTTTGCATATCGATCAAATATAACAGTTAGCACGCAGCACGCTACGTCTTTGAGAGCGGGGGCTAAGGTAATGTGAATACCTACACACGGTACTGGAAGAGCGCCTTAAGGGATTTTTGCGCCTATTTTGTATGTCTGTTAGTATTTGTTAGACAACAGAAATATAATTCTCACTGAATATAATATCATCTGTGAAAATGTCAACTCTCTAGCTATCATGAGATACAGGTTTATGAGATAAAGGCTTCGCGGAATTGCAACGCATTGTGGGCAGATATAATTGAATTGAATTGATACAGACTGGTGAGAGACAGACAAACGGACAGTGGAGTCTTTTTACTCTAAATCATCAACATTATTAAAAAAAAAGTGTGTGTGTCAGCTCCGACGCACGACTGGAGTTTACTCCTTAAAGGCAGGTGCTAATAAAGCTACCAAAATCGACCTTTGTTTTAAGCAACTCTAAGTAATCAAATACTCTTTTTTTGTTATTTGGATATAAATGGATATTGTAGTTTAATAACAATATTTTTGTTTATTGTGGTTAAAAAAAATGATATGAACAACTTCGTTCGATAAGAAAAATGTTAGAAAACAGAGAATTATTAGATCGTTTATCGGGTTTTATTCAAAAATAGTTAACGTTTATTTCTAAAAATGAATCAAATGATAGGTTTTGACCTCTAGGAACTATATTTGTGGATAATAATGCTAAAATGTTTTGCATATCGATCAAATATAACAGGTAGCACGCAGCACGCTACGTTTTTGAGAGCGGGGGCTAAGGTAATGTGAATACCTACACACGGTACTGGAAGAGCGCCTTAAGTACGAGTATCTAACCATACGCAATACACTCACAGCCAAATTAGAAAGTTGCGCACTAAAGGTGCGCACCAAAAACGTGACACGATTTTCGTTACTTGTTAGTAGGTTTTACCCCTCGGATTTTTCTCATACCGGGCGCCTTATATATATGAAAATCGATTCTTAAGGAGTAAACTCCAATAAACTCCAATAATCATTATTCAATATCCATTATTTTGTTCATTATTAATTAATATTATAAAATTATTAACCTACTTATCAGTCGATGCAATTCATCTCCTCGATTAAATATCGCTTATTCGTCGGCCATAGCAACGCTGATGTGCGGGTCTTTGTCGCGCTTATTCAATATTTTTCATTCGAAATAAAATCAGTCGATCTGTTCACCATAGCCGGCATTCATTAATGGGCTACTTCATTTTCGCAATAAGTATTCATTTCTCCCCCTCCTGGAGTCAGCGGCGGGCGGCGGGAATATCAATGAAAATCTGATTGTGCTTCCTTTCCTTTTGCATTATGAATAGGTATCTATCAAATTCCTTAGCGAATCCCTTTATTGAAACGATCGAGTGCTAAGCAAATAGCGTGAAAGCGAAACCTTTCATTAATGTGTATCATTTTTTGCGGAAAATTCAAAGCGAAATTCATGAGGAAACTGGATGTAACAAAGCCTTTGGAAAGTAATTTAGATGTGTATGCGCCTTCATTTGCAAGTGCTTCAGAAAATGCTAATATCCGGTTCAGGTACATACTCGGAGCGTACTTAGCAGTTGATTGCATAATAAAATAAGTAGGTAATAGGTATTTACTAAAGAGTAAATGCCTATTAATTATTATGTGAAAACTGCATTGTCATGAGTAAAGAACTTTAAACAAACATTTTAAATGAAAATTATAGGTATACTTACTACCTTTTTCCCGCGATTTAGTCCACGTAGAAGTCAAAAAAGTTGCCACCGGGCAATCCATGTGGGGACTGGGATTATACGGATATAAAGTAGAAGTCCCATACAAACTTTGCCCCCCTTTTTTAATTACTAAAAGGTAGTATTTCGAAAAATCCTTTTTTATCGGATGTTTATGTCATACAAAGAACACACCCTCCAAGTTTCAGGTCTGTACAATCAGCGGTTTAGGCTGTGCGTTGATCTGTCAGTCAGTCGGGACAAAGCATTTATATGTATAGAGACTAGTTGCGCTCCTTGTTTAACCCGCGCAAGTCCTGATCCCGTGGTAATATCGAAATGAAAAGTAGCCTACAGCCTTCCTTGATAAATAGAATTAGTGCGTTCAAACAAACAAACTCTTCAGCTTTATAATATTAGTATAGATATCTTTACTAATATTATAAAGCTGAAGACTTTGTTTCTTTGAACGCGCTAATCTCAGGAACTACTAGTTCGAATTAAAAAAATCTTTTTGTGTTGGATAGGCCATTTATCGAGGAAGGCTATAAGCTACTTTTTATCCCGATATTCCCACGGGACCGATCCCGTGGGAATATCGGGATAAAAAGTAGCAGCGCTGCTAGTATTAAGATAAGAAGATTTGATTAGTCAAACCTTTAGTCGTCTTGTGCTTAATTAATGTAAGTTTATGATACCTCTAACCTACATACCTATTCTAGAAAAGGAAGCGATGAAATCTGAAAGTAGATTTTTCGAGATTCATTTTAATTGAAATCCTTATCCTGTAATCATTATCAGAATCCCGAAAAAAATCCATAGAAGAACAGTAAGTTTGAAGCTCTTACAGCTTCAATAATTTCATAGGTAACTAGCTGCGCCCCGCGGTTTCACCTGCGTAATCATTTTCTGCGCAACTTTCTTAATATTTTCTTTCATAAAAACCTTTTTTTGACAATATCAAAGACAACAAAAAAAGAATTGGCCAAAATGGTCCAGGCGTTGTTGAGTTATGCGCTTACCAACACATTTTGCGATTAATTTTTGTATTATAGATTATAAATAAATACATAAATTAAGTAAGTACTTATTTATTTATTTCTTTGTAGGTAAAGGACCTCATACATTCACTGTATTGAGTGGCATTCATTCATTGGAAATAATTCATTAAGAGCTCTTTCAATAATTCTGTATGTAATAAGTAAATATCGATAAAGCAAATCAAATGATGTGACCGTTCACCTAATTTCAAAGGGTTTTGTTTTATTTTAATTGAAAACCTGACCAGTAGATATACTTATTTGGACAGTACTTAGTCTAAAAATCCTACTAATTAAATGTGAAAGTTTGTGTTTATGTTTGTTACTCCTTCATGCAAAAACTACTGAACCCTTTGCTATGAAACTCGGTATGTAGATAGCTAGTGACTTGGATTAACACATAGGCTATTTTATCCCAATATTCCCACAGGATTGAGACTTCCGCGGGTAAAACCGCGGGGCGCAGCTAGTGATTACATACGTTCCACGTTTGTGAAGATAGACTGCCTATCCTTAGCTATGTAGGTGAGTAACTACTAACAGTAGCGTACCGAGGGAGGAACCACCCTGGGCGCCACCATTAGGATGGTAGCAAAATTGAGTTAAAACACTCGGGGACCGGTGCGGTAAAGCTATTGCATCGTGCGAGCTTCGTACAGTCGTACCATATACATACATACACCTTAAGCGAACGCTCAGCCGAGCTACATAGTAGGCGGATTTAGGGGGGGGGGGGGTTGTTAGGTTTTATATTTCTTGATTCGTTCGCCGCGCTCAAAGCCCGCAATAAAAGCTATGCAATAGCTTAAAAATATTTTGTGCGGTCACTGACGGTCAGTCAGACAATTAATTTTTCAAGAAATTAGCTCTTACCCACTGGCACATATTGAATATCTCTCATTCCCAACACAGTTCTTGTATATCACGAGTCGCCTATTATTATTTTAGAACATTGTTATTTTTATGACGTTAAAAGGGCGGCAAATTCCCAACATTATTATTTTTATGACGTAAAAAAGTCGGTAGATTCCCAACATTATTATTTTTAAAAAACGGCAAGTTATGACTCCGCCCCGGGCGACAGTGACCCACGCTACGCCACTGCCTACTAATTTAGGTAGATGAGTAGGATGTATGAAAGGTTTCCATTAGATTGATACAGATTAATCTTATTAAAGGTTAAAGTAAAATGAATAAGACTTATGTAAACATAGCCGTGCCTACGGTACAGATTAGCCTTCTGTAAACTGAAACTTGCTACTGAAACGGAACTGAGTTTTGGCAAACACTCCAAAATCCTGTACATGGACCCACATACTTACATAATTAATTAAGGCTTTTATTTAACTGGTCAGCTAAATAAAGAGGTCTTGGTCAGCTTATTATTGAATTGGGTCAGTAAATATAGTCAATTGGTAAGCTGCTAGTGGTCGGCAAGAATAAATGCCATACACTACAAATAATAATATCTATTATGGTAAAGAAACAAATGGTTGTCTGTAAAGTTGGTTTACGGACGATAATTTTACGTGATAACGTCGATGAAAAATTGAGTCACTTTTCCTGTATATAAGTTTGCTATTCGTCACTCGTCACCATAACACAAACCCAGATGAGCGATATTGTGACACTTTTTTGTGAATGCAGGTATTCCATCAATTTATTAGACGTTATCACGTCGAAAGACATAGTTAAGGTACTTTATTTATATTCTTGCTGGCTAAGTTACATTTTGGCTGACCGACACCATTGGTCAGCCAAAATGTAACTTAGCCAGCTTTGCTGAACAAGATATATTTTGACAGACAACACTTTGCTGAACAAGATATATTTTGACAGACAACACTTTGCTGAACAAAATATATTTTGACAGATAACACTTTGCTGAACAAGATATATTTTGACAGACAACACTTTGCTGAATAAAATATATTTTGACAGACAACACTTTGCTTAACAAGATATATTTTGACAGACAACACTTTGCTGAACAAGATATATTTTGACAGACAACACTTTGCTGAACAAGATATATTTTGACAGACAAGACAATACGACAAGTTATTTTTTTAATTGTATCATCTTGCCGACCTAGTATAATTGGAACGAAGTTCCTTATGTCGCGTTGCGAAAGAGCTAGACGGAAAAAATTAAGACCAAAAGTTGTAACGACACTTTGATTTTATTACAATTCCTTCACTAATTAATCGAAAGAAACTTCGTTCCATCCGGGTGTCCCTTGATACCTCTCTTTTTTTACAAGCATACAAAAACATAGTAACTAGGTATGCTGTCAAAATTTTAATGTATTTAAAAAAATATATTTTTTTATTTATTATTATTAATCAGATAGTACAATCCATTTGTTAGTAAAGTCTTATAGCTATGTTATTTATCATAAAATAATGTCCAAAAGTAATTACTAAATTAATTAAATTCGTAATTTACCTTGCTGATCAAAATTAAAATGTCGAACCAATTAAAAAGTTCCTATTAATTAATCATCCGTTTAACACAAACATAGAAATGGTCGTATCAGATGGGAATAACGAACAAGGAAATGAAGATTGTCGTCCATTTTCTATTACCGATGCGATGCTTCATTCCGGACCATTTAACTTTTTCGTCGAGAACTTCAGTGTTCATAATGTGAAGAGAGATCGAGCGACCACTTGGCGGTCGGTACTCCATGTCCATAGGGTATTAAGTATGATATTAAAATGAGATAACGTTGTAAGAAATATTGCTTCTATAACTGAACATTTTAATGAGATTTGCTTTCTAGGTTTATATAGTATCTATTGTTTGCACTAAATTGTGAACCGTTTTTTTAAGTCTGTTTTTTTTTATATGTTAATTATGGCTTCGCACGGCTTGTGCATTAAACCAGTGTCAAGTTATATTTTGCATCAGATTATGACCCGATTTTTCATAAATCGGGCCTAAAGTGTTTCAAAACAGTCAAAGTCGTCATAGTCCGTCAAGTCAGGGGCTATAGTAAAGCGGTGGCAAGTTTACCATAACCTTAATAGGAGATTTGGAGGCAACGAGAAAACTTCATGTTTGACACTGATTTTTACTTTCACTACATTCGTGCACTTTCACAGAACTAAATTGAATAACATTCCACCAGAATTATACAATTCAACTAGGGTTACAACTAAGTTTCATGAAAATAAAACTGCAGCACGACATGTTGTTAACTCGTTCCCGCCAAAAACTCTTTTAAGTCTGTTTCGCGTTTTGTTTTCATCTATATGTACAGGGTTGTTGAGGGCTACTTCTGTGCACCTTAACAAACAACTTTTGTTTTACGACTTTTGTATTACGACTTTTTTTTTTTTTTTGAGGTTCTGTGAATTCGAAAACCAGCAGTATTTTTAAAACAAAGGTCATTCAGACTAAGGACAATAGATAGAACTCAAAAAACTAAGTAAAATGTTAAGGTTAATGACCTCTCTGTGTATGGAACAGCTGATTTTGAGGTAAACATAAATGAATCCCTGTTTTCCTTGGTAACTTCATCACGCGTGAACGGCTGGACCACATTCGCTAATTATAATTTTTGTTGTGTTTGTTATTAATTTTTTACTTATTTTTATAAGGTTCTTATGAAAGAAAAGAAATAAGAAATTATTATGCGGGTAAAACAGTGGGACGCAGCTAGTACGTCAATAAAACGCCGTATGTAAACAAAACGCAATAATTGATTACAACTAATATAAAATAGATCAAAACAAAACCAGAATACAATATAGTCGATAATTCTTTAATAGACAAAAGGGGAAAAAAATTACTATGGTAGGTACCTTAAATTGAACATTTCCTTATTCCTAAACTAGGTTTAAGAATAGCCCGACATGTGGATTTTTAAATATTGGAATAAGGGTAAGGGCAATGGAATAAGGGTCAATGTTCAGCTTTACCATGTTTAAAACAGTTTTTAAAATCAGGTTGTAACAAAACATCGAGAAAATCAGCGATTGCTCGATGTTCTGTTTAGATACTAAAGCTAAGTTCAAAAACAACAAGATTTGACCCCAACAAACATACATACATACATACACTGCAAGTTAAATAAAAGCTATTAAAAAAGAATAATTTTGTCTCGTTTTTATCTCTACGACGAAATAATAGTAAGTAACTTAAAAATAATGAGGGATATTTTAGAAATTAAAGCTCCCAACACTTTTAGCTATTTTAACTTCGCGCCTAAATAAACAACCCAAGGAGGTATTGAAATGTTGAAAAGAAAATCACACAGCCGCCCGTTATTCATTTTAATTCCAAATTAATTTTCTCCTAGAAGTCTATTCAAGGAATTGTTGCTTGGCTAAAGCTAACAGTAACCATAATTCAACATTGAATTAAAATTATAATAGTCCTACAGTATCTTTAAGTATTTTCTAGTCAATAACAGTTTATTTTATAAGAGTTCATACTATACCTGTACAGCTATCTATCTAATATATTTAAACGAGCAATTCTTGTATATATATTATATATATATTACTAGCTACGCCCCGCGGTTTCACCCGCGTAATAATTTTCTGCGCAACTTTCTTAATTTTTCTTTCATAAGAACCTTCTCCTAACAATAACAAATACAACAAAAAAAGAATTAGCGAAATCGGTCCAGCCGTTTAGGCGTGATGCGCTTACCAACACATTTTGCGATTCATTTTTATATTATAGAATTAGCATCGGAAACGGCTTCAACGATTTTCATGAAATTTAGTATTAGGTTTCGATAAAACATTAACACATAGGCTACTTTTTATCCCAAAACACCCACGGGACCGGGAGTTACGCGGGTGCAACAGCAGGGCGCAGATAGTATTTATAAGATCTTTAAGTACATAGATAGAACAATAAATGATATTCTATTCTATTTATTCAAGTTGTACCTAATCTTATAATATAAAAATGAATCGCAAAATGTGTTGGTAAGCGCATAACTCAACAACGCCTGGACCAATTTGGCCAATTCTTTTTTTGTTGTCTTTAATATTGTCAAGAGTAGGTTTTTATGAAAGAAAATATCAAGAAAGTTGGGCAGAAAATGATTACGCAGGTGAAACCGCGGGGCGCAGCTAGTCTAATATATAAAATTCTCGTGTCACAGTTTTCGTTGCCATACTCCTCCGAAACGGCTTGACCGATTCTCATGAAATTTTGTGAGCATATTGAGTAGGTCTGAGAATCGGCCAACATCAATTTTTTTTTTAATGGCAAAACAGCGTTTGCCGGGACAGCTAGTCTAATATAAAAAATCTGAAATTTTCATATTTAGCAGGTCTGAGAATCGGCTACTATGTTTTATTTTGTTTAATTTAGATTTTTTTTGCAAATGGCAAAACAACGTTTGCCGGGATAGCTAGTCCTACTAATATTTTTAATCTGAAAGTTTATGTGTGTGTGTATGTTTGGTACTCCTTCACGCTAAGACTACTAAACTGATTGCAATGAAATTCGGTATGTAGATAGCTAGAGGCCTGGATTAACATATATGCTTCTTTTTATCCCGATATTCCCACAGGATCGGGACTTACGCGGATGAAACCGCGGGGTGCAGCTAGTAAACAAATAAAAATACATCCATGTAAGTGCAGTAGAATCGGTTCATGAAAAGTGTATAGAGCATAGCCGTCTGTTGACCAATGGTTAATTAAAAGCAAACATTGCGAGCGTTTACGTTAGCCATCGAGCACCTATCTCAGTTGATATCTATAACTATACCTACCTATATAGGTGTTTTTAGGGGTTATTCTTCTCGTATAGTGGTGTGGCTCACCTATTGTTAGAGTCTTCAGATCGCCTTAAGGCCTTTAACTTGACCTAACGACTGCTACTAGAGGTAGCAACCGGGACCAACGGCTTTACGTACATTCCGAAGCACGGAGGGGCTCG
This sequence comes from Idaea straminata, assembly GCA_951213275.1. Lineage (NCBI taxonomy): Eukaryota > Metazoa > Arthropoda > Insecta > Lepidoptera > Geometridae > Idaea > Idaea straminata. Next base: position 8,213,827 of record OX577857.1, on the reverse strand, counting down.
CGAAAATACATTTTTGCCACTCCACTAATTGGTCACCCATCGAATAAATGACCGCGCATAGCGTCGTTTAACCCGCACGACCGTTAACGATCAGCGAGCGTCGCTTAGCTGTCAGTTTTTAAGGGTAAAAACCGGTCAAGTGCGAGTCGGATTCGCGCACGAAGGGTTCCGTAACTTGTTGCATGGGAGCCTCACTTAAAAATATATATTTTTGTTTTTGTATTTGTTGTTATAGCGGCAACTAATATACATAATCTGTTAAAATTTCAACTGTCTAGCTATCACGGTTCATGAGATACAGCCTGGCAGCCTGGTGACAGACGGACGGACAGACAGCTGAGTCTTAGTAATAGGGTCTAATTTTTACTATTTGGGAACCCTAAAAGCGACCCTATTACTAAGACTCCAATGTCTATCTGTCTGTCACCAGGCTGTAGGTACCTCATGAACCGTGATAGCTAGACAGTTAAAATTTTCACAGAATGATGTATTTCTATTGCCACTATAACAACAAATACAATGATACGGACCCCAACACCCCAATACTAAAAACAGAATATAATGGTATGTATGTTAGTATGACGTATGTTCCCGCATAAGTTCTAAACTACTTATTTGACAAATGAGGTATCGTTAGAAGAGTCTTAATCGTCCGTTATAGGCGCTCCGAATTCAATATGGCGCCCTCAAGAGGACACAATGTGATGAATTAAAAAAAAAACGAACTAAGGGTTCCGGTATCTCAGATCTCTCATGTCTCTCAGAGTCTCTAGTCTCAATTATTTCATCAATGATTTCCTATGACGATATCACGTAAAATTATCGGGATAACTTTACAGCACTAGTGCGTTATGGTAGAGTAAAACGCACGCGGGTGCGTACTACGTTGGATTATGAGCTTTAATAATATATATAAAACTATTCATACCTAACCAGAAGACTAATGTATTATACCTAGTTGTTAAGTATTTAAAATATTGTAGACTTTTGCATGCAGTCACTTACTTTGTACTTACTCGCACACCAGACAAATCTTAGTGATTTTTGGTGTTCCGAATGTTTTTTTAAGTTTTATATTAGTTATTTATAAACAATTTAAAAAAAATATAAAATTTCAATAAAAACTAAGTTCCATACAAACTGTCATGGGTTCACTCCAACCAGGGGAGGAATTTCCAAAAATCCCTTCTTAAACTTAGATCCCCTGTCAGATTTCTGGACTCACTTCTTATAGCTATGTTACATTCTCGTATGTAAGTCATGTATAGGTTCTTATTACCTCTCAGTGTGATCGTATCAGCATTGAATGGGCGAACCTTCAGACCTCTGTGTAAAGAGGATCACGGCTTTGAAGATGTGCTTGTGTCTAATCTACTTGCCCTTAAGCAAATATTGCGTTCGTAACTTTTGTTTAGTTTTTCTGTTAAGGTAGATAGGTACCTACTTACTTTTCTTTGTTGAATGAAACCTATTGGAGTTTTTATTTTATTTATTTATGCCCGCGACTTCGTACGCGTTGTAGTCTGGTTTATATACCTACGTAAACTTTCCTTTTAGATTTTACAATTTATTAATTTTAGTGAATCACATGTTTCTTAGGTCTACAAATCTTAAATCACAAAGTTTAAATCACTCAATCTATTAAAAAAAAACCTTATCAAAATCCGTTGCGTAATTTTAAAAGATCTAAGCATACGTACCCGAGTAAGTCCCGATCCTGCGGGAATTTCGGGATTTAAAGCAAACCTACCACTATGCCGATGTTCATTCAAATCGCTGTACAGTGAAGAGGAAACAAAAAAACAAATAAATAAAAAAAACTTTCGGATTTCTTTATTTTATGAGATTGTTTGGTTTGTTTATAAAGAGATCCAATAGCTAATTAATACATAATTTAAAAATATTGTAACATAACAATAGAGAGTCATAAAATTTAAAGGTTCTCACGGTTAAAAAACAATACAAATTAATTACATTAAATACTTAAACTAACTTAACCTAAGGAGAGCTTCGAAGCTTGGAGCTTGGGATAAATCAAACGTTTATAAATTTACTAGTTCTGCTCCGCGACTTCACATGCACATAAGTCCCGATAGGCAAATTGCAAATCAGAATAGGTATGTTGTTGTAGTGTTATATTCCTGTAACTTCATTTTCGAGTAAATTTCGATTCTTCCTTTATACCTACATTCCACGTCATTAGAGTCAAAATTATGGTTGTATGAAAAAAAAATTTTTTTTTGTAATCTCGCCTCGGTTAACCTTGTCGACTATCTACAGGATAATTTAAATAGAATTAGATACTAACAAAATTTTTGAGCCACAGAGCAAGATAATAATAGAGAGAGGACAAGCCTTCTCTAATATTCTGCGTTGCGCGCCATCATTGTATGCACAATGCAACGGGTTAGCAGTTTGTATAGTACGAGGAAAGCCTAGTGATTAATTCCTTTTTATTCCATTTCAACTTGTGAAATTGTTATTTAGGTAGGTGCAAAAATCGCAGTGAACAATTTTTCCACAGATAACTATCTAATAAAATTAAGTTTTAATTTTATATATTAATTTTTAATTTTATACTTCTTTGTGTACCTAGTTCCAACGCGACACTCGGGTTTCAGTATGATCAAGGCAGTTCTCTGATCTCGCTATATATCTGTGACACCTACATAGAAGCCGACTAACTTACAATTTGAATCTAATTAATATTGCTTACCTACCAACGTATTGAACGTAGCGAAGACTAATTAAATTATAACCCCCTTATAAATAATTAATAAAGCATTTAATTAATGTGATTTAGTCCCACATCTGATGTGATAAAATATAATTTTAACTAAAGAAGGGACTTGTCACATTGGTCACTGGACGCATACTGCGGTTAGCGGTCTAGGAATCTGAATAAGTGCTTATTCACACACATAATTACTATTTACAGGACACCGGTTATATGGAATCTGTCTTTACTGGAAGATCTGTCGCTTAAGACGAAGTGGTAGGACCAGAAGCGCGATAGAGGTGTCTTAGAAACAGTTTTTGGGTATCAACCACTAAAATCCATAGAATGTTATTCTTACTGTCGTAAAGGTGAAGAAATGCTTTGTATTGTCATACACTTTGAAACACGATTAGAGTGATTTGCCTCGATAGAAAAAAGTCGTGAAAATCCTAAAAAATCGTCATTTTTTTGAGTTTTTTCAATATTACGGCGATTGTAAAGAAAAAACAAGTACAAAATTTATATTTTCATAAAATTTCTACATCAATTCCATAAGGTAGTACAAATGGTATTTCACTTAAATAGATATCGTGAGTCTTGTAATTACTTAAAACAGTTTTTTTTTTTTTCTTTTATTATGGCTTCGCACGTGTGCATTTAGCCAGTGTCAAGTTATATTTTGCATCAAATTATGACCCGATTTTTCATAAATCGGGCCTAAAGTGTTTCAATACAGTCAAAGTCGTCATAGTCCGTCAAGTCAGGGGTTATAGTAAAGCGGTGGCAAGTTTACCATAACCTAAATAGGAGATTTGGAGGCAACGTGAAAACTGCATGTTTGACACTGATTTTTACTTTCACTACACTTGTGCACTTTCACAGAACTAAATTGAATAACATTCCACCAGAATTATACAATTCAACTCGGGTTACATCTAAGTTTCATGAAAATAAAACTGCAGCACGACATGTTGTTAACTCGTTCCCGCCAAAACTCCTTAAAACAGTTAAAACGGTAATTCGAATTATTCCGATCTGTCACCCTGCTTTGTCCCCATGGGGTGACAGAACGGACAAAAAAGTTTGATTTGTCCCCCTGTTACCGATGAGGGTCCAGTTCGAACTATATTCACCACCTTAATGTTTTATCTGTCCCCCTATCGATATTAGGGGGACAGATCAAACGTTTTTATTCCTGTTTGTCCGCCATAGAATTAAATAGGTATATATGTATATATTCTTAAAATCATACTATAAAATATCATTTATTTTTGGTTACGTTCTTAAAAATAATGCAACCTTTTATTAATTAAAAGACAAAATGGTTTCGGTTTATAATCGCCTTTATTTATTTATGTTATAAAATCAGTCTCGAATAATTTTATTATCAATCTCATAAATCACGAAAGGTACGTATTATTACACAATCAGTTATAAATATATAAATATTTATAATTAAACTTACTAAGATCACGAACATTTCTTTATCAATCAACATAAAATCTTGCTATAAATATAAATAACAACAGATATTGTACATATTACAATTAGTCTTCTGATTTGACTTCTTACCTAGTTACTACAAATGAAACCTGAACTAATAAACTAAAAGTTAATATGCTGCATTTGTGCACTGTGTTTTGCGAATAACGTATTTAACCTTTATCAGGTAAGGTTCATAATCACTTGCACTGTAATATTGTTTACAGAAAAATACCGACGTCCTTCCGGGAATATCATTAGTTCAAATAAACAATAGATTTTAAACCAAACAAACGTATTTTGTTTCTCTCTCTTTCTTACTTATAAGGTCTTGTTGGTCGTCGCAATGATGCGTAATACTAAGAGAATTAGTGCAAATTTATCACCTTTAGAGATGAGACGTCATTGCCAAAATATTCTTAATAATTTGGGTGAAGTGTAACTAAGTGAATACGTAGTTTGCAAGTGAATCGTTGGATATTTCCAATAAACTGAGAGACTGAATTTATAACTTATATAAATAAAGGTGATTATAAATCAAACCATTTTGTCTTTTAATTAATAAAAGGTTGCATTATTTTTAAGAACGTAACCAAAAATAAATAATATTTTATAGTATGATTTTAAGAATATATACATATATACCTATTTAATTCTATGGCGGACAAACAGGAATAAAAACGTTTGATCTGTCCCCCTAATATCGATAGGGGGACAGATAAAACATTAAGGTGGTGAATATAGTTCGAACTGTCCCCTCATCGGTAACAGGGGGACAGATCAAACTTTTTTGTCCGTTCTGTCACCCCATGGGGACAAAGCAGGGTGACAGATCGGAATAATTCGGTAATTCTTCGGCGCGCGAGAGAAAGGGATAGATTCATCGCGCGGCGCGCGCGTGTAAAAGAGATAGGGGTTTTCAGGTCTTACTTCACCTTAAAATGAGCTTCCGATTACCGATTTACCTCTGTAGGATACATTCGTTTATAGAAATAATCATTCCCCGCTGAGTGAGACGAAAAATTTGATAGGCTACACAGTGAAACATTGGTTCTTCTTCTTTCTGTACCATATCCTAACGGATGTCGGCGACCATCTCTTTGAAAACCTTTCTATCCTGGGCTGCTCTGCTCAGAGCAGCCGCGTCAGCTGTACCGGTCCACGACTTTATATTGTCACACCAAGCAATCCTTTTCCTACCTCTACCCCTCTTCCCGTCCATTTTACCCTCAATTATAAGTTTCAATAAATTGTATTTTGTATGTCTGTGTATGTGGCCAAAATATGCGACTTTTCTTTTCTTAACTGTGATGAGTAATTCGAGTTCTTTGTTAAACATTCTTCTGAGGACTTCCACGTTCCGGACTCTGTCTCTCCAAGAAATTCTGAGCATTCGTCTATCTAGCCACATCTCAAACGCATTTAACTTTCTTTCTGTGGCACTGCTTAAAGTCCAGCCCTCCACCCCATGCATCAGTATCGACAGAACGTAACATTTGACCATACGCCATCTAAGTTTCAAACCGATATTTCTGTTCAAAAATAAATATTTCATTCTCATAAAAGTGCTTCTAGCGATTTCGATTCTCGTGCGAATCTCTGCATCAGGTTTCCAGTTTTCATTCAAAAGACACCCCAGATATCTATACTGCTTTACACGTTCAATCGGTTTACCTTCAACAATTAGTGAGCCAGTATCGCTTAAAAGTTTGCTGACTACCATATATTTGGTCTTTTTCACATTCATTTTGAGCCCATAATCATTGACTACCACATTCAATCTGTCCAACAATATTTGCAGGTCGTCTATCGTGTGCGCAAGAAGTGCCGTATCATCTGCATATCTGATATTATTTATAATTTCCCCATTGACCTTAACTCCTATATCTATATTTTCGAAAGCTTCTTGAAATATTGATTCTGAGTAGGCATTGAACAGTGCCGGTGACATAATACATCGCTGCCGTACTCCTTTTAGTATCCTAATGTCTCTAGATTGACTCTGTCCAGTCTTAATGTGTGCCGTTTGATTCCAATATAAATTCCTTATTATGTTCAGATCTTTAGTGTCAATTCCAGCCAGCTTCAAAATCCCCATCAGTTTGTCGTGTTTCACATTATCAAAAGCTTTTTCAAAATCGATGAAGCAGATGAATACACTTTTCCGAAACTCAAGGCATTTTTGTATTAATACTTGAATCGCCACCAACGCTTCTCTGGTCCCTAATCCATTACGAAATCCGAATTGCGAGGGGCTTAATGACGACTCAATTTTAGGGTTTATTCTGTAAAATATAATTTTTAGAAAAACTTTAAGTGCATGACTCATCAGACTGATGAGACGATGATCGCTACAACTTTTGGCATTTGCCTTTTTGGGTAACGGTAAGAATGTTGATTTTAACCAGTCTTCGGGTATAATTTCAGAATCGTATATCTTATTAAAGAGAACCCTGAGTCTATCGAAACCGCTATCGTCTACTAACTTAAGAATTTCAGCATGTATTCCATCCGGGCCAACCGCTTTCCCATCCTTCATCGATGTTAAGGCTCTACTTATTTCTTCCAATAGTATAGGCGGTCCTTCAAGTTCATGGTCAGTCTGATCTTTTAGTTGGTTCGGTGTTCGATCGTCGTGAAATAGGGTCTCAATATATTCCTCCCACGTTTTGCACTGATCTTCATGACTTGTTACCAATTTGTTCTTGCTATTTACTAAGGTGCCCTGAATTCTCTTCCTATTTGTTTTAGTGAATTCCTTTATTTCTTTGTGTAAATTAAAGCTGTCATGTTTATCTTGCAGTCTTTCTATTGTTTGGCATCGACTAAGAAGGTATAAATCTCGGGCTTTCCTTATCTCTTGCTTTATTGTATTATCCAATTCTTTATACTTTACTAGGTTTGTGCTTTTACTTTGTCTTCTATTCTCCATTAACTGTAATATGTCATCCGTGATCCATGCTAGCCTTCCACTCCTTCCTTGATATCCCAGATTTTCCTTAGACACTTTGAGCATAAGTTCTTTCAGATCATTCCACTCCTTTTCTATTGTAATCTTGTCGGAAACTGTTTCATTATGATATCTATTATTGGTACTTTTTTCCATTTCCAGTTCTAGTTTATTTTTCACAAATTCCTTAACTGTGGGATGTTTAAGTTTTTCTATGTTTAGCTTTTTACAGCTGATGTTATTCTTTCTATTATTCTTTAACTTTAGATTCATTTTAGCTATAAGAGGATTATGATCTGATCCGATATCTGCTCCTGGGTACGTTCTTACACTTTTTATTGAATTTCGATAGCGTGTTGGGACCAGTATGTAATCAATTTGGTTTTTTATTATGTTATCAGGGGTATTCAGAGGAGATGTCCAGGTGTACAGCCTCCTTGGCGGATGTTGATACCAGGTATTGGTAATAATAAAGTCCCTTTCTGCACAGAACTGTACTAGTCTATCTCCTCTTTCGTTTCTTTCCCCAAGTCCATAATTGCCTACAATTTTATATACTGCTCCTTCGCCCACTTTAGCGTTCATATCTCCCAGTATTATGTTTATGTCTTGTGATTTAGTACTGTCTAGAAGCTCTTCTATATCTTTGTAAAAATCTTCCAGTTCTTGTTCACTACTCTGTGATGTGGGAGCATATACTTGCAAAATGTTTAATTTCAAAGGATGAGCATCGAATTGCAACATCATGCATCTGTCCGAGTATGGGATGAAATTAATGACGAATCGACTAACTTCCTTTGTGACGATCACACCGATTCCATAATGATGATTTTTTTCACTGGACGGTTTTCCCGAAAAGAATATAGTTGCATCGTCTCTCTCTATTCTACCATTATCCGAAAATTTCACTTCACTGATCCCCAATATGTCAATATTTAGTCGCTTCATTTCCTGCAGTGTGTTGTCCAATTTACCTTTCTTCTTGAGACTTCTTACGTTCCAAGTAGCTATCTTCAATTCTTGATTCTTCCCTCTCTTTGTTAAATGTAGTTTTCTTCTGATCGCATTCTCTTCCCCGGTAATATATTTGACATCAGTGGACCCGGGACATCTCTGACGCCGGTGGCCAGCCGGTACGCTCGGCATTCTTTTCCATATCTTGTTATTGTCTGTCATGTTTTCTTTAAAATTGAGATGATGTTCTTAGGGTTAATATTCACGCAGTGGCACCCCTTATCCTTCTGCATTACATGCCTTTTGGAGGGAATTTAGTCCTCAAGGTTGATAAAACCTCTTCCAACTGGTTGCCCAGCTAGGGTTATGGATATACCGCCATTGCTCGGTCGTCAGAGCCTCGTCTGTTGTCTAGCAGGGAGCACCCGGTACCGACTTGAGTACCGCCGCCGAAGCGCGTGCAGGTGAGGTTGACATTTGGGCTGGATAAGATGACAGTTCCATTCTCCCCTAACTCCCCAACATTGGTTAGCTTATACTATTAATTTCCGACGAGGTGGTTTGCCAAAATATTCAAATATTGATGGAAAGCGATTGTAAACGGTACGGTGCTTACTACATACGCCATCACTGATCACCGAAAATAAAACGTATACCTACAAAAAATCGGATTGTAAAACGAATTGATGTGAAGGAGCCCTTATTAGAGAGACCTGCACAATGGCGACTTTTACGAGACCAATGATGCTTTCAATGCTGTGCAAACTATTGGTCAGACGAAATTTAATTTAGCTGAACCTCTGATACGATTAGAATAAGATTAGGGACTTGTCACACTGGTCACTGGACGCGTTCTGCGGTTAGCGGTCCGGGTAGCTATCTAAATAATTTCAGATTTGTTCAGAAAATTCGATTGTCGGGACTGCGCTGACTAAAATTAAACTTCAGTCTTCTCAAATAGCTTCGTACCTTTTTATAATATACTAGCAGCGCTCCGCGGTTTCACTTGCGTAACTCCTAATCCCGTGGGAATATTGAAAACAGTTCTCCTGGTTTTAAGCTACCATCCCACCAATTTTCACCCAAGCTAAAACCAAATAGGTTCAGCCCTTCTCGAGTTGTAGATGGTGTAACTAACACGACTTTCTTTTATTTATATAGATTAACATTCTTAGGGCGACTAAATTTCTAGCGAAATGCATTTAACGAATATTCTGTGTCAATTTTCACATGTTGATATTACTTCAATCAGTTTAACACTTTGACAGCTAAACATGTTTAAGGTCTATTGTGCCTTGTACTTGTAATCAACCTTGTAACCAATATAGTTTAAGTTAGAGTTTAAGTTTACCAAAGCCACAACTAGATGGCAGCACTATGCAATTTTTAGAATTCCGTACCCAAAGGGTAAAAACGGTACCCTTTCACTAAGACTCTACTGCCTGTCTGTTTGTCACCAGGCTGTATCTCATGAACCGTAACAGCTAGACAGTAGAAATTTCACAGATGATTTATTTCTGTTGTCGCTATAACAAATATTAATACTGGTGTCCTGTTACAAACTGTCGTAGTTCCTGAAAACTATGATGGTACTGAGACTGGAGTTACGCAGTCCATCTGCAAATTGTTTTATAACCATTTTTTAATTTATGGGTTTGAGTACTGAGTATTTACTCAAATCACCATCAGCTTACGTTATTCTGAATAATTTTTCAGTTTCTGTTCCGAATTGATTATTTTGAATTGACTATTTCGCATTTTCGCTCAACCTACTTTTCAACACGTATTTAATAAGTAATTGCTTACTTACATCTGAGAGCATGTCCGAATACATTTCTACAGTCAATGAGATGAACTCACATGCTGTTTTTAAATCGAACTCCATTTTTTTCTTCTGAAAAAGAAATAGGTATAACTATTTTCAGAATCTGAGTAACTTTTCTCTTTTGTTTCGGTACACAATTCGATTATTCGTCGAATATTATTCGTAAATAATAACCTTTTATTTCTGTAACAAATGTAGACAAATTTTGCTAATTTTCTGGCTTTAAGTCCTGTTAGGTACTTAATAATACATTTTCAATTAACTGATTACATTTTTATCATAGAAGCAGAGTATAAATGAACCTAATCTATATATATAAAAGAAAGTCGTGTTAGTTACACCATTATAACTCGGGAACGGCTAAACCGATTTGGCTGAAAATTGGTGGGGAGGTAGCTTACAATCAGAAGACGGACATAGGATATTTTTTTCGATATTCCCACGGGATCGGGACTTACGCAGGTGAAACCGCGGGGCACAGCTAGTAAATAAATAAAAATAAATATGGCAGGACATTCTACATATCGCCATCTATAGCTCCAAGCTAAGTAACTAGAATTGTGTTGTGTTGATTATTTCGTTTAAGTACTTTTATGGAATGGGAACAGAATTAATGTTTTGAACAGTTAAAATCGATTTAAATATTTAATTAAGATAGGAAAATCTAAATTTTAGGATTATATCATTATTGTTTTATAATATGTTATGATGTACAGGGCTCCCAAGATAATAAACAGGCACAGAACTGTAAGCAAGATGTCCTCCAGCCGCTATTATGATTTCTTTATTTCTTCAGATTATTACAGCCAAACGTAGTACAAAGTTCTCCGGGTCATATATGGGTAACGGAATGCGCGGCACGATACGCGCTGGCAGGGTCGCTTTGAAAGGATGTCTTTAGAAAGGCAACGAGAGCTCTTGACTTAATTTCATTTATTATACTGACTATAATTAATACAATAATTGAATTAATAGATATGCTACGTAACGATGAGATGACGACTAATAGGAGTGAATAGAAGAAAAAGCGCCGACCCAAATAAATTGGGATAAGGGCAGGAAGATGATGATGATGATGATGCTACGTAAGCTTTACACCTCAAGAATATCCTTCGTGCACGAGTCCGAGTCGCACTTCAAACACAGGGTTGCGGGTTCGATTCCCGCCTCAGACAAGTATTTATGATAAGATACTTGTCTGTGGTCTGGTTGTTTCTATGAATTATAAGCATATATTTACAAAATAAAAGTATATAAGTAGTATATCCGTTGTCTAGTACCCATAACACAAGTCTAGTTACTTAGCTTGGGGCTAGATGGCGATGTGTGGAATGTCCTGTAATATTTATTTATTTATTTATTTACTTGGCCGGGTTTTTAAATAAGTAGGTAGAATGCAGTCAAGAATTTAATATTTATCTACTTACCTACTCAACTTGTAGTTAACCAACATACATACTTACTTAACTTTTAGATTACCTTTGCTATATTTATAATTTAACGTATTATTGTACATCCGTAAAGGATAAACTGCTAGGCCCTGTAATGTAAAAACCCCAACACCATATTGTACCCAGTTCTTCAATAAACTGATTCTGATTCTGGTACGTTATTCAATTCAGTATAGGTAGATGTAGAGACAAAATTACATACTTTATATAGCAAACTAGAATATATTGGATAATAATATGAATATTAAAACCTATGTAATATAGCTAACAACCGTCCACTTTACATTAGATGTTATAGGTACCAACTGAATGGTACATAATAATTAAATGAATACGTTATGTTAGAACCTGTAGCTTAGTAGGTAAGGTATACTGGAGGGAGACCGCAGTTCGGAAGTGTAATTTGCATGGTAGTATATTATGAAGATGGCCGAATGGTTGGCTGGTTTCCGTTTGTTTACAAATTAGGTGCGACTCTGACTGCTTCGCTGAGATTAATTGAATGCAGGGAACCATACATGGGTTGTGTGTGACATTTTGACTAATGTGTCGGTAGGAAAATGAACAAACATATTAAAGGTACTTATATTTATTTTATTACCTACCTAGTTGAGAATTATCGTTAACGCTGAAATTTGTTTGTTGATTTTTATGAATATTTATATTTAATCTAGGCAGATATACAGCTTGCTTCGGCTTGTAGGTGGTAACCAAAGATTTAATACATTATGCCTGCATATTTTACCAATAATTTACGAGTATTAACCCTACCAATTGGAAATCAATTGGTTAAGAATGTTGGTAATTGCGAGTATTTTATTGCCAACCGATTCTACGGTTCGTTTCGTATCATACATTCGAAATCGGAATGTAATCGGGGTACAGGAGCCCTCCGGGCGGGCCGGAGCGCCGCCGCGCGTCCGTCCGAACATGAAACAAGGATTTATTACCCCCGCTCCGCCCGTCCGCTTCCGCTATATGCACTCCAAAAACTCAAAACTACATACAAACTTACTAACTTCACACTTACATTTAGCTTTTTATGACAAAGCTCGAGGCGGCCCAGTGCGCTAACTTCGCTTAGATACCTACTTAAGGTTTTCTGTCGTGGGTTAATTTATGTTTTCAATCGTCTTTTGTTTCCATTTTGATCGTATTTTGTTTCCATTTCGATCGCCCTTGTCGTAGAGTTTTTATTCTAAATTACTTATGAACTGAATTGTACTAGGGATAAGCGGAAGTCCATTCGGAAGAATCCATTCTAACTCACCAGGGGGGTGCGTTGGTAGGGACTAGTGTACTAGCCCAATGTTACTTCCCGTAAAAAATGTAGATTGCATAGTTCCTATTGCATGTTATGTGTAAGTAAGTACCTGTCTAATACAGGTAGCGTATGCGAATAGAATTGTTGCCAAAACCCAGAACAAAATAACCCTAAAATTCTTTACAATTTTTGCTGTGCCCGACTAGAAGTTACGCGATGTTTGTACTTACTTCCTAACACAACCACGAAGGTTTCCCTAATAAGTTTAGATGGTACAAAATTATTTTACCTTTGGACTAATTTATTTATAACCTTTACAATTTTGAAGATTTATGATAGTGTTGCTTTGAAGACCAGGCTGTAATGATGGCTAGAAAAGCAAATGAAAGTTTGGAGAGTAGGTTTAGTTACCTAAATATTTGTACTGATTTTGTTCTTCTTTTTCATTACCTACTGAAAATATGTGATACGTTAGCGTAAATCATAAAAGGAACAATGAGATTTTCTACTGATTTAGACCATGCTGTAGTGATTCCAAAACTTACGCGACGACTCGTCTTTCCATTAAAAGGCGTTCCTCATCGTCTTGTGAGAGTTAGTGTACGGATTTAAATCGCAGGTGTAAAGACTACGTATTATTGATCTGTATACCAATTTCAACTATCTCTGAAAAGTCGTCAAACAATTAAATATCGAATAGTGTCACACAGGCAGTCGCCTGTGACTCGTGCCCGCAACTTTTGAAATTACCTCTTGGATAAGAATCGTGAATGTGATTTGTTTGTGGATGAATGGAGTGATATACTGTCAGAGTGTTTAAGATTCTGTGAGAGATCTGTGTGACTGAACGTCCATTATAAGTTCTTTAATTATTGTAAATGTTTTGTAAAACGTTATAATTAAAAAGTACCAAAATAAATCAATCTCTAAAAATTAATATTTCTCTAAATACGTTTCACTTTACTTATCACTCGTTACATGAAGAGAGGTGGTCAAAAAAACATTGTTTAAAACACGATTGTGCATTAAATCGACATTGATTATTGCTGAATTTTCGGAGTTGTGCGAAAAGTAAAGAGTAAAACAGAAGTTCAACAAAAAATTGAGCTTCCCAGTGTGCAGAGCAGTAGTCTTTGTTCTTCTAATCCCGACTTTCCTTTCAGATAGCGTTCAGTCAGCTCTTAAATTAAGAATTTATTTCAGATTTTCATACTTTCTTGTTCCTTTTGTATTGCACCACAATGGAAATTATTATCAATTGGAAAACTTTCCGTTTCCACAAGTTCTATAAAGGCTCACATTTTATTTTCCTCTTTTGGCTTTCTTTTGTTTCTGCAAACGATGTCGTGGAAGAAAATCCCTACTTATCTATTTAAAGTTGATTTAAAGAATGAAAGTTTATTTTAAGAGATCCTTTGAATCGTTATACATCTGTATCGCATATATATTTCAGTACTTACTTTAAATATTTCAAAACTCCAGTTACATACATATTTAGAAATATTTTTTTATGAAAGCAGTCCGCAGGGCGTTATCTGTTAAAAGGGTAGGTTATATTCCAATGGAATATTCATGATTACCCAGAGTAACATTAATGGTTCATTTTGAATTCCCTCGTTTTAAAAGAAACATTAGTTAGTTAGGTAACTACATACACAGGATGTCCACGAGTTTATCTTTCAAATTGACTTAAAGCAGTGATGGAGTTGATGAATAATCTATACATATAAATTCCTTTGTCCTGTGACTGACTGACGGATCAACGCACAGCCTAAACCGCTGATCGTAGAAACCTGAAACTTGGATGGTGTGTTCTTTGTGTGCCGTAGGCATCCGATAAGAAAGGATTTTCCGAAATTCTACCCCTAAGGGGGTGAAAAAGGGGCGCAAAATTTGTATGGGACAACGTGATTCCATTTTCGACTTCTACGCGGACGAAGTCGCGGGCAAAAGCTAGTCTATATCTATAAAAATAAATGCCACTTTTCGTTATAATTTTATAATACAAGAACGGGCTCACCTATCCAAACCAAATTCGGACTATTTAGTAGATCATTTATGTGAAGTTTGCACAAAATCGGTCGAGCGGTAAGCTTCATTTATCACATTTTCTGTAACAAATGAATTCAATAAATGGCGGATCATTTTGTTAATGGGGATTTTGCTGTCAATTGAAACTGTTTTCAATGTTGACAGTACAAGCATGTTGTTATGTCATTCATGCGGTCATTTGTATGAATTTTTTGTGTATTTTTTAAATGGCAAAACGTTTGCCGGGACAGCTAGTTATTTAAAAAAAATGGTTCAATTTCATGCTAATAACGTTATCAGCATTTATGTTACCTATTTTACGTATTCTATCCGTTGTCTAGTTGTCATAACACGAGCCTAGTTGCTTTACTTGGGGCCAGATAGCGATATATTCAAAATGTTCTGCTGCAGTACATCAAACGATAGTTAAAAAAAAATTACCTACGGGTGATAAAAAAAAACCAGAAAATGACCATGTAAATACTAAATATACAACTATACCTAATGACGAATCATTTTAATATGTGCAACATTATAATCTTGCTGAACAAGTAATTATTTTGCAAACATACCCAAAAACAACGTTACCAATTCTTTTCCCTACTTTACTTGCTGACTAAGTTAGTAAATGTATTTAACTGCCGACAAAAACATAGTATGCTGCCAAAATGATTTTCAATGCTGATTTTGCTTGATTACCAAATATTTGGTAACCAAGCAAAATGTCGGTTTAATTAAATAGTGCCCAATTCATCAAGTGTAAGAAATCTATGTTAATTTAATACGTTGCATCTGCAACCTTTAACCATTAGAGAATAGGTTAAGTTGAAGTATTAAATAAAACCAAAGCTAAATTAACCTTCGTCAAAGAACAACTTTGGCTAAAACCATGCTAAAACTTTACAAAAGAAAAAAATTGTTTGTAATCCTATTTTTGACAGATGAATGATCATAAATGGCTAGATACCATCCTTGTCCATCAAATAACAGCGATAAATCAATAAAAAAATCTATCAAGACGGTTACCTAACTATTATTTTCAAAAATAATAGATAAACTAGGTAAAGTAACCCACAACCAGGATATCGATGTTTACTGTTTACAGGTGGTAATTAGTACTTACAACATACTTTACAAGCTAACATAAATGACATAGGTGATGACCCTAAGGTAATCACCTTATGTCACTTAAACTACATCAGTATATAGTATTAGTACTTTAACATAAACGACATAGGTGATTACCTTAGTACTTACTACATACTTTACAAGCTAACATAAATGACATAGGTGATTACCTTAGTACTTACAACATACTTTACAAGCTAACATAAATGACATAGGTGACTACCTTAGTACTTACTACATACTTTACAAGCTAACATAAATGACATAGGTGATTACCTTAGTACTTACAACATACTTTACAAGCTTACATAAATGACATAGGTGATTACCTTAGTACTTACAACATACTTTACAAGCTTACATAAATGACATAGGTGACTTACTACATACTTTACAAGCTAACATAAATGAAATAGGTGATTACCTCAGCACTTACTACATATTTTAAAAGCTAACATAAATGACTTAGGTGATTACCTCAGTACTTACTACATACTTTACAAGGTAACGTGAATGACATAGGTAATTACCTTAGTACTTACTACATACTTTACCAACTAACATAAATGACATAGGTGATTGCCTTAGTACTTACTGCATACTTTACAAGCGGTGATTACCTTAGTACTTACTACATGTTTTTCCATTCTGTTTTATGTGCATCTTCAGTTTTTTGTCGTAGCCATGATTTTATTTGGGCCTGGGGTATGGGCAATAGAGGTTCCGGACCATAAACTATTGCCGCGGCTCCCCTTTTGGCCAGTTCATCTGCTGCGTCGTTTCCCAAAGAGTTGCTATGCCCTTTTATCCATTGCAGCGTTACTCTGTTCGTATTTGCAATGGATTGGAGTTTGTTATGACATTCCATTATTAGGGCAGATGTTAGAGTATTGTTTTGTAGCGCTTGAAGTACGGATGCACTGTCAGAGACAATTTTGATGTTGAGATCCCTGACATCTCTGGCTGCAACCGCTTCTGCTGCTCTGATAATTCCAATGCACTCTGCTTGGAAGATTGTGTTTAGTTTGTCTAGAGTGGTTGATATTTTGATATTTAGGTCGTTCGAGAAGACGCCGGCTCCGGTACCGTCAGTGGTTTTGGAGCCGTCGGTATATATCCTAACTTCATCGATGCCAGAGCTATCTTTCGCTTCCGCTATGAGTTGGATATTGTAACTTCTATCGAAGACGTGATAACATAAAATTTTGTCTGTAGGTGCCTCTAAAAGTGGTATTTCTTTTAGGGTCCTCGGTAGAATTTTTGTGTGCGTTGTTTCTATGTTTTGCTTCCATAGTCCGTTTGATCTTAATCTTAGGGCGGCTAGTTTAGCCTCCTCCTGAATGATAAGATCTAGAGGTCTCAGGTTTAGGAGATACTCTAGTGCGGCTGATGGGGTAGTTTTCATGCATCCTGTGGCTGCTACATTCGCTAGGCGTTGTAGGCTTTGGAGTTTCGTTTTCACTGTGGTCAGTTGTGTCCTGGGCCACCATACAACTGAACCGTATGTTAAAGACGGTCTGATAACTGATGTGTACAGCCAGAGTGTGATCTTTGGGTTAAGACCCCATTTCTTACCAACAAGTCTTCTGCACTGACCAAAAGCTATACAGGCTTTTTTCATTTTTTCATCGATATGATTCGCCCAGTTCAGTTTGTTGTCAAGTATGATGCCCAGATACTTGACTTGTGTCGATAGGGCGAGTTCAGTATTAAAAAGTTTTGGTAATTCTAGTTCTGGTAACTTCCTTTTGTTGGTGAAAAGGATGAGTTCCGTCTTTTTAGGGTTGACTGACAGTTGATGTTCGTCGCACCATTTTTCAACGATTTGAAGGGAGGATCGCATTACTTTACATAACACGTTCTCTGCACTTCCGTTTATTAGTATTGTTAGATCATCTGCATAACCAATAGTAGTGTATCCTCTTTCATTTAGTCTATTTAGAAGGCTATCTACTACTATGTTCCATAAGAGTGGTGAAAGGACCCCCCCCTGTGGGCATCCTCGGACTACTTTAGCTCTTGTGGTAGTGTTCACCACTATCTGAACCGCCCTTTTGCTCACTAGTTCTGTGATCCAGTTTCTCACAACCGGTTCCACTTCGAACTTTTGAAGGGCGTGGTTGATGCTTTTGTGCATTGTTTTGTCAAAAGCTCCTTCTATGTCTATGAAGGCCGCAAGTGTTGATAGTTTATTTGTGATCGCCGATTCTATTTTATGCACTACCGCATGTAGGGCCGACTCTGTCGATCTGCCTTTCTGGTAGGCATGTTGTTGGGGATGTAGAGGTTTATCTTTCAGTGCCCCGTCTCTTAGATGTCGATCCACTAGCCTTTCTAGTGTCTTAAGAAGGAAAGACGTTAGGCTGATGGGTCTGAAAGATTTGGCGTGGGTGTAGTCCTCTTTGCCTGGTTTTGGTAGGAAGACCACCTTTGCTTCCCTCCACATTTTTGGTATATATTTGAATGCTATACAGGCTCTATAGATTGGTATTAGATGTTTGATTATTTGGTGGGAATGCCATTGTAGTAGTGCTGGAAAGATTCCATCCAGCCCCGGGGATTTGAACGGCTTAAAGCTTTTTAGGGCCCATACGGTCCTGTCCTCGGTTACTATGTTATTAGCAATTTCCCATTCTTGAGTTGTTGGTGTGCCGTAGTGCTCGTCGGTCCACACTTGGTCTGGTGTGATTTGACATCCAGGGAAGTGTGTCCCCAGCAGTACTGCACTAGTTTCATCGTCTGTCTGTGTGTAGGTGCCGTCTTCCTTTTTAAGGGAGCCTAGTAGGTTCAGGTTACCCTTTGACAGAATTTTCTTTATTCTTGCGGCTTGGTTAGTGGTGTTTATGCTGCTACAGAAATTGCGCCAGGCCTCCGTTCTCCGGAATCTGATTCGCTTCTTGTAGTGTTGTTGTGCTATTTTGTAATTATCCCAGTCCGCAGTGGTTCTGGTGTTTTTTGCTCGGTTGAAAAGTGTCCTAAGTTCCTTGCGTAGTCTTTCGAGTTCTGGCCCCCACCATGTGCTCTTTTCCTGACGCGTTGGAGTTTTAAGAGGACATGCATGTTCGTAACTTTGCACAAGTGTTGCAGTTAGGAACTGTACATTTGATTCTATGTTGTCAGTATTAAGTATTACATCGTTTAATTGCGCGTCACTTAATGTTTTTGTTATTGAGTTTGTGTACCTTGTTATATCGGTTTTACGGGGGTTGCGATATGGAACAGGGTCTGGTAAATTATATTTTAATTGGAAACACACGCGTCGGTGATCAGAGAAGGAGGGCTCGCTCGATACGTGCCATCCTTCGATGAGGTCGACCGCCGCGTGCGTTGCCAGTGTAATGTCTACTAAAGTTTGATACCTGGAGCTTACAAAGGTGGGTTTTGTACCCTTGTTGATGATGTTCAGGTTTGTTTGGAAAATAAATTCAATTAATAGCTCACCCCTTTTATTTGTGTCCTTACTTCCCCACAGCGGGTGATGTGCGTTGCAGTCTGCGGAGATGATCAGTTCCCAGCTGTGTTGCTCGCAGTGTTGCACCAGGTCGGCTAGTTCTTTTGATGGAACTTCGCCTTCGCTCGGCATGTACACTGAGGCTAGAACTAGGATTTTTTGATTTTCTGTTAGAATTTTCACTGCAGTGAGGTCTCTAGAACAGAATTGATTAAGCATGGTATTTGTGATAGTTTTTGGCATGACAATACACGTTCTCGGTTTGTCTGCGTTGATGTTCAGAAGTAACTTACCACTGATGTTGTTTAGGCCGCAGATTGTGTTGTTTCTGATCCAGGGTTCCTGGATCAGGGCGACCGCTTTTTGATCTTCCTCCAGCACTCTGCGAAGAGTGGCCGCCGCTATTCGTTTGTGCTGGAGGTTGTTTTGATATATATTGAGGGAACTATGGACTACGGAGGACGTCATCTTCGTCGCTCGTAGTGCCCTCGGCGCGCCGCGGCGAGCTCGTTTCCATCTTGCTCGAACTCGATTGAGGAGCTGAGGTGGACGGCTCAGGAGCGGAAGGTTCCGTTCCTTGAGTCGCAGGCTGCGCGTTTTCGGCCGTTTCCGTTTCCTCCGTGGAGAAAAAGCGGATGTAACCACTACCGGACATGTGGGCTACACGGCGTTCTCTTTGATCTATACTTACTTTTTGATCTTCGGGAATTCCGAGGACCAGGTGGACTGCCTTCACCTTGGATTCGGGATCCTTGACGTTGTCGCTCACCGTTAAACTGTAGCACTGCCAAGTCTCAACCTTGTACCAGGGATTCTGTGCACAAAGGAGCCTATGCAGTGTGTCAGAGTCGGTGATGCGAGTGAAAAGGAGGAGTCCTGCCTTGATCCTCTTTTGCATCTCTGACTGTTTGATAACAGTCAGATTGGTGCCCGGTATCGGTGATACCATTTTTTTCACCTCCTCAGTCAGCCAAGTGAGTGCGTTCGCGTCTTCACACCACATCGCAAGAGCCCCATCCATAAGGAAGGGGTTGCCGCGGAAAGATGGAGCCTGCGCGCTTGAAGACGATGGAGACAGGGCGGCCTTCAGGATGCTATCATCGATAGTCTCCTTAAGCCGATCTGCTTGTTCCATCGAAAGGTCCTTTAGCGGGTTGGTGACAATTGCCACTCTCAGATGCGACTGGGCCGCATCTGCGTAGCACATCGCCCGCTTGGGGTCAGTTTTCGCGCGTTTGGCATCCCCCCTGGGAGATTGGGTGTCGTCTAGGCGTGAAACGCTTTGACGAAGCTTGCCCTTTCCCTTCAGGCTGTTCCTTTTCAGGAACAGTGGGAGCCGACGCTGCGGTCCGCTTACCCCGAGAACCTCTCGATTTTCGTTTCCACCTTGGCTGAGGTTGAGGTGGTGGTGTTGAGGTGGGTGGTGGTAATGACGTTGCCTGCCCTTCGCGCTGCGTTTCCGCTGCTGCGTCACATTCGCGCTGCGTTTTCGCTGCTGCGTTTGATTCGCGCTGCGTTTTTGCTGCTGCGTCGGGTTCGCGCTGCGTTTCCGCTGCTGCGTCGGCTGTCATGGATTTGGGTTTTTTATTCCTCGGGGCTTCCTTTCTCGCGCGCCGGGTGGGGCGACTGCGTTCCGGTTGGCCCTTCGGGTTTTTAGGTTCTTTTGTGACCACAGGTGTCATTGGTTTTCGTTTGTCGCTGCGATTTCGCGCGACTACGGTCCAGTGTGACACTGTGGTCAAATTTGGGATGGCCTTGGCGAGGTCAGACAGGTCCAGGCTGGAGCCTGGTCCTGAGCACAAATTGTCCCCCCCAGAATACGAGGGACAGACCGAGCTAGGCTCGGTGAGGGATTCTCCACTACCGTCGGTAGTGGTACCCTCCTGGGGTACGTTTCTTTTCTTTTGTGCAGCCATTATTTGAGCTGAGGATATTTTTTCCATACTGCCTGCCCTGGGCATGTATGGTGCTGCTTTTTGGGGGGATTTAGTGCCCCAAGGTCTTGCAGGCCTGGTGTGGTTTTGCGCCGCCACGGTTCGGCTCTGCGGGATTGGTCATGGGATTTTGGGATGGGATGAAGGTTGGAGTGAGTCATTAACGCCAGGAGATTTCAGTTACGTCTATTTCTGAGGGAATTAGACCAAGAACAGGTGGCACCACGTGAAGGATAATCTCTTTGACTTGTCTTAGGGATCAACATGACCGTAGCACTCTCCCCTAAGACCATTCTGCTTCCTAGGATATCGGAAAAGATATCCAAGGAAAGGCTCAAACTACAAGCTACACCTACAGCTAAGCAGTGAAAGGATGCACAGCGTGTAAGCGGGGGGATCAGCACAACCCTAAAAGCATTAATTTAAGCCCCACCCTTACTATACTTACATACATACCAGTACTTACTACATACTTTACAAGCTAACATAAAACATTTAAAATTATTCAAAACATCGAACAAGGAAAATATATTGGGGAGACACAATCGCCAACGAGTAGTTAACGAAAGCGAGCCACTCTGGGGCCGAATGTAATCCACAGCGGTTAAAGTTCCCTTCAGAAACAATAACAATTCGTTCAGCGATATAATGTGACCGCACAATTTTCCCCCGGGGAAGTTTTAAGTGCAAAAGGCCTCACAAGTGTTTATGTGTTGAATGAATCTAGCAAACAGCGTAATGTAAAAGTTGTGATTTGATTTGCAACGTTCATTTAAATCAGATTTAACTACCTATAGCTATTTGTAATTAGTAAAATTTAAAGTCCTGACTGACTGACTGTCTGTCTGATTTATCAACGCACAGCTTAAGCCAATGGACGTTTACATGATATTTAAGTCAGTACCTTGTCAGTACTTGTTACGTCAACTCTGATTCAAAATCGGATTCAGAAATCAGATTCGATTCTACCGAATATCAGACCATACCATATACAGGGTTATTGGTAATTATACTAGCAAGCTGTTGAGGGCTACTTCTGTGCACCTTAACAAACAACATTTATTGTACGACTTTTGGAAATTCTAAAAATCGGCTGTACACGGCCTTACACGGAGAGGTCATTAACATTAAAATTTTACTTATTTTTTAAGTTTTATCCACTGTTCTTAGTCTCAATGAGCTTTGTTTTAAAAAATCAGCTGTTTTTCGAATTTACATAACCTCAAAATTTTCATTTTTTCGGCTTGCTAGTATAATTACTAATAACCCTGTATAGCCATATACGATCTAGTTACATAGTAGGTACCTATTTCGAAAGGTACAAAGGACAAATGCCATTCTATGTCAAAACTTAAGGTGAAAGGGTACCGGCGCTCTCTACATACAAACGGAGAAAACAGTCGACTACGTTTGTATGGAGAGAGTCCCCGGTACCCTTTCCTCTTAACCGTGTAGGTATCACAGTGAATATTTTGAAGAAAAAAAAATGGTTAAATAACTCTAATTAATGCGGATGAGCGGAAAACTGTTGACTATTATTTATTTTACACGATGTAGGTCGAGGCAAGTGGAGAATTTCTGCTTTTAAAATATCTGATGTATTTATTCTATCTTTACATGTGCTAGTTTTATTATGTTCCCGCGTTTTGACCTGTGTTTAGACACTAGGATTATTGGGATAGGTATATACCTTTACATCATCCCAGAAACTTTTACCATACGAAACTTCATCAAAATAGCTTTAGTAGTTTTTGTATGATTGAGCCTTAGAATATGTGATTCCTTATTTCTTAGAAGAAAATTTTTATAAAACACTTACAGACCTTGCTCTTTTTTTGCTATTAATTATGGCTTCGCACGGCTTGTGCATTTAGCCAGTGTCAAGTTATATTTTGCATCAAATTGTGACCCGATTTTTCATAAATCGGGCCTAAAGTGTTTCAAAACAGTCAAAGTCGTCATAGTCCGTCAAGTCATTGGCTATAGTAAAGCGGTGGCAAGTTTACCATAACCTTAATAGGAGATTTGGAGGCAACGAGAAAACTTCATGTTTGACACTGATTTTTACATTCAATACACTTGTGCACTTTCACAGAACTAAATTGAATAACATTCCACCAGAATTATACAATTCAACTCGGGTTACAACTAAGTTTCATGAAAATAAAACTGCAGCACGACATGTTGTTAACTCGTTCCCGCCAAAACTAGACCTTGCTCAAGGGGATTCTATCTTCAAAAATGTATAAATGTTACAACTTGACCTTCTTGCTAATAGAGGCACATGAGATAGGTAGGTACACCAAGGAACTTCTATATTTACACGGACTTGCTTATTTTAAAAGTAGAATATGTGGACTGACCTGATTTTGTTTTATTGTAATTCGAAGATTTTGAACCTGGTTGTCATCATAAGCATATTTGGAGGTAGTTGGTGGTATGAACCTCCAAAGGGAAGTTCTTCCACCGGGCAGGTGTTATACCCGGTAGACCACGGCCCAAAGACGTTTCGTTGGAACTTGTATATTATTATGAGCTTATCTTCAACTTCGCTTGCGCGGTCTAGGATCTACGATCGGCTTAGTGGCGCCATCTGTTGGTGGCGATGTGAAGTGTCGCCACACATAATCGGTCCAGCAGTTCCGAAGATTAGCGACTCCAAACATGCAAACATAAAAGCTTTACCTCTTTATAATACAGCAAGACCTCTTTAATCCGAACCCACTCTAATCCGAACTTAGCTTTAACAGTAGCTTTTTATTTGTCATTAAATACCTCCCGACAAACTAAAATATTGGATTTCTTTAAAAGGAATAATTAATGTAACGTTTATAGATTAATATACATTTAAAATTTCACAATACTATTCGTTTTATTCATAAAAAATACCAAAGAAATTTTCTGTACTAAAATCCGAACGCTCCACGAAT
Source organism: Idaea straminata (assembly GCA_951213275.1). Taxonomy (NCBI): domain Eukaryota; kingdom Metazoa; phylum Arthropoda; class Insecta; order Lepidoptera; family Geometridae; genus Idaea; species Idaea straminata. The sequence continues at coordinate 8,189,708 of OX577857.1, read as the reverse complement.
CCGAACAGGGGGTAAATTTTCGGAGTTCGGATTAAAGAGGTCCTGCTGTATTAGTATGGATAACTGAAGACAAAAGCTACGTCTAGTCTCTACAACAAGGAAGTTTATACATACATTGTGTAAGCAAGAATGTGATAGAAAACCCTCGTAAATTTTAAAGATACTTCAGAATTATTGGTGCTTCAATGTTTGCTGTCTCATGTGAAATTTTGATCCATAAAATTTGTTTGGAACCTCCAGTACCTATTTAAGTATGTTTTTTTTTCAATAAAACTAAAAAGCTATTGCATCGTGCGAGCTTCGTACAGTCGTACCATATACATACACGTTAAGCGAACGCTCGGTCGAGCTAGGTACATGGTAGTCGGAGTGGGGGTGTTAGGTTTTATTTTCGTTACGGAATTTCTTGATTAGGTCGCCGCGCTTAAAGCCCGCGATAAAAGCTATGCAATAGCTTAAAAATATTTAGGTACATAATCAGTTCCTTTACTTAATTCTTAAGGTGTTTGTTGCCTATTTTTTATTTCCGCTTTTAGTGTAATTTTTCGTGTGCCGATTCAAAAAAAATGACTTTTCTTGAAAATCTCTTAAACACAATCTGTTTTTTTTTTCATTTACTAAAATTCTAATAAACTTTTCAGTCATTTAATTGTAACAAATCATTAAAAGTCATGTTTCCTCATAAACAAAACTTAATTTATGATTATAGGTACTTACTTACCCTAACTACCGTAAAGTATAGACACTTTAGTTTAGTCGTTTATTTACACCTGGGAACTATGAGTAGGTAGGTATATATATCCGTGTGAGAAAAGTGGAATTACTGCATTAAGGGAAAGGGAACCGGCGCTCTCTCCATACAAACGTAGTCGCCCCTATGTTTTGATTTTTTAATTTTTAAAATCCTAATTTTTATGATAATTTATAAAATGAAAAAACCAAGACATAGGGGCATGGTCATGGCAGTTATAAGTTTTATGCAACAAAAATATGTGTCACTAGCTGCGCCCCGCGGTTTCACCCGCGTAAGTTCCGATCCCGTAGGAATATCGGGATAAAGTAGCCTATGTGTTAATCCATGTCTCCAGCTATCTAGATACCGAGTTTCATCGCAATCGGTCCAGTAGATTTTGCGTGAAGGAGTAACAAACACACACACACACAAACTTTCACATTTATAATATTAGTAGGATTATCCAGGGAGGAAACAGTCGGCTATGTTTGTATGGAGAGAGCGCCGGTACCCTTTCCTCTTAATACATTCATTTTAAGGTGTGCCAATGACTCCTTACTCACGTATACATAAATGCACTATATACGATTACACTAAAATTCTGGTGGTGGTGTGCAGTGGTGTACCTTGGTTTCCAATTAAAGTTGTGGTTAACCACCACAATACTAATAATAGGATTGTTTTGCTATAGTTCTAAGTTCTCTCACTTTGTAAGGACAATATAGCACGATAAATACCGACTTACTTAAATATATAATTTCGATCGTCTATTGTTTTTTTTTCGATCGTCTTTTGTTTATGTTTTCCTTGGACTAGGGGATACGATGAGATTGAACAAATCTTTACGCGTTCAACTCCCGACGAATCCCCTGCATAGGAGATTCGCGAGGCACTCCGATCTAATTTGAAATTAGCACCCGTCGTCTCCCCTAGTCCAGGGGGTCCGACTGGCGTGAAAACTCGTCGGGAGTAGGGGATCCGTTAGGGGAGCCGACGGGCGTGAACCAAGTGCTTATACCCTATTTATTTCGCTAATGCACAATCATTTCATTTATTACTCTAATCACACACATTAACTAGGCACATGGTTAATAGATATTAGTTTAGTTTCAATTAAATAATATCTATTAAAATTTGAGTAAGAACATACAGTCTATCGAGGTGCGAAGTGATATCTATCGATTTGGTTGCAGCGTTAATTGAATGGGGATCCTATCAGGATTGTTTGGTTACACCAGTACGGAATGTAGTAGTTACTTTCCTGGACTTAGCTATTGATGTTCAGTTTTCGTTCCTTCACTATTAACAGGGATTAAATGTTATTAATTCTGGAAAATATTTTTTTAAATAATGCATTTCCGAAAATGTGCTGAAAGAAGGTCATGAGTTCAAGTATAGTTGCGGTGCGATCTGACGACCCAGTTGGCACAATAGTCACCATGCCGACGACCCAGTTGGCACAATGGTCACCATGCCGACGACCCAGTTGGCATAATGGTCACCATGCCGGACTGCCAAACACAGGGTTGCGGGTTCGATTCCCGCCTCAGACAAGTATTTATGCTTAGATATTTGTCTGTGGTCTGGTTGTTTCTATGTATTATAAGTATATATTTACAAAAGAAAAGTATATAAGTTGTCTAGCACCTATAACACAAGTCTAGTTATTTAGCTTGGGGCTAGATGGCGATGTGTGGAATGTCTTGAAATATTTATTTATGTATTTATTTATTTTAAGAAATACATTTTACTTACTAAAAACAATTTCAGTAATTACTTATACTTATTTAAAATTCATATATAAGATACATTTGGGTTATTTAAAACAGTCGAGCTTTTGTGGTTACTATGCATAAAAAAGTTTTGATAACATACTCTGAATAAAATCAGAAATGGTCGCTTCGTGTCGGAGAGCTCTTTCCAGGATTGTGGCAAGGCGCGGGGTGCGAATACATACTGCAAATGTCAGTCCTGTGTCGGACTCAGCAAAGTAATAACCCACCCCAGCTAATGGATTGTGCTCTATATGTAGACCACCCATTTTACCTCTTCGTTTGGTTAGATGAAGGTTAGATGCTATCTTTATTATACTTTGCCTTGTAGAATTTAATTTTGTTTCGGACGTCAGTCGTACCTACCTTGTTATTGCATGACTGATATTATTCACAGGGTTGCTCTGTACACAGGTACAGAGTATTATAACATACGACTCTACGTACACAGGTACATAGAGTCGTAGAGTCGTTATAATACTTATAGCAACAGTAAAGAAAGGCTCTTTACGTGGATAAAATTAACTGTAGGAAATATACAGCATTACTACAACGCACATAAGGTTTATCTATTTAGAAAGGTTCAATCAGAAATCATTGAAACCTTCATAATATTCACAAAAATACCTACCAAAACATAAAAAGGTTGCTGAAAAAAAACTCAGAAGCGGTTTAGTACCTATAAAATATGTTACATACAGTTACACTCTGTTTATATTTTTATATACTTTAAGTGGTTTATATACCAGACTGGCCATTTCTATATCGTTGCCTTCATAAGATATTTGACCCAAAAATTATGAAATAAGAAACGGGCTAACCTATGCAAATGTTTGGAAGGTAGACCTGACAGGCGAGTGCCGAGTTAGCGAAAAGATAATAAGCTACCCAGATGAGCATAATATCCTACGGAAGCGGCAAACCTTGTGGGACCATACAGTTAACGTTTTTCCTGCATATGTTAGTTCCTCCGTAGGTAACCGAGTTTCCTTCGAATAAAAACAAATGCGTTTAGAGAGGTATCTATTTTCAAACAAAAGGCTCCTCCTTATGTTACTTACTTGCTTGAAAAACGTAGAGTTTGTTTGTTTCGGAAAATATCGCTAACAGACTGTGTTTTAATATTTATTCGTCCCTTGATTAGCTCGAATATAAACTCAAAAGCATTATTAAAAGTTTGCAATAAATTAAATCTAAAGCCTTTCAACGAACTGAAATGTTCATTGAATTAGTTCGACCGAGGTTTTCTGATGAAACGGTCCATAAGCAGTTGACTTATAGCACAATACAGACGCGACAAAGAACGCCTAACGACCCCGAATTTATCGTGAACTTTCCACTAATACCGTCATTAAACAACCCTTTGTTTTCGTCTTTGATAAAAACACCTCGGAGTAGGTACTTCGGAGTTCGTAATTTTTATCTTTCGTTGCCTGAATAGACACCTCAGGAACAAAAGCAAATACTTTTGTACAATGAGGACAGCTGTCGCTTTTGTCGAGCGGTCGTACAGAAGCTTGGTCTTAACAACAACTTAGTTACACTTGACAAATCGCTGCTATTTTTGCGTTTTTTTTTACAGTGTCGTTCGGATCATTTTTAACGAGATTTTTCGTCGCTTTACCCCTTTTGATATTTATTTTGTAAATGTCCATACTTATATAACGAGATCTGTAACATAATAGTACATTACGATACTAGTGTGGTACACACAGTATCCACACACGTATCGTACGACATTTTTTTATCACAGTTGCGAATAAAAGAAAAGACTTGTTAAAATAATAAAAACAATTGTGTTTAAATACAAAAAATAGTAAATATTTTTTGATTATGTTTTTAAGAATTTTAGGTTATGTTAACTATTTTTTTGTTAATTATACTCCCGAAAGGGCAGGCAAAAGACTTATAACCTATACGGCCTCGTCTGACATACAATATTTTTTAGGGGTTTTTCCATTTGTTTTTGCGTCGGTCGGGGGTTAAAAACAGAATATGAAAAGTACAGAAGAGTACGGAAAAAAATTATGTTAAGATTAAGAAAAACCAAAAAAATTAAAACTCAATTTGTAATCGATATCTAAGATGTTATCACGTAAAATTATCGTTCGTAAACCGACTTTACAGACAACCATTTTCGCTGGTTTAAAAACTCTTTGTTGGTACCTATCTTTTTTTTATACATCAAAACAGTATAACCAAGGTAAATTAAGAATGTTTCATCTACATAAATTTAATTAGCAGTAAGATACGATTTTTTTATCACAGTTGCTCATAAAGTGGATCTTATTCAACGGCTTTTAGGCTCATAATCCAACATATTATGCACGCGTGCGTTTTACATTGCCAACCTAGTGCTATCAAGTTATCCCGATAAGTTAAATACGTATCTTACTGCTAATTACATGTTAGGTAGGTGAAACATTCTTAATTTATCTGGGTTATACTGTTTTGATGTATAAAAAGGTAGGTACCAAAGAGTTTTTTAGCTAGCAAAAATGGTTGTCTCTAAAGTCTGTTTACGAACGAAAATTTTACGTGATAATGACTTAGAAAACGATTAAAAATTGGGTTATGTTTATTTTTTGTTTTTTCTTTACTTAAATTTATTGTTTTTCCGTACCATTGTATTTTGTTCTTAACCCCCGACGCAAAAACAAATAGAAAAAACCTCAAAAAATATTGTATGTAAGACGAGGCTGTATAGGTTAAAAGTCTTTAGCCTGGCCTTTCCGGAGCATAATGAACAAAAAAATATTGCCTTAAAAAAATGTAAACATAGACTTATCACAAATATTTTGTTAATTATTATTTTGTTTTCTTTTCAAGTCTTTTCTTTTATAACTATAACTGTGATAAAAAACGTCGTACGATATACGTGAATTGATCTTTGCATCTTAGCGTCTTTAACACGCTCGCTGCCGCTTGCGCGTCATAAACCGCCTCTATGCAAAGATCAATTTACCACACTTATATCGTAATGTACTATAACTAATCAGAATAACTTTACAGCACTAGTGTATCATGGTAAAAGCCGTTTAATAAGATCCACTTTATGAGGAACTGTGATAAATGTCTATGCGGTTGTATTTTGTAATAATAATAGTTTATTAAATGCAAAGTTGTGAAATATAAGCCAAAGTTGATATATGTTTCTCTATGTATGAAACTAAGAAAATTGTATTACCAATGTTTGTGTGCAAAATTTACCTGTTTCGTTCGCAACCCCTGCCACATCCCCTGCTGCTTGCAATTGAATTATTTAAGGGATTATTATGACATTAAATTGGCCGACAAGGGCGAGTTTAACATAACATAACTTTAATAAGCCATATTCATGTAAATACTTTATATTATCCCCTGTTACAGGTTATGTTTGGTTAATTCACAACCTACAATTAAAGCTGAATCAGTTCTTTTCCATCCAAAGGTTGCCTGGAAGAAATCGCTTTCTATCGCTGAAAGCGATTATCTATCGAGGCCGCTCATTTGTGCAACTTATACTTTCTAGCTATTACTTCACTTTGTGTATATAGTGTTCTGTTTCTTCCTGTGTTGTACGAATAAAGTTATCTATCTATCTTATCTCTATGTATGAAACTAAGAAAATTGCATTACCAATGTTCATGTTCAAAATTTACCTGTTTCGTTGGCAACCCCTGCTGCTTGCAATAGAATTATTTAAGGGATTATTATGACATTAAATTGGCCGACAAGGGCGAGTTTAACATAACATAACTTGAATGGACTCCATGTGGAGTCCAGGTACGATATAACCTAACCCGCCCTGACTTGAGACGGCTGCAGATTACCAAACTAAGTACATATAACTTGTAATAATTTATTAGGAGGGCGGACTTGGGTTGGGATTTAGAAACTTGATGCATTCGCCCTCATGTGAATTCTCAGGATATTATGGTGAATATTTAACTAGTTAGGTTACCTAATTCCGTACTATAAAATTGTGTTTACAGATGCCTATTTCAATTTTATGTTGTTTGTTATGATATTTGAAGGGGAAATATTTTCATGCTGTTTAAACAGGTTTGTTTGTTAATCGAACCTTTTCATTTATCTTATCTTTCTTGCCCATGTTACAAACAATATTGTTTGTTTGGGTTCTTTATGAAGTTTTAAATAATGCGAACATGAGCTCATCCGCCTATTTCAGATAGGGAGGAAACAATATGCGCACATAGGTATTTATACCTACCTATACCTAAAACGTGTCTCTTGGTATCATTTATTTGGAATGACGACGCGACGGTTTAACGTGGCAATTTTATACAATGATATCGAGATATGTAGGTAGGTATTTTTTAAATTTTTTAAGGAATTTTTATACTTAAAATACATGTCAGTTCCGTTGAGTCAAAACATTCATCTTACTTAACTATGGAACAAATATAAATTAGGTAGGTATTTACCTAAGGTATATTATAAACTAGCTGCACCCCGCAGTTTCACCCGCGTAAGTCCCGATCCCGTAAGTATATCGGGATAAAAAGTAGCCTGTTTTAATCCAGGTTTCCAGCTATCTAGATACCGAGTTTCATCGCAATCGGTCCAGTAGTTTTTGCGTAAAGTAGTAACAAACATACATACACACGCACACATAAACTTTCACATTTATAATATTAGTAGGATTACACATATACTTACATGACATTACACATATACTCTTCTTCATGTAAATTCCGATCCCGTGGGAGTCAATACTCCCACGGGATCGGAATTTACATGAGATCCCAATGGATAAAAGAATGGACCACTTTCTCAGTGATCCAGCTGTCTGCATATCAAATTTCATCAAAGTCGGTTCAACAGTTTTTACTTATAGCATTGAATCTGTGAAAGAATGATCAATATCGATTTGACGACCCAGTTGGCACAATGGACAGTGACCATTGATCACCATGCTGAACTGCCAACCACAGGGTTGCGGGTTCGATTCCCGCCTCAGACAAGTATTTATGCTTAGATATTTATCTGTAATCTGGTTGTTTCCTATATTTACAAAAGAAAAATATAAAAGTAGTATATCCGTTGTCTAGCACTCATAATACAAGTACTTAGCTTGGGCTAGATGGCGATGTGTGGAATGTCCTGCAATATTTATTGATCTAAAAAAAGTAGTTTCGGAGATGTTACATAACTGTAAAGGATATCCAAACATTACCTCTTTATAATATTAGTAGAATATAGTTTAGTAATAGATAAAGTAGTTGGATGTAGGAAAGTATACACGAGAGGTTGTGTGAGGACTATACCGCGGGTTCTCTCTGAGGACAAAACTTGTATTTTAACTCTTCAAACTTATTGACGGGGACCATTTGGGTTGTTTATAGCGTGGTAAGCGGTTACGATATTTTCGTTAAATGTGTCAACATTTCATAAAACTAAAGAATATATTACAGCAGCGCTCCGTGGTTTCATCCGCGTAACTCCCGATCCCGTGGGAATATCGAAATATAAAATAGCCTTATAGATTTTTTCAATTCGAAACAGTAGTTCCTGAGATTAGCGCATTCAAACAAACTCTTCAGCTATATAATATAATAAAAAGCATGTCAATGAACTGCGGTACCTACTTGTAAGGAACAGGTACAAAATAATGAGTGTGTCTAATCGATTAAAACTTCTTCATGAATAAAATCGATCGATAAAAGAAATCGAATCGGTAACGGGTCAGGGTATCACTATTTGAGTAAGTATTAGAGCTGTCAAAAGTTAAATAAACGATTGGAAAGGGTATAGCTGTACCCTGCCACGCTTCGCTGTGGCACATGTGGTGACTGATGCAAAAATAAGATTAAAAAACAATCCTTGATGCGGATTATTATATCATTCTAAAATTTCAGCTCGATCGGTGTAGAACTTTTTGAATTTTTGAAGCGTAAACAAACCAACATAACATTTTTATATATATAGATTAGTATAGATTATTAAACATCTGTAAATCTATTCGTACTTGATTTTTCATTTTTATACTGCGTGGCGCGACAATATGTCGCATTGTTCAATTTTCAATTGTTGTTTACAAAAATTCTATTACTTACTGAATGAATTACGTGAACAATAGCATTTCATTTCACTAATTTTTACATTTATTTTGGTTTAAAAATCAGTAAAAACAGTTATTAAAAATCAGTAAGTACTCCTTCTTTAATTCTTGTCCATCCAAAGGTTGCCTGGAAGTGATCGCTTCTAGCGATAAGGCCGCCCATTTTGCCATATTGTTAGGTTTAATATTGTTTCTGTAACAGGAGTTTATGTTAGAATTAAGGTTTAATGTGGTACAATAAAGAGTTTATCTTTCTATCTAAAACAATATTATACCAAGCCTCAACCAAACAATCTAACTTCCTCTTGCTGGGAGTGAAACACCTTAGCTCGGAGCTTACCAAAAACAGCAATGGCGGCACTAAGTCCACTGTTATTTTATTTTTATAAAGATAATACTTAATAATTTATGATAATTGTTGTGGCAAGCGCCATAGTATTCATAGTTCCCCAGTATCTAGTCCACTACCATCCCATCACAATAGCTCAAGTAGGTTTGTCCTGTAGATTATCAATAGATAGATAGATAAATCATTTATTGCATCACACAAAGGCACATACAAAAACAAAAATATAATCTACTTTCGTTAAAACTAATTAATTATGTAGAAAAAAAAACAACTAACTAAAGAAAGAAAGCAACTAAATGAAAATTAAAAAGCTAATGTAAAATATAAAATACGTGGTGAGCAGTGTGCCGCAGTGATGCAAATGGGCAGTAGCTCAGTGTTGGGTTTGCTGAAAGAAGCAAAACACTGATTTTCAGCTATACCCATAGTGTGTGACTTCACGGACGAACGATGGTCCAAGTCTGATAACCGCAAGTGAAGTACAATAGTATTATCCAAACCGGAGGTTGTCCTTGGTTGCACTTTATACGGGGGGATAATCGCCGGTTTAGAATCCACCCCATTGTTTGCTACTATACTTGTTATTATAAAGGGCCTCTACGTGTTGGCTTCGGCTCCAGGCACGCCTTCCAAAGGTCCGGGGCTCCATAGCCCCGTGATACAGGACATTAATGATAAAATTGATTTACTTAAATATTTAATTAGTTACACGCAAAGCTTAGGTTAAAAGAAATATCTATCCAAAAACGAGTTTAAATTGCATAATACGTGAAAGCCATTTGAAAATTCTTCTCATTAAATTTTTTCCTGATACCAGATACGTAAAATGTGAATCTGGTATATTTGAGTACAGTGGTACGGGGAAATTAACCCACTTATTCGAGCATAAGCGCTGTGTTAATTTACTAGATTAGCTACCGTTTGTGTGAGACAATAAGCATTGAGTTAATTTTATGCGCTGCTTTTTGAATAGACTTATTGCCTTTACAGCAAAACTGAAAGCAAAAACTGCCAAGTACCCTTCGGGGGAGTAAAGCAGTGCAATTACCGCTGTTAGTCCTCTGACCTCCCGTATCGCCTGCCCGGCACAAAGACTCCCGCCTTGCTTTCATTTTCAATCACCATTTTGTCGAGATTACATATTTTCCCTGCTTATTGTCATTGAGATTGTTTATGAGCTGAAGTTGTGTTTCTCTTTGTTATCTAATAATGTTTCTTGTAATAGAAAGTCGGCAAATTTTCCGATACGGGAAGCAATAAAGCGATTAAGGAGGTCCGTAGTACTAATTTAGGTTTTAAAGCTATAAATCGTAGGTAATTTGTGTTACATAAGTACTACGAATTTGGAGCTGCAAGAAAAACAATGATAATGTATCTGAGTCACTAATATATAGGTAGGTGCCGGGTAAGACAAATTTAGGAGTAGGAAGGTGCTAGGATAAGCTTGTTCGTGTCTAGATGGGGCTACCTAACACTTCTAACACCTTTGCATAAATTGCACAATCGATGTGTTTTTGCATTCAGAGCACGTAAGGCTTGCAAACAGCGCAAGCTCTTGCTGAGTATGCGATAGATCCCCCTTGTAATATAACTGTTTTACATTATATAAAATACTCGTTACGTGGTTGCTACGAAGAAGCGAAAGTGTACTACGAACAAAACCGCGCGCGACGACTTGCGTCAATTCGCGTGCACAGACAACGGAGTGCTTAGTTGTCGCACAGTTTCACATTGGATTCGCGTGTCACCGCACCGCATCGCTTCATAATCGCATTTGCTTTGATTCGCCTACGTTGGACGCAGCGGAAACTCTTTTAATGTTCATCCCAAAGTTTGCATAGGTAGACAGCAGTCTATGTACTAACTGCGCCCCGCGATTTCACTCGCTTAAGTCTATTGTCGGGTGCCAAGGTTTCCGAGATTTATTCTATAAGAATTTATCATCCATCATCTGCTTTAATCGCAGATGTTTCATAATACGTAGGTATTACTATTAGGTAGGAAGTCTCATCTTATCATTGATGATAAATGACTGCGCTATAATAGTATGGGATCTCTTTAAGGACGACCTTCATCGATCTGTTTAATAGATAAAAAGTATTTCATAAAAAATTAAATAGGTTAATAAATATATTGCAAATGGGTTGCCTAAAAAATTCAGTCCAGAATGATTAATGTATTTTTTTTGTTTTTAGACTTTTCACTGGTTTGGTTAATAGAAAAATTCCGTACCAATGAAATACATAATCTTTATTTTTACTTAACTTTAATTCCTTAACCAGGCCAGTTTAAATGACTTTACCTGCTTATTCACGAGTTGTGACGGGATAAATATAGTCAAACTAATGATAGGCTTCATACTGTCTATTGGTATGGAATTTCTCTTAAACAAGACAGTTAAAGGTTTAAAGAAACAAAACAAAAAATTAAATTGTTAATTAATCATAATCTGGACTGAAATTTTTTAGACAACCCATTTGAAATATATTTATTGACTTATTGAGTTTAATATAAAATACTTTTCACCCATTAAACATCTCGATGAAGGTCGTCCTTAAAGGGATCTCCGACTATAAATATATCTATAAGTATGTGTAGGTATATATGTAATGGTACTTAAGAGAGAGATCATTGCTCATTTAGAAAATATTAGTCCCACTAATTGCCTAACTTTGCTCAAAATTATGGTAGAGGTACGTAACTATTACATGTGAAACTTGTAAGCTAATATCTGGATGATTTATTTATTAAAACTAGGTCGTGGGAAGAAAAATAGTTGGGTAAAGTTTCTACAAATCATGGGCCTTTTGGTATGTAGGACGATACTAATAAAATGGGTTTTCTCCCAGTCGTACGATTGCTATTTTGGTTGTTCCAAATTTTTGTCCCATTAATTCAGTTGGGGGAAGGTAGGGTTGCCATCTCGTTTGTGTCCGGGTTTCCCCTGATTTGTCCTAGTTTAGAGGGCGTCCGGGGACCGTCCGGCCGGGGTTTTATTTGTAGTTCGGGTAAAACCGGGACAAATGAGACCCCGACTGCTGGGACATAAAAAAAATAAAAATTACGTGTGAGTGTCGTTCGCTACACTAAAATTTTTAAGACACTTTGTCCGCACCGTAGAATAAAACCCTGGTCGTTCAATATCATTTTTAGGGTTCCGTACCCAAAGTAATAACAGGCCATTTTACTAAAACTGTCCGTCTGTCTGTCTTTCACCAGGCTGTATCTCATGAGCTGTTGAAATTTTCACAGATGATGTATTTTCGGTGTCACTATAACAACAAATAGGCACTGAAACAGAATATAATAATGTTACGGAACCTATCGTGCGCGAGTCCAACTCGCACTTGGCCGGTTTATGATTTATATTAATTGTATAAAAATGTAATATTAACTAAACTTTTTTAACTTAAAAAAAAGTACATTAAGTAATAACTGCCCGGGTTTAAGCTCCGAAATCCGGGGTTTTCACGCTTATTGTCCTGGTTCGCAGATTTTTGAGATGGCAACCCTAGTTGGGGGAGACAACTCAACTGTTGAGACTATTTTGCCCCAGTAGTTCGGTTGGCATAACTAATTCAATTTTTCAGATTTTTTCAATAATTTGAAAAGTTGCGCGATCTCATAATATTGCATCTTATATAAGTAGGTATATCTAAAACGATTATTCTCTGTCGTAATGTCTCCAACTAGTGAAGGTTGATTGTCACCTCAGAATATCTTACACAATCTTTGGCGACGCTAAAAAGTAATAAAACGATTAAAATACACGTAAGTATATTGTTATCACAAAATAAAATTGAAGGATTGTTTACTTCTTTGCATAACTGAAAGATTTTTTAAAATACAAGCATTTTGTTATTACAAAATCAATAATTAAATTGAAGGACTGTTTGCTACTTTGGATAACTGAAAGATTTTTAAAATAGGGATAAAAAATTTATAATAGGTAATAGGTATGATTTTTATAATAGGTGTAAAAGTACTTGAATCTTTAAATATGAAAATATTTCAAGTACTTTTTCGAATATCAAATACTTTATGAATTATACTTATATTGTTTACTAGCTGTGCTACGTTTCTGCGTAAGTTCAAATCTCGTGGGAATATCGGTATAAAAAGTAATTGGTGTTAATCCACATACCACATAATATCTACGCACATGAAATCTTAAGTCCCAATGAACTTTGATTGACGACCCAGTTGGAACAATGGTCACCATGCCGGACTGCCAAACACAGGGTTGCTGGTTCGATTCCCGCCTTAGACAAGTATTTATGACTAGATATTTATCTGTGGTCTGGTTGTTTCTATGTATTATAAGTATATATTTACAAAATAAAAGTATCTAAGCAGTATACTGCTTAGATACTTTTCTAGCATCCATAACACAAGTCTAGTTACTTAGCTTGGGGCTAGATGGCGATGTGTTGACAGTCCTGTAATATAAAAAAAAACTTTTTTCATACTCATACCTATTTTGTCCTATATTATTTTATCAACAAGTTTTGTAATTTGGTGACCGAGCACGCAGTGCATAGGGAGTGACTGGTTTACATAGTTAGCGGTCTTCAGCGAACAGCACAACAACGCAAATTCGTTTCAGCAATCACGAACGTGTAGGGACGTTTGAAATCTGATTTACCGCTGATTTGTGGTCAGGTGCGGGTTTACGGCCTCGTCTATGTCAGTGTATATGTATGTATGGATGTATTTATGTCTGTAGGTATGTTTGTTAGTTATCGTTTGGTATGTGAACGATGAAAACATACTGAGTTTGGTGGTGTGTACCTCCAAAGGGAAGATCTTCCACCGGGCAGGTGTTATACCCGGTAGGCCGCGGCCCAACGATGTTTCGTTGGAACTTGTATATGAGCTTATCTTCAGAAAAACTTCGCTTGCGCGATCTAGGATCTCCGATCGGCTTAGTGGCGCCATCTGTTGGTGGCGATGTGCCACAGAAGTCTTGTCCGATAATCTTCGACCATATAACAACAATAGATATCGATATAGAAAGTAATCTTGTCTTGTTGTCGCCAATAGACAGATTTTTTTTGGAACGAAGTTCCTTATCGCACGTTGCGAAAGGTGGCTAGATGGAAAAAATTAAGACCAAAAGTTGTAACAACACTTTTTGATTTTATAACAATTCCTTCACTAATTAATCGAAAGAAACTTCGTTCCATCCGGGTTTCCCTTGACACCTTTCAAGTTTTATTTAAATTTTGTAGCTACGTAATAAAATTAAGCCAATGAAAGTCACGTGACTCACGATGGAATAAAAAAAGTAGAAAAGTTACATCTTATATCAATTATACACACAAAAATCTGTCGATTGGCTATATCGCTAATGAAAAGTGATCTTGTTATTGTGATGTTTGTCTTTTGAGGGTTCATAAGAGATAAACACATTTTAAGAGAATGAAAGTAGGCAGCAGACGATCACAGCTCCTATCCGCAGGAGTTACCAACCACTACCACATTGGCAACTGATATTCACAACCGGTTGCCAAGTGTCCCTTAGATATCGATATCCCTAAACGAGCAATCAGCAAATATTATCCGATATAAATACTCAGGCAACGAAATTGCAGACCTACCGCATATCATATTCAGTGTCTGAATCATTGCCTTAAGGATATAATAAATCTAATATTAAAAACACTTAATCTTATTACTTATACATATAAAATTCAGACAAAAAACACGTGCGGCACCTAAGCTGTCTTTAAAGAGAATGTAAGCGTGTCTTCACCGTGTGCATATATCTTGGTTGTTTTATTACTTTTAAATCACAATCACATCAACACAATACTTGCCATGGACAGGAGCTGGTCCATGTACCTTTTTTTATCAATGGGAAAGTGCATTATTGCATCCTCCCGCCACCCTGAGGGGAGGGGGCGACAGAGGTATGTGGGGCTGCCTTCGGCCTGAGGATGGTAGGCGGCCGGAGGCTTACCCACTAAAAACTCATCGGTGTTCCGCCAACAGTCGAGGTCCGACGGAGTACAGGTATGCTTGCGCAGGACTTCTGTGACTCCATCGGCGACTTAAGGCGCTCTTCCAGTACCGTGTGTAGGTATTCACATTACCTTAGCCCCCGCTCTCAAAAACGTAGCGTGCTGCGTGCTAACTGTTATATTTGATCGATATGCAAAACATTTTAGCATTATTATCCACAAATATAGTTCCTAGAGGTCAAAACCTATCATTTGATTCATTTTTAGAAACAAACGTTAACTATTTTTGAATAAAACCCGATACACGATCTAATAATTCTCTGTTTTCTAACATTTTTTTTATGGAACGAAGTTGTTCATATCATGTTTTCAACCACAATAAACAAAAATATGGTTATTAAACTACAATATCCATTTATATCCAAATAACAAAAAAAGAGTATTTGATTACTTAGAGTTGCTTAAAACAAAGTTCGATTTTGGTAGCTTTATTAGCACCTGCCCTTAAGACACTGTGGTGACGTAGGCAGCTCCTAGCCCAGCACAACAAACATACAAGTACACCTACGCTACACATACATGCACCTACTAAATAATTTTAATTTACAATCTATTTTATAATAATTATGAGTAAGTGGCAATTTTATTTTTTGAATTTGATCTTTTGTGGAAGAACCTACCTTTTGCAACACAGTTTTCCAACCAACGCAAGAGATAGAGTCGCATAATTGTTATTTCATTGTTTTTTGCGGTAAATAAAGATATTTGATTTGAAATATTAATGTTCGACATAACATAAAATATCATAGCATCTTCGTCGTGTGTGATGCGCTTTAAGCTATTAATTTTTACTGGAGATAGATTTGTGAATTTATTATCGTGCCGTTGCTTGTGTAAAGGCCCACTTAACTTTCAAAATTATTCCATGATATAAATGTAGGCGATTAATTTAACATAAAATTTTCCTTATTATGATAAGCTTTATCAGCAGCGTTCGAATTGAAACAGAAATAAACAAATAATTTATAAAATAAACAAACAGACAGGTCATCTTGTTTCTAAGATAACGAACATCTCAATTACTTATCAGGTTTCATTTTGTAACAAGGAAAAGTTTATATCATTTCACTGAAGGAGCATTCATTCGTTCGAGGGACGTTTGCGCTGTAATAAATTACGGTTTACATTACACTTTCTTATAGAAGGTACGGGCGGCTGCATAATTGCAGACCCACCGTAGAGCTCCAAACGGCTGTTATAAGAATGTTTTCAACACAAGCAAGATTCTAGGCACCTGCTTTACTTGAAGTTTAACGTCTTCTAACTTATCAATTAATTAAACAAAAATTAATAGAATCTAAACATTCCAATAGTAGAAATTTTCGAACTCTACCGAGGGCTGCAATTATGCAGCCGGCTGTACCTATTAATCGAGGAAAAGACAGAGAATCTTATATCTTTAAATGAGCAGTTCTTGTATGTATATATATAATTGGAATCTCGGAATCGGCTCCAACGGTTCTCATGAAATTTGGTATATAGGGGGTTTCGGGGGCGATAAATCGTTCTAGCTAGGAATCATTTTTAGAAAATGTCATTTTATTCGTGTTTTATCGAAACTTACTTTTTTTATCTGAAAAATAGGACTCTTCCTGACATCTATTGGCGAACTACTAATACTATTTTTTGTGAGCAATAAAGTTATTCCAGCAGATGGCGTTGTTAAGTAACACGAAGTCAATGAGTGTTTGCTTTGAGGTTAGACTAAGTAAAAAAAAAATACCGAGCAATGCTCGGTCATCCAGGTACTGTTGTTTAAATAGAGCCATCTTTTCAGGCTCAACAAATAGGTATAGGTAGGTACATGTTGTTACGGACAGAATTGACTCTGACTAAAGTTTGGAGAGGTCTTGCCACAACTGTCAAACCTGTTTCATTCCCTACTGTGGCATTCCGCTCGTTAAATACAATTTAATAGTAAATTATTATTAGATTTATTACAGAGAAATGGAAAAATATTTTATTAGTTTACAAAGCTGTTCGTTTCAAAGATACCTTTCGTTTGTTTGTCTATTGGTAGAACTTCAAAAGCAGTATAAAAGAAACCTACGCACCTATTCTTCCCATAATATCTGTAGCCTGTACCTGCCCATTGTAACGTAGAAGAATCGATTGATCATTAAAAGTTTCCGAGAGTAGGTATGCTCATATTTGATTTTGTGTCTAAGTGTGTTAAAAGCAAATTTTATATAATTTATTTGGCTATATATAACTTAGTTATAAATCACGGCATCTATCGAACGATTTGAATACCTTAGACATTTTTTATAGGACTACCAATTATTATTTTTAAGAGCTTTTATTAGGCACAAAATAAAATGACATTCTGCCCCCTTAGACAAGATTGCTTTATATTAGCGATGTCATCAATCGATAGATTTAATTGTATGAAATTGACATATTATTATTTTGTAACCGAATTTAAAAAAGGAAGCTCTCCATTCGACCGTATGATTTTTTTTCTATAACAAAAGTAGATCGGTTGCCATTTCTAGTATCAGTTCCAATCATAAAATAACTGTGCTCGGTGCAAAATGGCGAATATGAAATGAAAGCATATTATATTCAGAGACATTAAGACAGTCGCCTGCTACCTACTAGTGAAAATAGTATTAATTTAGGTCTGTGTTATGAGTGCACTATGTACAGTCGGCAACATAATTGCAGTCCCACTAAAGAGTTCTAATATTGCTTTTATTATAATATTTTCAATTCAAACAGAACTTTAAAGTTCTGCTTGATTTGAAGGACTTCTACCTTAAACTAAAGCATGACTCTAAAGACTTGAGTTTAAACATTCTAATAATAACTGTTTCAAACTCTACAGTGGGTCTCAACTTTTGTTGCCTGATTGTACAGTAGTCACGGTGTCCGCAGAGCAATCGCTCGATATAATTTATACATATAAAATGCTTTGTCCTGAATGACTGACTGACTAACGGATCAACGCACAGCCTAAACCGCTAATCGTAGAAACCTGAAACTTGGAGGGTGTATTCTTTGTGTGACGTAGGCATCCGATAAGAATTTTCGGAAATTCTACCCCTAAGGGGGTGAAAAAGGGGAAAAAAGTTTGTATGGGACAACGTGATTCCTTGGTCCAATACACTTAAATAATTTGTCTTCTACGCGGAAGAAAGTGGCGGGCAAAAGCTAGTATTATATAGACGTCCATGACTGTCCATATTTGTACATCAGATAGCTGGTAGATTGTAAGCACGTACTAACTATGCTAACATCATACTTATGTAAACTACATTCTAGACAAATATAATATTCTGATTCATGCTAGTTGTTTCAGATCTGATTATTTTTGTGATGGAACTAGTCTTATCAATTAATTATATTTGAAACTAGCTTTTGCCCGTGACTTCATCCGCGTAAAAGTAGAAAATGGACCAAGGAATCACGTTGTTCCATACAAACTTTGCCCCCCTTTTTCTCCCCCTAAGGAGTAAAATTTTTATAAATATTTTCTTATCGGATGCCTACGTCGCAGAAAGAACACACCCTCCAAGTTTCAGGTTTCTACAATTAACTCAGGTCATTCAGGACAAAGAATTTTATATGTATAGATTATATTAGAAAACTCCGAATCCAGACACGATTAATCGATGCACAAAGATAAATCCCACTGATGATAAATCAATGAAGTGAGGGGACAGCTTAGAGGGTGAATCAATTGAATTTATAACTGTTACCGTGAATAAGCTAAGTCTTGGATTTAATCACGCCGCGAATGAGGAAACGGAAACAGGCACCCTTCTTAAAATTTACGAGCGAAAATGCTACCGTCAGTTTATGAAATGTGTACTCATAGAACAGTCAGCAAAGGACTGAGGGTAACAGGTGCATTATTTTAAATTTAATTTTTTTAATGACGGTTATATCCCATCCCCTCCTTTAATTCTTGTCCATCCAAAGGTTGCCTGGAAGAGATCGCTTTTAGCGATAAGGCCGCCCATTGTGCCATATTGTTAGGTTTAATTTTATTTTGTAACAGGGGTTTATGTTAGAATTAAGGTTTAATGTGGTACAATAAAGAGTTTATCCACCTATCAATCTATATATTTTTTTTGTTTTTCTTCGTGAAATAACACTTCGAAAGCTTTAGTGATATCAAGCAGAATAATTAATAACTACATACCCGTTATTTAAAAAAATAAGACTTTAAAATATGCACCTGTTACCCTCAGTCCTTTGCTGACTGTACCTACGGAACTGCAACGATTTGTGAACATAAATATTGTTAGCATATTTCCACACTAAAAATGTTGCATTTTGTTGGAACATTGTCTACTTACAAGAAAAATTGAATTACAAGTTTGCAACTCTTTGGCTTAAAATGCCTAAGTATCAACGCTTAGATAATTGAAACCAAATCGTTATACATTATAACAGACAAGTACAAATAGAATTGCGTGTAGCTTGAATTTTGTACTGAAATTACTTTTTTGTCCGTCTATTAAAATTCATACTAGAGATAGAGAATTGTACGGTAAATAGAATTGAACGATAGAACTTAACGGACTATTTCTAAGTTTATGACGGGCTCTTATAGAGATCGCCCAATTTGCCTTTTAGATATTATTTAGGCTCCTCTTCGCCTAAGAGATTATGGTTAATAATAACTAAGGGTCGTTGTTGTAGCTTACTAAAATTTAATTTGTGACAAAGAACGAGTACTTTGCCCGCTCCCGCCAAGAGAACGGATAGCTCAACCGACCGTGGAAAGTAATGATCACATGAAATCCCAGATCAAGAATTAAGAGCACTTTTGTTTTAGCAAACCGAGCGGAATAATAGCTGAAGTTTCGCGTCGCTATGCCGACAAATGATTTGATAGGCTTCATCAAGAATCGAGAGGCTCGGGTAATGTTTTGTTTTGGTCCTAATGAAAAAGTTGAATAAAAACACCCCTATTCTTACACCGATGTGAGTTGGGTACCTACTCTATTATATTGGAATAAGATTTTAGACTATTTTCGTAAGGCAAGTCAGAAACAGCGCTGCAACGTTCTTATACCCTTTATGGGTTACATTTTGTCGGGTGAAGTACTGAATAGACGGCCAGTCTCTTTGATGGTATTGAAAGAGAAAATGCTTATCGCACCATCGTCGCCTGTAAATAGCCGAGTGGGTGTCGAGTTTCTCTCCACATGCTGCGAAAACACACTTATCCTTTCTACTTAAACTGTTTTCACATAGTACTTACTCTCCGAGCTCATTCAAACTATTACCCTTAGCACTATGAGCCTTTGGCGTTACTGACAGGTATTTATTATTAGAAGCACCAATGTTCTTTTCACAAAATTTCCTACTAATGCCTAAGTTGTGTTGCCGTGCCGGTAATGAATTGGCGAGGGTTTGCTTGTGGCCTACCCCTTTCAGGGTTTCTTTAATGTATATTCGAACTTTAAGCAAACCCAAATACAAATACAAGCTATGAATCAAATGAACTCACCTCGTAAGGTTTGATTTAAATTATGCGAGGATATATGCCGGAGACAATGCAGTTTATGCTATCTTATACCGCACAAATCCACTGTATTCAGATTTCAGTAACCAAAAGAAACATGTAGAATCGGACGTTCTCGTCTTCCTCTAATAAAAGACAAGAAGATTGACTCAGTGCGACATCTCTTCAAAAGGATCTCCGGTGACACGTGTCTGATCTTTAAAACTATGCCTATAGAGATTAAGAAAAAACTGATGTTATTGTTTACGAACTCAAGCTATTGATCCCAACTGAAGGTCAATTCTCGTAAATAAAATTGTTCAAATTATATTTCGATTACAAAAAATCCCCTATTGGTATTCTTGAGAATACCAAAAGCTGACTTTGAGGGTATTTTGAACTACTCGAGGTTATTTTTTGTAATCGAAATGCAATTGGAATGATCTGGAAATGTAATTTGAACTTTTTATTTACGAGAATTGGCCATTTGAGGTGTTGTTGGTCCAACATGACACCAAAACACCTCAAAGAGGACACTATGACGGTTCAATTACAATTAAGATCAATTAGAATTGTTCCCCACAGCTATGTAGGTGTATCAGTTGTTATTAGGCTAGGTATGTTTTTTTGTAAACTGTATTAAAGTTCGTAAATTGACATAAGCCGTTGAACAATCCTATTGAGTCCAAGTTCCGCGTCTTTATGGACTTTGTTCCGTGTGAATGGGGACAGAGTCAATGGGGACAACTAGAGGTCATAAATGTTCTTCCCGTTGTCCCCATAAGATGCTTTTGTAGTACTTATAACTATTATAAAATATGCACTGAGTCTCAGAGGTAATTGTTAAGAAAATATAACTTAAAATATATTTGACAACCCAGTTAGCACAATGGTCACCATGATGGACTGCCAAACACAGGGTTGCGGATTCAATTTCCGCCACTGACAAGTATTTATGCTTAGATATTTGTCTGTGGTCTGATTGTTTCTATGTATTACTAGCTGCGCCCCGCGGTTTTACCCGCGTAAGTCTCGATCCCGTGGGAATATCGGGATAAAAAGTAGCCTATATGTTAATCCAGGCTTCTAGCTATCTACATACCGAATTTCATTGCAATCGGTTCAGTAGTTTTAGCGTGAAGGAGTAACAAACATACACACACACACACACACAAACTTTCACATTTATAATATTAGTAGGATTAGTATATATTTACAAAAGAAAAGTAAATAAGTAGTATATCTGTTGTCTACCCATAACACAAGTCTAGTACTTAGCTTGGGGCTAGATGGCGATATGTGGAATGTCCTGCAATATTTATTTATTTATAAACAGGTAAATTAAAATTAAAATTTCTATATTAACAATAAAATATACAACTATTACAAACAATACTTAATAAACTAAAGCTTGTTGTAAACATAGCATCAACTTTACTTTATCAGGCTGACAGCGCCTATAAAAGTTTACAATCAAATAGAATATTATTACGTATTGTAACAATGTAATTAACGAATATATTAAAACATATTTTTTATTTTTAATGCGAGATTTTTTGTATAAATTTTCGCTTTTTGCAATGTAAGGGGGTAGGTAGTGACGACGGTTGGATGCGAAAAGATTGTACTATTATAGTATGCTGAGCGCCTATAAACAGGTAAATTATTTGTAAACTGTGGATCTGGCAGTATAAGATTTACATCTTACACTCAATCTGTATTAAAATCTTCATTGTCTCCGACTTAATCCGAAGTATAATAACGTACCGGGTACCTAATGCTAATGACATTAAAGACGCTATCAATGCCACTTTTAAACGAATCTTCGGATTAAAAAGTTAATGTAGTGGAAGACTCCGAGGTGGTTAAAATATATCGGTGACGTTCCATTTCCTGCAGTAGGTAAGTAATGCGACCTCATGGATCCGTTTTTAAAATTGAATTCTCTTTATTAAGTTTCTGGATATGATTTGTTCTTACATACTTATATTTTCTTTTAGTACCTATTTCAAACAAAGTATAATTGTTTTCTGGCCACCATAACACAATATAAGATTAGTTGCTTTGCTGATCCAGTTGGCACAATAGTCACCATGCCGGACTGCCAAACACAGGGTAGCGGGTTCGATTCCCGCCTCAGGCATGTATTTATGCTTAGATATTAGATATATCTGTGGTGTGTTGTTTCTATGTATAATATGTATATATTTACAAAAGAAAAGTATATAAGTAGTATATACGTTGTCTAGCACCCATAACACAAGTCTAGTTACTTAGCTTGGGGCTAGATGGCGATGTGTGGAATGTGTGGCCGAGTTTTATCGCAATCTGTCTAGTTTATGCGTGAAGAAGTAACAAACATAGACACACATTAACACACAATTATAATGTTAGTAGGAAGTAGGATTACTTAGTATTGGTATTCTGATTTTGCTTTTTAATTTTATTGTTTGAAAAGTGTTACAAACCAGTCTTTATAGTATACCGCTGTCGACTTAAGTTTACAGTTTCTAAGAAATATTGTTGCCTTTTTATTAGCATTACGTAGCGCTTAAAGAAAAATGAAACTTCTCAGTTTCTGGTGGGACTACGAATATAAATGTTATGACAAAACTTTTTACTCTCGCTACAAATATATTCATGAGTAGGTACCCATACCTAATGTATTATGCCAGTCATCATCTTTTAACTATTTACTATAATTAATTATACGTATTATTTATATATATAGACTAGCTTTTGCCCGCGACTTCGTCCGCGTAAAAGTCGAAAATGGACCAAGGAACCACGTCGTCCGTCCCATACAAACTTCCCCCCCCCCTTTTACGCTCCCTTAGGGGTGGAATTTCTGAAAATCCTTTCTTATCCGATGCCTACGTCATACAAAGAACACACCCTCCAAGTTTCAGGTATCTACGATCAGCGGTTTAGGCTGTGCGTTGATCCGTCAGTCAGTCAGTAGTTCAGGACAAAGCATTTTATATGTATTTATATATAGATATATATAATACTAGCGACTCGTCCCGGCTTCGCACGGCTATATTATGCATGTTTGATACCTACATATAAACTTTCCTCTTGAATCACTCCATCTATTAAAAAAACCGCATCAAAATCCGATGCATAGTTTTAACGATCTAAGCATACCTACATAGGAAGGGACAGACAGCAGAAAGTGACTTTGTGTTTTACTGTGTTATGATGATAATGATTAGCTGCGTCCCGCGGTTTCACCCGCGTAAGTCCCGCTCCCGTGGGGGTATCGGGATAAAAAGTCCCGGGTCTCCAGCTATCTAGATACCGAGTTTCATCGCAATCGGTCTTTCAATCAGTCGGTTTTTGTGTGAAGGAGTAACAAACATACACACAAACTTTCACATTTATAATATTAGTAGGATAGTAGATAAATAAAGACGAAAGATTTGATTGTTTGTTTGAATTGAAAAGGCTTCGAAACTACTGGACCAATTTTGATGAAACTTAGTATGAGGATACATTGATTCATTCGGAATGCTATAGGATGCTTTTTATCCCTATACTAGCTGCGCCCCGCGGTTTCACCCGCGTAAGTCCCGATCCCGTGGGCATATTGGGATAAAAAGTATCTTATGTCCGTCTCCTGGCTCTAAGGTACCTCCCTACCAATTTTCAACCAAATCTGTTGTGCCGTTCTTGAGTTATAAGTGGTGTAACTAACACGACTTTCTTTTATATTTATAGATAGATTCCCAAAGGATCGTGAGTTATACGAGAGAAACCGCGGAACGCTGATATTATTAAAAATATTTAAATTGATAAGAAATCTTCACCTTAATATGATATACTTAAAGTATTTATTAAATCTCCTTTGATAACAATTAACATTTAACAAGCAAACTTTCGTGGCAAGTTTAAATCTCGTGTTTCTACGTTATTTGGCAAATTAATTCAAAAACTTTATCTTGAAACACGTGAGCAGAAGATGTTTGTACAGACGGAGTTTGATACTTTTGATGATTCCTTATAATTTATATGAATTCTGTCATATTTTAGTACCTATAATACAACTAATCAAGCTACGAAAATATTAAACGAAATCGCAAACCAAGATATAGAATTCAAAGTTTCAAAGACGACCCAGTTGCCACAATGGTCTGCCAAACACAGGGTTGCGCCACAAATTATAAGTATATATTTACAAAAGAAAAGTATACAGTAGTATATCCGTTGTCTAGCACCCATAACACATATAGTTACTTAGCTTGGGGCTAGATGGCGATGTGTGGAATGTCCTGCAATATTTATTTATATAAAGTCCTTATTGACTGGTATATCAACGCACAGCTGAAACCAATGGATAGATCAGGCTGAAATCTGGCACACAAAAAGCTATTATAACGTAGGCATCCGTTATGAAAAGATTTTATAAAATTTTACTTCTACGCGGATGAAGTCGCGGGTAAAGACTAGTCTATAATCTATACTGACGACCCAGTTGGCATAATGGTCACCATGCCGGACTGCCAAACACAGGGTTGCGGGTTCGATTCCCGCCTCAGACAAGTATTTATGCTATACAATCGGTTCAGTGGTTTTAGCGTGAAGGAGTAACAAACATACACACACACATACACACGCACACACAAACTTTCACATTTATAATATTAGTAGGATAAGTATATATTTACAAAAGAAAAGTAAATAAGTAGTATATCCGTTATCTAGCACCCATAACACAAGTCTAGTTACTTAGCTTGGGGCTAGATGGCGATGTGTGGAATGTCCTGAAATATTTATTTATTATTTATACTAATATTATAAAGAGGTAACGTTGGTAACATGTATGTATGTATGTTGGGGATAATCTCCGAAACCACTGGACCGATATGGATGACATTTTGCATAGAGATAGTTTGGGGGTAGCTGAGTGTCATAAGCTTTTTTGTATTCCGAAATTCCCACGGGATCGGGACTTACAAGGATGAAACCGCGGGGCGCAGCTAGTAATATTATAAAGAGGAAAGTTTTTTGTTTCTTTGTAACGAATAGGCTCCAAAATGCAGTACCGATTTTGATGAAACTTGGTATGAGGATACATTGATTCATTGGGAGTAACATATGCTACATTGTATCCTAATATTCTCATGGGATCGGGAGTTACGCTGCTAGTACAAAATAAAAGAACAATAGTTACCTATACGTAAGTTATATACAAAGGTTTTGTAGCGAGTAACTTTATTGTGTGTCACTTTGCTGTGATAGTTTTCCATCGGTAAATACCTATACTACAATCTATACTTAATATTATAAAGCTGAAGTGTTTGTTTATTTGAACGCGCTAATCTCAGGAACTGCTGGTTCGAATTGATAAATTATTTTTGTGTTGGATAGTCCATTTATCGAGGAAGGCTACTTTTCATTTTCATGTTCCCACGGGATCGGGACTTACGCGGGTAAAACTACGGAGCGCAGCTAGTATTAAATCTATACTTATATTATACTCGTAAAGCTGAAGAGTTTGTTTGTTTGAACGCGCTAATCTCAGGAACTACTGGTTCGAATTGAAAAATTATTTTTGTGTTGGATAGTCCATTTATCGAGGAAGGCTATAGGCTACTTTTTATCCTGATATTCCTACGGGATCGGGAGTTGCGCGGGTGAAACTGCGGAGCGCTGCTAGTAAACAACTATTCAGCTGGCAGGAGGACTCTTGACTCTACAAGAGTTAGCTCTTTAATGCTTAATATTTCACAACGGAATCCAAAATGGTTTTTAATTGAAAAATGCTTTTTACAAATTTTTGTTTCCCAAAAACGTAAGTTAGTATCCTATAATGTGTAGAATGTCCTGCAATATTTATTTATTTATTTTTATTTTTTATAAAAACTTCATTAAAATTAGAAAATAAATCAATTTGTTTATTTCACTCAGATTAGAAGATATCTACATTAAATACACATAAAAGTACAAAAAATAAAAGAGATAATTTAAAAACTTATTAAACCTAATTATTAAATTAAATTATAATATTCTACATACATAACTAAACAAACGAACACAAAAAATAAAATAAAATTCAGATTACATAAAAAAAATTGAATAGAGTAGAGAAGTAGGTGATTTTTTTTAGGCTAAGTTCTTTGTTTACAGCTCTATTGATTTTAAACATGAAAATGTACACGTGATGTCAATTATTGTAGGTGAAGTAACATAAATCTACATACGTAGCTAAAAATGATCGTCTCACGAAACGCTAGCATGCAAGTTTTGTAAAAGGTAAGTACTTATAGAAATTCTATAATAAACGGAAACAGTAGATGTGAAATGGAACAACAATGAACCAAACGGTTATTTTTAGATTTTTACAAAGAAATATTTCATCTTGCATGTGAGAATTGAAAATTGAATCAGGTTATGCAATTTACGTACAGTGGGTTGCATAATTGCAGCCCCCGGTAGAGTTCTTATATTACTATTATTGGAATGCTTTCATTCTAATAATTTTTGTTTGATAAATTGATTTTTGTATTGTATAGAAATTGATGAGAGTTAGAAGACTTTAAACTTCAACTAAAGCAGGTGTCTTAAATCTTGCTAGTGTTGAAAACATTCTTATAACAGCCTTTTTGGAGCTCTACGGTGGGTCTGCAATTATACAGCCGACCGTACCTCCTGTTTGTATAAGATTTTGTTGTTTGATGTAAAATAAGAAATGTCTACCTACTGTTTTGACCAGACGAGGTCTAACGCTGCCTATACTGGAGCGGAGCGAGGTAGCATAGCGTTTTTTTTATATTTCTACTAGCTGTTGCCTGCGACTTAGTACGCGTGGTAGTTTTATTTTATGTACCAAAACCTTCCTCTTAAATCACTCTATCTATTAAAAAAAACCGCATCAAAATCCGTTGCATAGTTTCAAAGATCTAAGCCTATACTTAGGGACAGACAGCGGGAAGCTTCACGCAAAAATGACGAGGTGTTATAAGTTTGACGTGTCTCTCTCTCTCTCTCTCTGTGTGTGTGTGTGTCTATCTGTGGCATCGTAACTCCCGAACGGCTGAACCTATTTTGATTTAGTTTTTTGTGTTTTCTACTATGTAGTGATAGGTAGATATATAAAAATTCTATTGGTGGATAGGTATTCTGTTTCAATAAAATTCTTTTGGTGGATTTTTACCTCGCTCATCGCTCTGCTACCTCGCTCAGCTCCAGTCGACAGGCAGCCTTAACCAGACTCGGGCTCTTTTCACTATTTATACCTAACAGATCAAGATTACGTTTTATTGTCTTCAGCAAGTAGATATTCACGTAACGTAACAACTTTGAGACTTTGACTACAAGACGTTACCTACCCGTACGGAGACCTAAATGAAGGAAATCGGAGAACATCTCTAAATTGAATCCGGAGATAACATATGTCAGGGATTTCACTTCGATTTATATTTACATAACAGTCTAGGATTATTATAGGTAACCATTGAAATATAACTTTTACCTATGCGGTTTTTATGCATGTTCGACGACCTCTGGGGTGCTGTGGGAGAACTCTCGGTTGCGACGCAAAAGGTCGCGGGTTCGATTCCCGGCAGCGCGGCGTGCCTATACAGATGTATCTGTAAATAAAATATTTGTTGTGGCCGATTTTCGGATTTAACATTGTTCAAATTGTATTTTTACAAAAAATATTATTATTTGAAATGTAATTTAAACTTTTTCATCAGGTACGAGAATTGGCATTCTGAGTGTTTTTGCATGTATATTACCTATATTAGTATTATATCTGTTGTCAGGCCTCCATAACACAAGCCTAGTTGCTTAACTTGGGGCCAGATGGCGTTATTTATGTTTGGAACTCGTTGTCAGGTCTCATTCTCGACCCTGTAGCCCGGGTCTTCAAGAATAGGGCTACGGTATCCCCTGCCTGTCGTATGAGGCGACTAAAAGGGGCTTTGAGATTGCAGAACTATTGGAATACCTGCATTCAATTTCAATCCCATGTCCATTTTTTTCTGTTAATTATGGCTTCGCACGGCTTGTGCATTTAGCCAGTGTCAAGTTATATTTTGCATCAAATTATGACCCGATTATTCATAAATCGGGCCTAAAGTGTTTCAAAAAAGTCAAAGTCGTCATAGTCCGTCAAGTCAGGGGCTATAGTAAAGCGGTGGCAAGTTTACCATAACCTTAATAGGAGATTTGGAGGCAACGAGAAAACTTCATGTTTGACACTGATTTTTACTTTCACTACACTTGTGCACTTTCACAGAACTTAATTGAATAGTATTCCACCAGAATTATACAATTCAACTCGGGTTACAACTAAGTTTCATGAAAATAAAACTGCAGCACGACATGTTGTTAACTCGTTCCCGCCAAAACTCTCCCATGTCTATTTAAATAGTAGGTACTTTTATCTGGGGTAGTAGATCTTTATGATAGCGTTTCCAATAGTTTTTGCAGAAATTATGTGTATTATCCGATGTTTTTTTATTAAGTAGACCCATTGTAACTAACTTCACAATAAAAATATAAAGGTACGAATACTCCCCTGTGAACACGTGGTCAGACTGCTCAGTCCAACCGATCGGATGACGTCAATTTTTTTTTACTTTTGGTTCGATTAAGGAATCGGACTATGAGGTTTATCGTTATTTAAAATGTGGCCCGACCGATCGGATAATGTCAACTTTCATGGTACTTTGTACTTACCGATTGCCTACCAAATTCTGAGAAAATAAAGTTTAATTTTTAGTTGATGTTTCCTTACTCCCGCAGTCTAGAATCTTTTCACGCTCATCATCTCCCCTGGACTAGGGGAGACGATAAGCACTAATTTAAAATAAGATCGGAAGGTCTAGTCTAGGTGAAAGGGTACCGACGCTCTCTCCATACAAACGTAGTCGACTGTTTCCCCCCTGGATAATGATACTAGAGCAAATATTTTTGTGGCATAAAACCTATAACTGCCATGACTATGCCCCTATGTCTTGTTTTTTTTCATTTTCTAATTATCATAGAAATTAATATTTAAAACAAAACAAAGGGGCATGGTCATGGTAGTTATAAGTTTTATGCAACAAAAATATTTGCTCCAGTGTCATTATCCAGGGAAATAGTCGACTACGTTTGTATGGAAAGAGCGCCCGGTACTTTTTCCTCTTAAGACCTGAATTATGATTACCTGTTAATTAAAATAATAACATTAAATCACGCCTTTAGAACATAATCACCTCACTATTAAAACCTTTATAAGGATTTAAAATTATATTTTATAAAATATATATAACTATATTAAATATTATATTATAATTTGCCTATTCTAGATCATAATGGGGCAATTTTGTTACAGCTGGGCCATAATTACGAATGACCCAGTAATAACAGTGCTCTTATGATAAAGAAACCCTTTTATATTTTACTAGCTGCGCCCCGCGGTTTCACCCGCGTAAGTCCCAATCCCGTGGGAATATCGAGATAAAAAGGAGCCTATGTGTTAATCCAGGAATCCAGCTATCTAGATACCAAGTTTCATCGCAATCGGTTCAGTGGTTTTTGCGTGAAGAAGTAACAAACACACACAAACTTTCACATTTATAATATTAGTAGGAAGTAGGATTATAAATAACCGTTGTAATGTTATTTCAGAAGAACTCAAACCTAAAATAGTTTGTTATTGAATTGTATTCTCCGAGTCGCCTGCCAAAATCATTAGCAAAATGTATAGGTAAGTTGTATTTTTAACCGACTTTAAAAAAGGAGGGGTTCTCAATTCGTCGCGTTTTTTTTCCATGTTTCCTATATAGCTCTCAACATTCAATCTAACCTAGTCCGACTTCCAAGTACCATTTATCTGCTGTCTTCGTGACCCGAAATTAATTATTTTTCATTTTTTAGTTATTGTTTTCAGGTTATTTTGATGTCGGTTTTTTCAATTAATTTTTTTTATTTATAATATTCACTTAACATATAAATTCAATTGTTTTTAGTATTGTACGTATACAGTGTGTAAGAAAAACTCTGTAATCCCAGAAATATCTCCCAGTACAGATAGGTGGAAAAACATTCCATACTTACCCACCAGGAGTGATACGTTGGTCAGGACTAGTGCTCCGACTCCTTGTAGGAACGGTCGGTAGCATAATTGCAGACCCACCGTAGAGTCCTTGTTTGATGAGTTAACAGACTTTAAACTTCAACTAAAGCCTAGAATCTTGCTCGTGTTGAAGCATTTTAATAAAAGCCGTTTTGGAGCTTAAAAAATTAGGTATAAGTAAGTATTTTTATTATAAGTTCGGGTAAAACCCTGATATTCTGTAATCTAAGAAAAAGATGTAAAAACAATATCATTGATAGCAGACAGGTAGGTAAATGACAGATTGTTTTATGTGGCGACTTCAACATTAACTTACTAAAAAAGAATTTGAACGTACAGAAATTTAAGCAACTGCTAAGTGGCTTTAACTTAAAATTAAGCGTAGATAAACCAACACGTCTCATTAGCGGGACTTGTCTAGATAACATTGCGCACAACACAAGAAGTTCTGAATGCACAGTCAAAGATCTATCACTCTCGGACCATACTGCTCAGATCCTAAAGGTTCCTGTTAAAAGAACCTACCTCTTAACGCATTGGTTTAAATATATAAGAGACTACAATAAAGAAAATCAAGTTAAATTTGGCAATTGTATTGAAAACCTTACTTTTAATGAAATTTTTCAATCCGACGATCCCGAGATTTCCTTTAATTTTTTTTTCGAATTATTTAAATTGATATACGACCTTTGTTTTCCCATCATAAGGATACGAGTACCTATCTACAGACGGCCGAAATGGATAAGTAAAGGGCTTAAACTATGTTCTTAACGTAAAAGACATTTGCTCTGGAAATATAGACTAAATGCAACAAATGAAAATAAAGCTCTATATAAAACTTACTCAAAAAGATTCCGGAACATAATCAACTATACGCAACGAGCACAAAACAACTACTATATCAACTCGGCCAAAAATAAAGGAAAAGCTACATGGAAAGTAATTAATGGACTTAAACCAGAATTTCCGCGAGATGAAATAGATAAAATCAAAGTAGGCACTGAAGAAATTACTAATCCAAGAAAAATAGCTCAAGAATTTAATGATTAACGAAGTAAACACTTCCGAAATCGACCTGAGAAATGTATCCAAAACTCTAACTCATAATTGCCTTGATTCCTTTTTTATGACCCCTACAAATGACAACGAAATTTTTAAAATTATCTCCAATCTCAAAAACACTCGAAGTACGGGTTATGATGACATAGCTACAAAAATTCTAAAAAACGTTTGTCATTACATAACTCCAGTGATTAGACATATTGTTAATAATTGTATAGAAAAAGGCATTTATCCCTCTAAACTAAAAATTTCTGTTATAAAACCAATTTTTAAGAAAGAGGATAAAACTAATATGAATTATTACCGCCCAATAGCTCTTATACCTGTGTTAGCCAAAATCTTTGAAAAAGTCATCTACAGCAGACTAAACAATTACTTTGAGAGTAAAAATTTACTCACTAACTCTCAATTTGGATTTAGAAATAACAAATCTATTGATTCGGCGTTGTATGACTTTTTCAAACAAGTCTATTCTGCTCTGGAACAGAAAAAGAAGGTTCTTGCACTGTATATGGACTTAAAAAGCATTCGACTATGTAGATCACAAGATACTAATTTATAAACTGGAAAAATGTGGAGTGAGAGGACACGCATTAGATTTGTTAAGGTCTTACCTGACTGACAGAATACAATATACTGAGGTAACTCGTATTTCAAAAAATAAACACGTAGAAGAAACTTTTCGATCAGAAATGAATGCTGTCAAAGTTGGTGTTCCGCAAGGCTCTATATTGGGTCCGCTACTCTTTATCATATATTTAAATGATTTCCCAAATGCAACAAAAGAACCACTTATACTTTTTGCTGATGACAGTACGGTAATTTTTGTAGAAAATAATCCTAGCCTATTAGAAATAAAAATTAATAAATCCTTAGAGGCAATTATTGACTGGTTGAACTACAATAACCTTAAAATTAACCTTAACAAAACTAACTATATGACATTCAGATATAAAAATATGCGAACATTCCAATTAGATATCAAGTATAAAGAGCGGGAAATTGCAAGGGTTGAAGGTACGAAATTCTTAGGCATTAATATAGATTCTGACATAAACTGGACAACACAAATTGAACATATATGTACCAGACTCAACCAATTCTCCTATGCCTTATATATGCTAAAGAAAGTTGCGAATATGGACACTGTGTTAACCGCCTATCATGCACATTTAGGATCAGTGTTGCGATTTGGAATTCTTTTCTGGGGAAATGCTACCGATAAGGACAAGGCATTCAAAGCACAAAAGAAGTGCATACGTTCAATTAGTGGAATTTCGCAAACTGATTCATGCAAACCATATTTTCAGGAATATAAGATATTGACTCTTCCATCACTTTTTATTTTGGAAGCAGCCCTGATTATATTTAAAAACATAGGTAACTTTCCAACAATGCACAGTACTAGATTAAATAAAAGGCTACAATCACAAAACTGTAGGACTAAAAAATATAACAATAGTGTTTACTGTATGGCCATTGAAATATATAATAAGTTGCCTTCGTGTATTAGAGAACATAGGTCAATAAATATATTTAGACAATCAATAAAAAAAATGTTAATTAGCAAAGCATATTACTCGATAAATGAATTTTTGAATGACAAGTCTTTGATGCTATAACTTTATAAAATTGTAATAATGACGAATATAATTTTTAATTTTACTATCTCAACTCTACTTATTGTATTTTTTATTGTAATGTACCTATTCATAAATTTTTAGTTTGACATTTATATTACGCTGTATTTTAAGTAGCCTAATTCAATTTCGAACGCAATATTTGCCTATCACACAGGACATGTAATATTATTATTAGACATAAGACCTTTATACCACTTGTGATTTCCGAAATAAATAATTTGATTTGATTTGATTTGAATTTCCCAAACTATTGGCAAGTAAAGATAATTTAATCAAATCAAAAGATGGTTTTCCTATTTTCTAATTTTTCTAAGCAAGGAGCGAGGCTACCTTCGTGTACCTAATAGATATTACAGGGTTTTCTTTACACATTGTATATTGCGTCTTTCACTATAGGCGTGTCTTGAATTCATATTGACGATTCACTCTAACCTAACCCAACTAACCTTTAGTTTTTCATTAATTGTGCTAATTTTATAGAAGGTATTCATCTTTATTCTTAATTAAATACCTACCTATTGACTATAATGAATATAAATAAAACAGAAGGTCAATTTAAGCATAAAAATTTAATGGAAGTTTTTTAACATGTAATTTTATCTAATAATATAATATTTAAGCATATTTAGGTATTATTTTTTCAACAAGTTTGTCTTGTCGTTGTTGTAGTCTTGATTATCTATAACTAAAAACAAGTATATGGAGGTATATGCGTAGCCAAATCATATTTTTTTTAATTTCATTATATGACCAGATATTTCATGAAATAGTGCTATTTCATGATATGACCAGATATTTCATGAAATAGTGCTATTTCATGATATGACCAGATATTTCATGAAATAGTGCTATTTCATGATATGACCAGATATTTCATGAAATAGTGCTATTTCATGATTTAGACCACTGCTCACATGGCGTGATGTGGTCTAGCCAAATAAATAAATACGTTTGCCGATATAAGCAGCTAAACTACTTCATAATAATCATAATATAGTCAAACACTAGCTGTGCTTCACGGTTTCACCTGCGTAAGTCTCGATCACACGGGAATTTCGGGATCAAAAATTTTCTGTCTTCCACCCCGTAAACTATCACTATACTTATTTTCATCAAATCGGTCCAGTCGTTTGACCGTGAAGACAAATAAATATACAAACAAACAAATAAATAAACAAACTTTCGGATTTATAGTATTATTTAGGAAATAAGGATTAGACTACCTAGTATGGGGTGGGTTGATTCGATTCTGTAAATATTAAACATAACCAATCCGATTCGGGGTTGATAATGTGGCCACACGTGGATTTTCAAAAACGATATTGTCACATATGGCTAAATCACAAATTAGCATTATCTCATGAAATGGCCGATCATATTATGAAATTACTAATTGTACGATATAGATACGACATTTTTAGACAATAGAATAAAATTACATAGACATATTACTATATATTGGAACGAAGTTCCTTATCGCGCGTTGCGAAAGGACTAGACGGAAAAAATTAAGACTAAAAGTAGTAACGACACTTTTTGATTTTATTACAATTCCTTCACTAATTTTACTTTTTAATTAATGCTAATTACTCCACTTTGGGGTCAACAATTGAAAACCACGATTTAAATAACATTAAGACGAGGAAAAACAACACGATTTTCCTAACGTACAAACTTACGAGGCTGTTCCAATTTAAATCAGTCGTAAATCTATAAATAAATACACACTGCAGAGGTGATTGTACTTCGTTCATCTAGTTACGTATCAGTAATGGATCGGTCAGTGTTCTTTGTGAAATTTCCTTTGCGTCTTAATAATTTAAAATTTCCATAGCTTGACGTTACATAATAAACTATTAGCTGAACTGTGATAACAGCAATGACTAAAACTTTGCCATTCAATCAATCAACCTTGAAGTAGGTGGGTAACGTGTGTGTTATAAATAAAAGTGTAAATTGCCTTGACTATTTTAAATCACGGTCTTATCACAAACTTTATAAGTATCCACAAATTTATTTTAATTGGGTACATTTTTCGATAGGTAAGTATTTCGACTGCTAATTAATTTTTAGGAAGTGTTGTAAAATTGATTTTTATTACAGACTTGAATGTGACAGATTTATATGATTTAATATTAATTTTAGATAACTTTATGTTCGTATCATTGATTGTACCATTTAATCTATACATGTAAAATTCTTTGTCCTGAATGACTGACTGACTGACTGACGGATCAACGCAAAGCCTAAACCGCTAATCGTAGAGACCTGAAATTTGGAGGGTGTGTTATTTGTATGACGTAGACATCTAATAAGAAAGGATTTCTCGAAATTCTACCCCTTAGGGGATGAAAAAGGGCGGCAAAGTTTGTATGGGACTACGTGATTACTTGGTCTGTTTTCGACTTCTACGCGGACGAAGTCGCGTGCATAAGCTAGTTCTATATAATCAAATCAATTTCAAATTCAACACCAAAATTAGGTGATAAACTAAAGTAGGCTAATAAGTAAAATGGAAATGAATGTTATTAAAGTGACATACGTAGGTAAACACGTCATGATATTGTGTAATGATAAATCTGAATTGATTCAGTGTATCAGAAGCAGCCGATCGATGCTTACTCGGAAGCGTTTCGTATTGAGACTTAAGACAGTTGCTTGTTTACAATTTTGTGATAACGTGAACGAGCCCGGCGGTATGCAAACAAACAAACTCATTACAAGAGCAACAGCTAATCACTGCCACTCGTCTCTTTGAACTTGACATTGCGTGCCTATAATATTTTAAAAATTATTAATAAAAAATCACGCGAGTTGTACCTTCTTTTAGTCAGTGAAAATCGGAAGTACAATTAAATCGAATTGTTGGTAACGTAGGTATGTTTTGTATTTACTTAGGTATAGTGATTTGATATGTATTACAATTATTTCGTTACAAATTGTATTTTGTTACAGATTAGTGACAATTCGTTCGTTGCGATTATGCGCGTGTGTTAGAATATTTGTGAAGTATATTAGGAAGTGCACAATGTTGAAAGCTGGGTACGAGGAAGTGAGGATAGAAGAAATAGAGAACACAATTAAAAATGCAAGTACAAAACGACCGTGGACACCATTTTTGCGACAAGTAAGTCAGAATTAATTAGCTTTATTTACCACAATCTTCGCCGAACCGGACCCGAACAGTTCGTTATGTCGGCAAACCGTCCGTTGGCGAAGATAATGTCGGAAAACCGGTACAATCTTAAACACAGTAATTTGGAAATAAATGAAAATTACAATTCTATTCTACTGGTCGACATATTATTTGGGTTCAACTTCGCTGCTGTTTTGTTTGTGTAAAATTTGACTAGACCCATTGTTTCATCCGCAAAGAAACGTACAGCATTCTCCACACAAATCTGTCAAGCCGCGCGTAAAGCGAGAACTTAACTAACTATCACATAAATATAAGGATATCTAGAGATTTTATAAAGATGAGAAAATGCATTACTACGTCGTTCTCCGACCGTTTATGTGATGTGACTTCCTCTGGTCTGGAGATGGTAGACGGCTAGAAGTTTGCACTAAAACCCATCGGTGTTTTCGTTAACAGTTGGGATCCGGTTGAGAACAGGTATCCTTACGCAGGCCTGTGACTTTGTCAGCAGGCATAAAATATATGTCTTGTTGACGACCCAGTTGGCACAATGGTCATCATACCGGACTGTCAAACACAGGGTTGCGGGTTCGATTCCCGCCTCAGACAAGTATTTATGCTTAGATATTTGTCTGTGGTCTGGTTGTTTCAATGTATTCATCATCATCATGTCAGCCCATGCACGTCCACTGCTGGACATAGCCCTCCCCCATACGACGCCACAAACAGCGGTCCTGAGCCGCCTCCATCCACCGACTACCCACGACCGCTACAATGTCGTCGGTCCACCGGGCAGCTGGTCTCCCAACACTCCGTTTCGCGTTGCATCGCGGCCGCCACTCGAGAACCTTTACTCCCCAGCGGTTGTCAGTTCTGCGAGCTATATGATGTTTCAATGTATTATAAGTATATATTTACAAAAGAAAAGTAATATAAGTAATATATCCGTTGTCTAGCATCCATAACACAAGTCTAGTTACTTACCTTGGGGCTAGATGGCGATGTGTAGAATGTCGTGCAATATTTATTTATTTATTTGTATATTCTTTTTTTTCGTTTCGGTTGCCTTCCGACGTTTTGTGAATCAGGGGGCTGAACTGTTTCGAAGAAAGGGTTGGTGCGGTCGTGCCGCTTTTTTTGCTGGACTTGGCGGGGGCACTGCCGCCGCCCGTGCCCCCACATATTCATCAGTGAAATCTGTACACATCCTCTAAATATTTCAAGTGAATTTCGATCGTTTTTAAACTTTGAGGTTTTAGAGACTGGATGAAAGTATGCTTCGAAAGTAGATATGTTTTTGAAGCAGTAATCC
This sequence comes from Idaea straminata, assembly GCA_951213275.1. Taxonomy (NCBI): domain Eukaryota; kingdom Metazoa; phylum Arthropoda; class Insecta; order Lepidoptera; family Geometridae; genus Idaea; species Idaea straminata. Next base: position 8,152,081 of record OX577857.1, on the reverse strand, counting down.
TACTTTCCTACTTAATATTATAAATGTGAAAGTTTGTGTGTGTGTATGTGTGTGTGTGTGTTTGTTACTCCTTCACGCTAAAACTACTGAACCAATTGCAACGAAATTCGGTATGTAGATAGCTAGAAGCCTGGATTAACATATAGGCTACTTTTTATCCCGATATTCACACGGGATCGGGACTTACGCGGGTGAAACCGCGGGGCGCAGCTAGTAGAACATAAAGTACAGTGCCTACCTATAATATTTAAATCATTTCAGCTATTTGTCTGCAGCGGAGTATGGGTAATATACTTCGTGTTGGGTCTGTGTTTCGGAGCACCCACAGTGTTCATACCACAGATACGGAAAGAGGCTAATTCCAGCGATGTCATTAGCGTGGATATGGAATCTTGGTTATGTAAGTACTTAGTTATATCTACATTTACATCTGTAATTTTAACTCTTGCTGTCATTCTTATTATTATTACCCATTATTCCCGCCTCAGACAAGTATTAATGCTTATTTGTCTGTGGTCTAGTTGTTTCTATGTATTATAAGTATACAGGGTTATTGGTAATTGTACTAGCAAGCGGTTGAGGGTTACTTCCATGCACCTAAACAAACAACTTTTGTTCTACGACTTTTGGAAATTCGAAAAAAAAAATTAAAATTTTGAGTTTACCTGAAAATCAGCTGTATCATACACGGAGAGGTCATTAACCTTAAAATTATACTTCTTTTATAAGTTTTATCTATTGTTTTTTAAAAATATATATTCATATTGTTTTTCGAATTTCCAAACGGCTTGCTAGTATAATTACCAATAACCCTGTACAATTACAACCGAAAAGTATATAAATAGTATATCCGTTGTCTAGCACCCATAACACAAGTCTAGTTACTTAGTTTGGGGCTAGATGGCGATGTGTGGAATGTCGTGCAATATTTATATTTTATATTGTAGTAAAATAAATCTAACAACCTTATATATTTAATTAACTTATCATATCAACACAACATAACAATCTGCGTAGGTTAATATGAATCTGACCTACATAATTTAAAATGTTCATTTGATCAAAATTAAAATGATTTCAAAAATAACTTTTAGTTTTATACGTAAATATTACCTACTTATTTTTATATTCTTGTCGATCTTATGCAACTTGGCAAAGATTCTTATTATCTGTGCCAACAGAATTACAAATGTTTTATTTTTCTTTCTTTCTGGGAGTATCTCCATCAGGCATAGGACTATGAACAGATATTTTCTGAGGTTCTCTGCTCATCTTTGCGCTTAAGAGGAAAGGGTACCGGCTCTTTCTTCATACAAACGTAGTCGACTGTTTCCTCCCTGGATAATGAATGACACTAGAGCAAATATTTTTGTTGCATAAAACCTATAACTGCCATGATCGACCATGCCTCTATGTCTTTGCATAGTCTGGTCATGTTTTATAAGACTCTTACTTCCTATGATATTTATAAAATGAAAAAACCAAGACATAGGAGCACGTTCATGGCAGTCATAGGTTTTATGTTTCAAACATATTTGCTCTATTGTCATTATCAAGGGAGGAAACAGTCGACTACGTTTGTATGGAAAAAGACCTTTTTTCTTAAGTCGCTGGTTGTAATTCCTATTAAGATTAATGTTTTAAAAACTATTCTATATCATTTTAGACATATTGATTAAGTTTTGATGTAAAATTACCAAAATTAGTATTTAAATACTTATGGTTGGCATATCTTTTTTAAACTTTTTGAGACATTCTGCTACAACTGAATTACATCCAGAAGTCAACTCTCCGAAATATTCATTTTGCACAGAAAATAATTCTATTTTTTTTACTGAAATTAGGAAAAAGAACATAATAAAAGTTGGCATTTCAGTGGCGATGAAATAAAATTAATTTGATGAAAGTCATACCTAGCCCCAACTTATCCTGGATTAAGTTACAAAATTACCTATTAGCTTTCTTTATCTGTTCACTTTTTATTACTAAAGTTATATCTAACGACTTATTTACCATGCTTTTTTGTTTTTGTTTTGTGTATCTCGAATCTGTTTCGGACTGTTGCAAGCGCCGTTCACAAGATTGAAAGTTTTCGCGGGTAAGTCTTAGCAGTTAGTTGGTGTATTGGTTGAATATTGATTAAAACATCCTGAAATAATTGAGTGCATATTTGTTGGTACAAAACAAAAATAAAAACATGGTGAATATCATTCAACATCATCATTTTAATATTGTATTGCCTGTTTTTTTTTATTTACCTATTTATTTTGAAGATGACGTGCATATAAAGTGAGCGAGCACTTTAATGGAATATTACAAAAATCACTTGCCAACTTCGATCTGAAATAAGTACGTAAATTATACGTAAGTACTTATAGGTAGTTTTATGAATTAACGAGTAGATGTTAAATTATTGTCACAATCTTTTACTTTCCGCATTTACTCCATCACTAATATGAATAGTTAAATATGTAGATATTATGTAGATTCATTTTATATATTTTGTTTCAGCTTCGGTTCACGGCTACAGTGCGCTGCCATTTGTAGTAATGATACCGATATTCACGCAATTCGTGGGAAGGAAAATACCCTTTATAATCGTGTGTGTCAATACGATAGTAGGCTATACGATATTTTATTGTAGCACGAACACGACACAACTGTTGATCAGTGAAATAGTTCAGGGGATGTTGTTGGCAAGTAACATGACCCTCTTGATCGTGATCGTGACGGAGTACACATCCCCGCATTATCGTGGAGTATTCATGGCTATCGAATCGAGCATATTCTTTTGGGGTGTTTGGGTAGCTAATGCCGTCGGTACCTTTTCACACTGGAAGAATATCGGTCTAATCGCATTCGCATGTTGTATATACAGCTTATCATCGATATTCTGGCCGGAGTCACCCTCGTGGCTGGCTATGAAAGGAAGGTTCGACGAGAGTGCAGCCTCACATCATTGGCTAAAAGGCTACGACTCCGACTCCGAGAGAGAACTGCAAACTCTAATTAAATCTCAAAGAGACGCTTTAGACGCCTGTTCTAGACGAAAAGCGGCAAATTATAAAGACAAATTAAGAATGGTCCTCGAAACTGTGAAGACTAGGGGCTTCTATAAACCTCTACTGTTGGCGATAACGACGATGTCCTTATATCATTTTTCTGGCAAGATGGTGTGTACAATGTATGCAGTAGAGATGATCCGTAAAATAACTAAAAATGAACGCGCGGCCTACATGGGCATGTTGATACAGGAGGGAGTCACGATTCTCGGGATGCAAGTCGGATGTGTTCTATCAAAATATGTCAAAAGAAGGACTATGTTACTCGTCTGTTCTTTTATCGGCATAGTGTTTTTGTTTATCATATCGTTGTATTTGTTTTTAATTAATGAGGAAGTTATAGTTGAGAACAATGTCGCGTCAATCCTTCTAATGATGATATTTTCTGTAACTATAAGTTGCGGTCCAATGATCATTCCGTCGACATTATTCGGAGAGATAATATTTTTGAGATATAAGAGTTCCTCGTTGTTAATACTGGCATTATATTCAGAGTTTCTAATGGCGACTGTTTTAAGAATGTCTCCGCATATTTTCAAAATATTTACATTGCCCGGTGCGTTCTTTTTCTACGGTGTATCTGCATCGGTGTTTTCAATTATTTTGTATAAATATTTACCGGAAACGAAAGATAAAACTTTACAAGAAATTGAAGGATTTTTCGAGGATAAGAAAAAATCGGAAAATGGTAATAAAGAATTACTTGATTGAGTTGAGAGTATCAGATCAAAGATAAAACTACTTTGTTTGTGTGTAAGAAGATAACTAAAAATAAAATTCATCTATCTTGTCAGACAGCGATAAACTCGAAAACGATTGAACGGATTTTATACGGTTTTCCGCATGAAAACGGTTTACCTATGTAGGTATTCATAATTAAGGTTTTGTGTAAATTGGCTGAGATATAACAAAATCACATACAAGCAAACATACAGGTGAAACAGATAAAAGCGTGTTAAAATAGCCTTTGCCAAGTTAGGGCGTATAATTAACACTTTATTCCAAATTTGTAGTCTTCCAATTGCTCAATAAAAAAAGTCGTAGAATAATTGTCTAATTTTTGTCGACATTAGGTAATTTTAAATTACGTACCTATGAGTAATAGGGTAATTGATAATTAGCTAAGAAATAAAAGGTTCTTCTATGAACCTTAAAAAACTTTTGTTCTATGACTTTTGGAAAATCGATCATTTTTTGAAAAAGTTTGAAGCCAAGTTCGTTCGAAAATCAGCAACAGAAAAAAAAGATTTTGATAAAATTTGAAAATTAAGATCTTACGGTTAGTGAACTCTTTGTATAACAACTGATTTTCAGTCTAAACATAATCTCAAAATTTAAAAAAATCATCGAATTTCCAAAAGAAAATAAATGTTCGTAGACAAAAATTGTTTAGGCCCTGCTCACATAATAATTAATTTCAATAATCCTGTAAACGTATGTACTTAGAGATTATGTATTATTATTTTTCAATGTAGATAAGTAATATTACTTACACTTATATTCACCCCACAGTTTACCTGTATAAGGATAAAAAAATTGCCTTTTTACCCGCGACGGAACGAAGGACGGTATATTATGCATTTAGGGTGAGATGGAGTTTGTTTGTGCACTCAAACTCCAGATGCCTAAGCTAAAAACCAAGATTCATGTAATCAGCTCAGTAGTTTTGTGTAAACTTTCATATTTATAAAATTAGTGGGATGGAACCTAAATAATTGTCTAAAAGGTTGTGGCTTGTGAGTTGTGACTCTCTCGCATTTATTTTAAAATGTTTTTTGATATATTATTTTACGATATTATATTATAAATAAAAATAATTAAATAAGTATTTATTATAAGCTAATATTTCATTAAGATACTTGCGCGTAATAAGGGCCACTTAAAGGTTTTTTAAAAACCTTATCAAAATAACAAGAAAATAACCAATTATCTTTCAGATTGGCAATACAGCAAAAATTTATCTTATGACCTGTTATTAAGCAAGTAGTTTTTCCTATTTTTTACGAAATATTCAGCTTTTAATTATAAGGTGCCCTTATCGCAGGCACCTTATTTTATTATAAGTAAATACCTAAATAAAGTACTTAAGTATTAAGTAGATATCTTATTCAAGAATGGGACCACTTTGGGAGTTAGGGATGATTTACATTGGACCGTTCCGTGTCTTGTACGGGGCCCGGACGCGGCACGGATCCGCCCCGGCTGATATCCCGGTGTTATATAAACTTGCAGCACGGACGGGCTCCGCCCTGGACTCGGCCCGGTCTAATATAAATCATCCCTTATTCATATGTATATTATGTACGAACGCTAACGACCGCGAGCACCGCGACCGGAAAATCTTTTATCAATTTGTCTTGGCCCGAGGCAAGTGTCAGATAAAATGCATTTCTTACACAAGGTGATTTATTGATGAGTTCTGATGACTATATCTTACAGTCGTACGATATCGTTAGGTAAATCCAAACTAAAGAGTTTTTAATCGGCCAATAGCTCGCCGCACTTAAACAAAAATAATGCTCGCTCAACTTAAACACAAAAAGAAATATCAAGTCCTGTCCGGCACGAGAAAAATCACATTACGTATGCAGCGACCTTTATTGTCTTCACAGTAATAACGGTGTTGTTGAAGCAAGAAATAGGTAATCCTCTCCCTATATAGACGCTAGAAAATTACTTCTTGGATATAGTAAAAAATCTTAAAATGATAAGCAAGAATTTTAAATTTGAAAGCAATTTCGTAAATTAACAATACTGCTAATTATTTTCAAGAACATTTACTAAAAACAAGAATTTATCCTCTAGTAAATGATCTCGAAAATAATAAGCAGTATTCTTAATTAAAGAATATTGCTTCCAAATTTAAAATTCTTGCTTATCGTTTTAAGATTGTTTACTAAATCCAAAAGTAATTTTCTAGTAAGTAATTTTCAAGATAACCTATTTCTTGCTTCAACAACACCTTTATTTCTATGAAGACAATGAAGGTCGCTGCATACGTAACGTGATTTTTCTCGTGCCGGACAGGACTTGATTTTGAAATTGTCACGTCCCGTCCGGAACGAGAAAAATCCACGTTACGTATGTTAAAAGACCACGAACACTTTATGAACGTTGCACGTCACGTCCCCGTCCTGTCCGAGGTTTTATCCCGTCACGTATGCAGCGACTTTTAAACAAGTGACTGTAAGAGCTATCGAGCGATCAAAAAGTCTCCCCTTTGTCCGCCTTTATACTCTTGCGTACCTGTCAATCAATTCAAAAACTGTACGTATGTACCTACAGCTTCGTAGCCCAATTTTTCGACAAAATCCCTTGGATTGGTCAGATCGTAAATTGCTATTCACAAATTCCATACGAACCGATGACAGATAATCAGAAAATAAGTCGGAAAAGTGCGTTTATAGGGACAGCTAATTGTAGTTGAAAATAATGGAATGAAGATTGGGAGAAATGATAATAGGAAATAGTAGAATTTATAAAAGTGTTATTTTAATAACTGGCAAATATAGGTAGTACATGATGAAATCTCAATAGCCTTAGTCTTAGATCAATATGCATTGAAAATTCATTACATTTGTATTTAGATAAATTATTTACGAAATGAGATTCGTAAACTTATCGCAAATGCCATCTTAGGCAAATGCAAATGGATCATCCATAGAGCCTCGTCTGATGTTATTTAATCGCAGAAATTATTATTCAATTGACCTATACTTTTTAAATGAAACTACATAGATAGACGCTAGAGAATATTTACTTAATTTTATTAAATAAAAAAATACAAGCGAAATTCCTAATTTAAAAACAATGTAGGTACTTAAATTAATAATAAAGGTACTGCTTATTATTATTTTCAAGAACATTTACCAAAAACAAGAATTTATTCTCTAAAAATGATTTCATGAAAATATGTTTTAGGTACGTAAGTGCAGTTGTGTGCACCGTTTGAAAATGAGTTCTATTCCTACAATTTGATTAAAAAACACATACCTAGGTGATTATGCTGTCTATTTCTATGTTTGGGTAAACAAAAGTACAGACGGACGGACAGCGAAGTCTTAGTATAACCCTAATAACGACAAGGAATTTACGTCTTTGAATTATAACAAAAGAAAAAGATTTTAACTTGATACAAACGGTAATCACAATTACACTTTACACTTATTTTTAATACAATAATAATAGTTAAGTTGTAGTTAATTTTAAGAAACGACGTTAAATGACGTTAGTAAGTAAAGGTAACACAATAAACCTTTCCCTAATTATATTTAAAATTTTATTTCATTTTATCGCCTTCTATAATAAAACAATATTATACTACTTACGCCCAAATATCTTAACTGGCGATTAAATTGACATTTAAGTGTCATGTTAAATACTTAAATATTTAGGGGACCCCTAAACGATTGAGTATTCGGGCAGGCACACATAACTGAGACTTCAATTATGTACTTAAAAAATATTGGAGGCATTTATACATATACCTACTTAGGTATAAATAAAAACAGTCATACAACACAATAATAGTAGGTATGTCTCAACTTTTTGGAGTTTTGGCGGGAACGAGTTAACAACATGTCGTGCTGCAGTTTTATTTTCATGAAACTTGGTTGTAACCCGAGTTGAATTGTATAATTCTGGTGGAATGTTATTCAATTTAGTTCTGTGAAAGTGCACAAGTGTAGTGAAAGTAAAAATTTGTGTCAAACATGAAGTTTTCTCGTTGCCTCCAAATCTCCTATTAAGGTTATGGTAAACTTGCTACCGCTTTACTATAGCCCCTGACTTGACGGACAATGACGACTTTGACTTTTTTGAAACACTTTAGGTCCGATTTATGAAAAATCGGGTCATCATTTGATGAAAAATATAACTTGACACTGGCTAAATGCACAAGCCGTGCGAAGCCATAATTAATAGAAAAAAAAATAGTAGGTATGTCTCTACTTTTTCATAAAATTTTGCATTTTAATTTTGCAAAAACCAATAACTATATGTATTTAAAACGCATGTTCGTCGGAATAAATTTAATTCATCAACTGGCTACGTTGATACAAATGTAAATTCTCGATCATGGAACATTGCGAATTCTTCTCTCTGGTTTATATTATGTCGAAGTCAAAGCAAACAACTGGCCTGTACTCAAATTAATATGTACGGGTAATGAAAATACAATGTGATTACTTTGCATGAAACAACTAAAAAGGTAAGTCTATTATGCTATGTTGGCTTACTGGTAGATACCTCGACTTTCATTCTGAAGGTCGTGGGTGCAAATCCCGGCCGGCCGTGCATCAATGTATTTTTCTTAAGAAAAAATTATGTACGCTAATTGACATTGCTCTTACGGTGAAGGAAACCATCGTGATGAAACCCGCGGCTTAGTTGGCTCCAGAAGTATTGAGAAGTTCTCTCCTCTAGACATGGTCGACTAAGCTGAGAGGGTAGTAGGTGCTGGGCAAGCCTACTCCATCCTCACGCTAAAAGGACCCAATTAAAAAGGGTCCAATGGCGGAAAACAGCCTGTATACAAGTACAAGTACAAGTCTATTATGCTGGGTTATGCATGTTACCTACATACTCGAATAAAATTTCAATAGGTGTTAATTTTCTATTTTTAACCAACTTCAAAAAAAGGAGGAGGTTCTCAATTCGGTTGTATGTTTTTTTACAGGTTAGTATGTATCCTACTCTAAACTACTAATATTATAAATGTGAAAGTTTGTGTGTGTATGTATGTTTGTTACTCCTTCACGCTAAAACTACTGGACCGATTGCAATTAACTTCGATTTGAAGATAGCTTTCTAGCTATCTTCAAATCGAAGTTAATTGGGATAATTGGATTAACATATAGGCTACTTTTTATTCCGATAATCCCACGGGATCGGGACGTACGCAGGTGAAACCATGGGGTGCTAGCTAGCTAGTCCTACTAATCCTACTAAAATGTTATAAATGTGAAAGTTTGTGTGTGTGTATATGTTTCTTACTCCTTCACGCAAAAAATACTAGACCGATTGCGATGAAACTCGGTTTCTAAATAGCTGGAGATCTGAATTAACACATAGGCTACTTTTTATCCCGATAATCCCACAGGATCGGGACATACGCGGGTGATACCGCAGGGCACAGCTAGTATTTACATAATATTCAACCGCCTACAAAATGTAGAGACATGAATTAGTTTTAAAATATAGGTACCTGCCTCCCAAAAACAGAGTTATTGGTAATCACATAAGATATCAGTTGGCTACTTGTTTGCGACTTAACAATCAAGTTTTATTCTACCTTTTGTCCTCAACCGTTTTCTTAGATGATTACCAATAACCCTGTATGCTTGGTAAAATAATTTAAATTAGAAAATAATTTAAAAATCTTTTTTTATATTTAATTAGGTGTAAGAAAAATTACATTTTTCTAGAAGTTTGAAAGACAAACGCTAAACAAGAAACCCAACAACAAAAAAATATGTTTGACTAGCTGCGCCCCGCGGTTTCACCCGCGTAAGTCCCGATCCCGTAGGAATTGACTCTAGAAAACGTTTGTATGGGAAATAAAAAAGGGCTGTTTTTAGGGTTTTCCCGGAAATTATTCGATTTTTTCTCGCCTTTTAAACCTTCCCTAGACCTCCACGAACATTTCAAGACTAAGATAAGATAAATCCGTTCAGCCGTTCTCGAGTTTTAGTGAGACTAACGAACAGCAATTCATTTTTATATATATAGACTAGCTGCGCCCCGCGGTTTCACCCGCGTAAGTCCCGATCCCGTAGGAATTGACTCTAGAAAACGTTTGTATGGGAAATAGAAAAGGGCTGTTTTTAGGGTTTTCCCGGAAATTATTCGATTTTTTCTCGCCTTTTAAACCTTCCCTAGACCTCCACGAACATTTCAAGACTAAGATAAGATAAATCCGTTCAGCCGTTCTCGAGTTTTAGTGAGACTAACGAACAGCAATTCATTTTTATATATATAGATAGATTATTGCGAAAACAATTTACCAAAAATGTATCGCCCGCCTCACTAAATCGATACACATGGGTAGGTTAATACGTATGATACCTATGCTTTTAATATTTGCATTTTTATGAATTTTAGTTCATTTTTGACACTCACAGTAAAACCTCTGACAAAAAGTTAACGCTGTTGCGGCGAACCTGCTATTAAATTGTATTTTTCACTTATTTTTTTGGCGAATGCGTTTGTTAACTATCATTAACCTCGTTCCTAGTGTTAACTGTTTTGTATGAGTGAAGTGAGGTAAGAGAGATACCTATAGATATAGGTAAAGAAGTACCTTCTTAGTACCTACCTACTTATTTATCTACTACTCTTCATACAAACGTAGTCGACTGTTTTCTCCCTGGATAATGACACTAGAGCAAATATTTTTGTTGCATAAAACTTATAACTGCCATGACCACGCCCCTATTTTTTTTTAAATCTTATTTTCTATAATAATTAGAAGATAAAAAAAACCAAGACATAGGGGCATAGTCATGGCAGTTATAGGTTTTATGCAACAAAAATATTTGTGCTAGTGTCATTATCCAGGGAGAAAACAGTTGACTACGTTTTTATGGAGAGAGCGCCGGTACCCTTTCACCTTAATTTTTGCACGTCCTTTCGTCGGAACGGCACTCTCCGCTGCTTGTTTGCGATCGGACAGTAAAAATAACAACCTCTTATTTACTGTGAGGGAACAAACCAAAGTGCATTATTGGTCTACCTATTTATTTTGCCAGAGTAGTGAACAAAAGATAAAATGATCTGCATTTATAAGGTGCAGTGGGGCTATTTTATTAGTGGGGTAATAAGAATAGTTGACTTTAGCCCGAATACTGAAAGGCCACTTATCTTAGGTGGCGAATTAATTGACATTTGACTGTCAAATTTGAGTAGGATAGGAGCGTCTTATATATTAAGAGGACTCCTAAATGTTTGGGTATTCGGGGGTTTATCTCCCGTTCTATAAACTATAAGTAGCGACCATTAGGTATAAAAATATATGTTATAATTAATTAGTCGTTGATAACAACTCGTTTCAATAATATAGGATACAAAGCGTACCGATTCACAATAGATGAGGCTCGTTACCCTTTAAATGTGGCGTTTGCGGTCACTTTTGTCCGGCTGCCTTTTTTTATGTGTCGTGAAAAACGCTCCTCAAATTTTAAGCTTTGTTTTTATATAAATTTAAAGAACAAAATTCTGATTTAAAATGATTTATCAAACGACACCCCACACTATGGGAAAGACGAAGAAATAATTTATCTCTACATTACGTGTAGGGGAATTAACAATATATTTTAATAAGGTTTTAATGTACCACTTCATCGGAGTTATTAAGATGGTATATTTACCTAAACAAGCCAAATTATCCTTTCTGGTACTAAGAGTACGAGTTACGCCGCCCCAGGCAGACAGAAAGATAGACAGACGGACGGCGGAACTATTTCCTTGTTGACTGAGAACTCTAAAAAATTACAATGTTTTGTTGTTTGGCTGAATGTTCAATAACAGATTAGGTTTATGTGAATGATAACAAATAGGTGCACGTAAAACTTATAGCAAAATTCAAACGAAGAAATATTATTCCTATTTTGAAACCGATTTCGAACCTTGGTTTCGAATACGCCGAAGCGAAATATATCGCTCTATCGCACTTGTACTTAGTAAACTACTGAAAATGAAAACATTATTGAGGAAAAGCTCCAAATGCATGTGTTGTGTAAAATTAAGGAAAAACCTAGTATACTGTGTAATAATAATAACTCACAAATTTGTATAAATATACCGTCAAAAGCCGACGACATTTTATATTAAAAAGTGATTAAGTTAAGAGCTGAAAGCTTATGCGGCTTCAATTCATAATTTTGTAGCAGGGCGTAGGTAATGTTAATAAAAGCCAATATTTCCTGGGCCTAGGTGGCTGGAAGCCGCGTGTATCCAAATGAAAGAGAGCTTTGATACACGATGACGTATTCAACTGCATTGCGGCATCGGCATCAGTCTAAAGCAAAAAAAATCTAGCAGCGGGTCACTGTTTTTCCATTACCTTAATGGAGTTACTTTTCTGTTACATTTTAGCACCTTTAGTAGTGATGCAAAAGTATAGGCCTTTAACTCAAATTTTAAGCCTAGGAGTTATTTTTACCCTCCCTTGCGTTGTGCTGTTCCTTTGCTACAAAGGCTAATAAAAACATTAGCGTTTATTAGCCTATGTAGGTAAGTATGTTCTTCTTTTGTTAGGCTCGATGCTCTAGAAAAAACAAGATTTTTGAACTAAACTTTAAATCTAGACGATAAGGGTTCTCTTGAAAGTAATATCACCTTTGCATCGTATAGATATGCAGCCAAACACTGCTAGACTGATTTTCTCGATTCGATTGTCTCTAGATAAGCTATTAGCCAAAAGTTTAATAGGCTTCTTAGCTATTTTTTAGTATCTTAATTTTAAGACTAATCTTAAAAAAGGTTAAGCTTTTTCAAGGGCTTTTAAAGCTTTTAACTTGTAGTCCTTATTAGGCCTAGTCTAGAAAGCTAAATAACTTTATTTAGCCTGTTGAGCTTCTTCTGTTGTGCTAAAAGTGCTTTGCTTCACTATTATAGTATCTATCTTCCTAGTGGTGTTTTAGGCAAACAATATTTTTCGGTACCGGTATCAATTTTTTAAAATATTACGTGCAACGGCTGTATGGGCACAAAGCAAATTCCTGTAAAAATATTTCAAACGAACTTTAATCGTATTTTTCACACATTTATATTGCTTGCCCATGTGTTGTCAGAAAACTTAGCGAAACAATGATTTAGATGAAGAGACGTGAGGGGTAAATGCTATAAATTCGAACCTAATTACTGCCAGGTGTCAGAGGCAAACCCACCATGTTTGTACTTACACAACTTTCCTCCATAATTCAGTCGCAACTCGCGATCGAGATGAACATCTACCTACCTAATTTCCGGATGATAAAACTCTTATATTTTTACAAGATACAAGTAAATACCTATTTAATTTAACCGCCGCTAAGTGCTCAAACAATTATGCGTCAAATTATTATAACTTTTTTTTAAAGATTTAGTTTATGTAGAGTAGCCCCAGTGGGTGACCCCAGTAGTCAACCTTTTAGCCTTAAAGTTAAATAACTAAAGTTTAAATCAATATTCACCAATAATGTGAAGTAAATTCGATTCCTCATTTCATTATTGGTTCACATCATTTAGATTTGTGTGTGTGATTGGCTTACATAAACAGCAATCATGACGCCGCGGTCGACCGAAAAGTGTGTTCATGTTAATGGTGACAAATTTTGTGAAATTTGTAAATTTATATTACCATATTTTTTTAAAGTTTTAACATAAAACTTTTGTTTTATTGGCAATTTAAATGACTTTTAATTTTAAATACCTACCTATTATATAATACTTATATTTTTTATAAGTAGGTACTCTATTTACATACGAATAGTTAACTCTGTGTTTTGGGTATAATAAAGCTGAGTAGTATTAGGTTTCAGTGGCTGAACACTGGGGAAATGCGGTTTTTAATATTTTTAAAATACATTTGTGTGATTATTAAAATAAGTAATGTTTATTTTAAAATAAATTAGAAATCCAATTTAATAATAAATTCTTCTCCGCTTAACTGGAGAAGGAAAGCCTGAATTTGGGAGTCTCCAAGTCACGTGTGAACAGGTATCTTCTAGGAAATCATACTACATCATCACCTACCATCAGGAAGGTGTGATAGTGGTCAAACGCTGACTTATCAATTGCAAAAAAATACAAGTATATAACACGGAAACTGAAAATATTTATGTCTAGAAACTAAATTGTTGAAACCGAATGAAATGCCACCAGATATTAACGATAGGTATTTAAAAGGACTTATCTAACTTAACTAAGTTATGTTCAAAGGATCATTTACCTGTGGTTAAGCAGAATTTCTAAAACAAATTAATCAAAATCGACTAGAAATGATAGAGTCGGCGTTTTCATTGATAGCTTAAGGAAAGGTAACGTTAATCATGCTGTCAGGCTTGATTTTAAATCTGAAATACGACTCGCGACTACATTCATTCCGACAAGCGAATAAATAGCAACCTTCAAAGTCGTCGCAATGTAACGGGCCAAATATATCTTTAACAGAAACTGAAAGCGCCCCCCCTCCATTGAAACAAAAGAAATACAAACGACCGCCCTGCCGTTAAATTTCAAAGCGATGGGTCGACGAAAATGTATACAAAGGTAAGCGAAAAATAAAACGAAAGAGCTCAACTAATTTCTAAGGTCCTTTTCAGATAAAGGCCACAATTGCTGCCCTCCAGTTATCAACCTGTGTATCTACAATTCCCTAAGATTCCATGCTTCTATTATTCCCACAAATTGTTTAGTAAAATTAATGTTTCGATTATGCTATTCCGTAGTTGTTCTTACTTTTCGCTCAAATTTTATGCGAACATAAAATTTGTAAGTTGATGGCATGAAGATAAAATATTATAGATATTGTTTTGTGACACGTTAAATTCGAGTGCGTACGTATTTACCGCTTTGAGAGTCTGACGATAATATAAATGTTGATATCCGCCATTTATATCGGGATATTAAAGAAATGAAAATAAAACGTAATGGGTCATTAGAAGGAGGTAGATCCACTGGAGTAGTATTATCCAATGGAGCGTGGAGGGTGCCACCTTGTTTCGTTCTCACGCACTTCCTTACAACTTTACGTGTTTGTAGAACCATATCTAAGACCCTTTTGATATACTTAACCCTTCATGTGCAACTGAAAAAATAAATGATAGGTAATACTTTGCTTAAACTTCAAAATTTACGGACCTCAGTGAAGTGATGTTAATTCATGCTTCAGACTGTCCAGTATCTAAAGGTTATCCTTGAATAAAATAAAGTCGTTTCACGGACAATAATTATTATACGTGATAACGTCGTAAGAAAACATTGATGGTTACCATAGCAACGAGTAACGCTCACGTTCCCGTAACGTGAACGTGACGTCACACTTTTTTGTGAGTGCAGTACGGTGTTCATTGATTATCACGTTATAATTAAGCAGAATGCCTTACTTATAGTTCTAGCATTATGTAGGTTGTAATAAACTTCCATAACATACTCTTTTAACCACATGGTTCCCAAATATTTACACCATTGTTAATTTGATAGTAATTATTTTGTTACAACAAATATGTAGGTATAAAAGCAGTTATCGAGCCATTTGTTTTTCTGTCAGTGGCCGTAAGCCCACGGTAAATGATGTGGAAGGTGTAATACGTGCAATAGTTATATAATATTGTAACTTGCTAACGTGTTATTAGTACCAATAATATCTATAATATAATATTATAAAGTCGAAGAGTTTGTTTGTTTGAACGCGCTAATCTCAGGAACTACTGATTCAAATTGAAAAATTCTTTTTATTTTATAATAGAATAGAAATAAGTTTATTCATGTTAGAAAAAAGAGACACACAAAATAACCTAAAATACTAAGCCTTTTTATATTTCGATATTCCTACGGAATCGGGACTTACGCGGATGAAACTGCGGAGCGCTGCTAGTAATATTATAAAGCTGAAGAGTTTATGAGAAGGTGCTAATCTCAGGAACTACAGGTTCGAATTTTTTTTTTTTTTTTGTGTTGGATAGTCCATTTGTCGAGGAAGGCTGTAAGGCTATTTTATATTTCGATATTCCCATGGGATCGGGACTTACGCGGATGAAACCGCGGAGCGCTGCTCGTTTACAAATAAAACACATCTTTTTACAGCAGCGTGAGGATTCATCGCCGAAATAGAATCTAAGAATGTATTTCATACTTTTTAGAAATCCATTATTCTTTAGAGTAGGTAGTTAAATCATAAGTCGCTTCAATCCGTCCATCTGGTAGAGCAAATGATATGTGCATGCATACATATCTATATACCTATAGATAGATAGATAGATAAATTATTTATTGTAAACACCATTTTCAAACAACATTAAATAAAAACAAAGCTTAAGTCTTAGTGCTACAAAGGGCGGCCTTATCGCCCTTAACCTACCTATGTGTATTTTATGCTAACTATTGCATTGTTTTGTTTGTCAATTTGGTCTTAATTAGCATACATATATAGCATAGCTATATATGTATGCTAATTATAGCATATAATTACCTATAGCATAGCTAGATAATATCTAATTAAGTAGGTACTTTTGTAATAAATATTTGCCTGTCTTAGATTGCCCACAGACTTGATCTGATTAAAACTTTCGTCAAATGATTGTAATTTTGAAGTATTAGAAGCCTACACTAGAAATTGAATCCTCGAAAGCATAATTCGAAAATTACTCGATTCAGTTACAAAATTTTTAATTAAAACATTTTTCAATAATGTTTGTTTACTTCTTCTTCTTCTCGTATGGTGGTGTGGTTCACCTGTTGTTAGATAGTTTTCAGATCGCCTTAAGGCCTCTAACTTGACCTAACGACTGCTACTAGAGGTAGCAACCGGGACAAACGACTAAACATGCCTTCCGAAGCACGGAATGGCTGACGAAAACACATTTTTGCCACACTGTTAATTGGTCCCATCGAAGTAATGACAGCGCCAGGCGTCGCTTAACCCGCACGACCGTAAATGATCAGCGAGCGTCGCTTGTTTGTTTACTGAAAATTAAAATAATAAATAATAAACTCAAATTAGTAGACGAACATACTTGTATTTATTATGAAAGTGTTTCAACCTACCATGTTAGCGATTAATCAAGTTGATGGCAAAATTAAGGTATAATCCGCCAATTCGAATTAGTGTAACGCAGCTGTCGGATCATAATACTGAATTGCGCAAGTCTCCGAGCAAATTTATTTTTAATGCAAATAAATACAGATTCGTCGCACCTGCCTACCTAGATGTAGCGAATAATTAAGCAGAACATGAAGCGAAATAATACAAATTACTCTGAGACTTAACTCGACTTTATTTTAAAGGAACACCTACATTATTCTAAGCAGATTAGGCACTTGACACACTCGCGACTGAGTGAATTTATAAAAGGGGTAATTTTCTTCAGCCTGATTTTACTAAATCTAAACTTATCGCTTTTAAATCTTACTAATAACACAAAAAACCAGCACACTTCTTGTCCATCCAAAGGTTGCCTGGAAGAGATCGCTTTGAGCGATAAGGCCGCCCTTTGTAGCACTAAGACTTAAGCTTTGTTTTTATTTACTGTTATTTGAAAATGGTGCTTACAATAAAGAATTTATTTATCTATCTTTCACACAAAGATAGGCCCGAAAATCATAACGCTTTCCTTGCAGTCAGGTAAATACAGATATAGTGCAGACAGAGATAATCGCCAGATTAGTGTCTACATCGTCTTTGCCATTAAACTTGTTATTTTAAAGGGTCTCTACGTATTGACTTCGGCTTCACGCACGCCTTCCAAAGGTCCGGGGCTCCATATCCCCGTGATATGGGACACCAAAATACAGATAAACCAAAGAGGTAAGATCTTACGAAGTTCATTCAAAATACTCTTGAATGTATGTATAAAGACGAAATTCCTTTTTCAAATTTGATAATAACCGTAAACAATAAAGAAACTGTTAGTGACGTTGTGGGTACTTTCATTGTGAGAAAACGCAAAGAGTGTAGGTAAACATTTCCAAGAGTTTCCCGGATAATAATAATATTCCTTTTTTAAATATAATCTTAAATATTCGGTTCTGTTGTTTCTCAGAAATATCTCGTACTGATTGCAAACGACTCGAGGTCGTAATTGCTTCTTCCGCCTCTTGACATCATTATCTTTGCCATTGTGCACCGAGCTAAGCTGTGCCGTCGACGACGAACGCTATTTCCACAAACGTTTAATAATTTATTATTTTACACTTAAACTTACGGCCCGCCGCTGTGTTTGTGTTATCACGAAGGCCTGTAAAGTAATATCTACTACAGATAGCGGTATTACTGTAGCGGAAGTGTAGCGGTAATTGTAAAGTTCTGTATAAATGTTACGTAAAGCTGAACTTTACCTAAAAGACATGATAGATATATAGATGTATGATTTGCGCAACACACAAAACATAGAAAATTATTCTACGTAAGTAAAAATAAAGCTGAAGACACAAAAAAAGAAGATTATATCATTTTTAGCGCCATTAATTTCTTGGGTTAGCGTCTGTGGTAACAGACGCCCAATAAAAAGCTAGTAGGTATGGGTAGTTTAATTAAATTGCTAGTTTAAATCCGTTTCTTTATACAAAAAAACATACTTAGTGTAAAGGCAGTAAAATTTTTACGCCTTAAGTAGTTAACGGCGTCTCAGCCAAGTTGACAGAATGTCGCCTAAAAGTGTCTCATGGCCCCTCTAAATGATGGCCCAGCACTGGACCAGCGAGATGCAACTACACGATGGCCACGTTCAGCCATCGTTGCCAACTTCCTTTGATGTACGACCGAAAACCGACACCGTGGCCATCCAGTCACCATCCCACGAACCATAAGCCATCAGACACCACTACGCCCTCTACATGCTGACCCATATAAGTGGCCGAGCATTATGGCCCGTCATGTAGAGGGGCTATTAATGGCGTTTAAAACGATATGTGGGTATTACCTAGGTATTTAAAGCCTGAATCTATAAAGATAAGCTGACGGTAATCAGGTTGTCCCCCTCGCTACTGGTGCCTGATCAGTGAATGCAGGTATAATGAAAATAGGCGAACACAAATATCGTGTAGATAAGTAGTAATAGTAAAGTACTAATTTAATAAACATGCCACGTTTTCCTTGGCACATTGCCATACAGCCATAATATAATGAATTAAATTACATATTGCATAAACCGCAAGCTTTAGTTAAATTGTTCCATTTAAATATCTAAAGGTAGTGCGAGAGAGTTGATAAAAACATGTAGGTAGTTTAAAATAGTTTAAAAGTTTAATATTAAAAGAACTGCAGCTGCGAAGTCTCCCTAGATAGTCGATAGAGCGACGTGGAAGAAGAAGACCCTTAGCAGATGCGATTAAAACTGCACAGGTGAGATATGTAAGTGTCCCTACCAAAATCCACTTACGAAATCCACTACGCATGGTCCAGCATGCGTCATAAGTCCACTTATTATTACTCAGTGATTATTGTTTTCAACATGTTAGCTATGTCTTTAGTTGGCGTATAAGCCGTCACCCGCTTCACCAACCAATGTGCCCATTGCAAAGATGCACTTTTAAAAGTGTGTTTGTATGTGTTTAAAATAGTGCTGCACAGGACTGTAAACGTTGCGCTACTAGTGGACTTTTAAGCACCGATTGTACACAACAATTTTACATGTAGGTAATGATAATTAAAAAATGTAATCATAGCACGTTCTGGGCGAAAAGCATTTTACTTTTGGCTCCTATATGCACCTTTTAAGTAGACATACCCCTTTACAGAAATTATCCCCTTTCAATCAAAAAAAAGAATTTTCCAAATCGGTCAAGGCATCTTCGAGTAATCGGCGAACATACATAAAAATATATAATATATATATATATACGCGACGAACTGAGAACCTCCTCCTTTTTCTGAAGTCGGTTAAAAATATCTAATATTGAAAACCAGATTTCAATTCAGTACTTAGTTTATAATTGCAGAAGTAAAGGTAATACAGATAAACTGGAAACATACAAACAAACATACAGATATGACTTTAAAAGCTATAAATTCTTGTTCAACCTACTGCTTTTTCGAAAACCCTAAAACAAGTTTTTTTATTTATTAAAGAAATTTAGTTTTGTCTTAATTGTCCCAAAAATAATTTATAATTCACTTATATTGAGAAACAATCTGATTAAAGGTTATCTCTATTATCTATAGGTATTAAAAATTGTCGTGTAGAAGTGTTAGTTGTCAATCTCCACCTATACGACTGCACCGATTTGTATGAATATTTTTGTGTGTGATATTCGTTAGGTGTTTGAATCAAACAATTTTTTTCCCTGCATTTTATTTTGTACTAGCTTTTTAATTATTATAATATTTCTATGTTGGGATTAAATGTTTTTAAAAATGAAGACTCGAGAGTCAATCAATCTATGAGTTTTGCCTTTTCTTCTTATAATATAAGTGCAGGTACCTATAAATTCTTAGATATTTAAGTAAAATAGAAAACTAAACGGTATTGTTGTACAACAAACGAGTTAGGGTAAAAGCTTTTTATCCAATACATTTATCACAATAACCATGATTAATCATGAAACGTTCAATTTTTCTTGTTCATTGACCGTACAATACTTAGAAAATTGAAAAGAAATATTTGAAATATTTTTCGTTTTAACTATTACTTATGTGGTTATTTCAATTCGAAAGCTATCAAGCAGAATAATTAACAATTAATGAACCGTTTTAAAAAAATAATCATTAAAATATGCACCTGTTTTCTTTGCTGACTGTACCTATCGATATCTTATATTCTTATCGATATCTTATAACTTAATATACTTGGACTCTGTACTTGGACTCAAATAAAGAAAAATAGTCTAGGGAACTTAGAAAAAATTGTTTGTATAGTTTTTAAAATTCATGTCTCACTTGTTTGTTTGTTTGTTTCAACTAAATGTTTCTTTTTTCCGTATTTACACAGCTTCTCATTGTAACACTAAGATTTGTTTTTTATTATTATTTTATTATTAATGTGATTTGAAATTGGTGTTTACAATAAATAATTTATCCATCTATCTATCTTCTCTTCTAGCCTTAATAAGAATTAATTATGTGTTCCTACTATTTTTAAAATTGATTGTTGTTGATATATCAACCTAACTTTAAAAGCCATAAACAATATTAATCTAAGTACTTTCTTATACAGGACATCACGAGGTATAAGAATTAAGATCAACCTTACGTAGTTTTAATTGCTTTTCAAATAATAGACAACTCGTAAAAGGATATTAAAACGACTTTAACTAGGCGCACCTCGCAGTTTCACCCGGGTAATTTATCTGGTTCGGAATAAAAACTAGCCTCTTTTTATCTCCAAGGTCTATCTATCTATCTCTACGAGTACTTAATTACCGAAATTCATCAAAATACGTTCAGCGGCGTTTAGGCGTGACGATGTAACAGACAGAGTTACTTTCATTTAATGTACTATGATTGCGAAACCTGGCCGCTGACCATAAAGCTGATCCGCAGATTGTAAGTCACACATTACATGGAACGCATTATGCTCGGAATATCTCTACGAGACAAATTGGGCAACACCATCATTCGACACCGCTCAAAGTAATAGGGTACCGCGTCGCTAAATTAAAATGAACGTGATCTGGACATGTGTGTCGAAGGGGAGACGGAAGGTGGAGCAAGGTTCTCGAATAGAGACCAAGAATAAGGAAGAGAAGTGTGGGCAGACCACCAGCCAGATGGTCCGACGACATAAGAGCTTATGCTGGGGCAGCGTGGTCCAGAAGGACCGGTGACATGACGTTGTGGAGAGGCGTTGGAGTGGCACATGCCCTACAGTGGGCTAAAACGTGCTGCTGAAGAAGAAGAAAAGATGCTGCACGCCGCGTAGGTCCCGATCCTTTGAAATCGATATAAATTGTTGCCCATGTGTTGTTTCATCGCAATCAGTTCAGTAGTTTTCCATCCAAAGGTTGCCTGGAAGAGATCGCTTTTAGCGATGCGGCCATTTTGCCATATTGTTAGGTTTAATATTGTTTTTGTAACAGGAGTTTATGTTAGAATTAAGGTTTAATGTGGTACAATAAAGAGTTTATCTATCTATCTTTTTTTTGCGTGAAGGAGAAACAAACAAACACACACAAACTTTGACATTTATAACAGTAGATTTAGTAGGAATAGTAGGGATTAATGAAGCTACGAACTTCTGATGCCAGCCACAAGAAATAGTTAGACTACTCTGGAATATATTCGAAGTTTTCCTCTGGTAGTATTATATTGCACTTTATGTGTAGACGCGATATGATATACTTATAACTCCGGAGCACTTTACAACTTTCAAACAGAATTATGGCACTTGTTGTATGTATATCTATACACATAAAATGCTTTGTCCTGAATGACTGACTGACGGATCAACGCACAGCCTAAACCGCTGATCGTAGAGACCTCTAACTTTGTGGGTGTGTTCCTTGTACGACGTAGGTCGATTTTCCGAAATTCTACCTCTTAGGGAGTAAAAAGGGAGGCAAAGTTTGTATAGGTATGTGATTCCTTGGTTCATTTTCGACTTTTAGGCGAACGAAGTCTAGTAAAAGCTAGTATATACAATAACTAGCTGCGCCTTGTGGTTTTACCCGCGTAATTGTCTCTTTGAAAGTGGTATTGATTTATATACAGCATAAAGCATAGTTATTATGTAATATATTCTGTGTTTGTAATATAACTATAAAGGAGACTGGGACCTATGGGCTAGATTGTAGGAAGTTGAGAAATAGCTTCAAAAATTGCTAATTTTTTTCTATATTAATACTTTAAAAATCAGTCTAATTCACAATCTAGAAACTGAAAACTTGAAAAAACTGCACTCGAAAAAGAAACATTGGCTGTATACACAAATCGTACGAAGCCATAACTACTGTCATACTGAGCACTAGCTCAGTGTTGTCAACTGAGTTCAATTTGCACATTATTTGTAACTTTGACTCTTCCATTGTCGTGTGCCCTCCACAAAAACTTTATTATTATATATTTTATTTGACATTTTTTACCTACCTAACCTCGACTACATAGTTATATTTAACAGGTTATTGTATATTTAGTGTTTTCCCTACTGTTAAATCTTTTTTTAAACAATGTCGCAACTCCATTTTTTTTCTTTTTCTACATAAAAAAGATCCTTTTGAATTTTAACTTGTAGCAACACTGAACTCATTCGTTTGTTTCCGATCGAGCGATAAGTGTTTTGAGTTTTGTTTTCGTTTTATTTATTGACCACCTGCACCTGCACCTGGACTTCTGAACCTGAAAACCCTGACTCACCATAGCTACCACAGCGGAAACCGATATTCTTGCCTTCACGACTGACCTGGACTCGTCATTTTGGATTTTACCGCTGAAAAATCATAAAAATAGGTAGCTCATAACTTTACTCTCTGATTGCCAAATCCCGTAAAATTTTCAGGGTTAGTTTAATAATGTATTAGGTATTATTTGGCACCAGTTTCATCCTTCTACATCCAGGCCCCAGATCCTAAGAAACGATCCCCGTCTCCTTTCCTATTTTAGTAGTTATTATGCAAAGTTTTAAACTCGTAGCATATTTTGTAGTTTCAGAGATTCGTTGATTAGTATTTTTCTCTTTTATAGGATTATTCTCAGAAGATCCATTGGCCAGATCCAGGCTGGAACTATAAATACTAGCTGTACCGGCAAACGTTGTTTTGCCATTTACAAAAAAAATGGAAAAAACAAAAAAAAAGATGATGTTTCAGACCTAACCAATTTTTTTATGGGCTGAACCGATTTGTATGAAATTTAGTGCGGTGTTAGTTACCAATCTATAAAGATTGGTAACTAACACCGCGAATTATATATAGATATAGGGATACATAAGTATGTTACCTACCTATTTGTTTAAAATACTAAGAATTATTGTAAATGATAGACAATTGAAAAACTAATTTACTCAAATTCGGCTAATTTCGCATCTCTAGGCTCGGATCTCATTTCTAGTCAATACGATAAGGACCGACGATTAGGAACAAATAATTGATTTATTTTGTAAGGGACTTTGCCCTTTTCAGAAAATGCCCCATTTTAATTACTTTTTTTGACGACCCAGTTGGCACAATGGTTACCATGCCGGCCTGCCAAACACAGGGTTGCGGGCTCGATTCCCGCCTCAGACAAGTATTTATGCTTAGATATTTGTCGTGATCTGGTTGTTTCTATGTATTATAAGTATATATTCTTGTGCAGCGCGCAACGATGCAGACGTGACACATATCTAATAATTTATTTGCGTATTTGTGACGAATGCGCAGCGTAAGCTGCCGTTCGTAATTTATCACAATGAGTAACAACATTGTGGTGAACGAGTTGCTGGCGTTCCTGCAGCAGAAACTGGACGTGATGGACGAGTTGTCTGCACTTCAGATCTGTACTTCGAACTTCAGTGAGGAGGACATAGCGGCGGCCAAGCTGTTGCTATTCGAGGTGCTAAATAAGCGTGACCAAATGGTGTCTCGTCGTCGCGACGGGACTAAAAAAAGCGTACAGGACATCATCACGCTGTTTAAGGAGACAGACCCGGTCAACGTGCCTACGTTTGTGGCAAGGGACCTAAATAAGCTCCCTCCCGTCACTTTCGACCACGTCGATGCTACGAGCCTCCTGAAGGACATCGTTCTTCTGTAAAGAGTTCAAGGAAGTGCACGAGAAGCTGGATGCATCTCATAATACCGTTTCCGAACTACGCAAAGAAGTGGACGAGTTGCGCAAGAACGGAGCGGTAATGAGGTCACCAGTGTCGGTGACGAACGTCAACTCACCGTGCGGAGCTGTCCTAGATAATAGCTTCGCGTCAGCAGTATTGTCGCAGTCGCCGTCGCCTCGTGCGCCGCTTGAAGACAGCGTGCCCCGCGCGTCCCGCATCGCTGCGGCACCTCCACGTGCCGCCGCACGACCTACGCTCCCCGCCCCGCCGCCTTTGCCTGCGGCCTCAGTCCCCGCGAGCGCCCTTGTCATTTCGAAGCCAAAGGTTCCGAACGACGACGATGATGAAGGTTTTGTCAAGGTGCAAAAGAAGCGGCGACCAAGACCTATCATGAATCGCTGCGGTACAGCCCCGACTGATTCTAGTCAGGGAATTCGTGCTGCGCCGTCTAACACTCCGGTGTACATCTCCCGCCTGCACTACACTGTCGGGACGAAGGACATCGTCGAGTACGTACGCCGGAAGCTGGGTTGTACGCTGAGGGTGCATATGCTGGAGCCGCATCGAAACGTCAATTTCAAGGCGTTTGTGGTGCGAGTACCGAACAGCTATCTACCTATCTGGATGAAAGCTTCTGGCCGAAGGACGTGGTGTTCCGTCGCTTCCGCGGACAAATTCCACAAGAACAGACTAAGACGAAAGTGTAGTGTCATGGAAGTGCTACTAACATAGTTCTAAGCTATCTCTTTAACACATTCAATTATTATTATAAAATATGTATGTTAGTCTATAAGGTATGTTTCTATGGGCCTTTGTAGCCTGAAATAAATGATTTATTATTATTATTATTATATATTTACAAAAGAAAAGTATGTAAGTAGTATATCCGTTGTCTAGCACCCATAACACAAGTCTAGTTACTTAGCTTGGGGCTAGATAGCGACGTGTGGAATGTCCTGCAATATTTATTTATTTTATTAATTTAATGGGTATCAGTACACAACAGTAGTACAATACTCCTATATTATAAAATTGCAAAAATAAAAATCCCTAAAAATTAGTTTCGACAGTTCGCTTACGTATTTTCAAGTGAACCCTGATTAGAAACTAGAACAGGTTTTTGATGTACCCTTAGTTAATTATTAGTAATGTATGAAATTGGTATTGCCATTTGTTAAAATTTATTAATAGAATGTAATATCGTAAAAAAATAGTATTATTTTATTTATGTAATTGTCACAAGTATTATGACCTACCTTAAAGTTTTTCTTTTATTAGCAAGATGCGCAAAATTTTTCGCGAGAGTAACCGGACCGCTATGAAAATTTCGGGAATCAAGGAAGTGACACAACAGTACTATTTAAAAATGTATTTATTGCTTTTCGAAGTATTCTCCGCGAAATTTGACACATTTTTCCATACGATGGAACCAATCATTAAAGCAACCATTCCATTCGGAAGTTGGGGTCTCCAAAATGGCCGTTTTGTAGGCGTCCACAGCTTCTTCAGGTGATGAAAATCTCTGACCACGCAATTTATTCTTTATTTTAGGGAAAGTATAGAAATCATTAGGGCTTAGGTCGGGGCTGTACGGCGGATGGTCTAATAAATCTATGTTTTCTTGCTCTAAAAACTATTTTGTTCTGTTCGCGGTGTGAGAACTCGCATTGTCGTGATGGAGGATGATGCGGCGGCTGCAGTTCTCTTTACGGAGTTCAGAAACGACCTGTGGCAAACAAATGCTAGCATACCATTCTGCATTAACCGTTCTTTGTCCCTCGAGAGGAATAGCCACAACATGGCCGGTTTTGGAGACAAACGTGGCCACCATTTTTTTTGCAACACTCCGTGAATGAACAATTTTTGTTGGCTTTAACTCATTTTCGAACACCCAAACTCGTGACTGGTTTTTTGTTTCGGGTTCGTACGCGTATATCCAGGATTCGTCACCTGATACGATGTTGTATACAGCATTTGAGGATCCTGCGTGGAATCTTTCGAGAGTTCTGACGCACCAAGTAACGCGAGCCACTTTTTGCTCTTCACAGAGCGAATGCGGTATCCATCGGGAAAACAACTTTTTTACACCTAATTGTTCATGCAAGATTATTTGTATTTGACTCATGCCAATGTCTAAAGTTGCCTGAATTTCGCGGTATGTTACATGTCGATCTTCGTCAATCAGCTTACGCACAGCATCAACGTTTTCTTGGGTGAGTGCAGTTTTTGGACGACCTTGACGGGGATCATCACTGAGCTTGACACGTCCACGTTGAAATTCAGCAAACCAGCGATAAATTGTGGTTTTGGATAGGGCTTCATCAACAAATGCAGAAATCATCCGGTCAACACACTGTTTTTGTGATAAACCACTTCGAAAGTCATAATAAATCATCGCTCTTGAATTTTCTCGCGTCCATTCCATTTTCTCAACGACTAAACAAGTTTGACAAAACCTTGTGACAAGACCGAGATTCTTTTTTTAAATAAATAAATGGTATTCGATTTTTAAAACCAAAGAGTTTTCAATTAAAAAGATTTAAATATGACAGGAACAGTGGAAATATTCCATTCCCGATACTTTTTGGGCAGCCTATGTAATGTGGGGAATATTGCTGGCCCGGTTAAGCCTATCTTTTTAGGGTTCTATACCCAATGGGTAAAATCGGGATCCTATTACTAAGACTTCACTGTTCGTCCGTCTATCCGTCTGTCGGTCATTAGGCTGTATCTCATGAACCGTGATAGCTAGAGAGTTGAAATTTTCACAGATTATGCTAATAACAACAAATACTAAAACCAGAAATAGTACATTGTGATACAAGTGTGGTAAATTGATCATTTCATTGATTCGGTTTATGACGCGCGAGCGGAACACGAGTGCGTCTACAGAGCGCCGAGATTAAATGGTCAATCCATTTCCATGTATTGTACGACGTTTTTTATCACAGTTGTAAATAAAAGAAAAGACTTAAAAAGAAAAGAAAATAATAAATAACAAAATATTTGGTGATAAGTCTATGTTTATAATTTTTTGGGCAATATTTTTTTTGTTAATTATAATCCCGAAAGGCCAGGCAAAAGACTTTTAACCTATACAGCCTCGTCTGACATACAATATTTTTTTGGGTTTTTCCATTTGTCGGGGGTTGAAAACAGAATATAAAGGTACGGAAAAAACTATATTTAAGTAAAGAAAAAACAACACTAAATTTTTAATCATTTTTAAGACGTTATCACGTAAAATCATCGTTCGTAAACCGACTTTATAGACAACCTTTATTGCTGGAGTAAAACCTCTTTTTTGGTACCTACTTTATTTTGTCTATCAAAACAGTATAACCCAGATAAATTAAGAATGTTTCATCTACCTAACATGTAATTAGCAGTAAGATACCAATTTAACATATCAGGATAACATATAACACACTAGTGGCGTCGAGGTAATGCATAACGCACGCGTGTGTAATACGTTGAATTATGAGCCTAAAAGCGGTTGAATAAGATCCACTTTATGAGCAACTGTCATAAAAAAATATATTAATTGTGGTTCCCACATAACATTGTACGGAACCCTTCGTGCGCGAGTCCGACTCGCACTTGTCTTGTGATGTTTTCGTACTGGTCTTTCTACATTTTTGATAAGGTATAGTGGACGGTCACCTTTGAAATCTCGCTAATGAACGGTCGGCTGCAAAATTGCAGACCCACCGTAGAGCTCCAAAACGGCTGTTATAAGAATGTTTTCAACACAAGCTAGATTCTAGGCACCTGCTTTAGTTGAAGTATAAAGTCTTTTAACTCATCAATTAATCAACCAAAAATTATTAGAATGCAAACATTCCAATAATAGTAATTTTCGAACTCTACCGAGGGCTGCAATAATGCAGCCGACTGCACCTATGGAAAGTTCAGTGGATCCTTTCTTCACTAGCGTTAACTCTGCAAGAAGGCAGCTTAGTCTTATTTTCTTTCAAGGCTCCTAATTTTTATTGTGTTTTTGTTGTTATTTCATATTTACGTATTTGTTTATCAATTTTAGTATTGTATCTATATTTATATTGAATGTACCTATATTTTAATTCTTGCTGGATTATGATTTCCTCTGTTAGTATTATTCTGTTTTCTACTCGTGAGAACCTATAATTATCTTTCTCTTGTTTCTTCTTGTTTCGTTTCTTATTATATTTGTAAAGCTGTTGTTTTTTCAAAAATAAATAAATTAATGTTGGCATCACATACAAACTAACTTTGCTAAAACTTGTTCAATGTAAATAATAATAGATAGCTGAGAATAGAAGTTAAATTTTATTTTTCAGTTGGTATCATTGGTTACCAACTGTTTGACATTTTAATGGATGCAGTTTAATACCTATATTTTTTTGCACAACTAAACTTTTGTCAGGTTGACATAGACAAGCAGATTTAAACTAAAAAAATAAGGAATTTTCAGGAGTTTTGGCGGCAACGCGTTAACAACATGTCGTGCTACAATTTTTTTTCTAGAAACTTAGTTGTAACCCGAGTTGAATTGTATAATTCTGGTGTAATGTTATTCAATTTAGTTCTGTGAAAGTGCACAAGTGTAGTGAAAGTAAAAATCAGTGTAAAACATGAAGTTTTCTCGTTGCCTCCAAATCTCCTATTAGGGTTGTGGTAAACTTGCCACCGCTTTACTATAGCCCCTGACTTGACGGACTATGACGACTTTGACTGTTTTGAAACACTTTAGGCCCGATTTATGAAAAATCGGGTCATAATTTGATGCAAAATATAACTTGACACTGGCTAAATGCACAAGCCGTGCGAAGCCATAATTAATACCAAAAAAAGGAATTTTCAATTCGGTTCATTTAAGAGGTTCTTGCTTGCCTAGAAGAAATCACTTTCAGTGATAAGGCTGGCTATTAATACAACTTATACTTTCTAACTATTACTTTACTTTAGCTTATACGGTGAAGCTCTATTTTATTGCCTGGTCCATTCAGATCAATTTTTCTCGGTTTACCTTTACGGATTCAGGCATACCTTTCTAGATCTATAACACTCAAAATAATTTTAAATAATTCCTTGTAACCGACTGCTCAGTCCGACCGATCGATCGGACGACGTGAACTTTTTTACTTTTGGTTCGATTAATCGGGTAAAAAGTAAATACAAATTCGCACAGTTCAATCGATCGGACGACGTGATATTTTTTACATCGCCTTATGAAATAAAAATAAAAATCGCGTGGCACTCGGGGACTGCCGCGGTAAAGCTATTGCATCGTGCGAGCTTTGTACAGTCGTACCATATACATGGCGGAGTGGTGGGTGTTAGGTTTTATTTTCGTTACGGAATTTCTTGATTCGGTCGCCGCGCTCAAAGCCCGCGATAAAAGTTTGCAATAGCTTAAAATAAAAATCGGTAAAAACAAAACTCGTAAGGTCTCAGTTCGGGGCGAACTATACTAGTATAGAAGTATAGATATAGACAACTCAACACACAAACCTAATGTCAAATAATTGACATCGCCTTACAAAATTAAAATAACAGACACGTGTCATCGGCTCACCTTTAAAGAAATTTCATCCCTCGCCACTGTTACCTAGTAACATCTCTGTTATCTGTAACCGTTAGATCTTGATTTATTTTCATGACACAGGGTAAACATGAACTTTCAAGTAAATCACCTTCAAATTTGTCGGTAAGGGTTGATTTACAACGACATGGTTCATGAACAAACTCCATTATACTTTTAAAAGTTCAACAATTGACATTTGACGACTGACGACACTATTATGAAGGCAATTTTATTGAACGATTATTGTTTGAGCTATCGACTGTATTACTACAGCCTATAATCTACAAAATGATTGATGACCAATAAATTTCATGAATGGTATAAAATATATGACTACTTACGAACTTCTGAAGATGATATTAAGTAGAAATTTATTATTCAGTTTAATTTAATGTGTAATAAGCCAATGTTACCTCCCTTAAGACATCTATACGTGTAATAAAGAAAGAGAGGGCAATACATTTTGAAAACAAACTGAAGGTAATTTTCTCATCCATACTTAATCTATACTAATATTATAAAGCTGAAGAGTTTGTTTGTTTGTTTGAACGCGCTAATCTCAGGAACTACTGGTTCGAATTGAAAAAATATTTTTGTGTTGAATAGTCCACTTATCGAGGAAGGCTACTTTTTATGCCGATATTCCAACGGGATCGGGAGTTATGCGGGTGAAATTGCGGAGCACTGCTAGTAATAAATAATTGTATTTTCCTTAGTTTCGAATGTTGTTTTAATTTCGGTACTGTATGGTCAGAGAAATGCCTATAAATGATTAAATGGTTTACATAAACACGATATATTTTTTAAGTGCTTCAACAGATGTTGATTAAGTTTTCTTCAGAGACGGTAGCTCCTCACCTACTCTGCTAACTAGGTACTATTATAATACATACTAATTACTAGCAGCGCTCTGCGGTTACACCCGCGTAACTCCCGATCCTGTAGGAATATCGAAATATTAAATACCCAATAGCCTTCTTCGACAAGTGGACTATCAAACACAAAAATATTTTTACAATTCGAACCAGTAGTTCCTGAGATTAACGCGTTCAAACAAACAAACTCTTCAGCTTTATAATATAAGTATGGATAAATTATGGATGAGAAAATTACCTTCAGTTTGTTTTCAAAATGTATTGCCCTCTGTAAAAATGTATTAAAATCTTACACTGTCCCACTGCAGGGCAAAGGCCTCTTCATCTTTCTTCTATTGATCAAGATCTGTCGCTATAGCACACCGATTATTCCTTTAAGAGTCATAATCATCTCGCCACCTTCGCCACCTTATGGGGACCATTCTGGTTATTGAGGTACTTATATTGTCTTCTTTTGTTTGATAGTTCTTTGTGTTTGATAGTCCACTTGTCGAAGAAGGCTATAGGGTATTTTATATTTCGATGTTTTATTGTGTGTATGTGGGAGCGTATGACGACGCACGACGGCAGCGGGTTTGGCCGGAAGACCAGCGCTGCAGTCAAGTTACGCTTGACTGTGGCTTACAGCTGAGGTCGACCCATTTGGGCAGCACATGGCTTCTTCAATATTCTTAGGTTTAGTGTATGTTTCTTTCCTCGTTGTATAATTTGTTACCTTTTTCTTTGTGTGTGTTTAATTTTAAAGTTGTCGTGTGCTTGTACCAAATAAATCTTTTTCTTTCTTTCTTTCTTTCTCTTTTAAAAATCTCGTTAGTATAAAGTATCATTGAGTTTATTAGCTATTTTCAGTGGTGGTAGGCGAGTACAGAGCTAGGCCGGTAGCGATGGAGCGTTCGTGATTGCTGACATTTATCTTGTAGACGGATAATTAGGCATCGCACCGCGCGTTCTGACTTCTTGCACAATGGAGTCCGCAGAAACACGCTCGCTACCAATATTTTAAACAATACAATTTAATGCTATTGTTCACTGTACTCTTTGACGACCACTGTGGCTCGGTGAGCGAACACCCGCCTGTGATGCAGAAGGTTTCGGGTTTGATTCCCGACTCAAATAATATGCGCTGTTTGAAATTTCTATATATGTGAGTGGTGACCAAAAAGGGACCTGGAGGGATTGGAAACCGTTATTCATTTTTTTTATTTTTTTGAATCTATGGTCTTTTAGCTTTGTTTTGGTCTAACCAGAATATTTTTAGGCGCCTTAGTTTTTATTTTATGATTTTTTTGTGAGCCAAGGTAGTTTTGGAAATAATACACCTTACACACAGCGCTCACTAGTTTTTTTACACGAAACTTGTTTCTACACGAAACTTCAAACGCGATTTACTCGAAATCAATTATTTTCCCTTGAGGTCCCTTTTTGGTCAACTACTCACATATATAAAATTATCGTGTCGCGGTGTTAGTTACTATGTCCACTTTAATGGCTGAACCGATTTGTATGAAATTTCTTTGTGTATATTTATTAGGTCTGAGAATAAAACAACATCAATTTTTTCCTTTTTTATAAATGGCAAAACAACGTATGCCGGCACAGCTAGTATCCTATAACATTTTATATATAAAAAATATTTGCTCTGCAAAAAAAATTGGTAAAGATACAATTTTGGCCAGGTATTTGATTAAAGATAAGTAGGTAGGTAATTATTATTTGCCTTGAAACATGACAAGTACCTACTCATTTATTTTCTTAGTATCAATAAAATTAAAAATATTGACATCAAAGTTACAACCGTTATTTACTTAACAAATAAAACGATAATTTGTTTACATTAATTTTGTTAATGTACTTACTTTCCCTATGATAAATTCATGTTTACCACATTATGAGGCCGTAACAGATTAAATAGGCTAAGGTAAATATTGTTTAGCTATAATTATTCACCGAAATAGGGCTAATTTTTCAAAAGTTTATGAAGTCGGTATTAAATTTCGCGTCTTGTTGAGACGTCTTGAGATGGGGGGGCTAATGGGGGGCTAGTGGCTTTTTCGCTCACAGGGTCAGTCTGACCATCCAGAGAGGAACTGTTTCTGACAATAAATCAATGTATCTTCATATCAAGTTTCATCTTTATCGGTTCAGTAAGTTCGGTGTGATTTCGGAGCCTATATAATGCAAACAAACAAACAATCAAATCTTTTGATCCTTACATCTATTATAGATTATAAATTTTCAGAAATATTTGTACTTATTTTATTCTCGCACTATCACAAATGCTCCATGGTTTGTGCCAAACGAGCTCCTTCATCACGACCTGAAAATGCCTACAGTGAGAGAGGAAATCACAAAATACATGAAAGCTTACAAGGAACGACTGGATTGGATAGTCACCCAAATGTTCTGGCCCAGACACTAATGGAGGACGAATTAAAAAGTCGGTGACTGAAGCGCCGAATACCTTAGGATCTCCGGGGGTCCGTGGTCGGGGGTTAAAAATTGGGATGCAACAAGGGTCGCTCATCTATCATGCCATATCAAAGATGCCACACCTACAGCTTAATGTCCCAAAGACAAAAAAATATTACTCTCAATTAAATTTTATTCGTAACATAAGCCAAGTAAGCATGTAAGTTGTTTTCGTTTTTTGTCCAGCGCGCGTGTTAATGAAGCCAGTGGGCGGATGTACGGCTCGTAAATACTAGTCCGTTTCGTTTTTCCGTTTCCGGTCAAGTGTTGCTATAACTTCACCGTTACATGTCTTATTTAAACTATAGTGGTTATATTTGGTAATTTGAAGATATGTATATGTGATTTGGATGTTTATTTATGGTCTATAAAAAGGGTTGTACGTTATTCGCGTTGTGAGAGTTATGGAATCTTGTGTATGATCGATGTGGTGCTTAAATTATATTAGTTGTTCTTTCTTTAGTTAAGTACCTAGTTAACTATGTTTATACGAACTTCTTTTTTATAGCTTTGTTTATTTCGTAATTAGCGACTCGTCCCGGCTTCGCACGGCTATATGTATTATGCATAGAAATTATTTTCCTGGTCTTAATCGCGTATTTTTTATTTAATTATTTACTGTGAGTTTAAAAAGGTTATATTATGCATGTTTTATACATTTAAACCATCCTCTTAAATCGCTCTATATGTTTAAAAAAAAATCCGTTGCGTAGTTTTAAAGATCTAAGCATAAATAGGACAGATAGAGAAAAGTGACTTTGTTTTATACTATGTAATGGCAAAAAATACGAGGTATATCAATGATATACTTAATCTAATATTTTTTAAATAATAAATAAATAGGTCAGCGTTTGACCACTATGGTAACTCACACGATGGTAAGTGACGATGCGGTCTAAGATGTAACACTCTTTCCTAGAAGATACCTCGTATAGGCTTGTGACTCAAATACCCCCAAATAAACGTGGCCTTAGAAAGACGGCAGTGGAACAAAAACTTTTCCGGAACACTCCTTTTGTAGCTGTATCGGTCTACGTACGTAAATATTTAAAATCAGCAGTTTTTAAAAGTTATTCAAAGGAGAGCGCTGTGGTTTAGGTATTTACTTTTGATGCGACACCGATAACAGACGGGCAATTTTCTAATAGCAAATTGCAGTTAACCTCCGCAATTTCTAGTCAATACGATAGTATCGGTCTAAGTGCGGTAGTCTTGATTTGAGATATTCCGACCCTCTCTAGCGATAGGTATCTAATACCTACTAGAAATGAGTTAGGTAAGTACCTAGTTACTTCACTTACATTTTATGCGTTGGTTTTTCTTGACTGTGGTTTTCCAATCTTTCAATCTGATGTAAATGTTTTGGACCAAGTGATTAATTGGTCATTATACATAACACCCGGGCAAAACTACTGAAATAATAATATTACCCGGGCATTATACATAATGCCCTTTGATAGTACATGTGTGCTCTGTTATAATAAATTACCCAAAGATGTATATGACATGTCTATTACCAGGTTCAAAACTTTTATAAAGCACTAGCTGTCCCGGCAAACGTTGTTTTGCCATATCCAAATTTCCCGCTTTTCTGTTGAAATTTTTCCTGAATTTTCTTTGCTATAAACCTCACGGAGCCCAAGACCTTTCCAACGAATGCAAAACCGTGAAAATCGGTTCGTGCGTTCTGGAGTTATAGCGTCAGGGAGGAAAACCCGACTTATTTTTATATAGTAGATAAATTGTGCAGTAAGGCGTACTATGATACTTCGTCTAACCTAAATGATAACAACCCATGGACGTGACTTTAGTTGCTCCATCTATAATATAAAAATGAATCGCAAAATGTGTTGGTAAGCGCATAACTCAACAACGCCTGGACCAATTTCGCTAATTCTTCTTTTGTTGTGTTTGTTATTATCAGGAGAAGGTTCTTATGAAATAAAAAATTAAGAAAGTTGCGCAGAAAATTATTACGCAGGTGAAACCGCGGGGCGCAGCTAGTTTCAAATAATACTTTAAAATATTTGTAATATTGACATTTGTGAGCGTGATCACATGAAAACAAACCCAATGAGTTTCTTGTGCCTTCTTCTCATTGGTGGGCGCGTTCCGAGGGCTAACTTAGTTTTTAAGACGTATCCATGTGGTCTTGGTACAATTGTATTAAGCATCCAAAGGAATAAAAAATTTACTTGACTTGCCTGTCGCCTATTGGGCAGGGTAATAAAATACATGTTTTATTAGTCAAAATTTGAAACACACAAATTCTTCGTTTTAAAGATGCTCTGACCTTCGTGTCCATCTGTATTTATTAAATGCAAAACTAACAAAAAAAAAGGGCGCTGTGTTGTAAACGGGTACACTATTTTTCCTAGAATCTATCTCTATTATCACATTGCCTAACGATCAGGTAGCAGTATATGTAATGCCCAGACAGTATGATGAATATTAAAGTTTAAATCATAATTAATCAGTTTACCCAAAGTAGTTTGTCATTGTTCATAATGCCCGGGCATTACGTATAATGCCCGAATTTATTACTTGTTCCATAACATATACAAACCTACGTATGTACTTTCTACTAGATGTGTTTACTTCGGGTAAATAAACAACCACTGACAAAGTTAAAAAGCAATTAGTCGCTTTGCACATAAATATTACAAGAATTGTTTTTGGAGATATTTCTGACAATATGGCCCAATGGCTTTGTCGTTAAAAGCAATCTCTTCCAGTCATACAATGCTTGATGATCATACAGTAATTCTTGATCATGCAGCTCTTCTTTATCATAGAGATCTTGATCATACTTTTCCAATACCTATTTAAATTTTGTTTAAAGTATGACATTTGTATAGTTTGTTTTATTTTTATTTTTGTTTATTTCGTTTTTTTGTAATTAGATATATACTTGTAATTTGAAATATAGACATTTAATTTTGTGTTTTAAATTGTAATACATTTAGTACTTTTCTTCTTGCTCATACACTTAATCTTGATCAAACAGTTTTTCCTGATCACACAGTTTTACTTGATCTAGTCTTACTTATTATGACCTCATAGTAGAGTTAGAAATTTTCTATATTTTTAAACTAATATTTAAGTACAAAAAGACTTTAAAGCCCGTTTGAATGGAAATGATACTGAAAATTATCAATTCTTAAACTCTACGGTGCTGAGCCTCCACTTTTGTCACCGACTTTACAAATTCGTTGATAAATTATTCGTACTTAGAAGTAATTAATTTGTTTTATATAAACACATTTAAGTAAGTATACACGCAAATATGGAGAGATTAGATTTCAAACTCGGTTGAATGTTGAGATTGATTGGATCAATGAATGTGACAGATACCCTGCAATTAGTGTGGAACGCGATTTGGTTTATAGAAACGAAGGTTTGTATAGATCAACCTTATCTTAATAAATCCTACTAATATTATAAATGTGAAAGTTTGTGTGTGTGTGTGTGTGTGTTTGTTACTCCTTCACGCTAAAACTAATGGACCGATTGCGTTGAAACTCGGTATGTAGATAGCTGTATACCTAGATTAACATATAGGCTACTTTTTATTCCGATATTCCCACGGGATCGGGACTTACGGGATTACTCCTTTACGCAAAAACTACCGGACCGATTGTGATGAAACTAAGAAACTAGATAGCTGGAGACTTGAATTAACACATAGGCTACTTTTTATCCCGATATCCCCACGGGATCAGGACTTACGGGATCAGGACTAAAGATGTATTTTGAAAGGTTGCAGTAAATGGGGAGGCGGAGAGGGTGTAGGGGGAGGGAGAGGAGGAGAGGGAGAGGGCAGGAAATGGGAGGGGGAGGACAGGAAAGCGGGAGGGGGGAGAAAAAAGGACGGGGATGAAAAGGGAGAGAGGAGGAAATGGGGAGGGGGGAAAGGGGAAGGCAGGAAAGAGGGAGGAGAGGAAAGTGGGAGGGCAGGAAAGGGGGTGGGGAACCTAACCTACTCCATCCGTAACGGTTCCGTGTCAAAAAAACATTTAGGGTCTCTCCGGAGTCTTAAAAATCTAAGCGCTCGCTTCGCTCGCACGAGTTAAGTCACAATAGCTAACCTACTCTATCCGCGATGGTTCCGTGTCAAATTCTGGGTCTGTCTGGACTCCTTGAAATCTATGCGCACGCTTTGCTCGCACGTGTATTGTCACAATAACTAACTAAACCCACTCCATCTGCGACGGTTCTGTGTCAAATAAGCATTCTGAGTCTGTCTGAAATCTTAAAAATCAAAGCGCTCGCTTCGCTCGCGCGTGTTTGATCACAATAACTATTTCAACCAACTCCATCCGCGACGGTTCCGTGTCAGAAAAGAATTATGGGTGTGGCTGAACTCCTAAAAATCAAAGCGCTGGCTTTGTTCGCGCGTGTTTGATCACAGCAATGATTCCAACCTACTCCATCCGCGACGGTTCCGTGTCAGAAAAGAATTCTGGGTGTGCCTGGACTCTTAAAAATCAAAGCGCTCGCTTCGCTCGCGCGTATTTAATCACGGTGACTATCTCAACCCTCTCCATCCGCGCCGGTTCCGTGTCAGAAAAGAATTCTGGGTGTGGCTGAACTCCTAAAAATCAAAGCGCTGGCTTTGTTCGCGCGTGTTTGATCACAGCAATTATTCCAACCTACTCCATCCGCGACGGTTTCGTGTCAGATAAACATTCTGGGTCTCTCTGGATTCGTAACACTATAAGAGCTCGCTTCGCTCGCACGTGTTTAGTCACAATAGCCAACCTATCCTACTCCATCCGCGACGGTTCCGTGTCAGATAAGCATTCTGGGTCTGTTTGAATTCGTAAAATTCTGAAAGCTCGCTTCGCTCGCACGTGTTTAGGCACAATAACTAACCTAACCTACGCTACCTGCGACGGTTCCGTGTCAAATAAGCACTCTGGGTCTCTCCGAATTCCTAAAACTCTAAGCGCTCGCTTCGCTCGCAAGTGTTTTTCACAATAACCAACCTAACCTACTCCATCCGCGACGGTTCCGAGTCAGAGAAGAATTCTGGGTGTGCCTGGACTCTTGAAAATGAAAGCGCTCGCTTCGCTCGCGCGTGTTTGTTCACAATATCTGTCCTAACGTGCTCTATCCGGGATGGTTCCGTATCAGAAAAGTATTTTTAAACCCAGTTTTTATTATAATGGTCTCAAAAGAAGAAAACAAATTTTTAATTCAATCATATCTGTTTATTTATTACTTGACACAATTTCCGGCTCTGGCTCTTCAAACACTCCAAACCATTTTTCAACCCTCCTCTTTACTTATACGTGTCGGTGCCCAAAAAAAAAACGCTGAACTTCGCTTACTCAAACTTCAGTTTCCTTAACTTCGCTCTCCGAAACTTCACTTTCCACGATTTTCATTTCTCAGGACATGGTTTTCCCAAGACCTCGCTTCCCCACGAGACCTCACGTTCCCTTGACGTGACGTAACAGCGTTTTCCATCGACACCGCTTTCCCTTAATACTGGCATTGCTAAACACAAAAACGACTATACGAATTGTGATGAAAGTAGGTATGCCGGTATCTAGAGATCCTACAAATAAGCTACTTATTATTCCGATATTCCTACGAGACTCGGACTTGCGCGGGTGAAACCGCGGGGCGCAGCTAGTAAGTAACTATAGTTCAAATTATATTACGTACCTAAGTCGAAATGCAGTCTACTTTTTAAGTTATGAACTAGGAACGGGTATTGTCTTTATAGGTACAGTCGGTTGCATAATTGCAGCCCCCGATAGAGTTCTAAAATTACTATTATTGGCATGTTTTCATAATTTTTTATTTGATAAATTGATTTTATTTTTATTTTATTTTATTTGGAAAACAAACAGTTATAAATACTCTGCTTACAAAACTAAAAAAGTGACTATGAACCAATTAAATGTTTTCACATACAAAATCACTATATATTCCACAACTAGTCTGGATGAAAAAGAAAAACTATAAATAAATATAAACAGTTAACTGAACTATGAGATTGTACTAAATTGATGAGTTAGTAAACTTTAAACTTCAACTAAAGCAGGTGCCTAGAATCTTGCTAGTGTAGAAAACATTCTTATAACAGCCGTTTTGGAGCTCTACGGTGGGTCTGTAATTATGCAGCCGAACGTACTTTATTATGACTTTATTTTACTTCTTATTTGTTGGTAATGCATTTATATTTCTACTTTCTACTTTTTGTACATTCAAAGGTTGCCTGGAAGAGATTGTTTTAAGCGATGAGGGCGCCTTTTGTAACACTTATAACTTTTGTTTTTTTTACAACACCCGTAATTTAAAGATGGTGTTTTCAATTACAAAAAAACAAAGGTAGTTTACAAATTACAGGTCTCTGTTATACTGAAAATCCAGAGGTAAGTTAATGTAAAATAATCTAAATGCTAAGTTACTAATGCTGTTAAGTAAAACCACAAGCACATACATTTCGGATTAAACGAAACATTAAAATAAACTTTAACTTAGCACTTTTGAGGTTTTTACCTTACTGTGTTACGTTAGAAAAACATTTTGAACAGG
Organism: Idaea straminata; assembly: GCA_951213275.1. NCBI lineage: Eukaryota > Metazoa > Arthropoda > Insecta > Lepidoptera > Geometridae > Idaea > Idaea straminata. The sequence continues at coordinate 8,112,177 of OX577857.1, read as the reverse complement.
TACACAGAAAAATAAAACCTAATCCGAAAGGATTAAGTTTCCTAATTATTCTGAAAAGTATTCCTAATTTAATATTCTTAAATTAAGAACACTGCTTATAAATTCAAAAAAACATTTACTAAAAACAAGAAATTATTCGCTAGCGTATATAGCCAGAGAATTATTTCTCGTTTCAAGAAATATTTTTTACTGTATAAAGGGTACAAAAAACACAAAAGTTTTGAGTTAGGTAAGGACCCGCTAAGCACAGGAAGTATTATGGTGAAGTCATTGCCATCTCTTCTGAAACTTAGGGACATAAAACAACAACTTTTTTATTTAAGGTATAAAGTAATGAGTATAAAGACATCGTAACAGCAGTTTCTATAAAAACAAAATTCTACCAAAATATATCGACCCACTTGGCACAATGGTCACCATGCCGGACTGCCAAACACAGGGTTGCGGGTTCGATTCCCGCCTCAGACATATATTTATGCTTAGATATTTGTCTGTGGTCTGGTTGTTTCTATGTATTATAAGTATATATTTACAAAAGAAAAGTATATAAGTAGTATATCCATTGTCTAGCACCCATGACACAAGTCTAGTTACTTAGCTTGGGGCTAGATGGCGATGTGTGGAATGTGTTGCAATATTTATTTATTTATACAAGGTTATTGGTAACTATATCAGCGCTGTGGAAGTGTGCTGGGCCCATAACCTCTGATAAGTTATACGCTCAAATGACAGACAAGAACTGACTTTATTTTAAACATACATAATTACATTCTCTATGATAGATGGCTCTACAAGTTTGTAAGGTGTGATATTGTCGATACTACATAAAATAACACAAGCGAATGAGGGCCACTTTAGTGCACCTAAACAAACAACTTTTGTTCTACGACTTTTGCCCCGCGGTTTTACCCGCGTAAGTTCCGATCCCGTGGGAATATCGGGATAAAAAGTAGCCTATGTGTTAATCCATGTCTCCAGCTATCTAGATACCGGTCCAGTAGATTTTGCGTGAAGGAGTAACAAACACACACACACACACACACACACACACACGCACACACAAACTTTCACATTTATAATATTAGTAGTATGTAAATTCTAAAATCAGTTGTTATTTTAAACAATGGTCATTCCGACTTAGAACAGTAAATAAAACTTTAAAAATAAGAATAGTTTTAAAGTTAATGACCTCTCCGTGTAAGGAACAGCTGATTTTCAGGTAAACATATCCGCAAATAAAAAAAAAGTTTGAATTTCTAAAAGTCGTGGAACAAAAGTTGATTGTTTAGTTGCACAGAAGTCAACCGCTTGCTAATATAGTTACCAATTACCCTGTATATACGTATAGTAACTATACCGTGTCATCACTCAACACCGACAACCAAATCCTTTTAGACTGGACGAGTAACAAACACGATGGAAAAACTATAAATAAAAATGTATATTTCTGACTGGCTAACTAACTCATATATCAAAGCACAGCTTTTAGATCGCTTGTCCTAGAGACATGAAATTTGGAGGGTTTGTTTTATGTGAAGTGTAGGTTCCACTATGAAAGGGTTTTTTGAATTTCCACCCCTGTACAGATAAAAAGGTTTCCACCCCTATACCGATAAAAATAACTCTCCCTATAGGCGCTAAAGAATAATCTTTAGTTTTTAGTTTTATTTTTTTCTATTAATTATGGCTTCGCACGGCTTGTGCATTTAGCCAGTGTCAAGTTATATTTTGCATCAAATTATGACCCGATTTTATGTTCATGAAAATAATAAGCAGTATTCTTAATTTAAGACTATTTTTTACGGAAACTAAAAAACTACTCTCTTTAGGATTATTCCCACTGTGCCCTAATACCTGCACATTGGAGGACCTGGACCAGCGCTGCTGCAGTTGCAGTGGCTAACTACTGGGCAGGAAAAAATTTACTGGTCGACTCTGACTCGAAAAGAAGAAGAAGAGGATTATTTTTTGCTTCAAGAAACCTTTTTTTCAGTGTAAGCCGCGGACTGAAGCTAGTGTATAAATCTAAATTCGTCCACCTTCATTTGATAGAAAGGCATGGGCGTCACCCTGGACGTAGGACGTGATGCCCGCTTTATTGCTTTCTCGCGAACTGATTGGACAACTCACTTGGCCTAAGGTTGGTAATACAAATACTTGCACTTAACACGACACAGCAGATGAGCTTAGATATACGTGACTTCGATGTTTAGTTTAATGGTAAAAGCAGATTAAAAACTTTCACAGATTACGGTCGACCGATAGTAAGTAATATAAAGTGGTCAAACAAAGCGACCAAACGAATACAAGAAATATAATATTACAAAAAGTTATTATTCCAAACACCTACTACTAGCTAATTATTACTTAATTATATTATAATCAATTCACAAACCTTCCACCATCTTGGCAAGAAGAGAATTGCCAAGATTAGGTAAAACAGACAGCAAAACCGTCAATAAAGATTTTAAAAGGATTAAGGATTTACTCAGCATTTTAAGATTTTGTTACAGTTGGAACTTTATTAGGTGGCGAGTTGTCGACGAACAGAAAAGTATGAGAGTTAGTTGTGGGGCTAACTGATATCGGAAGAAATAGAAACAAATCTCGCTTACAACCCGTAAAACTACTTACGTTTATTTATAGTTGTAGTAGGGGTCTGCGGTTTTACCCACATAAGTCCCGTTTCCATAGGAATATGGGGGTGAAAAGTAGCCTATGTTATTCCCAAAGATTCAATGTATCTTTATACCAAGTTTCATCAAAATAGGTCTAGTGGTTTCGGAGCTACCAAAAGAAAATATGTCCTTGTTATAAATTATTAGCAATTTTCAATTTATTTATTGTTTGTCACAGGTAATAGGTTCTTAAAAAATAGCATATAATAGTTCCGTTGTAACAATACCACTAGGTGTACAATAATATTTAGTACTAGCAGCGCTCCGCGGTTTCACCCCCGTAACTCTTGATCCCGTGGGAATTTCGGGATAAAAAGTAGCCTATAGCCTTCCTCGATAAATGGACTATCCAACACAAAATATTTTTTTCAATTCGAACCAGTAGTTCCTGAGATTAGCGCGTTCAAACAAACAAAGATTAAGCCATATTTTAGATTTCCAATAATATACACAAAATACACATGTCATTTGAATTAACACAGCAAATAAAAATAATGTTAAGTAATAATATTAATGTCAATGAGATAATGAAATGATTAATATAATGTCAAATTACAAAGCAGAGACGACTTGTCTACGATTCAATTGAAATCTCAAATTCTTACATAATATCATAATTACTCTCAATGAAGGACTATTCGTTTTAACAATTTATTTTATTGATTAAGGCTTAAGTATTTTTATTTTTATACTTGGAAGTATCCAACTTGGAGGTGGTTCTGTTTATCTTCGTTTAACACATTTGTACTTTTGTTTTAAAATAGATACTTAACTGTAAAGTTCTGCGTTATTTTGTGATGATGAAAATTTTCTTTCCATGTTTTACATGTCGCACCTCCGCTCAAATAGTGTCATAACTCAAAAAAGAAAACTGTCCAGAAAAGGGTGTCTAAAGTAATAGTCTAACTGTTTTTCCGGTGTCTAGTCTAAATTTGAAAACTAATGGAATTAGCAAAATTAACTTTTCAGTAGATTTGAATGATTATTTATATGCTTTATGAAATAGTGTATTAGGTTTCCTGAAAATATGAAATAAATAATATTGTTTTTGAGTTATGACACTATTTGAGCGGAGGTGCGATGTAATGTCCCAGTTTTCTCGGTAGCTGAGCTTCATAAGCAAATAAAGAGTTTTCACGTACAAGCCGTTCTTTCGTAAGGCACGTACTCGGCTTGATGCCTACTTTATTGCCAGCAAGGGTCCTCGTGGAAGCTTGCATCACATTGCACTTTACATTCTTCCTTTTAATTTGTAGATTCCAATAAAAAACGAACGACTATTCCTCTGGTTTCAGCTGCATTAAAAGAGCTCGAGACGGTAAGAATTAAAACCATAGGTTACGTACCAACTAACTAGATAGGTGCCTATATGATTTAAGATCTTGTAATTTTTATTCGGGTCAGGGTTCAGGCAAAAAGGTGTTTTAAAAACAGTCACCGTCTGCGGTTTTATCATATCGGTAAATATGATCCTTGATATACCTTCTACAAAGTTGAACCCACAAAAGTTGTCAAGATTCAGAGATATGTCCTAAAAACCATATTTTTTGACCTTTGGATCTATAAGATCATGAGAAAACACAAAATTAAATTAATTAACAAAACTAAAAATAAAAACTATATAAATATCATACTTTAAAAAAAATTAATTAATTAACTTTGGATCTTGACTAACAAAACAGTCACTTTAATAAGAGCTTCCTAACTAAAAAAAGCCTTCATGAGCCATCTTAAACGCTTTTTGCAGCAAAATGCCTTAGGGTGAAAGGGTACCGGCGCTCTCTCTATACAAACTTAGTCAACTGTTTCCTCCCTGGATAATGACACTAGCACAAATATTTTTATGCCATAGAACCTATAACTGGGGCATGGTCATGGCAGTTATAAGTTTTATGCTGCATTCCTCTTAAACGCATAATATCTGATTTGTAAATTACCTTAATCGCGTTATCTTTTAGTAGCAAAAACCTGAAATGCATTGTCTGCTTTAACGCCAGCTTTTTTTTTTCTATTAATTATGGCTTCGCACGGCTTGTGCATTTAGCCAGTGTCAAGTTATATTTTGCATCAAATTATGACCCGATTTTTCATAAATCGGGCCTATAGTCTAACGCCAGCTTTGTTACCTGTCTTAATGACAGTATGCCTAAAATGCAAAAAATAAATAAATTGTATGTTGTGTATTTTAAATTAACTTCAGCAATGAACTTCCTTTCATTTCATTTTCCTTATTTAAATTCAATATTCACATCATCTGCGAATGTAGGATATATTACAAATAATAACACAATAACGTTCGCTTTCAACAATGAATTCGGCGAGACTTGATCGTGGGTTGGTAACGTTGGTTACTATCATAGCGTAGTCTCATTGTATCCAAGGACAGCATTGTCTTCGAAACGTTTACCATTTCAAATAGGTAATGCGTTGGTGACGTCTTTTCACTAGGGATATATCAGTTGACAGCTAGATCGTCTCAATCAATTTCAATGATATGCAATAGACTGGAGCCTTTAGACGCATCCTACTAATATTATAAATGTGAAAGTTTGTATGTGCGTGTGTGTGTATGTGTGTGTTTGTTACTCCTTCACGCAAAAACTACTGAACCGATTGCAATGAAACTCTGTATCTAGATAGCTGGAGACCTAGATTAACACATAGGCTACTTTTTATCCCGATATTTCCACGGGATCGGGACTTATGCGGGTGAAACCGCGGGGCGCAGCTAGTAACACCATATACGCGAAACGTTAACTAAAGATTTTTTTGTGTTTTGCAATATATTAATAACTAGCTTTTGCACGCGACTTCGTCCGCGTAGAAGTCGAAAATGGACCAATGAATCAAGTTGTCCCATACAAACTTTGCTCCCCTTTTTCATCCATTAGGAGTAGAATTTCGGAACATCTTTTCTTATCGGATGCCTACGTCAAACAAGGAACACACCCTCCAAGTTTCAGGTCTCTACGATCAGCGGTTTATCCTGTGCGTTAATCCGTCAGTCAGTCAGTCAGTCGTTCAGGAGAAAGCATTTTATATGTATACATAGGCTGCACTAAAAGTATCGGGAATGGAATATTTCCACTGTTCCTGTCATATTTAAATCTTTTTAATTGAAAACTCCTTGGTTTTAAAAATCGAATACCATTTATTTATTTAAAAAAAGAATCTCGGTCTTTTCACAAGGTTTTGTCAAACTTGTTTAGTCGTTGAGAAAATGGAATTGACTCGAGAAAATTCAAGAGCGATGATTTATTATGACTTTCGAAGTGGTTTATCACAAAAACAGTGTGTTGACCGGATGATTTCTGCATTTGGTGATGAAGCCCCATCCAAAACCACAATTTATCGCTGGTTTGCTGAATTTCAAGGTGGACGTGTCAAGCTCAGTGATGATCCCCGTCAAGGTCGTCCAAAAACTGCACTCACCCAAGAAAACGTTGATGCTGTGCGTAAGCTGATTGAGGAAGATCGACATGTAACATACCGCGAAATTCAGGCAACTTTAGACATTGGCATGAGTCAAATACAAATAATCTTGCGTGAACAATTAGGTGTAAAAAAGTTGTTTTCCCGATGGATACCGCATTCGCTCTGTGAAGAGCAAAAAGTGGCTCGCGTTACTTGGTGCGTCAGAACTCTCGAAAGATTACGAACCCGAAACAAAAAACCAGTCACGAGTTTGAGTGTTCGAAAATGAGTTAAAGCCAACAAAAATTGTTCGTTCACGGAGTGTTGCAAAAAAAATGGTGGCCACGTTTGTCTCCAAAACCGGCCATGTTGTGACTATTCCTCTTGAGGGACAAAGAACGGTTAATGCAGAATGGTATGCTAGCATTTGTTTGCCACAGGTCGTTTCTGAACTCCGTAAAGAGAACTGCAGCCGCCGCTCATCTCCATCACGACAATGCTAGTTCTCACACCGCGAACAGAACAAAAGAGTTTTTAGAGCAAGAAAACATAGAATTATTAGACCATCCGCCGTACAGCCCCGACCTAAGCCCTAATGATTTCTATACTTTCCCTAAAATAAAGAATAAATTGCGTGGTCAGAGATTTTCATCACCTGAAGAAGCTGTGGACGCCTACAAAACGGCCATTTTGGAGACCCCAACTTCCGAATGGAATGGTTGCTTTAATGATTGGTTCCATCGTATGGAAAAATGTGTCAAATTTCGCGGAGAATACTTCGAAAAGCAATAAATACATTTTTAAATAGTAATGTTGTGTCACTTCCTTGATTCCCGAAATTTTCAGTGCCGCCCTCGTAGTATAGATTAATAATAATTACGTAAAATATCAACAAAATTCCTCAAACGCAAAAAACGACCTTGTAATTTTTTGAACCACTAAAGTAGAAAAGAAAACACCACCTTATAAATTCTAAATCGGATTCCCTAGTCCACGGAAAACAAAAAACAAAAGACGATCGAAAAAAAAAACAAAAGACGATCGAAAACATAAACAAAACACGACGGAGAGTACGCCCGTTTAGGTTTCGAAGAAGAAAATGTACGACTACACAGAAAAAAAAGGTTTCTTGGAAATAATCCTCTCTTTAAAGACGTTAGAAAATATTTTTTGTTTTTAGTAAATTTGCTTGAAAATTTTAAGCATTCTTTCAATTCTTAATCTAAGAATATTACTTTAATGCTTGTACTTTTTTTACTAAAACATCAAATTGTTCTCTATCGTCTTTATAAAGAGTATTATTTCTTGCTTAAAGAAACATTTTTGTGTACTGCTGCCTACCTAGCTATCTACATCTATAATCCAGTTATTATTTACAAGACCGTGGAAGCCTGAGAAATGATGAAGTAGAGATAAAAAATCGTTATGAAATAAGCAATAACGTTTCAAGGAGCTAATATTGCTAGAAAGCGAACTAATCGTTAGACACTAAAGCTTATAAAACTCGATATCCAATTAAATTCAATTTTTAACGTTCTACAGATCACATTCTATGGAGCAGTGTTTTTCAACCTGTGGGTCGCAAAACCTCACACAGGGATCGCGGGTAAACAAAAAAGTAAAGTATTTGTTATGTAGGTCTTATACTACAATAAACAACTACGATTTCAATGAGATGACTGTGCTTGTTTATTTTTAACAGTTAATTGAAACGTGGTTTTATTTTAGAGACGTTAATGTTCCAGAAAACATCAATATTTTGGGAATGAATCACCATTTTGAGCATGCCGTCAGATGATGTCCTTATTTTTTCGATCGAAAAGTATAGGCCTTCTCAATATAGAGAAAATTAAATACAAAGTCTTTGAAAGAATGACGTAGTTTCATTAACCCCCTGGGGGGTTGCTAGATTTTTTTTAACTTGTAAAGGTGGCAATTTTCAATAAGGTTGGAAAACACTGGAGGATCAGCTCGAATCGAAAGATATGTCCGCGTTAATTGTATTTAGTACTGAGTGCTTTACTTCCATTGGAATTAAATTAGATGAGGCGGAAAATAATTCACCTTTGTTTTTCTGGAACGCATTGTGTTGAAAATTCGAGATGATCAAGAATTTGACTTATAGAATTTTCTTTTGAAAATTTTTAAGCGCTTACTTATTATATTCCAACTACTTTTTGCCCGCGACTTCGTCCGCGTAAATGTCGAAAATGTACCAAGGAATCACGAAGTTCCATACAAACTTTGACCCCCTTATGGAGAATTTTGGAAAATCCTTTCTTATCGGATGCCTACGCCATACAAAAAACACACATTCCAAGTTTCAGGCCATAAGCAGCGGTTTAGGCTGTGCGTTGATCCGTCAGTCAGTCAGGAGAAAGAATTTATACCCATGTATAGATTTTAACCTACTTCAAAAAAGGTGGAGATCTTCAAGTCGGTTTTTTTTAGCTGGCAGTTTAAATTCAACCCTACAATTATTGCAGGGATAGGTAGGCAGGTATTTTGCGTACAGCGTAATTGGTATATTATTCGACAACCTCTATGGTGCGCCTTGCGAAACCCACTTGCGACGCAGAAGGTTGTGGGTTCAATTCCCACCTCAAACAAATATTTATGTACAGATACTTGTTATAATATTAAGTCTAGCAGCTTTCCGCGGTTTCACCCTCGTACCTCCCGATCCTGTGGCAATATCGGGTAGTTTCGGAGGCAATGTTCACAAAAGAAAAGTATATAAGATAGACAGATAGATTTTAAGAATATTGCATTTAAAATTAATTGTTTCTCATTGAAATTTATTACAAAACAAGAAATGTTTCTCTAGCGTGTCTAGGAAGAGGTTTATTTCTTGCTTGAAGAAATCTTTTTGTGTATAGCATATTTCAAATGAATCAATGTGTACCAAGTTCCATCAAAATCCGTCCAGTAGTTTCGGAGGCTATGTTTACATAAGAAAAGTATATAAGATAGACAGATAGATTTTAAGAATATTGCTTTTAAAATTTATTGTTTCTCATTGAAATTTATTACAAAACAAGAAATTTTTCTCTAGCGTGTATAGGGAGAGGCTTATTTCTCGCTTGAAGAAATCTTTTTGTGTATAGCATATTTCAAATGAATCAATTTGACAAATCCAAAGAACTGGCGATGGCGCTATAATAAAGTAAAATTCTAATATTTCTATTATAATCTAATGAGTCTTTATACTAATCATAATTAAATACCACATTGATGTGTAATAACAATTCATAAGTAATTTTGTTTTATAGAAAATCATTATTTTTGACATGGGTGTAATAAATTGTATATGATTAATTTAAATATTAATTCTGACCAAACATTTTAATTTAATTTTATTATTTATATAGAGTTTGAGTTTTAATAATTTTAATATTGACAAACTGTTATTAGACATGCACATAGTAATTTACTCATTTTTTAAAATGATTTTTAATATTGTTTCGTTTAAGAATTTTAAAAACATTTTTATTATTTATGTTCGTAACCTTAATTAAGTCATTTTAATTGTGACATCATTCAGTTACTTACATACTTAGTTAAATTTTCAATTCGATTAATTTCAAAAAATGTTTAAGACTTATAATATTTTGTACACCAGACAGAAGACTGGTAGAATGTAAGGACGCACTAACCAATTATACTAACACCAATTGTAAACTGCATTCTGGACAAAATAAAGATTCTGATTCTGATTCTGATTCTGATTCTAATGTGTACCAAGGTCATCAAAATCCGTCCAGTAATTTCGGAGGCTATGTTTACATAAGAAAAGTATATAAGATAGACAGATAGATTTTAAGTGTATTGCTTTTAAATTAACTGTTTCTCATTGAAATTTATTACAAAACAAGAAATGTTTATCTAGCATGTATGTATAGGGAGGGGCTTATTTCTTGCTTGAAGAAATCTTTTTGTGTGTAGCAAATTTCACTCCTAATGAATCAATGTATACCAAGTTCCATCAAAATCGGTCCAGTAGTTTCGAAGGCTATGTTTACAAAAGAAAAGTATAAAAGTATTATATCCGTTGGTCACTTTAAATAACACAAGCCGAGTTGCTTAGCTTTAGGGTATAGAATCGGGAAATCCCGGTACTGAAAATCCCGGGATTTCCTGGTACTTTTGATCAGCAAAAGAACCGGTAATTAAAAATCTAAGAGCCGGGATTTTCGGGAAAACTATATTTCGTGAAAATTCCGTGAATACATAATTAAGATAGCTAAAATAATAAAACATTTTTATTATTATAAATTACACTATATTTCTACTAACTAATGATTTTTTAATTTTTATGTAGTGCATGGCATGCACTGGGTTATGTAAAAATATTTTTGACGTGATAACGTTTTATAAATTGGTGAACACCTGCACTCTCAAAAAAGTGTGACATCATGTGTCATGTTCCGGGAACGCGTCATGTTATTGACACGGTAACCATAGCAGTATTATCGCTGCTATGGTTACCATCAATGTTTTGTTATGACGTTATCACGTAAAATTATCGTCCGTAAACAGACTTTACAGACAACCATTTTTTAAGGTAAAATGCGTCTTCAAAAGCTTTTGAAAAGACTGCGACGGGACTCGAACTCGCATCCCTTGAATACTGTTTACCGCTCACAAGTTTTTGTGACTTCCATCAATTTATTATCACGTTAAAAATGTTTGATGCTAAATATAGCATCTTACGAAGCTTTATACGAAATTCCGAAGAAAATCCCGGGAAATCCCGGGCAAAGGTTGGGCCCAATATCCCGGTTCTTAAAAAAGTCTTCGGTTCTCGATACCTTACTTAGCTTAGGGCTAGATGACGCTGTGCAAAGTATCCTACAATATTTATTTATTAGTAATTATTACTTGAGTTCTATTTTTGTTTATACCTAGGTAATGCTCTTACAGCTCTCATTAATATGAAGAATATGAAGATTCCTTTTGCGACTTTTCTTTTAGATATTCGATCTCGTTAAGAATGTTTCGAAACTTGTTATTATTTAGTAAATAAATTCTTACATGAAATAGATCAAATGAGATATTTCTAAGTACAGACAAAGCCGGACAAATCTTCTTTAATTAAAGTAAGGATGGAAAATAAAATAAGTATCTACTGAATAAATACATTAAGTACTTGGTTTCATCACGATGTTTTCCTTACGGCGAAGGAAAACATCGTGATGAAACCCGCGGCTTAATTGGCTCCAGAACTATTGACAAGTTCTCTCCTATGGAAATGGTCGACTAAGCTGAGAGGGTAGTCGGTGGTGGGCAAGCCTACTCCATCCTCACGCAAAAAGGACCCAATTAAAAAGGGTCTAATGGCGGAAAACAGCCTGTTTACAAGTACAAGTTAATTACCTGCTTCTATTGTTATTTTTAAGTCGGGAAGGCATCAATATCTATTACTGAGGAGGCTCACAGCTAAGCGAAGTTTTTTCATGAGCCCCTCCATGGTTCGGAAGGCACGTTAAGCTGTGCCCCGGTTGCTACCTCTAGTAGCAGTCGTTAGGTCAAGTAAGAGGCCTTAGGGCGATCTGAAAACTCTAACAATAGACGAGCAACACCATTATACTAGAAGAAGAAGAAGAAGAAGAACTGGGGAACAATTTGTCCGTCCTATGTATCTCATTATAGTTAAGGTACTCATTATAGTCAGCTTAGTCGACTATGTCCAGAGGAGAGAACTTGTCAATACTTCTGGAGCCAACTAAGCCGCGGGTTTCATCACGATGTTTTCCTTCACCGTAAGAGCAATGTCAATTGCCGCACATACATTTTTCTTAAGAAAAATACATTGGTGCACGGCCGGGCGGGATTCGAACCCACGACCTTCAGAATGAAAGTAGGTAATTAAAAGTTATTTACTAATACGGCAGGTTCGCGTGCAGTATTCGAACTAATAAGGCTTCAAGTTGAATTCAGCGAACATAAACATGTGCTTGTTTTCCTTTGTAAGTAGGTATCCATTCTATGTGCTCTAGACAAACAAACAATACACGTTGAAAACTTAATCTTCGTTAACGTCCCTTGTCCTGTAACTTTATTAACGGCTACCAATTTACTGTTTAGTTGATAGGAATTTACTTATGTGATGTCGATATCTATATACCTATAGGTAGGTAGGTAATAGTATTATCACATCCTAACTTATTTTTTAAGACGCTTGAAAGTGATTTATGCTCTGCATGACTCCTATTGAATACGATTTTTAAGTTTGTATTTATAAACAGGAATTATTATTTTTATATTTGTAACAAATAGGCTTCGAAACTACTGGACTGATTTTGATAAAATTTGGTATACTTGATATTCCCACGGGGTTTAGGGGTTACGCGGGTGAAACCGCGGAGCGCTGCTGGAAATAGTATAAGTAAAAATAAAAGATAGTTTTTAAAGGCCGATCCGCCCAGCACAGTGCCGGCACAGTTCTAACACGTGCCGTGCCGTAACGTATCCATCAGTGTCAGTGAATAGTTTTTTTTCTATTAATTACGGCTTGTGCATTTAGCCAGTGTCAAGTTATATTTTGCATCAAATTATGACCCGATTTTTTATAAATCGGGCCCAAAGTGTTTCAAAACAGTCAAAGTCGTCATAGTCCGTCAAGTCAGGGGCTATAGTAAAGCGGTGGCAAGTTTACCATAACCTTAATAGGAGATTTGGAGGCAACGAGAAAACTTCATGTTTGACACTGATTTTTACTTTCACTACACTTGTGCACTTTCACAAAACTAAATTGAATAACATTCCACAAGAATTATACAATTCAACTCGGGTTACAACTAAGTTTCATGAAAATAAAACTGCTGCACGACATGTTGTTAACTCGTTCCCGCCAAAACCCGTTGCATACTTTTTGTATTAGGCTATCCGTATTCGTCAGTGACAGTGACGTTCAGTGATATCAGTGATGCACTGTCACTGACGAATACGGATAGCCTAATACAAAAAGTATGCGACAATATCATTTTTCACTGACACTGCTGGATACGTGACGGAACGGCACGTGTCGGCACTATGCCGTTACTGTTGTGTGCGGATCGACCTTAAAGGGTCACTTTTTTCTTTTTTATACAGGATATCCCGTAATGAGTTAATAGTCCTGTACAAGCTTTAGTTTGACCGACTGCATAAATAAAAAGTACCTATTGAGTGGCAAGAATGTTAGTTCTTCTTTGGCAACTGGTTGTGAATCTCAGTTGCCAATGTGGGCCGGAGGGTGATTACCTATCTATCGTTAGGTTAATTTTACAAAAATAACCACAACCAACAAAAAGGCAGGTAAGCTGATTTTCCACGTTTTTAACTACATCGCGAAAAAAGAAAGATTTTTATTGAAAAAGATCTCCTTAAAGAAGATTTACGCAATTAAAAAAGGGAAAGGAGGGCGAGGCAAAAAATGTTTATTTTGCCTTTTTGAATAAACTCCCTGAATTAGAATTCGTTAAGGCACATTCCTATAGTTCTTTACGTGAATTGAAAAAGTGTAATAATTCAGTGATAAATTATATTATTTAATTAGATAGATAAGTATATATTTTTATAGGTTTTTTAGTGATGTAGGTAGGTATTCAGTTTGTATAAAAATCTATTTCTAACATAAATAAATTGATGTGATCAACATTACACTAAAAGTGTAAAATAAGAAAATCATATAATCATTTTTTATTCTTTTTGTACATGAGTTTTTAGTCTCTACGAACCAGCGGCATGTATATTTAATAAATTATTTAAAAAAAAAAAAATGGTTAATTTACTCAATTCGCCTCCGTTTTGGGTGTCGCGACTAGTCAACACATTTATCTAGATATTTGAAGTAGGTATAGGTATTAAGTTTGATTCATGTTCAATCAGTTAGCTCCTCTGTGAGTAACCAGACGACACGGGTGGCGGGTGGGTGGTGGCGTCGGAACGTGGAACGCATATTGTTGAATATTGTCAATGTCAACGCCAACCGCCACTGCGTCAGCTGTCAAAAATGGATGTGACGCCATCTGTCACACTTACTTAAATTGTAACACAATTACGTTGAGATTCTACTCCTGCGCACATCATCAGTAAAAATTAATAGAATCAAGAAATTATATGTACTTATAAACTACCAAGAGGTTTTAATTCAGCAACCTTAGCTCGATACTAGACAGTTTTCGAGCCGGATCCCAGTTGACCAAGAAAACTGGGATTAACGACAGATCGAGCAACGGTTACGGAACGAAGCACCACGTAGACAAATCGCCGCCAAAGGAGATTTGCACAAGTCACCGCCAAAGGAGAAGTCCACAACCGTGAGTCCGTTCCAATCATTACAAATTGCGCAGGATATTCTTTCACATTTATTCAAATTTATCTCAAATCACTTCTATACATACCTACCTACTTCATTCAAATAATTAAAGTTTAAAATCACACGTCGTTAATATTCAAGACCCTTCTGCTGCTTTCATTCATCTATTCTAATTTGCCTACAGTTTTATCACTGCACTTCTTTCTCGATTGCTATAAAACGTAAACAACTTCGTCGATATAATAAGTATTCGTCAATTTATTCAATCTCAAACAACTTAACTTCAGTGTGCTAGTATTTTTAGTTGTTAAAATCGGCATTTCTACTCGTTCTTCACCCCCTTGTCATTTAAGTGTGCATACAATTTGCTGTTTTTTTGCTTTTTCGCAAATTCCAGGAGGTCAAAGTCCAACAACGACCGTCCGCCGGCTGAGTTGAACGTGACGTCATCGCTCGCTTGCCGCGTCGTACGGGACCGATCAGCTGATCGGTGTCGCTTGACATTCGAGCTTTGCGCGGTTTATTCGAACTTCTGCTGAGCTTCTTTGCACTATTTTCATAATTTAAGTATACTTTCATTTTCATTTTCACACCATTATAAAAAAAACACTAAATTACTTCCATTTTCAGCTAATTTCGCACAATCATGGACCTCAAAACCTTAAAAAAGAATCGAAGTTCATATAAAGCAAAACTCACTATATTTAAATCATACCTTCAGCCACTTTTGCTTTGCAAGGAACTAAATAACTTGCAACAATGCGAGTTATCAAGTAGATTAAACAAAATACAAGACATGTACAACGATTTTGATAACACACAAACTGAAATAGAAAATTTATCCGAAATTTCAGATGGCGAATACACAGAAAGGGAGACATTCGAGAATACATACTTCGGGTTGGTGGCTGCTGCTCAGGACATGCTGAGTAGAGGCCAGGAACCTGCGGTTGCGCACGGCAATCAGGTGACGGGTTCTAGTAGTGTATCAGGCCTCGCAGGTGGGACAAATATTAAGCTTCCTATCATTAATTTACCTACCTTTTCTGGACGCTATCAGGATTGGTTAGAGTACCACGACACATTTAGCTCACTCATACACAAAAACACTACTATTCCGACAATAACTAAATTTCATTATTTGCGTGCTTCTCTTAAGGAAGGCGCGTTGTTAGTCATACAGTCACTTGATTTCTCCGAGGACAATTATGAAATTGCTTGGAGTTTGCTGTGCGATAGATACAATAACAATCGACTCTTAGTAAACAAACATGTTAAGGCTTTATTCAATATTGAACCTATTCAACGAGA
This sequence comes from Idaea straminata, assembly GCA_951213275.1. Lineage (NCBI taxonomy): Eukaryota > Metazoa > Arthropoda > Insecta > Lepidoptera > Geometridae > Idaea > Idaea straminata. The sequence goes on along the minus strand of OX577857.1, from coordinate 8,096,472 downwards.
GACCTCTAGTTCGTTGAGAAATGTCATTGACACTGTAAATAAAAATCTTCGGGCTTTGAAAAAACTCAAACTACCTACTGAACATTGGGACACACTCATTATCGAACTAGTTTCAAGCAAACTCGATCCAAATTCAAGTCGTGAGTGGGAGCAAGAACGTAACCACATAAAGGAACTCCCATCATTAGAGAATTTTAATTCCTTTTTGAAGAATCGAGCCGATTTGCTTGAAACTATAGAGGAAAAATACAAACCTCGCAGACACAGCGACATAACACATCTACGCCCAAGAACATTCATTGCTAATCACTCTTTCACAAAACAACCTTTACGAAACGAGAAACCCACAAAAACAGAATGTCCTATATGTAAACATCCACATCCCATCTACTCATGCTTTAAATTCAAGTCATTACCTATAGAACAACGAATTGAGAAGATAAAACAATTACACTTGTGTACCAATTGTTTGCGAAAAGGTCATGATGAGCAGCAGTGTAAATTAGGTCCTTGTAAAATCTGCTTACAAAAACACAACACTATGCTACACATTAATTCAAATACTACTGAACCGCAATCTAGCTCTTCACGAGACTGTGTAGTACTACCAACGCTGCATGACGGTGCTCAGTCATCTTCTATACAAAATAATGTCACTTTATCATCCATTCATCAAGGTCAAGTTCTATTGTCTACAACTATGATCAACATTTCAGATCATAAGGGTCAGCTCCATAGTGTCAGAGCGCTCTTGGACAATGGAAGTACCTCTAGCTTCATTACTCAAGGTTTACAAGTACAATTAGGTATTCCAAGCTACTCTACTACTATCTCAGTTCAAGGATTGAACGGTCAATTCTCACAAATTACTCAAAGATGTGACATTTCCTTATCTTCATTAACGAACAGTGGTTATAGTGCAGACGTCAATTGTCTCATTGTACCACATATTACACAGGTTATACCATCAACACGAATCAATTGCAATCCATTCAAAATCCCCGCGAATTTACAACTCGCGGATCCAACATTCAATGTACCGTCAGAGGTGCAACTCCTACTAGGTGCCGACCTGTTCTGGGAGGTACTCACACACAACACGATGTCATTGGGCAAAGGTAATCCGACACTAGTTGAAACAAGGCTAGGTTGGCTCGTTACCGGCTCACTTCATGTTCCACATACACAACAACAGACCTATAGCAATACAGTCCACAATCATTTTACACAAACCACAGATCTCGATGAAAAACTTAACAAATTCTTCGAATTAGAATCCGTTTCCACCGCTCAACAAGTCCATACTAAAGGTGAGAGTGAGTGTGAAAGGATTTTCACACAAACAACTGTTCGTCAACAAGACGGCAGGTTCGTGGTTCACATACCACTCAAGGAATCGCCACATACATTAGGCGATTCAGAGCAACAAGCTCTCACTCGTTTCTATTCACTAGAACGTAAATTCAAACGTAACCATACATTTAAAACACTATACACCGATTTTATGAACGAATACATAGCTCTTGGTCACATGACAGAAACTACAGATACTCATCAAAACGAGGTATCATATTTTTTGCCCCACCATGGCGTCTTGCGGGAAAACAGCCTCAGTACAAAGCTGAGGACCGTCTTTGACGCATCAGCCGTTACAAGTTCAGGCAAATCACTAAATAACATTCAACACATAGGTCCATATCTGCAAGACGACATAATAAGCATTTTGATCAGGTTTCGACAGCATAAGATAGTAGTAACAGCTGATATCGAGAAAATGTATCGCCAGACTTTAGTTGCGCAACAATTTAGAAGCCTTCAGCAAATATTTTGGCGGTCCGATCCTGATCAACCTCTCAAAAAATACAAACTTAACACTGTCACTTATGGTACCGCTTCAGCGCCCTACCTAGCTACAAGATGTCTCATACAGTTAGGTCGTGACAGCACAGACGAACAAGTAAAACAGACAATTCTTTCAGATATGTACGTCGACGACCTGGTAACTGGGAATAACCTAGAATCGCAGCTTATTTCCACATGCAAGGGTGTAATTCACATGTTGGAAGGCGCTCATTTTCACCTTAGAAAGTGGCGGTCAAACACACCATCAATACTAACAAAAATTGTCGGTGAAAATAGTAACGAAGAATTACTCAGCTTAAGTAAAGACAAATATGCAAAAACACTAGGTCTATTGTGGGCCTGCAAATCAGACGAGTTGCTATTTTCATCAACAAACATAGACACTCAAACTCATTCAAACAAACGCACCATCTTATCCACTATCGCTCAAGTCTTTGACCCACTAGGTTTGATTAATCCCTGTATGCTGCAGGCAAAACTCATTTTACAGACCCTCTGGGCAAAGAACATTTCATGGGACGAAGAGCTACCTCCAGAAATCCTATCACAATGGCAACAATTCATGGTTAACTTACCAAATTTAACAAAAATTCAAATTCCAAGACATGTTTTACTCGACGATTATATTAAGGTAGAGATACATTCATTTAGTGATGCCTCGATCAAGTCCTATTCTGGATGTGTCTATCTAAGATCCTTGTCTAGCAGTGGAATTGTCAAAGTTCACTTAGTCTTATCAAAAAGCAGGGTAGCACCACTCAAGCAAAAACTGACTATACCTAGGTTGGAGCTATGTGGAGCTTTATTAGCCACACAATTAGCTGATAAGGTAAAGAAGTCATTACGTGTCAATATAAATTCACAATTTTTCTATAGCGACTCTACGATCGTTCTTAGTTGGATAAAATCTTGTAAATACAATTTAAGGCAATTTGTGTATAATAGAGTCAAAGATATTTTGAAAACTTCTGAACCTTCGTCATGGAACTATGTTCCCACAGACTTGAACCCGGCAGACATCGGTTCCCGAGGTCTTAATGCTGCACAACTTCAGGCTTCACTCTTGTGGTGGGAAGGTCCACGCTTTTTACATGACGCTGAAATTAAGTTACCCACACAACCACACCTCATTCACACTCAAAGCTTATCTGAAACCAAGGTTCAATGTCATATACAATCAAGCGAGTTACAAAGGTTTGATTTCATAAACAAATACTCTTCGTACAGCAAACTTCAGCGCATAGTTGCATACATCAAACGTTTCATACATAACTGTCGAAACTCAAGCAACAAATTAGTAGGTAAATTAACATTCCCTGAACTACATTCTAGCACATTAACACTTTGCAGGTTGGTTCAAAGGGATATTTTTTATAAACAATACTCAATATTAATAAACAAATCTACATTACCGTCTAAGGATAAAATATTAAAACTCAATCCATTCATTGACTCGTCCAATGAGTTAATTCGTGTCGGAGGCAGGCTAGCAAATTCTAATTACAACTACGACATAAAGTATCCTATTCTACTGCACGCCTCTCACAAGATCACACAGTTATTAGTGGAATACTATCACAAATATTTGTTACATGCTGGACCTCAATTGGTACTATCTATATTACGTCACAAATTTTGGATTGTGAATGGTCGCAACTTAGTTAGGAAGGTGACTCATAACTGCATACAATGTTGCAGGTTTGCAGGTAAACCTATCAACCCATCATGGGAAATTTGCCTCAAGCGAGATTAGAAGCAGAGTTCCCATTCACAAACACCGCGATTGACTATTGCGGACCAATACTGATAGCAGATAGAAAGAGTAGAGGCTGTAGACTTCAAAAAGCTTATATTTGCGTGTTTGTATGTCTAGCTATTAAGGCAGTACACATAGAGCTTGTCACCGAATTGTCGTCGCATTCTTTCATGTCAGCCCTCAATAGATTCATTGCTCGCAGAGGCAAACCTACGAATATTTATTCCGACAACGGGACAAATTTCGTGGGTGCCTGCAACGAAATTAACAGATTTATTAAATCAACTTGTAATGACGTAATATCATATTCATCTGAAAATGGAATTAATTTTAAATTCAGTCCAGCCTATAGTCCCCATTTTAATGGCTTAGCAGAAGCGTCTGTCAAATCTATCAAGTTTCATTTAAAGAGAGTTTTAGGTATGGCACACTTGAATTACGAGGAAATGAATACGGTTTTAGTGCAGATTGAAAGCATCCTAAATTCTAGACCACTTACTCCTCTCTCATCAGATCCTTCAGATCTCATCCCTTTAACTCCTGCGCATTTTTTGATTGGACGTGTTCTTACAACGTTGCCTTCTCCCCAGGTACCTGACAATGTGCCACTCACAAACTTCAATAGATTCACGAGAATCCAAGCACTGAGAGATCATTTCTGGAAACGTTTTTACAGAGAGTACGTTTCAGAATTACAGACTAGGAGCAAGTGGCACACAACTAAGGGACAACCATGTCCAGGCGATATGGTCGTAATCAAGGACGACCGTCTACCACCCAACCGATGGCTTCTAGGACGAGTCACCGCAGTACATCCAGGCACCGACGACGTGAACCGCGTCGCAGACATCAGAACCACGAGTGGAACCCTGAGACGAGCATTCAATCGTCTCTGCCCACTACCTACGTTGGAACTCACTGTTCCAAGGCCGGGAACCTGTTGAATATTGTCAATGTCAACGCCAACCGCCACTGCGTCAGCTGTCAAAAATGGATGTGACGCCATCTGTCACACTTACTTAAATTGTAACACAATTACGTTGAGATTCTACTCCTGCGCACATCATCAGTAAAAATTAATAGAATCAAGAAATTATATGTACTTATAAACTACCAAGAGGTTTTAATTCAGCAACCTTAGCTCGATACTAGACACATATATTTAACTGAATTCAGGTACTTTCAAATTGATTCATTCAGTCGATGAAAATTTCAGTGGACTTGAGATGATGTCGAACTAATGGCACGCAAAAATTTAAATGTAACGATACTCGCCACTGTAGAAAATATTTTTCCAACTACCAATAGCTTTATTATGCTTTGAATCTAGATGTTCCGAATTTAAATGGTACCTTTATTGAAATTAAGGAGTAACTTCAAAGCCTTAGTAATAAAAATATTATGAATATCGCACTCCAATAAACTATAGGGTTGCAACTTGATATTTTAGTTTTTTTTGTTAAAGATACTTACCTACATGAAATTTCTAAAATTTAATTACTCTTCTCAAAATAGTTTTAATTATTTATAAATCTGAAACTCTAAAGGTGCCGATGTAACTATGAATTATTAAGACACTCTTATCAAATTGAATGCTCTAAATAAATAATTGAACGTTTTACAGTAGGTGGAGGTATATTTGGTTACATAAATACTTCTACAAGTTCAAGTAACTATAAATTACAGTATCACAGTCACAGTATAGTGGCATTATAGCTATAAGCAATCTTTTTCAGACCACCATTGGTAAAGAATGAAGACAGGGGAAATTGAAATTTTCCAGCCTTTTCCAGGAAAATAGATAAACTCAATATACCTTCTCCACATCCATTAAAAAAATCAAATAATATCTACCTATAACATCTATGACTCTTATAAGAAACTTCGAACTTATATGAATAAATCCGAATTCATAAGCTTCTTCCCACTCAATATCAATATCTATAGGTTTATCGAGTTGTAACGCTAGCATTTTTATATTTTACAAGACAATGTTTACAAAATAACGTTATATTTTCATTTCCTACAGAGTAATTTTTTGAAAAAACTGTTGAAAAATTCGCGGGCATCCGGGTAACATTCAATTTAAGTGCCTAATCCATTGCTGCTTGATTGATTATTTTAATTGTCCTTGCTCAGCTAGACTGTGGTATCTTAGATAACTACATACAACGTGTCTAGTAGGTAGGTACCTATTTTATGACTTAGTAAGTGATAACTTCTTTCCTCTGGACACGGTCGACTAAGCTGAGACGGTGGTAAAGGTTCTGGGCAAGCCTACCCCATCTATTACAGTCATGTCACAGGCATTAATAAAAGCGAATAAATTAAATTCTATACTTTATATCTATACTAATATTTAAAGCTGAAGAGTTTGTTTGAACGCGCTAATCTCAGGAACCACTGGTTCGAATTAAAAAAATATTTTTGTGTTAGATAGTCAATTTATCGAGGAAGACTATAGGCTATTTTATATTTCGATATTCGAACGGGATCGGGAGTTACGCGGGTGAAACCGCGGAGCTCTGCTAGTCTATACTAATATTATGAAGCTGAAGAGTTTGTTTGTTTGTTTGTTTGAACGCGCAAATCTCAGAAACGACTGGTTCGAATTAAAAATATCTTCTTGTGTTGGATAGTCTATTTGTCGAGGAAACCGCGGTGCGATGCTAGTGAATAAAATAAAATAAAAAAATTAAGCTGTCGCTGTATAAATCATTTAGATTAAAAACGCCAACTAAGTGATAACTGTTTACGAAAAGTTTTTAGTTCCCTACATTTATTAGAAAAGTAATATGTATTTAATTTAAAGTTTTAACCAAATCTAATAACTCGTACTGACTTTTTTAACAGTAGGTACTATCAGCAAAGGACTAAGGATAACAGGGCATATTTTAATTTTTTTTTTAAATAACGGTTCAGTAATTGTTAATTTTTCTGCTTGATATCACTAAAGCTTACGGAGTGTAAGTTATTTCACGCAGAATAACCAAAAAATATTGAACCGTCATATAAAAATAAAACTTGAGAGGTGCCAAGGGACACCCGGATGGAACAAAGTTCCTTTCGATTAATTAGTGAAGGAATTGTAATAAAATCAAAAAGTGTCATTACAACTTTTGGTCTTAATTTTTTCCGTCTAGCCCTCTTACGCAACGCGCGATAAGGAACTTAGTTCAAAAATTAAACTTTAAAATATGCACCTGCTACCCTTAGACCTTTGCTAACTGTACTAAAGTAAACTGGTAAGTACCTACAATCGAAGTCGGTAGGTATATCTCTTAAAACATACAAGTTTCAGATCACGAACATCGAAATCCAGAGTCTGATTTAAAGTGAATAGGTCCGTTTGTGCTCTAGTGAATGCATCCGGACCTTTTGGAATCGTGACAATCGGCTCCGAGCTACCTGAGGCTCCTACTCGACTGATCTCGCCCCGAGTGCTTCGATATGAAGGACTTTCATATTTTACTTTCGAAATAAGGTCGAAAGTTCTTTTGAATCGAACCGTTTGATAGTTTCAAACTAGTATCTCTAAACACTTGGAGAGAATAATGGTTTGTTTAATGTTTGTTTAATATTTGATGAGGGGTCGACTCTACACATATATTTTGGAATAGCTTTTGCCCGTGACCTCGTCCGCGTATAGAAGTCGGAAATAGACCGAGGAATCACGTTGTCCCATACAAACTTTGCCCCCTATTTTCACACCCTTAGGAGTAAAATTTTGATAAATCCTTTCTTATTGGATGTCTACGACACACAAAGAACATACTTGCCAAGTTTCAAGTCTCTACGATCAGCGACTTAGGCTGTGCGTTGATCCGTCAGTCAGTCAGTCATTCAAGACAAAAAAATTTATATGTATAGATAATAGTTAATTAAGTAATGTTTATGTATAGTTGCATACTTAGTCAGTTATTTATCTATATTTGTGTTTTGATTTTAACCTTTAACTTTTGAGTTGCCAACTTTTGAACTTAGCACCTTTTAACCTTGAATTCTAGTCACTAGAGTTCTTTTAACTATGTGTCCCTGAATTCTAGGCATACATCCTTCATACATCCTGCTTAGTTTCTTTTCAAAAGTGGAATCTCAAACAAATACCTAATTAATGTATTTTATTATTAAAAGTTTCTTATCTAACTTTTTAAGCTTTGAATTTTCCAAACCCCTTTCTTAGTCGTCACGTCATATTACTAGCTGCGCTCCGCGGTTCGAAATATAAAATAGCCTATAGCCTTCCTCGATAAGTGTACTATAAAACACAAAAATATTTTTTTTATTCGAACCAGAAGTTCTTGAGATTAGCGCGTTCAACAAACAAAAAATTCTTCAGTTTTTTAAATATTATATACTAGCAGCGTTTCGTGGTTTCACCCGCGTAAGCCCCGATCCCATGGGAATATCGAAATTTAAAATAGCCTTTCTCGATAAATGGACTATCCAACACAAAAATATTTTTTCCATTCGAATCAGTAGTTGAGATTAACCTGAGATTAGCGCGTTCAAACAACCAACAAACAAACTCTTCAGCTTTAATATAAGTATAGATTTAATTTTTAGCCCGATTCGTTCAATGTTTTGAGCAATACGTTAAAATATCAGTCAGTTATTCAATATTTACAGAATAAGTATGTATATTTATTTTTTACTGAGTCCTTTACTCAACTCAAGTAAGTATAATAAAAACCCTTAAAAATGTTTTATTATAAATAAAAAGAGTATAAAAAGGGTGCGTAAGGTTTGAACAGTGCCATTAATAGCAAAGTGCAAAACAAATGTAGATTGAAAGCTTTCATCCGTCTGAGGTATCATGAAACCTACCTTTCCTATCTACCTATAGTTACTTTGAAAAAATGAAAGGGTTACAAAATTAATAATAAAAGTCTTTGGACCGCAGACTCAATGACAAACATGAAAAAGTCTGTCAATCACCGAGTTGTGTTCATATATTAATACATCTATACTAATATAATAAAGCTGAAGAGTTTGTTTGTTTGTTTGTACGCGCTAATCTCAGGAACTACTGGTTCAAATTGTAAAATTATTTTTGTGTTGGATAGTCCATTTATCGAGGAAGGCTATAGGCTACTTTTTTCCCGATATCCTCACGGGGTCGGGGGTGAAACCACGGAGCGCTCATAGTTTTATAAATTGCAAGACCCAAGCTGAGTAAGTAAGCTTGTGTTATGGGTGACAGATAATAGATAAAATATATATCTATACATATAAAATGCTTTGTCCTGAATGACTGACAGATCAATGCACAGCCTAAACAGCTGATCGTAGAGACCAGAAACTTGGAGGGTGTTTTCTTTGTATGACGTAGGCATCCGATAATTAAGGATTTTCCGAAATTCTACCCCTTAGGGGATGAAAAAGGTGGGCAAAGTTTGTATAGGACAACGTGATTCTTTGGTCCAATCCTATAAGAACCATTTTCGACTTCTACGCGGACGAAGTCACGGGCATAAGCTAGTAGTACTTATTTTTGTTTAACACCAAAATCATCCAGCCGTGAAGCATTTGAGGCGGAAATCATCCCCCAACCTTCTGCTTTGCAGTCGATTATTTGCCCGCCGCACTAGAGAGGTCTCCATACCTACTAGTAGCGAGGGGTCCATACAATCCGATTCCTGTCAGCTTACCTACCTTTACGCTTTACGGATTCGGACATAGGTACTTGCCTTATTTTAACACCAGTTAAAAATAACGTCAAATAATCAAAATCGCCTAACAATACTGGTTTAGGTTCTTAATTTGTTGTTTGTGTAATTAATCACTGGATTCTGTGGTCGTTTATCGGCTTCAAATAATTTTCACTCCTCCCTACTAATACCTACTATAATATCTCTTAACCCTTAATTATATATTACTAGCTGCGCCCCGTGGTTTCACCCGCGTAAGTCCTGATCCCGTGGGAATATTGGGATAAAAAGTAGCCTATGTGTTAATCCAGGTCTCCAGCTATTTAGATACCGAGTTTCATCGCAATCGGTCCAGTAGTTTTTGCGTTAAGGAGTAACAAACACACACACCGAAACTTTCAGATTTATAGTATTAGTAGGATACTAGCTGCACCCCACGGTTTCACCCGCGTAAGTACCGATCCCGTGGGAATATCGGGATAAAAAGTAGCCTATGTGTTAATCCAGGTCTCCAGCTATTTAGATACCGAGTTTCATCGCAAATGTGAGTACCTATTGTAGTTTTTTGTTACGGGCCTAAGGTGATAAGTTACTTATTTCGTTTGAACATTTAATAATTTCGTCACTAAACTTTACAAGTAGCTTCGATTGTTGATGCCAATTCAAACCCATTTAGGTTTCCTGGCATCTTTTTAGTAAAACCAATGTAATGAAATTGTAAAATGACCTTCTAATAAATAAAAATAAAATAATCGATCCAGTAGTTTTTGCGTGAAGGAGTAACACACACACACAGAAACTTTCACATTTATAATTTTGTTAGGATAGGATAGTATTAAATTCAAGTTGCGTAAACACAATAGTACGTACGTAGAGCAATGATAAGTATCGGGTGTGTTTGCAATGAATTCTAATGATGCCTATTTCCACGGAGCGCTACTATTAAACCGACAATATCGCAAGTAGCTTCAGATAATTGTTGGTACACACGTCAGATAACAGTCACCACGTGACGCTTTTGCAGCTCTCTTGTCGCCAATTTTATTATTCGTTCCCATATAACTGTGTGTATTAATATTCGTAGAAAATAACACAATTATACAGTTAGAAAATGGTAAGAAGGTAGGTAAACCCTTTTAAGGTATTGCATATATTTTATCGCTGGCTTTGAGCGCGGCGACCGAATCAAGAAATTCCGTAACGAAAATAAAACCTAACACCCTCCACGCCGCATACCATGTAGCTCGGCCGAGTGTTCGCTTAACGTGATGTATATGGAACGACTGCACTAAGATCGCACTATGTCAAACCTACCTAGCATTTAATAGTCCTCCGAATATTTAAAAAAAAAGTAGAGTTAGACAACTCTTTTTTTTTTTCGGAATTTAAATGTAATTATATAATTAATAGGTATATTTGTAAAAGAAATGTCGTAATCAAAATGATTTATTTTTACATACTCTTGCGATGTTGGCAATCCAAATTCACAACTAGTTGTCAAAAAAAATCACAGTTCGTAACCAGACATGGCATACGCGCCACTTTGCAAATAAAGAAACTAAATTGTTTGTAATTTTGATCAAAAAAGTATGGCAAACTTCCTCTAAAAGTTAAAAAGCACGCAACAACGCTCTTCCATTCCAAGAGCGTTCTGATTCCAAATGAATTTATTTTAAAATTTTAAACCAAACTTTTCTTGCTTTAAATACCAACTTATTCTGAAAAATCTGGAATGTTTTAATTCTAATAATACTTATTAATCTAATAAAACTTATTAATCTAATAAAACTTATTAATCTAATAAAACTTATTAATCTAATAAAACTTGTTATTCTAATAAAACTTGTTAATGTAATAAAACTTATTAATCTAATAAAACTTGTTAATCTAATAAAACTTGTTAATCTAATAAAACTTGTTAATCTAATAAAACTTATTAATCTAATAAATTAATGAGTTAAAGACTTTAAACTTGTACTCTAGTAAGGCCTTAGTATCTTGCTTAAAAGAAACATTATAATAATAGCAATTCTGACTTCGACCGTAAAAACACTTTACTAACCTTGTGCCATAAAAGAAATATAACGTAAGTTACCCAGTCCCTTCTTGCGTTATTATATTATATTAATTTATGTAAGGACTTGAAATCAAGACATAAGTAGATCTCGCAAAAATATGTCCAAAACCTTCCTCAAAACTGTCCCTTGCGACCAAGACGGCTCAGACAGGAGCTAGGTACTTCATCTTGTGAGATTACGGCCTTTGGTCCATCGTAAATTACTCTTATAACATAACGTAAGAATATACATACAATAACCTAGACCTTAAATTCTTGATATAAATACTACTTTGTTTAATATTCTAGGTATAAAGCGTATTTCGTTTTCGTAAAGTTTTGTTGAGGATATTCACCGGCTTAAGAGGAAGGGTACTCGACTGTTTTCTCCCTGGATAATGCACTACACTAGCACAAATATTTTTGTAATAAAACCTATAACTGCCATGACTATGCCCCTATGTTTTGATATTTTTTCTTTTTCTAATTATCATAGACATTAAGATTTAAAAACAAAAAAAAAACATGGAGGCATGGTCAGTTATAAGTTTTATGCAAAAAAAATATTTTCCCTAGTGTCATTATCCAGGGAGAAAACAGTTGACTACATTTGTATGGAGAGAGCGCCGGTACCCTTTCACCTTAAGTCGTATCGCCAAACAAACATACTTGTCCGTATTTCGATACGTAGACCGGAGCAGCCACAAAAGGAGGACGGGTCGGAAAAGTTTTTGTTCCAATACCGTATTCCTACCTTCACTCGCATCCCTCTAATTCTCCCGTTTATGTGGAGATCTTTGAGTCACGAGCGTTTAAGTATCTTCAAGGAAAGTGTACTACATCTTACACAGCATCGTCACTTACCAGGGGAGATAGTGGTCAAACGCTGACCTATTTACTCAAAGTAAAGATGTTTTGGTAAAAAGCACTAAACTCGGCTGTCGCGCCCTTTTGAGCCTACTTGGGCGTTTTATAAGTAACTAAGGAAATTGGAACTTTCAAATTTTTTTAAGCTACAGTAAGCTAACTCTATATTTCGTAACCTCGCAGTCTCAAGACAACGCTTAATTATACCGTCCGTCGACCACGCATGGTGTGCGCAGTAACTAAGGCACCGCTGCAATCCATACTTACCCACAACGCTGTTTTGAATTAATGCCGAGGTGAGGCTAAAGAGGATTACCCTAAATAATTGTAATTGCTGCGCAAAATGTTCCAACTATTTTAAGCTGCAGTTTTTAAGAATGTTAATAATTACCTGCTTAGAGAATTGAATTATGACAGATTGTTTAATACCTTCTAACGGCTTTAGGGTCAAAAGGGATTTCCTCAAATGACGTTTACATTCAATACATTAATATCGGCTTTTAGGATACATCTTCAAAGTGCATTTTCCAGCAGGTAGTATATTGTAGTTCCGAGTTATGTGACAATGTAGGGTGTCATCATTGTGGACGACACCTGCGCCTATAAAGCCGGCTAGGCGAGTGTGGGTAGGTATAAGGTACAGCAAACATAAAATATTGGTAGGTACCAGAGTACCCGTGCATGATATATCACTGACGTTTGAATTCGAACAATGCAGCCAACAGTTTTCTGCCTCTGAATACTGTTTTATTCAAAACTTTCGAGCACACATTTGTTATTGCGACCGAGGTCAGTGGTATGAAGAAAAGTGGAGTTGGACTTTTGTGATAACGGTCAACTGACTTGTTTCCATTAGGCAAGTTATAGGTAAAACTTTTATTTTAGTAATTAAAATGAATTATAGCAATGTTTAGTTATTTGTCTTGTTTCTCCGAAGATGCTAGGATTTATTCATATCCTAAATTTGAATTTAGTTACTGTAATAACCTAGTTGCTTAAAAATACATAAGTAATATATTTTAATGGAATAGCTGGTAAAGACAAGGTCTTTCAATGTGAAATAAGCGGCGTTTATTTAAGCTAAATAAATAAGCTACCCTTCATTTAGTGGTATCAAACATTTGCGCGAAACCCTTTAATATTTTAGGTAAGTACGTGTCCGGGCTTCGTCAA